>NW_004624740.1:10132241-10182176 GCF_000247695.1 Heterocephalus glaber | reverse complement strand
GAATTAAAAGAATCATACCACAATGATATATGCACACCCATGTTTATAGCAGCACAGTTTGTAATAGCTAAAACTTGGAAACAGCCCAATTGTCCATCAGCTGGAGACTGGATAAAGAAGATGTGATTTTTTTTTTTTATAAAATGGAATACGACTCAGCCATAAAGAATGAGAAACTAGAGACATTTATAGTTAAGTGGATGCACATTGAGGCCATACTCCTAAGTGAAATAAATAGGACACACATGTGTAAATACCGAATAGTTTCTCTGCTGTGAAAAACTAAAAGTGTAAATAAGGATCAAAATGTATAATTGAAATTGTATAATAGGAAGAAAAGGTCTAAAGGAGTAGGGGAAGTGGGAAGGGTAGCAGAAAGGAAAGAAGGGAAAAGAAAAAATATGAAAAAAGGAAAAAAATGGAAACAAAGTCTTTGTAAATAGGGAGGGGTGGCAGGGGTGAAGGGAGGGCAGGGGGGAATGGGGAAATAATAAGAACCAAGATACCTCATGTAAAGGTACAAGTACCCAATGATAAATGTAAATATATTGTATACCTAAAATGTACCAATAAACTTAATGGGAAAAACTCCTTAAACACAATAGTTTATATCAGATATGTGCAATCTCAAAATTCATATGCTGAAGCCCCAGTGGGGTAGTATTTGGGGTTTTAAGAGGTAATTAGGTGTTTTTGAGAGATAACTCTTTTGAGGTTTTGGTGATAAGATTCTGATGATGGGATTAATTCTCTTCCAAGAAGAAATAATAGAAAGCTTTCTCTCTCTACCATTAGCCCAAGGAGAAGGTGGCCATTGGCAGGCCAGGAAGGTGCCCTCAGAAACCAACCATGCTGGCACCCTGATCTCAGACTCTCAGTCTCCTGACTATGGAAAATAAATTTCTGCTGACTAAGCCAACTAGTCTATTGTATGTTGTCACGGTAGCCTGGGCCTACTAACACAGTAGCATTCATAATAGTTAAGAAGTGGAAATAACTCAGATGTTCATCAGTTGATATGTGGATAATGAGAATATGGTGTATTCATACAACAGACCATTAAAAATGGAATAAAGTAGTGGTACAACATGAATGAACCTTGAAAACACTATGCCAAATGAAAGAAGACAGACACAAAAAGCTACATAGTACATGGTTCTGCTTACATAAAATGTCCAGAAAGGTTAATTCCATAAAGACAGAAAGTAATGATTTCTTTTGGGGTTGATTAAAATGTTCCAGAATTAGATAGTGGTGACAGTTGCTCACTTTGATGACTTACAAACAAAAACTACTGAATTGAACATTTTATAAATATTAATTTTATGTAAACTATATCTGAAGAAAAACATTCTTTAAAAAAATACCATAGGCTGCAGCTCTTGTCCAGCCTCAGACTATGGAAAAAGGTGAATGTAGATTTGACTTCCAGACTAGGAGCCTATCCATCCAAGGACCAGCTCTGAGAGTGGACATGTGATGGTCCCAATTTCAATGCATGCATGGTTTTATGTTGAGGTCCTGGAGACCAAGTGGAGGCAACTGCAAACCAGTATACAGAGAGGAATAAACAAATGAGAACTGAACAAAACCACAATCCATGAAAAATTAGACTCCAAACCAAAATATCAAAATGCAAAAAATATCTTTCTAGTGGAAAATGAAAAATATCAAAATGCAAGAAAAATAATGGAAAACAAGGGAATCAACACTCAAGACAGCTGCATTTACTCATGTTACAGTAAATGTATAAACAGTCTGATAAAGACTTTAAAGTACATATTATTATGATAAATGAAGAGAAAAATGATGTTTTCCATTAAAAATAAGAAATTATGAAATAAAAAGACAGCTAAAACAGAACACGCAGATACAAAATTTAAGACAATAGGAGTCATGATCTAAGAATATGGTGAGTGTTTAAATGAAAAATATTATTGCAATAAGAGACACATTGCCATGAATCCCCCTCAAAATACTCCTCCTTACTTCAAACACACTTAGCAAATCATTCTTTCCACTTAATGGAGCAGCTCTGGAAGTTCTCTTTCCTGAGTGTCTTTAGTTGTGCTGTCATAGCTCCCTCAATATCCTGAATTGCTTTAAAACATGTACCTTTCACGGTCATTTTGACTTTGAGGAAGAACCAGAAGCCACACTGTGCCAAATCTGGTGGATGAGGACACAGTGTGATGTTTTTATGATCAGCCTTTCTATTGGGAGGTACTCAGCAGCAATATTCACTGTAATTTGATCACAGCTTGAAAAAACACTCATGAGAGAAGACCTCCAGAACTGCTTAAGAAAGTGACAAGAACAATGGGATAAATGTATTTGAAGTGAAGAGGAGCATTTTGAGGGGGGATTAATGCCAGTGTGTCTTTTACTGTAATGTAGAACATTGGTCATATATTTTGATCACACTGTGGATAATCCCAGAAGAGAAAAACCATGGCTACCGAATTTGACAAGTTGGAAACAAAGAAAGATTAGTTAATTGGGAGACAGAATTGAGAAATTCATATAAAATACATCATAGAAAGACAAAAAGATGCACAACATATCTTTGTTCAGAGGCTTGCAGGGTAACTTGCAATGCTTCAAGATTCATTTGGCAGGATTTCTAGGAGCCCCAGAGCAAAAGTATGATGGCAGTGATGGAGAAGCTATTTTTAAAGAAACAATTCATAAGAATGTTCTAGAACTGAATAAAAATAGCCTTCAATTTTGAGGTATACTCCAAGTATTATACAGGATAAAGCTCCATAAAAAAGGCATTAACTTGTCCTTGGATATATGGAAACTCAACCTATGAAAGAGACAGCCACATAAATTAAATAAAAGACTATTGTGGGGGTATATGAAGGATATGTTCTTAGTATATACTTTGAACAAAATGAATCTTAAATGGACTAAATATGTACATTTCAAAAGCAAGTCTTTAAAAGTCGTCGGAAGAAAATATAGGTGAGTATCTATAGGAAGCACTTTAAAAGAAGGCACAGGAAAAGGAAAAGATGGCAAATTAGACTACACTGGATATAAAGCTTCTTCACAATAAAGATAGAAAAAGAATGTTAAAAGGCAAGTCACACGCTTAAGATATTTGCAATGCACAAAACAGAACAATAATTATTTGCAGAACATTTAAGGAGGTTCTACAACTAATACAAAAAGACAGCTCAATAGAAAAATATGCTGCTATGATTTGAGTGTGTCCCCCTTCAGTTTCATGTGATGGGGACTTCATCCCCGAAGTCATATATTAATAACATTTGAGAGGTAGGACTTCTGGGAGGTGATTGGGTCATAAGAGGTCTGTCTTCATAAATGGATTAACCCATTCATGGATTAATGGATTATCAGAGGATTAGCTTTGTTATAAAAGTGACTCTGGCTCATGTGCTCTGTTTCTCCATGCGACACCTTGCATTGCCTTGGAACTTTGCCAAGAGTCCCTACTAGCAAGAAGGACCCCACAGATGGAGCTCCTTATCCTTGACCTTCCTAGTCTCCAGGACTGTAAGAAACACATTACCCAGTCCATTTGTTGGATTCATTTTTCTCATTACTGGGACAAATACTCAACACCTGCACCTTAAGCAAGGAGTGATTTATTTTGGCTCATGATTTTAGTCCATAGTCCACTGCTTCCAAGGCAGGAAGGCATGGTGGGAGGGTCTGGTGGAGGAAAGCTGCCCACCTCATGGTGACCAGGAAGCAGAGAATAAAGAGAGGAGCTGGGGAGGGAAATGCACCCTTCCAGGTCATGCCCCAGTGACCTGCCTCTTCAGACCATAGCCCACTTCCTAACAGCAAGTTATCTGCAATGTCCCTGTAATCCAGTCACCACCCAGAAGCCCTGCCTCTGAGAGAATGAGGCTTTGGAGGGACATCTAGACATAAACTATAACACTCTGGGCTTCTTTTATGGTAACAGAAAACATACTAAGACATTGGCAAATAATACAAAGAGGCAATTTATATAAGAGAAAACTTGAAAGATCAATAAGCATATTGAAAGATTCCCAACTTCATCATTGTGGAAATACACATTACAGCAATGAATGCCAATTCACATCCATCCAATTGGCAAAAATTAAAGTTTGACAATACGTAGTGTGGGTGGAGGGTATGGAGAAACAAATTCTGTTACACTGCTATTAGGAGTGTAACTTGATACAACAGCTTTGGAGGTCAATGTGATTGCATCTAATAAAGCAGAAGATTTTTTATACTCTCAGGAAATGAACTCTCATATGAGGGCTAAAGGAAACATGTTTTTGAATACTTATTGCAAATTTACAATTGCAAAATAAAAAAGAGAAACAATATAAGTCACAAGAAAATAGGTACATAATTTGTAGCATGTTGACATGAAAAAAAGTACTTTAGTTAAAATAAAGGAGCCACAACTATGTGTATTGAGCGATACTGGAAAAATGTTGAGTGAAAGATATACACTTGTAAGGTGTGTGCAAATCATGTGTGTGGAGGGTGTATCCTAAATCACATTATACATGTGCTGTGTAAGTTTAAATCAGGGAAGAGAGTATCATTCAAGCTCTGTGAGTATCTCAATTTGTAGCAAATATCCAGAATGAAATCACCAAATTCATGATAATGGTTACTAAAATGGGAGAGTAGGGAAAGCCTTGGGATTGGGGAGGGAGCGTGGAGACTGTAGGTTTAACTGCACAAAATTTTCTTTCTTTTCTTTTTTTTTTTGGTACCAGGGATCGAACTCGGGTCCTTGTACTTGCACAACAGGCAGCGAAACCACTGAGCTAAATCGCCAGCCCCAAATTTTATTTCTTTAAATTTCAACTAAGTATAGAATAATGTTCAGACTTCATGAAGTAAAATATGAGGTGCTTATTTTTGCTATACGCTTTAGATATTTTATAATTAAAAAATCCTAACCCTCCATTACTAACTCATAAAATAAATACTGGGACAAGTTGGCTGCAGCCAGTGTCAGACAGAGGGTGGAGGTTGTGATTATAACAGCTGTTCTTATTAAGTGGTGAAAGTGAGGTGAGCACCCCAGAGAAAGTATGAGCCACAGCATTAACAGGCCATTTCCGAGAAAGAAATACAAACAACACGTGTACTTAGGAAAGGAAGTTCAATATCACTCCAAAAATACAGACAGGTTGGGGCTGGGGATTTGACTCAGTGGTTCCAGCGCCTGCTGTGCAAGCTCAAGGTCCTGAGTTCAATCCCGGGTACCAAGAAACAAAACAAAACAAAAACAAACAAACAAAAATACAGACAGGCGTAATGAAATAAAATTTGTACTATACCAAATTCTAAGAATTTACATAAGAGATGACCAGGAAGACTCATAAAGCTTTATTTGCAGGGATATTCTGCATGACTATTTATAGTGACAGAAGACATATTCTACAGTAGGGTGTGTGTCTCTACACAAGCCAGCTGTCTGGGTGAAATCTTTGATCAGTTTTATCTTTTTACTCTCAATCACCAAGTGCTGAAAACAATCCTGTTTCGTAAATTTGATGTCACATATTTTTCTTCACATTTTAGCTTCGTGTTTTTTCTTTTCCTTCCTTTTTATGTTGTTTTGGGGGGGATGAGGTGGTGGTTTTGTGTGTTTGTTTGTTTTACAGAAGTGGGTCTTTCTATGGTGTACAGGCTGCCCTTGAACTCCTAGGCCAGTGGTGGTGAACCTATGACATTTGTACCATAGCAGGCTGTTGTCATTGAAAGCTCTAAAAGGTTCACCATTCACTGTCCTAGCCTAATGCAATCTTCCTGCCTCAGCTTCCTTATACCTGGGACTTCAGGTGTGCACCATTGTGCTTGGCTCATTTTAGCATCTGTGGCATTGGGATCTGGATTACAATCACTGCTGGCCAGAGCACAGCCATGATATAGTGAAGGCTACGTCTACACATGCTCTTTATGGTACCAGGGATCGAACTCAGGACCTTGTGCTCACAAGGCAGACGCAGTGCCACTGGGCTAAATCCTCGACCCAACACATGCTCTTTAAAACTTGTAGCACTGTTTACAAAGCTTCCTAAGTGCTATGTAAGCTATCTGTGCAAACAAGTTTAAATATGCACATTCATCTCAAAAGTAGCATCTTACTTAAGGTTAGAGCAACTTAAAATAAATCTAAGAAGGCTAAATGAAAACAATGTCAAAATTACACATTTATAAGTAAGGTAACTTCTTAAGGTGACAAAGAACTATCTGAAACTGAGTAGAATATTTGGAAACAAGTAAGAAATGACACTTTTAATTCAAATGAAAAGTGAATTAAAGCAAGTTTAGACAACACTAAGTAATTTATGTCAAACATGCTCAGAATCTATCATTCTTCTTAAAACTCATTTTTACAAGGCATTAGAGCAAATCTAGTTAATTCTAGCAGTCTATGTGAAACCAAGTTCAAAAATCATTTGTTCTCATCAAATAAAACTCCTTTTTGTTCATTAGAGCTAATGTATATATGACCAAAGAGTTTATATTAAACCAAGCACAGACTCAAACATTATTTTAAAAACTAACTTTTTAGGATGACCTGGAACATTCAGAGTTGAAACTAAGCAGCATGTAAAGTCAAGCTCAACATCACTCATTTATTTCAAACAAAATTCATAAGATTCATAAATTTTAGGTGTACAAACAAGAGAGAAGAAATGTTCTTTGCCCTGGTTATGAAGATGTTGTTGGAATTTACAGTGATTATTTGTTCCCCCTAATTCTTCATAGTTAGATTATTTGGGTTGCTTTGGTTGAATAAGATAATCTTAGTAGCCCTTTGGGGAAAGTATTTTAGGAACACAGTAAGGAGAATTTGTAGCATTCTAAATAGTGCACAAATTCTAATAGTTGCACAAATAGTGATAAAAGGTGAAGAGTTATCACCCTCATTATGTACGAGCCTATGAAAATCTATGGGAGAAAAAGCTAGGTCTCCAAAAGATAACTGGACTGAGGAAAAACAATCCACCAAGGAACATTTGAGAAGTATATAATTTCTCTGGAAGTCAGAGAAATGCAGACTAGGAAAAGAAGTGGATTTTTGCCTATCAAATGACCAAAAACTTAAAAAGATAAACAATTATGCTCAGATTACAGTGAAGCAGGAACTATGCTAATCTATTCATGAGGATATTAATTGAAGCAGCATTTCCAAAGAGTAAGTTGCCAACTGAAAAATGGCTTTAAGAATACCCATACCTTGTTCATTTATTTTTTTAAAAATCTCAGGTAGTATAAGCCCCAAATTAAACAATTTTTTGTTTGTATTGCTGAACAAATAGTTGACACCCAACTTAAAGGAAAAAATGGTTTATATGGCTCATGGTTTCAGAGGTTTTAGTCCACGGTTAGCTGACTCTAAGGCAGGTCTCTTACTGTCAAATAAATATTTTACAAATAAGGAAAAGGAAAAGGCTAAAATGAATCTTATCATTTTGTGTTTTAATGGGAAGTATCAATTTGAACTCAGTTTCAAATACATAGGCAGACAGGAAAACATAGAAGTAAACACAAAAATGTTTGCAAGTGTGGATAGTATGCAGATATCTATTTTCTTGTACATTGTCAGAGCCTAGAAACAAAGACACCCTCATAGCAGTGAGGACAATAATTACCAAATCTTTGTGTCTAAAGACCATCCCCAAGAAAAGGAACCAGGACTCCTTGGAGTAGATAACTCCCCAGCTGGGGGAAGGGGAAATACAAGATGAACCTAGAGCATTTTGTGTTGCCAGAAATTAAGTGCTCCTAAAAGAATGACAGCATATTGAAAAAAACACAGGAGCCCAAAATGGAGCATTCTTAATAGCCAAAGCTGGACCAAATTGAGCATCAAAATCAATAACTATGTATTGAGTTAAATCCATAGAAGACAGGAACAAAATCCATGACTCTATATAGTTAAAAATGAATATGCAAATAAATAAATTAATAGGACCAAGGAGATGGCTCATTTTAAAAACAGAATCCCAATTAAAAATATAAAAGGATAAAAGAAGTAGAAAAATCATCAGAGGAGGAGGACTACAATAATAATTATTGCAATCAAGCCCCACTAATAGAGGCTAAAATTAGTAGTCAAGAATTTAAAATCACTTGCATTTTTATAAGCTAATAATGAACAATCTGAAAAAGAAATTTTAAAATACCATTTATAATAGTATCAAGAAGACTAAAACACTAGAAAAAAATCCTAATCAGGGAGGCGAAAGACTTATACATTGAAAATTACAAACATGGTTGGAAGAAATTAAAGAAGACATAAATGAATGGAAAAACACCTCACATTTATGGATTGGGGGACTGACTACTAAAATGCCCACACTACCCAAGACAATCTACACATTGAATGAAATCTCTATAAGAATCTCAGTGGCATTTTTGTGGTAATATAAAACATTACTTTAAAATGTATTTGGAATCTCAGAGGAACCTGAATATGCAAAAGAATTTTGAAAAAGAAAAAGTTGGAGAACTTACTTTGGTGTGGCTACAGGGGATCAAACCCAGAGCCTTTACACTGAGCTACATTCTCAAACCTTTTTATTTTGAGATAGAGCCTCACTAAGTCATTAAATTTCCCAGGCTGGGCTCAAAGTTGTAATCCAGAGTAATGGGATTACAAGGGTGCAGTATTGCCTATGGCATTACACTTTGTGAATTCAAAACATATTACAAAGCTACAATAACCAAAACATTGTGGTCTTGTCATATAGGCAGACACACAGGATGGTAGAATCGAATAGAAAACCCAGAACTATCTCCTTACACATATGGTCTCAGGATGTTCTCCAGGGTGCCAAGGTCAGTTATAGCAGAAGGAAAAATGATATGAGGGAAAGTGGATGTCTGCATGCAAGAGAATGAAGTTGGACCCTTATCTTATACACTATATACAACTTAACAAAAATAGATTAAAGACTTAACAATAAGATCAAAAACTGCAGAACTCCTAGAAGAAAACATAGGCGGGAAACTTCCTGACATCACACTTGGCAATGAGTTCCTGGAAACAGGCCAAAAGCACAAGCAACAAAAGCAGAGACAAACACACAGTGGGAACTTTTGTGTGTCAAAGGACCTAACAGAATGAACCAACTGCATAGGAAAATTGGTTTAACCCATAAATCTGGTAAAAGATTAATCCTTAGAAAGTGAAAAGAACTCAGAAGTTAACAACAAAACCCAACAACCCAATATGAACACGGGCAGAGCACTTTAATAGATATTTCTCAAAATGATACTCATATGAGCAACAAGTAAATGAAAATAGGCTAAATGTCACTAATCAGGAGAGAAATACATATCAAAACCATGATGGGATTGGAAAACAGTGTGGGATTTTTCTCAAAACTTCAAGATATGGGCCGAGGACTTAATTCAGTGGTTTCGCCGCCTGCTGCGCAAGCGCAAGGACTCAAGTTCGATGCCCGGTACCAAAAAAAAAAACAACCTTCAAGATAAAGTTATGTGGCGGTGCATGCCTGTAATCTCAGCACTCTGGGAAGCTGAGGAAAGAAGGTTGGGAATTGGAGATCAGTCTGACCAATTTAGCAACTTGGCAAGACCCTGTCTCAAAATAAAATAAAATGGCTGGTAATGCAGCTCAGTGCAAAGGCCCTGGCTTCAATCCCCAGTACTAAAATAAGAAAAAAAATTAAATGTGAAACTGTCATATGATCCAGTAATCCCACTTCTAGGTATACAAAAGAATTGAAAATAATCTCAAAGAAATATCTGCATCCCCATGTTGGTGGCAGTACAATTCATAACACTCAGCAAGTGGAAGGAATTCAAATGCCCACTGATGGACAAATGGATAAACAAAACGTGCTATATGCAGACAATGAAATAGTATTCAGCATCAAAAAGGAAGGAAATGCTGCCATATGCTATAACATGGGTGAACTTTGAGGTTATCATGTTAAATGTAACACACCAGTCACAAAAAGACAAATACTGTATGATTCCACTCATACAAAATATTAAAGTTGTCAAAATCATAGAAACAAAAAATAGTATGCTGGTTGCCAGGAGACAGTACTAGATCCCTGGGAGGAGGGGGAAAAGGAGTGTTAAGGGTCTCAGAGTTTCAGCTACCACAATATACAGGTGTGCATACCTACATACCTCCCTGCCTACATATATACATACATATCGAGAAGAAACAGGATATTTGCATAGTTCCAAGGAATCCCACTTGTTCAAATGCTTATTAAGTGCAAAAGAGAAAAAATTACTCTACAGTAATACAAGCTGGACCCTGAATATCATCTTAACCAGGTGATCAAGGTAAACATGGTCAAAAATGAGATATACCGGTCTACAATCTTCTAATATGATGCACTGAGATTATGCCCCAAATGCATTCTGTCGGTCTAATGAGAAACCATTGGACAAACCCACCTTTGAGGATATTCTAAGATCCTTGATGAACATTCTTCATAAGCCTCAAGAGCAAGGTAGACAAAGACAGACAAATGAAATGTCACAGATTGGAGCACATAGAAAAAATGACAACTAAATGCAAAGTGTGACCAGAAAAAAGGGAATATTAGTGGAAAAAAAACTGGTGAAATTTTGAATGGAATCTACAGTTTACTTGACAGTATTCCACTAATTACTAAATTTTGATACTTGTCCTACGACATTAATTAATGTCCATTGACATTAATGGAACCTAGATGAAGTATTTACAGGAACTCTCGGTAGTATGTTTGCACCTTATCTAAAATTACTTCAAGTAACAATTTTTAAAACTCCTTGCCTTTTCGCCAACTGTCTTTCCAAAAGAACTAATCTGGAAGGTAAAGTTATTTATGATAGCTATCCACATTCATAATAATTTAAACGGTAGAGATAATCTTTATGTTCATGAACAGAATGAAGGTAAGCAAACTGGGATCTTTTCTAAGCTTTGGTTTTAAATAAAGCCTGCACACTGCTGGCTCCCAAATGTGCGGTCCTGCTCATATTGCCGGGCTCTGGCTTCACATCTGTCCTGGGAAGAAAGTCTAAGAAGAGCATCAAATTAGCAGAGCTAAAAAAGAGTTCCATGGCAGAGCATTTGCCTAGCATGCACAAGGCCCTGGTTTTGATTCCCAGCATTGCAAACAACAACAAAAATAAAAATAACACAGAGCTCTGGATTCTTCCTCCCTGCTCCCCATCTGGTGCTCTGTGAAGTTGAGGTGAAATACTAGATTCACCTGTGAAGCCTCTCATTTCCTTCTCCTCCATAGCTGCTCCAAAGCCCAGAGCCTTAGTTTTCCATTCACACCACTGGCCCATCCTCCTCTCTCCAGCGCATGGCTTCCCCATGACCCAAGCCACCACCTCCCTTCCGAGGCCACTTCAGAGTCTCCCAGTTGTTCTCTCTGTGTTCCCTGCTGCCCTCCATCAACAATGTCCAGGCAGCAGTCCAGAGGATGTTGGAAGACAAGCACCAACCTATTCCTGCTCTGCCTAAACCCTCCACTGCTTTTGCATTGCCCTGAGAGAAAGTGCAGCTGCCTCACCAGTTCCTGCTGGGTCCCAGGCACTGCCTGGCCCTCCTCCTTCCCAGCCCTACTTCTCTCCTCTCCCCTCCCTGGCAATCTGGACACAGTGGCCTGTTTTCAGTTTCTCGAACCAGCAAATTCTTTTCCTCCCTGTGGCCTTTGTGATTCCCTTTGCCCGGGAAGATCTGTCCCCACATTTCCCATGGCTGTTCTCTTCTGTCACTCAGGACTTAACCTCCCCAGAGAGACCTGCTTTGACCACTCAGCCTAAAGCAGCCCCGTCTCCAGCAACCATCGCTGTCTATTCCAACAATGTCTTCAATTATTTAATAATAATAATCTAAGGCTCTTTTCATGCATTTGTTCAATGGTTAATATTCTGCTTCTCTAAAATGCGATCTTCATGAGAATAGGTGTTTAAATTGCATTTTGAAAATGCTCAGACCTACATAAAAGTTGAAAGAACACCACACACATCCTACCTAATGACAAGGCATCATATTATCTGTATTCTTTGTGTGTCCACACACACTTTTGTTCTTTATTTTTAATAAGTTCCACACATTACAGCACTTCATTCCTTTCTTTTTATTTCATTTCTTTTCTTTTCAATTACTGGAGATTGAACCCAGGGCTTTTTCTACTGAAATACATCATCAGCCATTGAATATTTTGTATTTTGGGAGAGGGTCTCACTAAATCACTAAGTAGCCCAGGCTGGACTCAGACATGTGGAGATTCTCCTGCTTCAGCTTCAAAGAGTACTGGGATTGCAGGTATGTACTACCTTGCCCAGCTTGAAATTGTTAGTTTTAAATGTGATGATAGTATCATTGTTACATTAGGAAATATCATTACTCTTAGGAAATACAAAATACAAAATTTTAAAAGAAAGGAAAGGAAAGGAATAAAAAAGGAAAGGAAAGGAATTTCATAGTTGCATCTATTATACAGTCCAAATTTCTTTAAGTGCCATTAAAATGTCTTTTATGTCAGTTTTATTTTTTCCCTTGATTCAAGAGCCCATTAAATGTCATGTACTGCACTTTGTTGCATCTTTTTAGTTTCCTTTACTTACTTTGCCTCTTAATTTTTCACGGGGTTGACTTTTTTTTGACATGCCTGGGTTCTTCAGAGAGTCCAAAGAGCCCATCTGTCTTCTACAATGTGCTGTGCTCTGAATTTGCCTGATTACCTCCTGTCCTGTTAAACAATGACAATTTCCATGTTTTCTTTCAGCTGGACATTAACTCTCCTGGGTGACGATAGACGTATATAGCCATCAAGCCCTAGAAATATGAACAGTGCAATGGAGGAACTAATTTTCACTTTAGTTTAAGTTAACTGATATTTGAATTTTATAAGCACATAATTTTTTCAGTTATTGGAAACAGAATATGTTTGAAATAATTTGGATATGCGACTCTTCTCAGTGTGTTATGGAATCTGTCTGGTTCGAGATCTATGAGATGTGATCAAAATATAGGGTGAATGTTTAAATTTTAAAAATGCATTGCAGTCAAAGCCACATTGCCATGAATCCCCTTCAAAATACCCCACCTTTTTTCAAACACACTCATCTTGTTGTTATTTTCACTTTCTGAAGCAGTTCTGGAAATCCTTTCATGAGTGTCTTTACAAGGTGTGGTAACAAATACAGTGAATGCTGCTGAGTGCCACCCAGTGGAAAGGCAGTTCGTAAAAATATGATGATGCATCCTTGACTACTTAATTCATCAGATCTGGGACCCTGTGACTTCTGGCTCTTCCCCAAAGTCAAAATGACCATGAAAGGTAAACGTTTTGAATGGATTCGGGACATTGAAGGAGCCATAACAGTGCAACTAGACATTTACAAAAGGGGACTTCTAGAACTGCTTCAGAAAGTGGCAAGAACGATGGGATAAGTGTGTTTGAAACAAGGGGAAGGACTTTGAGGGAGATGCACAGCAATGTCTTTCACTGTAAAGTTTAAAAAGAAAAATTTAAACATTTGCCATGTTTCAATCACACCTCATACTATTCGTGTAAAATGCAAACTGAATTTTGAATTCTTAGATTAAAGAAAGACTTCATTCATTTCATCCACCTACATACACATTGCCATGAATCCCCTTCATTCACAAAACTTGAATTCCCACCATCATTTTTTAGACACACACACACACAGTAAAAGTCAGAGAGGACAAGCAAGATAAAGTCACGCAGCACAAGACTCACAAGGTTGTACGTTGCCTAAAGTGTGAATCCTGCATTTTTGCTCACCAATATACCCTTCCTGCCTATGTCCCTGACATGGAGTAGGTGCTTAGTAAGTGTTTGTTGAATGAATAAGGGCACATGAATGACCACGTGGTTAGGCTTTTGGCCGGGAGCATCAGAGGTTGTTTGCAGGGACCGGCAGGTGCTAATGGGCCAACAATACTAAAATGGCCACTACAGCGCAGAGGCTGGGAGGGCTGGGAAGGTGTGGGACAAGCCCAGGGCAGCCTTCGGGGTCTTGGAACTGGCTCTGCACAGGGCCATAGGTATCAGGGCAGTGAAAGGAGTGAGCCAGGCATGGCGGTGCATCCCTGTAATCCCACCTTCTTGGGAAGTTGAGACAGGAGAGTCACAAGTTTGAGGCCAGCCTGGACATCTTAGTAAGACCCTGTCTCAAAGATTAAAAAAAAAAAACTTTAAAAGGGCTAAGGGTGTAGCTAGTGGTAGACTATCCCTGGGTTTGGAGAAAATAAAAATGAGGGGAGGAAACATACCTGAGCTTTCTCTTTTTAAGCATCTTTGTGTGGGGCTCTTTTTGGTTAGGCACTGGCTGAAGGTGGCAGTCAGTGGTCTGTCCTCTCTGGGTACAATGGTCGTCGGGATAATACCTTCGTTGCTAAGTGACCAGGCCTTGGTACATACCGGACACCTGCATGCACATAAGTATTACAGCAAGATCCCCTCTTTCCTGGGCACATCCTTTCTTTTATAATAGAGGAATTGGAAAGTTGGGGATGAGGACATTTAACCACTAGAGTTTATTGTGCTACATACTTAAGAAGCATTTTCCAGATACTATTCTAATCCTGATACAAACTTGCAGAGTAGGAATCATTATTTCTAGTTTTGATATAAAGAAATCTGGTTTCAGGTAAGTTGAATAATTTGCCTAAGGATATACAACTAGGCAATGTCAGTGCTGGCTTCTGAATGTAGCTGGGCCCCCTTTTATACTCTTAACTGTGCTAGTTTTCTGTATGGGCAGGTGAGAAGGCTGTCCCAGTTTCTTCTTGAACAGTTGTGAAATCTACAATATCTTATTAACTTGGGACTGTCCCAAGGGTATATATATATATATATACACACACACACACATACATACATATATACATATATGCCCCTTTATGGACTTGTGTATAAATATTATGTATGCATATATAATGTACATGTATGTCCAAACACACATGCGTCTGCTACATTTTTCTAATTATAGGAAGAAATTATTATCATGCAAGTTTCTAGATCACATTAAAAGCTTGAGGAAAAAGCCATTCAGTCATAACTCAGCTGGTACAAGGTTATCCCTCATAGAAATGATTTTTCACATTTGAGTCAGCTCTGATTCCTGGGAACAACTCAGGAACTGTCTTGTTCCAAGACCAAACTTCCAATCAGTGTCAGAATTTACAGTTTGCTACAAAACTATAGCCTTGGCTGAAACTGCAGACTGCAATGGAGAGGACCCCAGTGCTTGTCTAAAGCATTTTTATCTAAACAATCTTCCATTTAGAGGTGGAGTGTTTCCATTAGAGAGGGTCCCCATTTCATAATGATCAGATGAGGGGAGTTTGATGTGTGGTCCTCCAAGCATCCCACGGAGAGCATTTCAAAGGCACTAAGCAGCGAGAACCACTTTAGAACTACAAGTAGACTTCAGGAGATGGGGTCTGGAAAGCTTCCTTTTACAGAACTTGTTGGGTTTCTGGGTCAAAATGTGAACTGAATACGCAGGCTTATTTTCCCTTCCTTCCTAAGTCTCAGACTATGTAGAGAAGAGATTTTAAAAATTTATAAACCCCAAAGCGTGGGGGCAAATAGGAGAGCACAGCAACAAGGTTTGGGGAGATGGAAGCAGATGTCAGTGTGGTGACTGATTTAGGAGAGTGGAAAGGTGTCTAGTATGAGTTAATTTGGGCATCTGGGGCTCGTAAGTGCTTCGAACCTCCAGAACTGTGGACTAAATAAACATCTTTTCTCCATAAGGGAAACAGCCTCCTCCAGTATGTTGTTATTTCATCAGAAAACGGACTCCTACAGAGATGCAGTGATGCTCCACCCCAGCATGCCAGTGGGCGGCTCTGAGCACCATTCTTACACATACTGCAGCACCCTGGAGGGGAAGGAGAACAGCACCTCTGGCTGCGGGGTGACAGTAGTGGGTAGATGAGCTTTCCTGATTCCAGACCCCTAGCTGTCTGCTTCTTCTTCATCCTAGATAAAGGCTGGATTGAGGTTTTGATGCAGTGAGAAACAGAAGAGCTGAGGGAGCCACTCCCTCCCCCTCATCGGTGGTGAGCATCACACTACCCTGGTGATTATCCATGTTTAAACTTAGGAGGTTGTGATGGCCAAGGCAGCAGATCATTAGTTCCAACGCCAGAGAGAGGCGGAATGTGGGCACCTGGACACAGGTGTCTGACCCTTTAAATACTGGAAGCCTGAGCTGTGTTAGTGCTCATCGAGAGTTCCTCTTCTTCCTCACAGGGCCCAGTGTAGCCCTAAGCCCGAGAGCCAACGCACAGCCCTGAGTGTGCCCCCCTCGTATACCATCAACACCACCGCCGCCTCCTTCCAGAACTACACCAGCAGCAGCAGCCTCCCCTACAACTGTAAGTCCTCTTCCTCCTCCTTTTTCCTTCTGCCCTTCTGCCATCCCATGATTCTTCAACAAACTTCACTACTTGCTACTTAAGATGAGGTTACACTTGGCAATTCTTTCCTTGATGTACACAAGAACCTGGACTCTTTCTGGCCCATTCAACTGTAAAAGTTTTGGAATCCACCAGTGCCAACCAGGTGAGATTCAATAATTACATACTGATTCTGATCCCAACATGTTGCTGTCCAAACAGGGTGGATGTATTCTATGGCAAATCTGCCTAGGTCAAGAGGGGAGACCTACACAGATGCTGACACTAGGAACATCAGCCACAAAGAGCCCAGCAAGATGACCTCTGGCGCAAGCTGAGAGGTGCCAGTAATATGCTCACTTCCCAGCTCTTAGAGGAAGCCTGTGACATGGAATATGAATACGAGCACCGAAAGAGCAGACGAAATTAATTTTGAAGCCATATAGCCTAGATAGGGAGAAAAAAACTTTTCAAAAAATCAATTTACCATTAATCATTTTAGAAATGTAAGGGAAAATACTGCACCCGTGGAAAGAAACAAAGATAAAATATTCATAGAACAAAGATGGAGCTCTAGACATGAAATAAAAGTCCAATAGGTTTGGAAGACAAGGATGGGAAAAATATTTCCCCAAGTTGCAGAGCAAGAATACAAACATATAGAAAACAAAGAGAAAAGAATTCTAAAACAATAAAAGAAAGGAAAGTGGTCTCGGATATAGGTCCGAGGTAGAGCACTTGCCTAGCATATGCAAAGTCCTAAGTTTGATCCCCAGCACCTCAAAAACAAAGAAATGAACAAAGGAAGAAGACAAAAGAAACAAACAGAAAAGGGAAAAATAAAAGATGTATGTTGAAGATCCAGCATTCAAATGATAGGAGGTATAATAAATGTGTATCAGAATGTAACATTAAGGGGAAGTAAGTAGATAATTCTTAACACTTTTATTTTGAATCACAGCAATATGTAAATGCCAAAGAAACTATGTACGCAGAAACACAGCAGAGGGAAAGATAATGTCGTGTGGGAGATAGATTTTTTTTTTTTAACTTTATTTGACTTTTATGTGTGTGTGCAGTGGATTAACTAATGGTCCACTTGGAACGCCCAGCTGAACTGAATCAGCATGGTTCTGGGAGTGGAAGACCCACCTGAAGATTGTTGCCAATGACATAAAAAGAGAACTGCAGGGGAAGATTGTTGGCCGTTGATTTTCCAGGAAAAGCTTGCTGAGGTTGGTTTTCCCGATGCGAACTTGGCTGTTCTACTGTTGGAGGAGCTCAGGCCTTCACTGTTGCTGGGAAAGGCTGGCATTCTCATCAGGGGAGCTCTGATCTTTGTCTTGAGCATTGCTTTCTGGCGTCAGTGCAGATCCCTCAGCCTAGTGGCACAAAACCACCACACCAAAGCAGGCTTTCTAGCCTAGATCCTTGATATAGACTTGTAGGAGACATTGCCATAGAATCCAGGGCCTCAGCTGGATTCTTTGGGTCTCTAGTGTGTGACAGATCTGTTGCATTCCTCTGCATTTGAGTTTTTGGGGTAATATTGTAAAATTAACCATAAATTATGTGTCCTGTATTAAATCTACTCCCTTGCAGACCCTGACTACAACAGTGTGGTACTGGGGATTGAATCCAGGGCCTTCAAACTGGGTCACATCCCCAGCCTGTTTTTATTTTAAGACAAGGTTTCACTAGCTGGTAAATTGTCCTGGCTGGTTTCAAATTTGCAATTCTCCTGCCTCAGCCTCTCAGGATGGCAGGATTACAGGTGTGCTCCACCATGCCCAGCTCTGTTTGACTTTGAAGGTTTATGTTTATATTCAATAAAATAAAATTAAACAAGTATGAGTACATATTAATAAAATAGATTATAAAATAGAATAATTTAAAAAGGCTTCTTATGTTATTCTGATCATCAGTCACTGGGGAGCTATTTAATTTACCAAGGACTCAGTTAGGTACTAACACTGTGCTCCAGAAAGAAAAGGGAGGCCTGGTACAGACAGACATGATTGGCTTTATGTTCTGGGAGTGCACAAATTGGTGTAAGAGACTGACACTTCCTCAGCAATAACCATATGAGTAGCTACGTGAAAGGATGTGGCATGTAGAAATAGGACTGGGGTAGACTGGAGGCCAGCTTGCATGAGGCTTTTAGCTAAGCTAAAGCCTTAGCAGACAGATAGCAGTTGCAGGAGGTCGATCTAGGGAGAGAGGTTGTCCGAGCCAAGGAGCAAAGGCCAGAAGCAGTGTGGGGGAAACAGCAGCTCCTGGAAGAACAGCAGAGGGCGATCCAGAAGGCTGGAGCAAGGGGGAGCAGCCAGGACCTGGAGGGCTGCGTGCCAATATCTGACTGTTACTCTAAGGGATTGGAGGAGTAATAGTGGCAACTAAGCAAGAGCCTGATGTGTTCTGTTCTGTCTCTTAGAAAGATCATGATGGCTGTAATGTGTAAAAAAAGACCAGAAAGGCACGAGGTGGAAGAAAAAGTTAGTGACTGCCATTATCCAGGTAAGGGTGTTGGTAATGTAGGAATAGAGAGGAAGAAGCCAAATGCACAGATTTAGGAAGTAAAATCAGCAGGACTAGAGAGAGAGAACTTGAGATTCTATCCTGCACAGCTGGATGGATGAGTGGAATACAAGGAAAGTAGGGAAAACTGGAGCAAGAAAAGTTTTGGATGGAGGGAGCTAGAGAGCATGTTGCTCTGTGTCCACCTTCCTTGGCTATGTGGGGTCCAAGTCCATTTTGAGAGGGCTCAGCTAGGCAAAGCTTTCTAGGTGCCTTTCCCAACTGCCTAAAATTATGAAAGTGGTTGATATCAAGACGAATTCTTTTTCAGACACAGTTACAGCCAAGAAAGAGGGAGGGCTCGTGCCTGCCTGTCTGAGATAAGTACTTTCTCAAGGACTTTTTAAATTATCAAAAGAGATTTCCTCTTATTCTATGCACATTCCATCCTTTGCATGTCTTACATGTATTATCAGATTTGTGTAGCAAAGCCTAAAATTCTTTAGGGTTGCAATAATTTAGACAATGTATTCTCAACAGAACATTTGCCCAGCAACCCACCTCTACCAATGAGCTAATGTTGATTCTTGCCTCTGGTCTTCAAGACCAATGAGCTCTGTGACCCAAGTAGCTTATATAAACTTTTCTTGTTTTGCCTTTAAAATATTCCTCTTAGTTGAGACGCACCCAATATTCCTCTTAGTTAGGTGGTAGGCACCTGTAATCCTAGCTACTCAGGAGCCTGAGGCAGGAGTATTGCAAGTCCAAGGCCATTCTGGGAAAATTAGTGAGAACTGTCTTAAAAAATAAAAAGGATTAGGGGCATGGATCAGGGGTGGAAATTTTGCCTAGCTTTCACAAAGCCTTGAGTTCTGTCTTAGTTACTTTTCTTTCATTGCTGAGACAAAATACCCAACACCCAAAGTTAAAGGGGAAAGGTTTATTTAGTTTATAAGTCATAGAAGTTTCAGTCCATAATTGTCTGGCTCCAAGGCAAGAAAGCAGGGGGTAACAGTTCATGGGGGTGGAAGACAGCAAAGGCAATGAGGGACCTTAACAGCATCTTTCTGCGCTTTTTATCTTATTCAGACTACTTAGGATGGGTAGCACTCACACCCTTAATCCTAGTCCCCTCGGGCCTACCATTGCACCATCAATCAGCCACACACTGTAAATTCAGTCACCTCTGAAAAAGCCCCACCTAAGACCACATGAGGCTTTGGGGAGACATCTAGACATAGCCATAACAGGTTCAATCCTAATACAACAAACAAGTGAGTAAATAAATAAGCAAACAAATCAATGAAATCTTCTTGAACATAGAAGTTTCATATAGAAATGTGTCATGGTTTCCCATGGCACACGTATTTCCTTTGCAATGCTCTTCTCTTCCTAGGGTTGCTTGCCAAGTGTAGGCACAGACTGAACTTTGGTGTCTGTACTCAGAAGGAAGGGGAGCCATTGTGATTCTTCATGACCTTGGGGCTGGCATGATGAATTGGAAGCTAGTTTTTCCAACCTGCTAGTTTTCTTTCACCTGATTAAGACCAGAGTTTTCTAGAAACATAAACAGTCCCTGCAGTCTTTATGTGCTGGAGGGGATAGGTGTTGAAACCAATGCAAGACAAATCTCACTTTCAAAACACATGAAATCAAAGAAGGAGAATTAGAACTAACCCAGCCTGAGACTCCAGTCCCAGTGCAGCTCAGTTCCTTGAGAGAGAAGAAGATGCTTTGTCTGGGGAAATAGCAGGCACCTCAGTCTCAAGGACATACAATTAAAAAAAAAAAAGATTTGCAAAGAAGTAGGAAAATAAAACCCAATAATAAACAGAAATAACATGCTATTGAAGTAGATCCACAGATGACTCAGATTTTTAGAATTAACAGAGGACCTTAAAAAAAATTAGAAATACATATTCTAAAAAATAAAAATCTAGACAAAATGGATCAAAAAGTAGACAAATTAAAAAAACAGAATTTATATAAAGAACCAAATATAACTCTGTAACTTAAAAATGTAATATTTGAAAACAAGAATTTTTGGGTGCATATGTGCTGAGGGTAGGGGATTGAAGACAGGATTTCTAAACTGATAGAATAAAAAATCCTTACCCAAAACAACTATGATAATATTGGTCAAAAAAGCCTGGTACAGCAGCACACGTCTCTAATCCCAGTTGCATGGGAGGCTGAATCAGGAGGATTGCAAGTTCCAGGCCAGCCTGGGTAATTTAGCAAGACCTTGCCAAAAAAATAAAAAGGGCTGGGAATATAGCTCCATGGTAGAGTGTTCCTAGGCTAAATCCCCAATGCTATGGAGTATTAATTCATTTTAAAATAGAAAAAAAAAAGAAAGGGAGAAGAAAGCAAAAGTTTTAAAAGTAACATTTTATTAAGACTCTGGAAATTGGCTACAGGCATACAAAAAACTAAGAACAAAGGGACTGTTGTGGTGTTTTAGCCTGGAGCTGTTCCTATTCCTCATGTTTCCTTTTGCAGCTCTATTGGAGTAAGCCAAAAATCAAAATTAAGGCTGACTTAATTTGGTGCTGACTGCAGAAAAACCTATACCCAGGGACATTGTTTGAAACAGCAATGATCTTGGTAGTCAATAATCAGAGAAGGCTGACATCATAACTTGTCTATTGTTGGAGCAAGTAACTGATGGGCACATTAGCTAGAAATCTGTGAGATCCAGAGACACTCCCACATGTCCCTTGTGCTCAGAGGTCCCTGTGCATGCTCAGAGTTGCTCATGTACTCGGGAGGAACAGGAGAGGGGCTTGGGCCTAGCATGTCCAAGCAAAGGAGAGGAGAGAAGGCTCAAGAGAAAGTACAAACTTGAGCCAGGATCAGCTATACAATTTGCAAGGCCTTGTGCAAAATGAAAGTGAAGGACACCTTGTTAAAAAATGATATAAGCCTTTCAAAATGGCAATGAGAGAGCATTAAGCCAAGTTTGAGATCCTCCAGAAAATGGACCTATGGACTACATGAGTCACACACCCTTGAGGCTGGAGCTGACTTTTAAACTGACTGAACTTTGAAATGTGTCTTCCAAAATACATACAAATGCATTAGTAAATAGTAAAAGAATTTGGCTACAGGTATTTTAGCATTACAATTGAACAGTCATTGTATGACCATTAAGCTATGCTGGAAGAGGTTCAAGCCCTAGGAAAGCTACTTATTTAAAAAATAAATAAATACAAACAAACAAATAAAACAACAAACATACTATAGAGGAGCCAGTCTACAGAATTAATTCAGGAAAAAGCACTAAACAATCAAAACCAGCAACAACAATAATCCCAGGGAAAAGGAATCAGAAGCCAAAGATAGTGCGACATATTACCTTTTGTGTTTTCAACACAAAAAGGCATATAAAGAAACAGGAAGGCATGGCCAGTACCCAGTCAACAAAGCAGTCTGTAGAAACTGCCTCTGCTAATTTCAGATGTTCATATTAACTACAAGGACGTTAAAGCAGTAGAAACCTTCCTTAAAGATGAAAAGGGAAGTATGAGGGCAATTTCTCAACAAGAAAAATATCAATAAAGCAATAGAATAAAATATAAAATAAAAATAAGTAGTAAGAATGAGAAAATTCTGAAGTTGAACAGTATTGAAATGAGTACTTCATTACAGGGATCAAAAGCAGATGCAATGTAAGTGGGCAGAAGAAAAAAATCAGTGAAGTGGAAGACAGACTAGTAGAAATGATCTGATCTGAAGGACAGAGAGAAAAAATAAAGTGAAGAGCGTCTTAAACGCCTGTGGTAAACTATCAGGCACACCAACAGAAGGTCTAGACGCAGGTAGGAGAAAGTAGTAGAAAGAAAAAGAAAAACGTTCAAAAAATAATAGCTTAAACCTTTTGAAACTTCATGAAAAGCATTATACATTAAAAAAATCCCAATGAACTCTACCATAAATACAAAGATATCCAGTCCTAGATACATCATAATGAGATAAAGATACTAAAAACTGAAGAGAAATTCTATGTTCATGGATTACAAGCCCAGTGTTAAGATAGTAACTCTTCAACTAGAACTCTAGATTCTTGGCAAACCCTATCAAAATCCAGGCAAGTTTTGTTTTTGCTTTTTAGAAATTAACAAGCTAATATTAAGATTTTAATGGTAAAAAAAATCAGAATACATTAACATTTTCATGAGAATGTATAAAAACCTAGAATAGAATAGGTAATTTGGGGAATTATTTGAACTTCTCCCTACTTCCTATCTATTCACCTTCCATTTTGTTCTTCTAGGTATCTTTCCAAAAGATTTAAAAGCATCATGTTACAGGGATACATGCCCACCCGTATTTATAGTGGCACAATTTATAATAGCTAGGTCTTAGAAATATCATATACTGTTTGTCCATCAACAGATGAATGGAAAAGGAAAGTGTGGTGTTATACGCAATGGAGTACTACTCTATCCTAAAGAAAGATAAACTTGAGGCACTGATAGATAAACGGTTGCAACTTGAGAACATAATGTTAAATGAGAAAAGTCACACTAACTTAAATATAGCATGATTTCTCTTATATGAGAAACTCATATATATGTATAAAAATAAAGTGCACTTTCTTAAATAGACTTATCATATGACCCAACAATTTCACACTTAAGATCTATGGAAAGAAATGAAAACATTTCCACACAAATGTGAATGTTCCTAACAGTATTATTCATAGCTTAAAACTATAAATAACCCAAATATTCACCAACTGTTGAGCAGATGAACAAAATGTGATGTTTGCCTACAATAAAGTGCTATGAAATAAAAGGCAACTCATGGTATCTATACATTACCCCATGATTATACCTCAAAAAAGTTAGGCTCAGGAAAGAAGCCAGACACAAAAATATCTATGATCATTGTAAATCAACAATTAAGGCAAATTCTTGCCAAGGCAAACGTCAGGATTTCGGAAACAGACCACCCTAGGGATGATGAATGGAAGTCAAACAATTGCAAATGTGCATTAGGAAATTTATACATAATGGGAGTGTTTTGAAGTTGTATTGTGGTGATTGCTGCATACCGTATACACTTGCCAAACTCCCTGGAATACACACTTACAATAGGTAAATTTTATGGTATATACATTATCAAGGAACCCATCAAAATAATGGCTGGTGATGGATTATGGTAAAAGAAAAATAATAGGTCCATTTTACTCATGACCATAGATGCAAAAATCTTACTTGGATCGTTAATAAATCAAACCTATCAATAAATAAAAGGAGGATACTTTATCACAGGAAACTATGATTATGCCAGGAACACTCAATTGGTTGTACCAAAAGTTGACCACTGCAGCTCTCTGGCAGTTTCCCCTGGGTCACACGCCCTCTCAGCTGGCAAGCTAGCTGCCTGTCTCCCCAGGTTGTTTGGGGGACCCAGCCTTTCCCCAGCCATGAATGCAGCTCTGTCTGCAGCATGAAATGTGTGTCCGAACCAGGTTGCACTTCTGTCTCAGTCAGATGGAGGGGCCATCAGCTGTCACTCTAGGCACATGGGCTTCCCCACTGTCAAGTTTCCAGAGTAAGTAGCAGATAATCTTCTGACCATTATGACAATGGGCCAAAGTTGGTAATGGAGTTGTCTATAAGATGGTTATGAGTCTGGGGAGCAACTCATCTTGTAGGGGGAAAAAAAAATCATGAAAACTAATGGTACACAAGTTGTGGAAGAAATTCTCAATGTGGTCACTCTTTTGTGACATATTTAGAGAATATTTAATTCCGCTACAGAGAAACAGAAATAAATGGAATAGACAAACATTCTGAGATACATTAAAGACACATAGGGATCATGTTTTAGATGGAGAAGCAGAATTCCTAGGGGATGTTAGGTTTAGATAGCATCAAAGTGGGTAACCTGAAAGGCATTTTGTATGCTCTAAAGGATGGAAGCAATAGGACTGTTGCTTTTGGATTGAAAGTGATGAAAATAACTGCAGTGTCTTCAAGTGTAGAACATGCCCTCACTAGGATGACAGATCTGTCTCTCCCAAATTGCCTACAGATTAGTATTCCTGATTATGGTCTCATTCTGATGCACATGACTCTGCCCCACAAATACGGAAGAAATCCATGGGGTTTATCAGCCTAATGGTTGCTTCAATTGTGAGATGCCATACTATTACAGCCAGCTAAGTTAGATAGAAATTAATGTACAGTCAGAGAGAGATTAGGCCCTCAAGGAAGTCAGCACAAAAATAGAGACATCAAAATTACAGTTGGTAGGGGCCGGGGATTTAGCTCAGTGGTTCCACCGCCTGCCTTGCAAGCAGAAGGATCCAAGTTCGATCCCCAGTACCAAAAAAAAAAAAAATTACAGCTGGAAGCAAATCTGAAGAGAACCAGGCCTGCAAGCCTCCCCTCCCTGGAGATAAATGGCAACCCAAGATTGTACTGTACTAAGCACCACCTGGTCCCATGGGCCCAGATAGGTATCAGGCATGTAAGTGGGTGAACAGAACATCTGGACCCACACTCTCCTCCCTATCCAAGAGTTCCTTTCATTTTTCCATATACCCTTGCTATGTGACGTGTTTCCCTATTGGATCAATGTCAGCTAAGCAGCTATGCTCATAATCCTATAGGTTGATTATAGTTTGATCCACGTTGTAACCCCGTTGTGATTTTTCTGTATAAATTACCCTCTACAAAGGTTTTCAGTGGCCACCCACTCGGGACCCTTCCTGGAAATCCAGGAGTTCTTCTCCTTATTTGCAATAAAACTCTCTTGACTTCTTCCTTTGGATCACAACTTCGTTCCTCACCATTGTGAGACCACAAACTTGGCACATCTGATATCTCACGGGCCGGGGGTTGTATTTTTCCTCTATCAGTACTTGCCTCTGAGTGTATCACCCAAAGTAAATGCGTCCTATTGGCTCCAGGCTCCTGCTGTTCCCCTTACTTCATGAATGAACCTCAACTCTGGTCACCATAGCTACCCCATCAACAGGGAAGGCTGATGCAGGAGAGGGTTGCGGGGGGGAGAGAGAGAGAGAGAGAGAGAGAGGGAGAGAGAGAGGCAGGAATATAATGCAAGAACTGGAATTGAGGTTGTGTGAGGTTGTGTGTTTTTTTAACCTGCCTGCACCCCATCTTCAGTATAAACGCACCAGTCTCTCTTTTTACTAGCTTCTTTCTGTGTGCTTTGAGTGTCTTACTCTGGTCTCCAAGGCGTTCTATTTTCATCTGTAGGGCATCCTACCAGATAGAGCTAGCTGCTAGGTAGGAGCTTTCAGAAGCAAGCTCCTGCACTCTGGGGTGGGGGTGAGGAGTGGTCCACGTTTTTTTTTGTGGTCCTGTGGATTGTATGCAGGCCTTTTCCCTGAGCTATTTCTCTAGTGCTTTATTATTATTATTATTATTATTTTTTTTTTTTTTAAGAAGGGTTTTGCTAAGTCACTTAGTAGCCCAGCCTGGACTCGAACTTATGATCCTCCTGCCTCAGCCTTTCAGAGTACTGGGATTACAAGCTCCCATAAATGACTGTTAACATTTCTTCAAGTTGTTTTGGGGGTTTCAGATCAGGCTCTCCAGAGAAAAAGGAACAGCCCAAATTGCTAAGTCACACTAAGCCACACTTCCGGATGACCTAGAGGAAACTTCCCCATGATCATCTCATTGCGATGCTAAGTTCTCCAACCAAGAGCTTCTCCCCTCCATCGCTCCTGAACCTGCCTTGTATGAAGCAGCTGGGTCCCAAGAGTGTGCTCAGGGACGTGCTGCTGCTACCTGTGACCATGAACATGCACACATTTCCCTAATAAGAGCCCCTTGCTTCTTTGGGGAGACACTGTTTGGGGAGTTATCCCTGCTCTCCTTACCTGTACATGTAAAAATCTTCTCCTCTTGTTTTTCTCCTGTTTGTTCTTATTGGTGAATTTTAAGTTTCACCAAGGGGTGAACCCAGTGACCCTGGTTTCAGTAGCACCCTCGGGAGAGGTCATTGGTATCGAGGTGCAGGAAACCATGGTGAGCTGCATGAAAACCCCACATGATTAGAGATTCTTTAACATGCACCTATTGCAGCAACTCAAGATAATTGTGAAGAAGCTAAGAAATGTTAGACTGCTTAGAGTTAAGAAATGACCGAATCCTTGAAACTCAACCAAGATAATTTTTTTCTCCAAAAGCAAAACAAGGAATGGCTGCCTCTGTAAAAACATCTTATTTCTTTGTTCACTGTCATCATGTGCTGCACTGCTCTGATGTCTACAGTCTCGGCTTAGTTATATTTTAAAAATCAAACAATTTCTTATGGTTTAGAATTATTTAAATACCATAATGTATCAATGTATTATATTTCAAATGTCATGTTAAGCCCAAGAGTCCTAGGAAGATTGATTTATAATTCAAAACTCTCTGTCCTCCTTTTTTAACTCTATTTTTTATTAGTACATATTTGTCATACATATTGATCACATTCATCATAGGGAATTTGTACCTGTACATAATATATCTTAATTCTTCTTTTTTTCCCATTCCCCTCCCTTCCTTTCAACTCCTTCCCCATCTGCATTTATACAAGCTTTGTTTCCATTTTTCCCCTTCCATTCTTTTTTTCCTTTTCCTTTCCCTCTCCCCCTTTCCCACTCCCTTGCTCTCCTTCCTATTTGAACATGATCTTCCTACTTTCCAATACCTATCCTCTCTTACACTGCTCATTTACCCTTTGGGATCCTCACACAAGAGAAACAATGTGCTATTTAAACTTGTGTGCCTGATTTATTTCACTTAAGATTACGGTCTTGAGGTGCATCCATTTTCCTACAAATGATTCAAGCTTATCCTTCTTTGTGGCAATGTAGTACTCCATAACATATAAGTACCACATTTTCTCTAACCATTCATCTTTTGATGGGCATATGAGCTTTTTCCAAGATTTAGCCATTATAAATTGTGCTTTTATAAACAAGGATATGTATATATCACAAAAGATATGATGCTTTTCTTCTCTTTTTTGGTCTTACTATTAGTTCAGACTGGATTTGAACTCACTCTGTAGCCCAGGCTGAACTCAAACTTGCAGTAATCTTCCTGCCTCAGCCTCCTAAGTGCTAGGATTACAGGTGTGTGCCACCATGCCAGGCTTCTCAACTCTTTTCTGCTTTTCTTTTCTCTTGCCTTCTAAAACAGTTCAGTCCTAAAGGCATTACATAGGGCAGGACAAGAGCAGTGCCGTGGGGGGATCTGTGTGGCTGACAGCAGATGTCAGAGTCTGGGTTGGGGCAGAAGCCTTTCATGGTGGGGTGGCCGGAGTGACTCTCAGAGCCAGCAGGGGTTGATCACATAATGAATCAAATTTAATTCTAGGTTGATTTTAGAGCTCAGTGTGAGCGGCTATGAAAGCAAAGCTTCCACAAAATAATACAGAAGAAAATTTTCTGACCTTAGAGAGAAGTTTCTTAATCAGAGCCATGAAAATCACTGATACAAAAGAGATCAAACATTAAAAATAAGAACTTTGTTCAAGAGAAAACACCATTAAAAGAAAGAAAAGTAAATCAATAGGATGGAAGAAGATATTTGTGACACATATACCCAGCAACAGGGCTTGTGAAGGAATATGTAAATAACTTTTATAAATCGATACAAATGGGAGAAAGAACAAAAAGTAAATCTGGGCAAGAGATTTGAGCAAGTACTTCAAAAGAGAGCATATTTAAGCCTCCAATAATCATATGAAAGTTTTAAAATTTCATTAGTAATCATGAAAATGCAAATTAAAACCACAATCTTATACCAGTCCGCATTCCACCAGCATAGCTAAAATTTAGAAGTCTGACAATAACAATAATAAGTTTGTTGACAAAACAAATGTGAAGGGAAAGGAATTCTCATATAATACTGGTGGTATGGCAAATTGTTGAAACTACTTTGGAAAATAGTTTATTTTTTACATATTAAGCTGAAAATTCTATGACTAATGCATTTCACTCTTAAAAATTCCACCCAATATAAAGGCATCCCTATGCACACTGAAAGACAGCAAGAAGGCTGTTTTCTACACGTTACTCATGCCACATATGCCACCAATAAGGCAGTCATAACTGAACTATGTAACAACTCTTACAAACCAAAAGGAAAATAATTAGCAGAAATGTGGAGCTAAAATATAAGCAGTTGCTGGGTGTGGTGGAACATGCCTGTGATCCCAGCACACTGGGAGGCTGAGGCAGGAGGACTGCAAATTCGAGCCCAGCTTGAGCAACTGAGCAACTTAATGAAAGCCTGTCTTAAAATAAAAAAATTTTTAAATGACTAGGGATGTAGCTCAGTGTGAAGTCCCTGTGTTCCTCTCCAGTATCTCCAAATACACACACACCCGCACACACACAAACACACACACACACACACACACACACAGAGTCCTTTTACCAAAGAAGATACTCAAATGATCAGTAAACATTTGAAAAGGTGGTAATCTCATTAATCATCAGAGGAATGCAAACTAAAACCACTATTCAATAATATCAATCAGAATAGAATAAACAAAAAGTTAGGGATGCCTGGGTAAGTGGTAAAACTACAAGAAATGCAAGGACATCTCTCACCATTGACAAAGATTCTCTCCTCAACCAGATTTTATCCAGGATCTTCTAAGTCCTCTTTTCAAAACTATTATTTTAACTGTACAAAGGTATGGGGGACAGTATGATCATTTTACATGTGTGTACAATGCACGAGGATCAAATCTGCATAGCTGATGTGTCTATCGCCTTAAATCTTTAAAATTTTTTATTAACATGCAATAATTGTACTTGTGGGGTACAGTACAATATATATGACATTTATGAAATCGGGGTAATATATATTTTCATCTCCTTATAATTACTCTGAGTCCTTTTTTTTGACTAGGCCTTGACCTTAGCCTATAAAAAAATTCAGACTTGCAACATAAATGATTTAGTCCACTCCCCTTCCCACACTGAAAGACTTAAACACTAATTTTTTTTTTTTTTCAGAGCTAGGAAAGGAACCCAGAGCCTTTGAACTGAACTGCATCCCCAGCTCCTTTCCTTTGTTTTGTTTTGAGGCAGGGTCTTGCTAAGTCACTAAGTTGCCCACTCTGGCAAATTTGTGATCCTCCTGCCTCAGCCTCCCAGAGTGTTGGGATTACAGGTGGGCACCACTGTGTGTGGCTACTAATATAGTTTCTAACAGCTCAGGATTGCAGCCTTTGGGTGACTCTAGATCTCCTTAGAGTACCTGCCTGAGAAAACTCACTGCTGCCAAATGAGTTCATTGTTTGTTCTCACCAGCACCTGACCAGACCACACAATTTCTTAAGGCATTTATTAAAAACGATTTACAAGTGTGACTCATTCATCTGTGCCTTTGAGATGCAGATACAATCATTGCTTGGTGTGTGGAAGGGATTGGACCCAGGATCCACTAGGATACCAAAATCCAAGGGTGTGCCAGTCGGGGATATAGAATGGCACAGTATTGCACATAGTCTGTGCACAGCCTTCCAAATACCTTACGTGGTTTCTGGACGACTCACAATACCTAATGCAAGTAGATGCTATGCAGAGAGTTGCCTTACTGTAGTATTTAGGAAATAATGACAAGAACAAAAGGGGGGAAAGCCTATGCATGTTCAGTACACAGTCCGGGAATATGCAACTTATTTTCAAATCCTTTGCATCTTTGGTTGGTTGAAGCCCAGGTGTGAAACCCAGTGATACAGAGGTCTGATTGTGTGTCTTTGTCAGTGTGACAGGGTCCCTCTCAAGGACCTGAACGCCATTCACAACTGAGTCCCGGGCAGAATGGAGCCCCTCCCTCCTGGTCTCCATGTAAGCACAGGACCCTGTACGTGGCTAGCAGACTTGAACCTAATCACAATAACCCAGTAACCCACTGGCTCCTCCTTCTTTTAAAATCCCAGTGTCTTGTGCACAAATCAGGGTTGGGTTTAGTTCATGTGGGACCCTCTTCCCCATTGCCATAGTGTGGGGTGATTTTAAAGCGTCCTTACCAGCACGTCTAGAGGCTGGCTTTACTTACCCTTGACACCATGGGAATGAGGGACAGGGTGAGTGGACAGAGGATTGTGATGAGGGAGGCACCAAGAGGACTCCTAGGTGTGGTCTCTCTCTGCCCCCCCTTTCTTATACTGGGGATGGAACCCAGAACCTTTGCGCTGAGATACATCCCTTGCCTTTAAAAATTTTTTATTTTGAAACAGGGTCATTTAGTTGCTTAGGTGAGCTTGAACTTGCAATGTTCCTCCCTCAGCCTCCCGGAGTGGTGGGATGACAGGGATGCACCAACACACCCAGCTGTGAAGTGCTTTTTCTTTCTTATACTACTGGCTGCTTTGTGCTGAGTCCTTAGCTGTCCCCCTTTTGATTTGTAAACTTTTCTGAAGGTTTGGTATATTTCATAATGTATTTAAAGCATTAAAAAAATAACGGGCTCTGCTGTTCCCCAGAAGTTCGCACTCAATCAGTCGTGTTCTATGGATGTGAATGAAAAGGGCAGCTCCAGAGTAGCTTCCGGATAACACCTGTGTTGGCACGGCAGGGGGCTTGCTGATACAATTCACTGTAGGAAGAACATATATTTTTATGTATCTGTAGCTTTTTGAGAAGCCACTTATATTACATTTTAAACTGTTGATACTGAATCTTTCTGCATATTTATTGATTTCTTTGATCTTAAAGTGTGTGTATCATAGCATTGGGAAATCCTAGGACATAGTATCCTGGTAAATCTTGTTTTTGGAGGATGTTACATTTTGCTGTTGCTTTTGTGTTTTCTTTAATTTTTGATAAAGTTGATCACTCACATAGTGCTTAGAATATGTCATGTCTAAGTGGTTTATGTACATTAACTCGTTTGATCTTCAAAACAGTCTGTAAGGTAAATGTGAGTTTTACTTCTATTTTATAGATGGTGAAACTGAGCTCAGAGAGGTTAGACTGATATATCTTGCCTCTTCTTTTTTTTTTTTCAGGTGCAAATTCCCCATGATGAGTGTTATCATTATGTATATCTGAAATATACCAATAAATGTTTTGGTTCAAAAAAAAGTACCACTCCTGCAAAAACAAACAAACAAACAACACCACAAAAAGAGGTTAGGCTGTTAGCCCAAGATTTCATAGCCAAAACATGATAGAGCTAGATTTTGAATCATGCAGTCTGACCTTAAAATAAAATTTGTGTTCCTTTTTTTATGGTAGCGCTAGGGATTGAACACAGACAGAGCCTTGAACATGCTAAGAAAGCATTCTACCACTGACCTACGTCTCCAGCCCCAAATTCGTGTTCTTAACCAGTGTGCTATACTGGTTATGGCTTTACTCTTACGAATACTAACTGGACATTTGATTGCATATGACAATGAATAAGTGTTCTGTGCCATTGAAAATGTATAGAATTAAACTAATCATGAGCTACTAAATGTACAAATGGGCCATGGGAAGACCTTGAATAAAAATGAAACATCTGCAGCAACCAACACAAGCAAACTGAGCCATTTCTCTCCAGAAACCAGCCCAAGGATTAATCCTACTAGTCATCAGTCAGATTTGTAGAAGTCAGAACGCCATTACCACTCACCACCAGTCTATGGAGTCAAACAATAAACTCTCTGATGACTGGCAGCAAGTGGCCAAGACTTCATTAATATCTGACAGCTTGATTTTTTTCTTTTTTTCATTAAGTTTATTGGTACACTTTAGGCATACAATACAGTTGCATTCATCATTGGGATCTTGTACCTTTACATGAGTATCTTGGTTCTTATTTCTTCCCCATTCCTCTGCCCTCCCTTCAACCCCTCCATCCCTCCCTATTTACAGAGACTTTGTTTCCATTTTTCCTTTTCTCATATTTTTTCTTTTCCCTTCTTTCCGTTCCCCTACCCTTCCAACTGCCCCTACGCCTTTAGACCTTTTCTTCCTATTTCACATTATCAGTTATACCATTTGAGCCTTATTTACACTTTTAGTTTTTTACACCAGAGAAACTATTCGGTATTTACACGTGTGTCCTATTTTTTCACTTAAGAGGATGTCCTCAATGTGCATACACTTAGCTATAAATGACCCTAGTTTCTCGTTCTTTAGGGCTGAGTAGTACTCCATTTAATAGAAAAACCACATCTTCTTTATCCAGTTTCCAGTTGATGGGCACTTAGGCTGTTTCCAAGCTTTAGCTATTACAAACGGTGCCTCTATAAATATGGGTGCGCATATATCGCTGTGGTATGATTCTTTTAATTCTTTTGGGAAGATACCGAGCAGAGGGATAGCTGGGTCAAATGGAACCTCTAATCCTAGTTTTTTGAGGTATCTCCATACTGATTTCCACAGTGGTTGCACCAGTCTGCACTCCCACCAACAGTGGAGAAGGGTTCCTTTCTCTCCACACCCCCACCAGCATTTGTTACCGGTGGATTTCTTGATAGCAGATATTCTTTCTGGGGAGGTGGGATCTCAGCATTGTTTTCATCTGCATCTCTTGAATGACCAGTGATGTTGAACATGTTTTCATATATTTATTTGCTGTTTTTACTTGTTTGTCTGAGAAATGTCTGTTCATTTCAGATGCCCATTTTTGAATTGGGTCTTTGTATTTGGGAGGTCTGATTTTTTGGGGTTCTTTATATATTCTAGATAGTAGACCTTTGTCTGAGGAACAACTGCTAAAATTTTTTCCCCACGTTGTAGGTTATCTCTTAGTTCTGTTGGTGTTTCTTGCAGTGCAGAAGCTTTTTAATAAGATGAGATCCCAGTTGTTGATTCTTTGTGCAAGTTCCCATGCTACTGAAGATTTTATTCATAAAATCTTTTCCTATGCCAATGTCTTCAAGAGTTCTACCTAACATATCTTCCAGTGAGTTTAGTGTTTCTGTTTTAATATTTAAATCTCTAATCCACTTTATTTTAGTTTAGTGCTTGGTGAAAGATAGGGGTCTAGTTTTAATCTTTGGCAGGTTGAAATCCAGTTTTTCCAAAACCATTTATGAAAGAGGCTTTCTTTCCTCCATTGAGGATGGTTGGCTCCTTTGTCAAAGATGAGGTGGCTGAGTGTGTCTGGAGTTGTTTCTACATCTTCTAATCTATTCCACTGGTCCTCAGGTCTGTTTCTTTGCCACTGCCATGCTGTTTCTTTTGTTTGTTTGTTTGTTTGTTTGTTTTTATCACAGTGGCTTTGTAGTACAGTTTCAAGTTGGGGATTGTGATAGCCCCTGTCATGTCTCTGTTGTCTAGAATTACTTTTGCTATTCCAGGTCTCTTCTGGTTCCAAATGAATTTTTGGATTTTTTTCTCTAGTTCTGTGAAATATATTGTTGGGATTTCAATTGGGATTGCATGGAATCTGTATAGCAGTTTTGGAAGTATGGCCATTTTCACTATATTGGTTCTTCTTACCCAGGAGCAAGGGATGTCTTTCCATTTTCTTATATCCTCTCCATCTCCTTTTTCAGAGTGCTGTAGTTTTCAGTGTAGAGGTCTTTTGTCTCCTTTGTTCGACTGATTCCTAGATATTTCATTTTTTTTGGATGCTATTATGAAAGGAATTGTTTCCTTAATTTCTCTCTCAGTGAGTTTGTTACTTGTGTACAAGAAGGCCATTGATTTTTGAGTGTTTACCTTGTGTCCAGCTACTCTACTGAATCTGTCAATTAGGTCTAGAAGTCTTTTGGCAGAATTTTTTGGGTCTTCTATGTAGAGTATCATATCATCAGCAAATAATGACAATTTAACTTCTTTCTTTCCTATCTTTATTCCTTTTATTTCTTTCTCTTGTCTAATAGCTGTGGCTAATGTTTCTAGAACTATATTGAACAGGAGTGATGATAGTGGAAGCTTCTTTGATTTTTGTCCTCACTTCCAATTTAGCACAAACCAGAGAAAGCAAAATACAATCCCCTTCCCAGTTACATAGGACCGCCTTCTCCTAGGCATTATACTTTCAGCTTCTCCTGACTAAGAGGCTCCAATGGGCACCCCCCAAAATATCCTCTTTTTTCCCCACTCTAATGCTCCCCTATTCCCAGGCTTGTCTTTGAGTCTCTGCCAAATGCAAGAGATGGTGGCCGACTCCCTGGCTATAGCAAGCTCTGAATAAACAGCCTTTACTTGTCCTCACTTGGGTGGTATTTATTTCTACAAATGCCAACAATGGCATGACATCTTAAAGGGAACAACTACCTCAGCATAACCAAATATCTTTCTGAGTCACCAACCATTTGATCACTCCCCTGTGGCACACGATCCATCACCTAACTCCTACCAGTCTGCCTTCAAGGCTAAGTAATGTTATAAATCGAGCCCATGGTGAGGATTCTTGGGTTCTGTGTCACAGACTTCCTTCTTCTTCTCCCAACCTCCTTAACTGGGTTCACTATCTCACTTCTTTAATTCATTCTCATGCTCCTTCCTCCTTGCACTCTTCTGTCTTACAACCCTCTCCAACCAAACTTCTATCCAACATTTCATTTCCCACCTTTTGCTTCCAACTCCAACCTTGGCTCCCAGCCCTAAACAATCAATAAACTTGGGAAAAAGTTTCCAAGAACAGCCTTGCAATTTCTTCCTGGGAAATAGTGTGCTTCAGGGCCAATGGGGGAAGGCGGGAGGAAGCCCTCCTTCTGACTTGTTCTGCAAAGACAGAGGAAGAAGGTCCATTTGACTTTCAAAAGCCTTGTTCCAACAGTGAGATCCAGTGGTTTCTGGATTAGACAGAATGAAGGATGGGGCCTTGGCATTTACACATTGAAGCGATGATGTGTAGCTCTAATTGGTGGTATCTCTAACTGATAGTTTGCATTTTAAGGTTAAGATATTTTATTGCTTCCAGATGGTCAGCTCACTTCCAGCCAGAGGAGCATTGCTGCAGAGTTTAAGAATAGCTATGATGCAGCGTAAGATTTTAATTATCATGTAAAAGATCTAATTAAAAAGACATACAGTAGTCAGCTTTTCACATGCTCAAGCCTATAAAAATCAGTAGTTTAAAAAAATTACCTTAAGGAGGAAATTGGAAAATTATTCAATTTGAAGCAGAGACACTTGAGGAATTTCTCAAATTAGGGAAGTGGAATTAGGCTGCTTGTTCCTAGGTACCTTGATTTTCACGTTGTTGTCCCTTCTATCCTGTTTTATGGGACAGACACGAAAGTTCCTCAAACCCTTTTTGCTCCTTTGTTAGTTTATTTCTGTAGTAAGGTAGGTTCTTTGCTATCAACACAACAAAGCAAGCAAGCAACTGGCCAAAGTTTTTGGTCTCTCAATTTGACGTCCATGTGCAGACCCTCAATAGTCCCACTTATCAGTGACCTTGAGCAAACATGGAACCTCTGTGGGCCTGGGTTTCCCGATCTGTAAGGGGAGAAGCCTTTCCAGACAGTTTCTGGAGTATATTGTGAAGCAGTGGAAGCAGCTGTTGTTCTCTGCAGAGTTTTGAAACATGCACACTTTCGCAGATGAGGGGCAGGGGCTCGATGGAAGATGAATGGCCAGTGGGGAGACTTCTACAGAGATATTCCACATCTGCATTGTCTTCCCCATGACATCCTCTCCCTGATCCCGAAGCTCTGCAGCACTGATACATTTTGCAAGAGGAGCAGTCATGTTTGTAGGAGGGATGGGACACCAAGACCTGCAGTAGGACAGCTGGCCCTTTGAACTTAATGTTTTGGAACCACGAAGCTGCTGATGTGTGGCACAGTGACCTTGAATGGACAACTTCTTCCCACTTCCCTGCATGATAACATCAAGACCTCACGATCCATTTCTCCTCATTTCCTCTGCCTGGCACCTTGGGATAGTTCTCAAACAGAAAGCTGGAAGCAGCCAGCACAGCTCAATTTAAAACAGGCCCCATCTTGCTCTTTGCCTTTGTGGCTTCCAGTTGACTTACAGCATCCTTTCCTCCCCACACTTCCTTGCCTTCCTCTTCCCATCCCAATTAGAACTTGATCCAGGGGATTAATTTAATTAGAATAAACTCAAGGTCTCTGAATATGTTAATCCCCTTCTCAGAGGCTGCTGTTTCTACAGCTCAGTCTTCTTTACAGCCCTGCTGAGTGCAGTGAGCCTTGGCCAGATGCTACGAAAGAGGACAAATATCATCCTCCTGTCACTTGCTCAGAGTTGGGAATCCTCACTTACTTGGCACCAAAGCTGCTCTCCTTGATAAGCATAAGCCAGTCTGACTGCTGGCACACAACTTGTGGTATCTCTAAGCTTCTGTTTTCTAACTTCAGTTATTGCATCCATTATTTGATTAAGGGGAGGTAGATAAGACCTGGCTTGTGGGTAATTATGAAGGTGTAAGGCGTGGTGTCCTTTCTTACAAGTCAGTGGGCATCAGGATGGCTACTCCATCGTCCGGATCAGTAAGATTTAAAAAGCAGAAAGTTGGCCCAGGTCACAGGATGTGTAATTCATTACTTATGTGACTACAATAGCCTTGTCAAGGTCCTGGTGGAAGTTTTGGGTGGCTAATAACTCCCTAGAAATCCTCTGCTTTCTTCTTGCTTTCCCTTTCTTCTTGCCATCTTCAGAAGTCAGAGCTAAAAGAATGGGAAGAAGTTTTCTGGGCCATATATTTTTTTCCCCCTAGAAGGAGAGCACAGAGCATTGGTCTAGATGCCCAGGCAAGTCCACATAACTATTGTGGACAGTCAGGTTCTGATTGTTAGAGTCACTAGGTTTTTGTTGTTGTTGTTTTTGTTTCATTTTGCTTTGTGTTTTTGGTACTGGTGATTGAACCCAGAGTCTTTGCACTGAGCTACATCCCTAGCCATTTTTAAAATTTTTAAATCTTAAGACAGGGTCTTGCTAAGTTGTCCAGGCTGGTCTTGAGCCTGTGATCCTCCTGCCTCAGCCTCAAAGAGTGCTGGGATTATGTGTATACCTCATCATGCCCAGCTAGGATCACTAGTTTTGATAACTAGGTTAAGCCAAGCCACTTCCTACTTCCAATAACAGCATATACTTGTGTCCAGAATGTAGAAAGAACCCTTACAACTCAATACAAAAATAAATAATTCACTAAGAAATAGGAATTAAAACTATAATGAGACACCATTTCATACCCACAAAAAGGGCCAACATGAAAAAACTGATCACACTGAGTATTGGTGAGGATGTAGAACAGCTGGTGGTTGGATTTTTTATAAAGTTAAGCATACACTTACCATCAGTTCCACTCTTAGGCACATACCCACAAGACATGAAAACATAGCCACACAAAGGGCTGTCTGTGAGTGTTCATAGCAATTTTACTTATACTAATGAAACCTGGAAAAAGCCAATGTTCACCAATATGAGAACAGATGAAGAAACTAGAATATCTTCATACAATGGCATATTGTGTGAATATTTTTAGCTTGAAAAAAGCATGAATTTCTGGACACATGACACAATATGAATGAATCTCAAAATAGTTGTTTTGAAGGAAAGAAGCTAGATAATAAAAAATACATATTGTATAAGTTCCTTACACAGAAAATGTTTATACAAATATTTTGCTGGGACTGGAGTTGGGAAAGTTGACTGCAGAAGTTGTAAGTCAACTTCTGGAGATAATGAAATGTTCTGTATCTTGAAAGTGGTGATTATTTCCTTTCCTATTTTGTAAATGAATGTATGTTAGCTTTCAATCACTGTTACAGAATATCTAAGACAATCAACTTAATAAAAGAAAAAGTTTAATTTTGCTCATGTTTTCAAAGGTTTTAGTCCATGGTTGTTTGGCTCTGTTGTTTTAGGCCTGTGGAAGCCCAGTACACCGTGGCAGGAATGTGTGGTAGAAAAGGTCTGTTCACCACACAGTGACCAGTAATAAAAGAGAGAGAGATAGGAAGGGATTTCAATATTCTCTGCAAGGCCACACCCCCAGTGATCTAACGTCCTCCTATTAGGCCCCACCTCTTAAAGGTTCCACCACCTCCCAGTAGCATCAGAGGCTGGCAACAAACCTTTAACACATAGGCCTTGGGGGACATTTTGGATCCAAACTCTAGTGAGATATATTTTTAAAACTATTGAAATACATGTTTAAGATAGCTATGTTTTACCTTATGTAAATTATACCTCAATAAAATTGATTTTTCAAAAACAATAGGAAAGCATAGCTTTAAATCCAAACAAATAAATACAACTGAAAATATCCCAAACATTTCTGAATGAGATGAGGAATTACCATTGGGAAGGTGTAACCAAAACTCATGACAGGAAGGCAAATCAGAAACTTTCGTGTTTTTTTTAGGAAGAACTGTTTTTTCCCCAAGAGAATTTCCCATCTATGCTAATTTGTACACAGCTGAGTTTCTCCAATCACAACTGTGGTCTGGCTGGTGAAGATTGAAGGGCAGATAGTGGTTCAGTGGTTCCATATAAAACTGTATTTATTGCACTAAGCATAAAACCAAGTTACTTGTAAGTGGCAGATGATAATAGAAAATCAGGGGTGTCTGAACTCAGAAAATGTCAGTTAACGTGCTTTTGTAAGGTCTGCTTTGAGACATGAATATTCTAAGCTTAGTGATGCTATTATGGATCTGGAAGGCACAAGGCAGATGTTTTGATGTTGGCTTTATTGTACTCATAAAGATATTCTCCTGTGTATTGGGCACAATGAAGCTTACTCTTCCTATCAAATTCAAATATCTCCTTTACTTCCTTTTGTAGGAATAAAAGTCTGCATATATAATGGCCAACACAAACCAAATTTCCGTGGAAATACTCCATACTTCAGGCTGGAGAACATAAATAAGGGCCACTCTTGGTCAAACTTTTTGACCTATCCAGACCAAAGACTGCTCATTTATTTCTTCAGTTCATGAACTCATCCATTTTTTCAGCCAAATTCACTGTGAAGCTACTATGCAGATACAGAATATGTTTTTTGAATTTCTGTATCTCACAATCCACTGAGTGGCAAAAATGTGAACAAATCATTTCAAAGCAATATGACAATTGGGGTGAGCATTCACAATGCTGAGGGAATACCCAGAGGGAATAAGGCACACAAACTAGGAAATTCAAGATTCTGCACACACATACACATGCACATACACATCCCTGTGCACAGTTACCTGTTGAACTGACATGCCAATTTACAATGGATATAGCATCTGTAGACTGCTTTAAATTTACATAAGGCTGAAAATAACAGAAAAAAATGGATAAGAGAAAAATTGAGTCTGATCTTGGGATGAAGAGGATGGCTAATCCTATTTCCTTTATTTTCCTAAAGCAAAAACTGTCTTCTAAGTATGAAGCAGAAAAATAACTTTGGTATAATTTATTTATTCATCTAATTTATTAATGTGTGTGGAGGCACTTATTGATTGTTAATATGCAATTATGCAGATACATTTCCCCCAAATCCACTAGATACTTGGATTTGCTTACATCATTCTTGATTTCCATTCTTTGTTCTGGGTTTTCATTTTCCTTTTTTACTTTGAGACACCTTCAACCTACTTGTCCTCATGGGCAAAGAGATCAATATTTCAAAAATGTCATTTATAAATTTTGTAATGACATCTTGAAAAGGAGGTTTAATAATACAGCACTGTGGGTCGACCGTGATAGGAGAGAGAGTGAGTCCTTTATGTCTTGCTCCCTGATTTCAATCCAAACCAAGTGTATGTCTGTTAAGTTATTATCATCTAGGAAGCTGTGGTGTCACGCTTGGCTCTCTGCTTCTCTAGAAAATCCCTATTCTCCCAGTTGTAGTTATTTGATATCTACTCACACCAAGCCATGCCCAGATTCAACCCCATTCCCTGGTCTAAGAAACATCCAGGCCTTGAGCTTGGCCAGTGAAAGGCCAGGACTTGGGGAGATCAGATATAATAATCCCTCAGCTGCTGATGAGCCAGACTGCTGATCCAGCTCTGACTGCGTGGTTCTGCACCCTAGTTCTCTTTCTGGGTCCTTGTACCTGACCCATCCTTCAATCCTCCATCTGATAACCATTAGTTAGGTGCTATCTTTTTCCTGGTCAGTATTTGTGACCATTAATCCTAATATGTTAGCTTCATTGGATTTAGAAATGCCTAGCAGATTAGTAAAGCCTGAGTGGGTCTGGGTGGGTCATGGAGGCGTGGCCTTGGGTATTCCATCTGGTCCCTTTCCCCTTCCTGTCTGGCACTGTGCCCCTGCTCTGCTTCCTGCCACCACAAACTAAGCAGCTTTGCTCCACTGCGCCCTTCTAACATGATGTTTCTGCCTTGGATCCAGCTGACCATGGACTGCATCTCCTAAAACTGAACTAAATAAAACCATTCCTCCTTTAAGTTATGCATGTTGGATATTGTGTCTCAGCAACAGGAAAGCTGACTAACACAGTACTCTCTCCCGAGAAGGTAGTCAGGTCCCTGCACTCCCAACCTGTGGCTTCCTCTAGGACCTGATGACAAAGCTACCTGGTACAAATAAGGTCCCTGTATATTTTCCTTCCTCCAGGTGATCTGGAACTCATTTCCTGTTGCTGGGCCTTTCACCTACCTATGGTTTCTTGGTTACCATGTTTCACGTGCCTGCTGGGCTTCCTCCATAATCTTCTATTGCTTCTGAGCCCTTAGTACTTGCTGTCTCCTTCCCTCCTGCCTTCACAGAACCCCAGGGACACCACCCCCTGAAGGGCCTCAGCCCTTCCTCAACCATGTAACCACTTCAGTCTCTCCTCTCCCTTTCCCTGGATGCTGAAGATGAAAAGGAATTCCTGCAGTTTGATCTATTTACAGTGTTGACCAGAGTGTGTTACTCACATCATGGTGGAATCAGGTGGTCTATGGACAGGGATATTTTGTAGAAGAGTTAAACATTGTGCATTGTGGGCAAATATAGCTTTCAAAACAAGCTCATGGGAAAGAGCAGCAGCCTGCTGTGGTTCAGATCTTGAACTTGGGAGTCAGACTGATGGAAAAGCTGGCTCTTCCATTTACCAGCTGTAGGACAAGTTACTAAACATTTGTGTGTCTCAGTTTCTCCATTTGTTAATTGGTCATGATAATAATGGTACCTTGTAAAATTCTTATGAATACTCAAATGAGCTCATGCATTTCAAGCATTAATTAAGTTAAAACATGCCTGTCAACACCATCTCACAGAGTAGGTACCTAATAAAATTTGCTTTGTTACTTTGTGGATGTTATTGTCTAAAATTCAGCTAATTGGAAGAAAGAAAGGAATTTGCTTTAAAATTACAAAGAAATTAATATAGTTGGAACGTGTGCGTGCGTGTGTGTGTGTGTGTGTGTGTGTGTGTTTTACTGGGAATTGGACCCAGGGCTTTCACTTGAGCTCCATCTGCAGCACCTTTTTATTTTTTATTGTGAGACAGGGTCTCCCTAAGTCACTAAGTTGCCCACCCTGGGTTTAAACTTGTGATTCTCCTGTTTCAGCCTCCCCGAGTGCTGAGATGGCAGACTTGCCCACCATGTCTGGCTCACAGTTGGTAAAAGATGGACAGATACACTCATTAGGGAAGGCTAAGCTGCTGTAACAAACCGACTACCCCGATGTCAGGGACCTACATACAAAAACTTTATTATTTTCATCATGTTACTTCAGGTTAGCAGGTGTTCCTCCTCCACATGGTGTTTCAATGCCCCAGGATCCCTTTGTCTTGTCACCATTGTGTGTACGGTGAAGGCTGGGTTGTTACCTTCAGATTCTAGCACAGAGAAAAGAGGAAAAAAAAAAAAACTGAAAGAAGCCCCCAGTTGTTCGATAGTCCCTAGCCCAGAGGTGGCACATCTCACTTCAGCTCATCTTTGCCTAAAGCTTAGTTCCATGTTCACACGAACTGCAAAGGATGCTGGGAAAAAGGAGACTAGCATGTCCTAGGCTTTGATGGACAGCGTGTGCAGGTGGAGTGTAAAGTTTGGAAAATACTGCTTTTGGGGCTAGTGGTAGGATTCTTCTTAGGGTGAGGGCCCAGGGCAATATGGCAGTGACAGACACCCCGTGACAGAGATGGGAGGGCCAATGAATTTTAGGCTCACTATTGACACTTAACACTGAGTTTTACCTTCTTATTCTCCATTGTGAATCTCATACTAGACTCTTACATAAAATCTGTCATTTGTCTTGTTTGGAAGCACCGGAGCATGAAGGATTGGATTAACAGAATCTACCTCCCCAACCTCATGAAAGATATCATCACCCACCAACCTAATCCCCAGAATCTATGAATATATCAGCTTACATGACAGAAGGGACCTTGCAGATGTGATTAAAATTAAAGACCCTGAGATGGAAAATCAGCCTGGATTATCTAGGTGGCCCAATCAAATCTATGAGTTTTCATCAGTGGAATCTTTTCTGGCTGTAGTCAGAGAACCAGAGACGGCAGCACGACAAGAACTCAGCCCAACTTTGGTGGCTTTGAAGATGGTAGCAAGGACCATGAGCCCAGCAAAGTGGAAAGGCTCTGGAAGCTGGAAAAGACCAGACAGTTGATTCTCCCTGTTGTCATTTCAACTCATGTTGAAATTTAATCCCCATTGTGATCAGGTGTATTATGGGACCGGGTGTATTTTGGTTAAGATCTAAAATGTCTGCCCAGGGCTCATGCGTTCAGAGGCCGAGTGCGTGGATGGTGGTTGGATCATGGAGGATTAATCTACTGAAGAGATCTGAGGTAAATGTGCTGGGGGCCTGGTTGGAAGAGGTGGGTCACTAGGCTGTGACCTGGAAGGGTCCCTCCTCAGCTCTTCCTCTGCTCCCTGGCACCACGGTATGAGCATCTTTTCATCCTCCATGCCCTTCTTCCATGCTGTTGCTGCCTTGGAGCCAGCAGACCATGGATCATCACCTGTGAACTGAAATCAGAATAAATCTCTCCTCCTTTAAATGGTGAGTGTTGGATATTTTATCCCAGTGATGAGAAAGTGACTAAAACAAGACCAGACCATTAGAAGATGGTTAGGTCATTAGGCAACCTTGGTGAAATGATCAATCTATGCATAAGTCAATGGGTGAACAGGCTGGTGGGTTACTTGGAGAGTAGGTCTCTGATAAAAACCACTCTGTCTCTGCCTCTTGGCTGTGTCTCTTTTTGCTGTGTGATGCCCTGTACCACTTCAGGACCCTGCAGGTAGAAGGCCCCCAACAGGAGCATCCCTAGACCTTGGGCCTCCTAGTCTCCAGTACCAAGAGCTGAATGGAGCTTTACTTTTTACAAATTACCTGGTATTCTCTTAGAGCAACAGAATATGGACCAAGACAGCCCACAGAACCTCCAGAGAGGAAGTAGCCCTGTCAACACCTTGATTTTAACCCGATGAGATCCATGTCAGACTTCTGACCTTTGGAATTATTAGATAACACAATTGTGTTGTTTTAAGTCACAAGTTGATGGTGATTTTTCACAATAGCAATAGAAAACTACTGTAAGAACCTATGCCTCTGGCTAAGGAGAAATGTCAGAGAGTGAAGTAGAGACACTGATAAATCTTGACTGGGCCACCAGAGGTATGGAGCTCAAGGCAACAAAGGCAGCCAAGTAAAGAGAAGCAATCCCAAAGTCCCTCTCCCTCCAAAGTACTAGGGAGGGAATTAAACTTCTTGCAGAAATTAGGATGGAGGGTACCAAAGGAAAGGGTAACCAATGAGCCTATCTGTATGGCCGTGACAGGGACAGCCTGGTCTCAGACCCTCCTGCATGTACCCCAAAGTCAACACTAATCCCATCAGAGCTTTTAGTCATGGAAGCAACCATCAATGAGCAGGCAGTAAATGTTGCTTTGCTCCTCCTCCTCCTTTTTCCCAGTTAAAGTGCTTAAGAATAGGCCATCTTCTGGGCCTGTAAATGTTTACTCAATGTAGAAAAGATGCATATGCAAATGGAAGAGAGGCTTGTACCTAGGAAGGGCTGGAGTAAGCTCAGCTACATTCCACAAGAACACTAGCATCCCTAGGCATTGCCAAAGATGGCATCTCAGGGCTGAGGGGGGCCCTCAGTGAAAATGAGATGGGGTGCGGAGCCAGGAAAGAGGGAGAGAATATCCTCAGAGCCAGATATTTACCGGATCCCTGAAGCACTATGACTCTGTGACCCACAGGACAAGGTGGGACAGGCCCAGTCCATACAGTCACCCAGGAGCAGGGCACATTGCTTCTTTTGAGTACAATTTAATTGTGTTGGTGTTTGATTTGTTTGCTACTTGCCTCTCTTGCTAGACAATACATCTCCAGTGTGCAGAAAACATATATCTACTGTGCCCAGCACAGACTGGCACACAACAACCACTTCATGAGTGTCCAACTAATGAATAAGTCAATGAGTATGTACTTTTTAGATTTGTAGGTAAATTTGTGGATGATTGGTAAATAAAAAGGTGACCCAACTATATGTCTTTTGGGTATCTTCCTGAAAGAGAGACATCATATCACAGCCATATGTGCATGCTTATGTTTAAGGCAGCACAGCTTATCATAGCTAAATCTTGGAAGTGGTCTGTCTCTATGTCCATCAACAGACAGATGGACAAAGGAAATGTGGTATTATACACAACAGATTACTACTCAGCCATAAAGAAAGATAAACTTGAATTATTTAGAGCAAAATGGATGCACCTTGAAACCATAATACTAAGTGGAATAAGTCAAACACACAAGCTTAACTATCATATTGTTTCTCTTTTATGAGAAACCCAGAGTATAAGTAATTTAAAGAGCAAAATAAAAGCTAGATGATAGGAACCAGGAAGCTAGACTTTTGGAGATGGGAAAGAGATCTGGGGATAGGAAGAGACAGGAAGGAGGGGATGAAAGGGAAAGTAAAAATGATTAAGATGTGATATGTATATGTCCTAATCCCCCATGACAAATGGATTTATTATATATTATCAACATATATTTGTAATGAAAAATGTACTCATATTAAGAGTACACTGACAGGGCTTCACAGAGGACTGGGCTAGTGAGCTGGGACTTTCAAGAATCTTTGAGTTTTAGAGTGAATCTAACAGCAGAAAGGAAGTATTTTAGTGAAATGCAACTCCAGGGATGTTTCCTGCAGTTGCCTCTTCATGGTGGACTCTATCAGGAAGAGATGTGCACAAGGCACACCTATTATATGTATATTTATTTAGAAATTAACATGGGTGACTATGCGTACTGAGTGGATGTATTAGAACATAGAAGCTGCAGTATGTTTTTCCTGTGTGCCCACCCTTTGGAAATCCCTGGTGCTGGATGATGAGATTTTGGTTGGAGAAGGCCCTGGGGAGAGAGGGTGTGGTCTACACAGGTGGACCTGGGCTCAGTGTTTGTTTCCACCAATTACTAACCTCTCTCGGTTGTAGTGATATTAATCACAGTGGTAATGTCCAATATTTATTGAGTGCCAAGAGGCTGAAATGCAGACAGACAATGGCCAGGTCAAATATGACAGTAGAGCTTTGCCTTCTGCCTCCGTCTCTGCACAAACCACAGCTTCTGCATCATTGCATTTAACTAGCCAGGACCTGGTCATGAATCGTCAGATTCCCTGACATTTTCCCTGCTTCCAGCCTAGCATCAACTAGAAAGTCAAATAAGTCCCCCTAACTCTTCATAGAGGATGTCCTGCATGTAGGAGGTCACCTCCAGCGTCCCCAGGCCAGTGGCCTCCAGTTTTTTTCAACACTCTGAAGTGTTTCCCTGTCCTCTTTCTGCCTTTGCGTTTCTGCCACATGCGGGCATGGTGGCCAAGTCCCTTGCTATAGCTTGTTCTCATTAGGTGTCTAGCACTGAGCTAAGTCCCATAGTATCCTTGCAAATTCATGAGATGGATAACATTCATGCTTACAGCCAAGGAAAGAGAAGGCCCAGAGACCATGGGTAACTTGCTCCTAGTCACTACTTAAACAATGAGGCTGGGCTGATGTATACAAGGCCTGGCGCACAGTTCGGAGGTGCTGAGAACACTTGACAGAATGCGGTCTTCCTCATTTACTTGTTCCCCCTCTTAGTTCCCCCTCTTACACTCTGAACTCCTGGAGTGGAGAGGCAGATTCCAGTATCTGTTGCAAAGCTCAGGGTATTTTTTGAGTGACTGGGTTCCCTGCTTCCAGCAAGAGTGAGTGGATTGTTGGAACCTCTGCATGGTGAGCTCCAGGTCTTTTAACTCCTGTGATGGACTGGGGTGAAGCAGGAGAGATTTTTGACTGGGAAACACAGGGATAGAGCCAAGTAGAGCAGATGCTGAATGAACCATAGTTGGAACTGGAAATTGTATTTGCAATCAAAACCCTTGGTGACCTATGCACAAATGCATTGGTCTTCTCTTTCAGATTGCTCAATAAACACAAACAAACCCCTTTAAGAAGGGTTGTAATTTCTCCAAGTTTTATGATTGGGAAAAACCTTGGAGTCATTCAAGATAAATTTCTTATTTTACAGTCAAGAACCCACCCCCTTGCTCCTTGATCACAGAAGTGGAACTAGAACCCAGACCTCAGGTGACAGGTCCCAGAACAACTGATGAGTATTTTGTTGGTTTTACTAGCTGGATTGTGTGTGAACAGATGGCAGCCATTGACTGAGGAAGGTTGGTATCCCACCCCTTTGAGGCCCTCAGGACAGAGCAATTGAAGACTTTTAAAAAATGTTCCTTGGCCTGTAGAGATATAGTTTAAGTGGTAGATGTGGTCCTGCTAGCCTGGGAATTTACCCAGCAGGCAGAACTGATTTAATTCAGCTCCTTCCTATCAATTCGACCTTCATCCAAGTAGACACGTGAGGCTGTCTCCAGTTTTTCCTCCACCAGGATCTCAAGGCAAATTGTAGTGCTACCAACCTTGGGTACCTTGTCATTACCACTTGCAGAAGCAGCTGGCACTCAACAAATATTTACCCGATTATATTATCGCATATCCAGTTAGCCCTCCAGTGGTAATCAAATGCAGATCAAAATGTCAAGAGCGGGGAGTATAGCTCATTGGAATAGTGCTTGCCTAGCCTATGTAAGGGCCTGGGTTCAATCCCCAGCATGGGGAGAAAATATATAAACTGGAACACACCACAAGTCTCTTTCTTGTCATCATTCCCTAAATAATTTGACAACTATCTCCATAGCATTTCTATTGTATCAGGTATTATAAGTCATCTAGAGATGACTTAAAGTATATGAGGATGTGCATAGGTTGTATGCAAATTCTACACCTTTTTATATAACAGACTTGAGTATCTGAAGAGTTTGTTATCTAGGGGTGTGTGTGGGTAGTCCGGGAACCGATTCTACGGAGATACCAAGGGCCAACTTTTTAACATGTATGTGGCGGGTCCTTAAAATTTAGGGTCACCAACCACATTGAGAATCTCATGAAAGTTATAGATCTTTTCCCCAGAAAAATGCCCCAGTGGATTACGCACATAAATTGTTGTATATAATTAAGATGTATTCAGGGACTCCTGATGTCTCCCCAGAGAGCCCCTGGGGAAAGGAGTTGGACAGAGATCAGTGATTCAGGCAGAATAGAGAGCTAAAGTTAGAGGCCAGGGAGAAGTAATGTCTCAATCTCTGAGCTGCTATGGCTTTGCCTGTGGGCATTCTGTTTCCTGGGTGCACAGTGGAGCCAGAAGGGGGAATGGATGTGGAGATGGGTGTTGGTGGACTGGATCGGTGGGTAAGCATGCATATATGCATGTGTGGAAACTGTGGAAGCTGTTAGGAATGTGCTTGAAATAAGCAAGTAATGATGAAGACTGAGAAGCAACTCAAAGCTGGTGGAAAGATGGCTAGAGCAAGGGTGCAGGAGTGGAGCGCTTCTGTGTGAAGACAGGGTTCAGGGTGTGGCCCTGGGAACAGTGGGTCCCTCATGGAGTCCAGAATGTCAAGTGTCATTTATAAATGTGGAAGCTGAGGGGAGAGGTGGCCAGGGTGAATGATGAGGTCATAAATTCATGTGGCCCAGAGTCTTTTTTGGCTTTGGAGGGAGAAAAGCAATCTGTCTGAGGTTGAATCTTGCCTGGAAACTTCTCAATTACTCTGAGGCTGTACTTTTCTATTTTGCTCTTTGTCTGACATTTTCTTGGGTGTCAGACCTACCCGTGGGGGTTAGATCCACTTACTGCTGGGATACGCTAGCCCACTATCTCAGACTCCCCAGCTCAGTGCTAGATGGATGTTCCAAAATGACTTTTGCATGTGCTTTTGTTGATGGTCCTCGTGTGCCAAAGTAGGGCAGTTGGGTGTGCTGAGTACTTTGAGCTAAAGGACACTGGAAGTGCTTGGAAGTAGCCTTCGAAGCAGAGTCTCCCTGACTTGGTCTTACTCTCTTCTCTCCCTCAAAGGAAGTCATAGAAAGCAGAATTCCTACTCCCTATGAGGAGTCATAGAAACTAGAACCATTCTGCCCCAAAGCAAGCCATAAAACCTGCAAAACTCTCCCTTTTCCTTCTCTCTTCTTCCTTGCAGACTCATATTCCAGAGAGGCTGCATGCATGCTGCATAGAGAAGCCAAGAACAATCTCCACCCACCGAATCTGAATCCCCTTGGCCATCACCATTAGATCAGACCCTTTTGTCTGATCACGTTTCTAGTTGGCTGCCCCACTCTGCATTGAAGTGAAGCCTAAAAATAGCTTTTACCTGGGCCTTTGGGTGTTCATATTTGAAAGCTTCCATGTCATACAAAACTGATGAAATAAATGTGTTCAGCTTTGCTCTTGTTAACCTGTCTTTTATTACAGGAGTGTGGGCCGTGACCCTCGTGATGGGTGGGGAAAAGGGCTGACATCTCTCCTCCCCTACACTAGTGCTCATCTGCAGTGGTTACAATGACAACTGACTCAACTGGGTACCTTACCTGACCCGGTGCCTGTCATATCAGAACTGCTGTTACCCACTCAGTTTCTCTCTTGCCCAACATATGTGGTCATACCCTTGCCGGATATGGTGGTGCAAGCCTGTAATCCCAGCACTCTGGGAGGCTGAGGCAGGAGGATTGCAAATTGGAGCCCTGCCTAGGAAATCCAGCGAGACTTTGTCTCAAAA
>NW_004624740.1:10081262-10131791 GCF_000247695.1 Heterocephalus glaber | reverse complement strand
CACACACACACACACACACACACACACACACACACACAGATAAATAAGTTAGTTATATTTTTCATGTACTTCTCTACGTTAAAAATCAATAGTTAAAATTAGAAGCAAAATCAAGCCAAAATACAAACAACCCCCTCTCCAACAAACCACCAAATAGAAAAAAAAAACACAACTTTAACAGGATGGAAATAATGAGGTGGAATTTACCAATTCATTTAGTTTTACTGCCTGATTTTTATTTGTTGGTTTATTCTCTGGTTTCTTTCTTCCACCTAAGGAATTAAATGGATCAAGGAGGGCTTAGGATTCCGTTTTTTGGGGACTCCTGGGTTTGGGTCAGAGGAAGTCATGGAAATCCATCAGTCAACATGCTTCTCGTATTAAAACGTCCCCGGAGGTGTGGATGGACATAGGAACAGTGATGCGGGCCATCCTGAATTCTCAAGCGGAGAGAACCTTGTGGGCCCCGCGAACGCCTGGCCTGGCTCAGAAAGCGACAGAATCCCGAGTCTCCAGGCCAGATTTTCCCTCTAGCCATTCCCGGCCACGCAAAGCAAAGCTGAGAGCGCACAGAAAAGGGGATGTCTTCATCGCCAACCGGGATGGAACAAACCCGCCAGCTCGGGGAGCGCTGAGACCCAAGGGTCCCTCCGGCGCCGGCAGCCTTCGCTAACATGACTTGACTGCCCTCCCAGCCCATCCTCAGCCCCATCCCGCGCGCTCCGCGCTCTCCGGGCGCCCCCACCCTTTCCGGGTGCGCGCGCACGACCGGCCGGCCGGGGAGCTGTGCGCCCGGAGCCTACGGGCGGCGGCGGCGCGGCTCGCGCGCAGACCGGGTGCCCAGGGGCGGAGGAGGAGGAGCAGCGGCCGCGCCCCGCCTTCCGTCGCCACCTGCGCGTCCCCTCCCGGCTCCCCAGCCTCCGGGCGGTGAGAGCTCGCGGTGCCGCAGCGGCGGAGTCACTGCGTCCGCCGGTTTGGGGACACTAGGCGCTGGGCTCCGGGGGCGCAGGACGAGCGGTGGGTGCGCCCGCGCGCGTCGCTGCCCGGCGCGCTTTTCCGCAACGGTTTTGGGAAGGCAGAGGTGGGTGGGGGCGATAGAAAACTGCTGTGACTTTTGAGGTCCGACTCCTCCTTCCGGCCAGCCTCGGGACGCGCCCGCTCGGAGACAGGCCCCGGAGGCTCGCTGCGCGGCGTGGGGACTTGGAACGCGTCCCGGAGCCGGGGCGCGGAGCGCTCTGGTGAGTTTGTGGGTGGCGGAGAGGACACCTCGCGCCCCCCACCCTTGCACCCCGTGCTGCCCCCACTTGGAGAGTAATTCAGACTTGAGCGTGACTGCGGAGCGCTTTGCCTAGCGTGCGTGATGGAGTGGGCCGGTGGGCGGAACAAAGGCAAGCGCCCCGAGGAGCGGGTCCTCGCCTGAAGAGCGCGCAGCGACGGCCGGCCGGAGGGTGGTGGCCGTGAGAGACCCGGGAGTGGCGCGCTCCCCTGCGCCGGGCAACTGCGCGCGGGGCTCCCGGGGCAGCCCGGCCGGGCCGCCCAAGGTCCGGGGCGAACCCCTTGCCGGTGCACAGCGGATGCCCCCGGCCTTTCGCCGCGACGTCTGGAAGGGGCTGCGCGCCGTCGACCCAGCAAGTGTCTCGGCGGGCGAGCACTTCTGCAGCCCCGAGGCTTCCACGTGAGCGTTTGCGCTCTCTCCTCCGCCGGGGCCTCCCAGCCGTCCCTGCTGCCTGAGCGTCCGCGTGGGGAGCCAGCAGCGGCGGGAATCGTCGGCCACCGTCAGGTGTCTGAGGCTCCCACGGCCCCGGCTGCCCCGCGCCTCGCCGGAGCCTGAAGAGTCGCGGGTCCGGGGCGAGGGCCGGCCGGGTTGTTTGATGGCTTCACTGAGAAGAGTCAAAGTGCTGCTGGTGTTGAACTTGATCGCCGTGGCCGGCTTCGTGCTCTTCCTGGCCAAGTGCCGGCCCATCGCTGTGCGCAGCGGAGACGCCTTCCACGAGATCCGACCGCGCGCCGAGGCCGCCAACCTCAGCGCGCACAGCGCCAGCCCCATCCAGGATGCGGTCCTGAAGCGGCTCTCGCTGCTCGAGGACATCGTCTACCGGCAGCTGAATGGTAGGGACGCACGCTGGCGCTCCAGGGTCCCCTAGTGAGCGGCTGGGGCGCGGGTGGCTTCCCGCGCTCTTCCTCTTACCTTCCCGGGCCTGGGTCGGGCAGGAGGCCCGGGCTGCTGGAAAGAAAACTACCTGCTTCTTTTTCCCGTCCCAGCTCTAAGTTTGGTTTTAGCCTGGAAACATGTCGGTACATTTGGCTGTCCATCCCAGCGTGCCAGGCAGGAAATTATTCCCTGGGGAGTCCAGCCAGAAGGCAGAAACTAGAGGAATGGCCAGAAGGGACTGAGGGCTGGACCGAGGTCTAGGGAGGAAAAGGGAGGCGGGAGATGGGTGGGTTTAAGTGTCTGCCGTCAAGGGCCCAGGTCCAGGAGCTGATGTGCTTCTGTATCGAGTTGAATGAATGTATTACGTGTCTGTGAGGCTGCACAGCTAGTAACGAAAGCTTCCCGTCCCGCTGCCTTGGCGGAGGCTAGTGTTTAAAACCATACCCGCTTCTCTCTAGAGGTGCAAAGGGGCAATTATTAAAGTTCACAGGGAGCCGGGGAAATGGGGAGCTCAGGGAGTGTAGCAAAGGGAGGTGTGGCATCCAGCTAGGGAAAGTTGTCAGAATCAGCCCCATTTAAGGCGTCCTCAGTGGTTTAGGGAAAGAGGGGGACTTCTGATGTACTCTGGTTACACCTGGCCCCGGGGACAGGGGGACACTTGGTGTCCCAAGGTGTTAGCTTCTGGAGCACAGGCAGCGCTGAAGGATCCTGCAGGGCTTAAGTACAGGCTGCCTACTTGCTTCCTGAGCTTCTAACTCATGTTATTACATGTTCCTTCCACAACTGCAGATAATCATAGAGATAATGATAATAAATAACTGATGGAATTCCTGCTTCGTTCCAGGTGCTGGGGGAAGGCATCACAGTTGCATTATCTCACAGATTGTTCTCCTCAATCCAAAGAGGTTCCACCCTGTCCCCAGATGGGAAATGAGAAAACAAGGCAGGAAGAGGCTGAGTTGCCTGGTGCCCTACTACTAGGAAGTAGTAGAGTTTGCAGTCGGAGCCCCCTGCCTGGCTGACCACAGAGCTGTGTTCTTGGCCACTGAGTAGACTTCTGTCTCTGGTTTCCTCCTCGTTATATGGTGTATTAGGTTTGTTGAAAAAAGTATGTGGAGCTGCAATTACAGCTGTAACCTGTGTGCAGTTGGGAGCCAGACTTCACTGTCTTCGCTGTGGTGAGAGTTAGAGACCAGCCTGGTGGCAGGTGGTGGGGGTCAGGGAGAAGGGTGACACCAGACTGTTCTCTGATGGCTCCTTCTGGGTGATCCCAGGGGATGTAGTCAGGTCTGTACACATGAAAGGACATAGTGGCCTTTTTGGCATTGTTAGGCACCCAGGGGTTGCCCGGAGCTGGCATCTGCAGTGGGATGTGGTAGTCCTGTCCCTGTCGTTCATAGGTAGTATGCCCAGGTGATTAGAGTGGCCCGCTGAGGTCACACAGAAGGTCTTCTCCTGAGTATCTAAAAACAAAATGAGCAGAAGGCAGCAAAGCCCCACAGTCCATTGCTGGAGGATTTAGAAGCCTTGCAGAGTGGGCCTTATTATTCTGCAGATAGCTGCCACAGACACATCCACAGGGCCCAGAGAATAGCTTGAGTTCCGTGAACATTACATATGTTGCAGCCACAAGCATCCCAGTAGGAAATACTAAAATTCTACCTGGTATTTTTTGAACGTGGCAGGCATGCATGAACCCAGTTCGTCTTTGTGACAACCTATGAGATAGGTACTCTTGCTTACCCCTGAATGATTTGCTCCCAGTCACCCAGCTAGTGAATGGCAGGGCTTGGAATTGACCCTGGACCATCCGAACCCAGGATGGGGGCTCTTAGCTGCTGGCCCAAGCTGTCCCCATCTGTGACAAGCATAAGAAATTGCTTGAGGGGCCCGGAAGACACAGATTTCTGGGTGGCATATCCCAGAAGGTCTGGAGTAGAGCCTGGGAATTGGCCTCGGACAAGCTGGTGGCTGGAATCTTTGTGCCTGGCATTCTCCTGCCTACACCAAGCCGAGCAGGACTCATTCTCCTCCAGAGCCAGCTGGTTGGAGGGACTTCTGGGAAGCAGAGACTTGCTTCCCAAGGCTGAGGGTCAGCTTTCTTTCTTTGTGACCATCTGCTACGGAAACAGTTTCCAGACTGGTTGAGTCTGGGGCTGTGAGGTGGGAAGGCTGAGATTTCTTACCTTGCAGCCTCTAGTTGGCAGGAAGGCTCCGCTGTCAGCTCCTCTTGGGCACGATAGAGTGCAAGGTGGGGCTTGGCAGATGTTATCTTTCTGGCCACTGCAAGTGTAGTTTGTAGAGACGTGAAACTGGGAGGAGAAGAGCAGAGGAAGTTTGGAAATGGAGAAGACCCTCCCTTTCTCCACCTGCCCTCAAGCACCTGATCCTTTGCCTGCTCTTGTTTTGGGTAGCGCGTGGTGTGTCCCATCTGTTGATGCTTGAATCCTGCTGGGATATTTCATGGCAACAGGAGACTGAGTGAAGGGTGAGAGGGCTCCCCTCCCAGTGCTGTCTCACTGATGGTACAGGTTTTCTTGGGTACCTGTGAATAGCCACCCCGAGAGCTTGGGGTGACCCAGACTCCCCTGTACTGTCTTCTCTGCTAAGAGTTGTTGTCATGGTCCTGAATCCTGCCTTTTGAAAAGCAGCTACTAGTTTTGTTTTGCTTTCTTAGTGTAGCTGTGAAGGACACTTTAAAGAGCAAGTGGAGATGCTGGCATAGAGAAGTACACTGGGCTGAATTAGTTTTTTCTCCTCCAGAATTTCTCCTGCCACTGCTCTACCATTCTTTCCATTAGGCCTCCCACTGATGGCTGCTGTCTCTGGCTGGTATTTCCTGTACTGAGCCATTGTGGTACTGACCTGTAACCAAGTGCCAGCTTCCTGTCTCCTCCATTCTGCTGATCATGCTATGGCTCCAGCTCTCTGAGTGAAAAACTACTACTCCCAGAGGCCCCGCATCCTTCAGTGGCTTCCTGTGTCCTAAAGGATCATGGTTCAGCCTGCAGGCCAGGGTCAGGGCCTGCCTAGCCCGCTTCAGCAGGCATATCCTGTGTTCTCACTTTCACCCAGCCCTGTGCCTTTGCCTCCTCCAGCCAGACTCATGTACTTGCAGAAATACCTCAGTACCTTTAGCCTCCACATTGCAGCCCCAGTCTTTGAGAAGTGCTGGTTGTCCTGATTTTCTTTGCTCTCCTCATCCATTTCCCCATTCTGTCCATCCTTTCAGGCTTGGCACAAGGTCACTGCCTGGGGGTGGGGCTTATAGCAGGTTACTGGGCTGAGGTTTTGCTGTCCCAGTTACCAGTGGCCCTGTGCAGCCCTGGCCTGCACTCTTGGGTTTGTTCCTTTATTTAATGGTACTGAGTATTGAACCCAAGGCCTTTGCACTGAGTTACATCCCTGGCCCTTTTAAAATTTTTTATTTTGAGACAGTGTCTCACTAAATTACTTAGTTGACCAGGCTGGGCTTGAACTTGTGATCCTCTTACCTCAGCCTCTCAGAGAGCTGGGATGACAAGCATGCGCCACCATGCCCAGCTGGGTTTATCTTTTGAGTTCATAAATGGACTGTAGGCCTTTTAAGGGCTGGGACCATATTATAGATGTTTAACTTCTACCTCCATTCCTCAGCATCTGCCATAGCACTTGGCTCATAATGTGGACATTTAAAGGTTTCTTGATTGACTAATTGATGGGCCTAGTTTTCAGAGGTAAATGATAGCCACCAAGGAAATAACCTCAGGATTGTAAAAACTTGGTTGGGTTAAATGATGTGGTGAAGGGAGGGGCGGGAAAGACTTAGCTGTGAAGTGCAAGATGAGGATGCCATCTTGACTCTGCCGCCATCTTGACTCTGACTCTGCCCTCTCACCCCGACCATCATGCTCTAGCCATCCTTCCTGTGCCATCTTGAGGGTGGTCTAGTCTCTGCCCTTCTGACTGAAGGGAACTAGATCCTTGGGAGACCTTGAAGTGAAGCAGTCTGCCAGGTTAGGCACCAGCAAGTCCGAAAGTTTTCTTTGAATATGTGATTTTATAACATGAATACGGTTTTATATCCTTTTTTTGTAGCCTAAAATTAATTCATGTTTTTTATGGAAAATTTGGAAAATCTAGAAACTAATTATCCAGAGCAAAGTGAAATTCTAAAAATAGTGTTTAAAATGGTAGCGTGGTGGTGGTTTTGTACCAGCATTATAGATCCAGGCAGATTTTTTTTGTTGTTGTTCCTGGAATTCGCCAGATGACTCTGTGCATGACTTTTGGCTTTCTATCACCTCTCCCGTCACCTTCTGAGGAAGTTATTTATTTCTCTCATTTTAGAAATGAGAAAGGTGAGAAACAGATAAGGTGTGATTCAGCCAGGGCAACACAGTCTGGGAAGGGCAGAGCCTTCCCCCTGAGGTCCAGCGCCCACCCGGCTAAGTAGGGGGAGAGTTGAAGGGTGAAGACCTTGTGCACCCTGGTGGTGACCCCACCCTCCTCAGAGTCCCAGAGAAGTGTGCAGTGGAGCGGAAGGGCCCACGACAGCACTGTGTCCCAATGAGCCCAGGGCAGCCCTGCTGCAAGAGGAAATGCAATCAATTTAAGTTTGGTTCCGGATTTAGATTTCAGAAGGATATTGAATAGAAGCAGAGTTGCTTGAAGAAATTGAAAAATCTTTATAGAAATGGAGAGAAGTCAAAATTACCTATCCTAGTCCTGCCTCTAAGCCACATGGGCACATAAAGGTGCAGTTGAGAACCCAAATGTTCCCGCTGACCCAAGAGGGAGAGGTTTATGCTCACAGTCACCAGAGTGGAGCCAGAAGGAGAGGCATGGCAGAGCCTGCCTGTTGCTGGTTCCCCTTTGCTGCTGGGATGCAGACATGTCTTGTGTAGACCGCTGATGCTGATGGTACAGCATTTCCTGTGGGCAGGAGGTAAGAGGGAGAGAGAGGGCCAATGTTCATATTAAAATCAGCCACTGCAGCAAGCACCAGCCAGGCCAGTGCTGCATGCAGGGCTTGGTGACATGGTGACATGGGGCGTTCTGCAGAGCCTGGTGGGCTTAGCCTGGGTGCTGGAGGGAGGTGCACTTCCGTTATCCCCACCGACTCAGCCTTTGGTGGCTGTGGCCTCTCCTGGAGCAAAGAGGAGCTCTGATCTTGCACATCCTAGAGTTGGAGTCACAGGCACGTCTGTCTGTGTCAGCCAGAGTGGGTGAAAGGCACCCTGCCAGCAGGGGACAGCTGCTGCCTGCCCAGCACCGAGGTAGCAGGAGAGGCAGCCTGTGTTATTCTTGCCCAAGAAATCCAACCCCCTGACCTTTGCTTGTTACCAAATCGGGAATGTCCTTTGTGGACAGGAAGAAGGCCCAGTCATTAGAGCCAAGAGTGGCAACAGGAAGCAGGGACAGGCGCCCCGAGAGGTCCACATCTAGAAGAGACAGCCTGTGAGTCTGTAAGGACGAAACGGAAGACGGTTTGTTAACACTGGTGGCAGAACAGACCCAGTTTCATTTCTGTCACTTACAAATGCTGTGACCTGGGGCAAGTTGCTGTACTTTTCAGCTGTTTACTGGGGACCTGGCATGTCAGGATGAACTGAGATTCAAAATGCAAGGTGTGATGTGGGGCTCGACCTCTGGGAACATCCACTCCCGAGAGAGAGGAAGAGACCTGGCTCACTCCCTTCCCACGCTACATCCCAATGCCCGCAGCTGCCCCGGCCCAGAGCAGGCTCAGCACACACTTCTGAGCGCATGCGTGGACAGCTCCTGGTGCCAGATTGCAGTGTGACTGTTGTCATATGGCGTACATTTCAAAAAGGGAAAAGGGGATCAGTTTCATTCTATCTTTCTTGGCCTCTCTGGACTAACTGGTGATGATCCTTCTCTCTTCGGCATGTTTGTCTGAGGCTGAAATCCATTTCCTTCTTGAGAGCTTGTTTGGAGGTTCTAGCCGGGCAGCACAGCTACTCCTATAACCTTGACTGAGGACATGTCCTCCTCTCTCGGGGGTGGTTGTCCGCTTTGGCCGAGTGGAGTGAGCAGCTTCGGGAGGGACACACGTGGAGCGGTGAAGGAGGAAGGGCACTGGCCCAGCCAAGCCAGATCAGCCAATCCACCCAGGCAGTCAGTGGGGTGACAGAGATGGCAGCAGGATCGCCTTCACATCCTCCATTTCCTTGCTTCTCTTCCCTCCTCCCCTCACTTAGAATGATGGTGCCGTTGGGGTGATCACTTTGGAGGCCTGATAGGAATTGACCTGGCAGCCTGTACATGTAGTTCTCTGCATCCATGGTTTCAGTTACCCAAGGTCAGTGGCAGTCAGTGGTATAGTAAGATATTTTGGAGAGAGAGAAGGAGGAAGCGGGAGACAGTGTGACAGAGGGAGAGATCACATTCATATAATTTTTGTTACAGTATATTGTTATAACTGTTCTTTTTATTATTCATTTTAGTAGAATTTTAACAGAATTACACGTTCAAATTAAGATTTATTATAGATATGTATGTTTAGGAATAAAATAAGATATAGGGTGTGTCAGTCAGCTTTCAGTTACTGTAATGAATACTATAATGAAAATAAACTTTTGAAGAGGAAAGGTTTATTTTGGCTGGTGATTTTGGGAGGATCTATTGGTCTTCTTGCTTTGGCATGGCAGCACTGTTCACTTAGTGGTGGTAGTGAGTACATGAGGAGGAAGCCTGTCCACCCTGCAGTGGCCGGAAGTGAGAGAGAGAGGAAGAGACAGAGTCTCACAGCCCCCTTTGAGGATACACCCCTGTTGACTCAGGACCTCCCACCAGGCCCCATCTCTTAAAGTTACCACCACCTTGCAAAGTGCACAGTAGGACCAAGCCTTTAGCAGGGCCCCCAGGGGATATTTCAGGGCCAAACCACAGCCCAGGGACTGGTAGGATCTGTGGTTTCAGGCATCCCCTGAGAGTCTCAGAATGCACCTCCCATAGATTAGGGGGGCTTCTCAGGCCAAATCCCATCCCAGAATGCCTTGGTCATCCGAATTGCTGCTAGGCATTGGCTGGAATGCAAAGGGGCACAGATGTCATGCCTGTCCAGACTCTGAGGTCCAGTTGGGAAGCTCCATTTGTGGTTTGCCAGGTACACACTGGGACCCCACAGAATGTTGGGCTTATCGTGAGTGAGGGTTTAGTGGGCACCCAGTAGGTGTGAACTTAAGCAGAAGCATCAAGAAGCTGTGACATAGGGGCAGGAGGAGCAGGTGGCGGGAGACGTAGAAGTGAATCAGAGACCAGGGAGCACACAGGAGGTGCCTAGCCCAGAACTGGGGATCAGTTGCATTCATAACAGCAAAGAGGCAGCAGAAGGTGTAGAGAGAAGCCAGGGGTGGTGGTGTAGGCCCATAATCCCAGAACCCTGGGAGGCTGAGGCAGGGGGATGGCAAGTTCAAGCCCTACCTGGGTAACTTAGTGACTTAGTGAGACCCCGTCTCAACATAAAAAATTTTAAAAGGGATGGGGGTGTAGCTCCATCAGAAGACCTGGGTTCAGCCCTCAGTTCTGCAGAAACAAAAAGGAAGTGTGTGTGGAGCCATGAGTACAGTGGCATGGGGGGAGCTCTTTGGCAGGGGGGTGCTTGTCTGCAGGACCAGGTGGAGGCCGAACGGGGCAGGCTTAGGTCCCAGGCTGGCTGGGACCTCATTCTGTACAGCAGCCAAGGCGACAGGGGGCCCTGTGGTGCTGGAGTGAGAATGCAGTGTGGTCTGTCTCAGTCTCCATGGGGGGATTTAGTTTCCAGACCTCCGAGGATGCCCAGGTCTGGGATTACTGAAGCCTTCTATCAGATGGTGTGGTGTTTGCTTAGAACTTGCACATCGTCCCATGTACTCAGTAAATCATCTCTGCCTTGCTTACCATATCTAATCCAATGTAAATGCTGTGGGAACAGTTGTTATCTTCGTTGTCTAGGAAATGGTAACCAGAAAATCAATGTTCAGGGGATGTAGCTCAGTGGTGCAGCACATGACCAGCATGTAGCACCATAAACAAAATAACCAAATCTCTGTACACATTCGCTGTAGATGCAGTTATTTTCTGAATATTTTCAATCTTGCATCGGGTTGGCTCCGCGGATGGATACAGACTGTGCAGGCGGACAGGCTGAGGAGGGTACAGTGCTGTTCCCCTTGTCCTGACATGCATGTGTGTATGGGGCTCGTCCAGCCTTCTGAACTTCAGCCTGGTTCCCCTTGTGCTTCATTTCAAAGCTCCCTCCCTGACCATGTCCAGAACCAGGGGGCCCACCTGGCACGGGTGCAACTGGAAAATTGGAACCTGCCCACCTGCGTTCTCTGTCCAATGAAACTCTTGCTGGGGCCCTAGAGGTCTTAAATTTCAGGCGCAGCCTCACTTCACCCCTTTTTCTGGCTCCCCCTGGCTCAGGGTCCTCACCTCTCTGTCCTGTGCTTTGTCACCCCATCAGCTTCTTCTCGGGTAGGACAGTCTCACGAGGCAAGAGTTGGTGGCCATGACGCATGCGTGTCATAACACCTGCTGCTGTGTCCCTTCATGTTTCCTGGGCCTCCCTGAGCCCGGAGGAAGTGGGCTGGGCTGGGGGGAGCAGGCTGTTGAGAAGGAACCCGCTACATTTTCTTCCTCCTTCCTTCCCCTTCGCCCCTCTTCTTCCCTTTCCGTCCAGAGCACTTAGAATAGATGCAAAACTAGCATGGTTGAAAGACTTTGCTCTCCCTTAGCAATTGTGGCTCCCAGGTATTTAGGCTGTTCTGACATGTGGGTGACAATTGGCTTAGCCACCGATAGAGAAGTTTTCCCTTCTAATAATACCCTGTCACTGCTAACTGCGGAGGCTCAGCCTCGCCATGCATGAGTAATAAACCGCTGCCGTAATTACAGGTGGCCACACGTGCGCACGTCTGATGGCTAATAAGGAGCCAGGTTCCGGGAGGGCCTCTCCCAGCCCAGCTCGGACACAGCGATACAGTGCTGGTCGTGTGGTTCGTGTTTACAGAGGGGCCTTCAAAATGAGTGCATGACTTTCAGGTCTCTAAACTCCCCCATTATGAGGATTATCTCCTTCACCCATGTGATGAAAAGCTCCCATGATCTCCAAGGGCCAGTTCGCAAGTCCTTTATGTCCCAAAGCCTTCTCTTCACCTGGTCAGAGTTGTCCTTTCTTCCAGGTTTCTGTTGTTAGCCCTTGTTCATTTCTGCCCTGCATCATAATGAATTATTGACATGGTCTGACTCAGTAGTTTGCAACAGAGCAGACTTTGTTCCTCCCTGTGTCAGTGAGGAGTTAATTCTTCAGCAAGTAATTTGCTGTCATTTAACCAACCTAGAAGAAGTAGGTAGCAGTAGGTTGGCATACTAACGTCATAGCTCATGTCATGCTACTTCTCTTGGTCTTTTCTTCATGGCTACAAAATGACTGCAGTAGCTCCAGTCATTGTATCTTTGTATAAGGTAGGAAGACCTGTATACCAGTGGTCACATCTGCTCCTGTTGTTTAATCAGGAGGAAAAAAAGAATCTTCTTCCAGAAATCTCCCTGGCAGGCTCCCATATGTGGGCCAGTTCATAGCCCTATGAACTATCTTGTTTCAAGTGTGTAACAGTTTTGTAGAGGAAGTAAGCGTGTCGGTTGCAAAAGAGCAGGAGGGAAGGAACTGGCATCTGCATTATAAATCCACAGTGCCTGCCATCCCTGGTCTATCCTCAGTACACTGCAGTATTAAAATGTAGCCAGACTAGCTGGAGCACTGGGGAGGCTGCGGCAGGAGGATCGCTGTGAGTTCAAGGCCAGCCTAGACCAAATAGCGAGACTCTGTCTCAAAAACAAGACACAACAACACAACAAAACAGAAGCCTGTCTACTCTTGGTTAACTGGAAATTCATTTCCTTAGAGTATTTAATCCTTGGGCAATCTTGTGAATTTAGATTTGACTTAAAGAGATTTTGTAAGTGGAAACTACCATCTATTATTGTTTTATGAATATTAAGATGTCTTGCCTCCCTTCCCGCCCTCCCTCCTCCTTTCCTCTCTGCCCTCCTCCCCTTCCTTTCCAGGACTGGGGATTGATTGAACCCAGGGCCTTCACACTGTGCATCTCCGTCCCTTTTTTATATTTTTGGGGGGACAGGGTCACACTAAGTCACTAAGTTCCCCAGGCTGGACTTGAACTTGGGATCCTCTTGCCTCAGCCTTCCAGAGTGCTGGAATTACAGGTGTGTACCACCATGCCCAACAGATGCACATCTTTGCATCTTTGAAGCTGGGATTCAAGTTACTATCCATTTTAATAGTTTAGTAGGCAATGGTTTTTCCCCTATGGGTTCACAAAAATGGTGCATCTTATTATTGAAAGCATCTTAGATTTTATGAAATAGAATATGTGGTATCTGACCCATATACATATATGTATGTCTTAGTTTACTAAACAGGTATTTCTTCTATGCATCTAGTACATATCAGGTGTTTTGATTTACTTAATTTGACATTAAACCCACTTATCCTCTTATGCCCATTTTATGTATAAAGGGAAGCTGGAACTCGGATAAACAAGTAGTTCAGAGGTGCCCGCTGCTGCCTGGTTCTGTGCCTTCCATCGTGAGCTGCAAACCTGGCGCTCGCTGACACCTGGTTGCGAGATGCAGTGTGGGTCAGTTGGCAGCGGGGGATGGGGCTGCCAGCCAGGCAGGCAGGATGTGAGCCCCCCGCCAGGGGCAGGATGCTGCAGGGAACCTTCCTTCAGTCAGGCTTAGCAGTCACTAGTGTGTAAAGTTGTAAAGCTGTTAGTCTAGGGTTGTAAATTATGCTGCATGAGCTTTAAATCCTGCCCATAATTAGAACAACGTGTGAGAAAAGTGAAATTGATATTAAGTTAATTAAAAGGCTTTGCTTATATTTGCAGGGAAATTAGCACAACAAAACGAGAGTGCTGACAAGTGCACATTGGTAATTTCCCCTTCTTGGGCAGCTGGGGCATCAGGTAAGCCCTGTTCCTTGGCTTCTGCCCTGTGCCCGCCCTCCTATCACATAGCCATCTTACTGGTATCATTCGGGCTTCACTTGGTCATGGTCTGCTGTAATCTTGCCATGGTCATTTTTTAATGGACACCAAACCTTGCATAGGAGCCCCACCATCCCACCAAGGCCTGGGCCCTGGAAGGGAGTGGGAGGCTTCAGTAGGCATGTGTCATCAGTAGGCGCCTGCTGTTGAGAAGCCACAACTGGTGGCTGCTGCCACTCCCTTGTGTTCAGCAGGTGAGTCCTCTGGCATCTTCTTCTCATGCTGATTTTTGGCCACAGGCCTGGGTTTGAGCGTGCAATGGAGAATTTCAGTTTGGAGCTCCAGAAGGCAGGGCACATGTGGATTTTCGGGCACCTTTTAGAGCAGATCAGAGTCTGGATCAAGGAGACTGGCCTTAGGCAACCTAAAACTATTCCGGCCTCTAGGAGATGGGACAGAGACAAAACTGTGCTCATCAAGGAATTTTCTTTTTTGGGGCAGAGAGCTGGTCATCAGCTGCTGCTGAGCTCCGGTGGGGCTGTGTGACTGGCTTCTAGACAGTGGGAGGTGAGTGAAAGGGAGGATGTTTGCCACTACCAGGCCTGGCCCACAAAATGTCTTGTGGGGTCCTCCATGCCTTGTCTTTGTTTTTTCATCGGTGGCCATGGACTCCACCACTTGGTGGGCTTCAGGATAGAAGGATCCTTGGTCTCTGAATGACTGCTTAAAACAGAGCACTTTTCCTCCTAACCTTCCCCACCAGCTATCTCTTTCTGTCTCTGGACATCAGATCATTATGCTATATATAGGAGCATATTTGTTATAGCATCGAGTGTTACTTAACCTGACTAACTCAGTTAGTCTCTCTAAACAACAGGTCAGTCTGTCTACTCTTCATTTCAGTCTTTCATCAGCAGATGCTGATTGGATTTTAACATTAAGTGGGGTGGTATCAGGTGGTTCGATTGAAAGCTACCTATTTATAGGCCAGCATCTGTATTTGATCTCCTGTTGACTTTAAGAAAACAGTCTTATTTCTCAGTATCCCAGTGTTCTATTTACAGAATGATGGAATGATTATAATCATCTCCTACTTATGCTCCTTGTTGGAGCTCCGGGAGAAGTATTGAAATATAGCTAAGTTGTTTGCAATTATAAACAACTAAATAATATATGCATTGTCTATTGCTGCTTCTGCTGATAGGAATTGGCATTTTTCAAGATGAGACAAACTGAAAAGGTTAGTTTAAGAATTAGCAATTAAAAAAAAATCATGGTCTTTGCTGCCACTGCATTTTAAATCATGCAAACATTTATGTTTGTGCCAAAGTCCCGCAATTTCCTTTAGAGCAATTACTAAAATGCATTCACAAGATAAAAATGGAGTTCAGGGAAGAATATTTAAGAGCTCTTTAATGATGTTAAAAACTTTGCTAATTTGCCAAGTTGTTCTAATATCCTCTTCAATTCTTTTTTTCCTGCCTACCCATCTTCCTGCAGCTGAATTGATTCCAGGAGACTTGAAGAAAGGGACTGAAATTACTATTTAAACACACAAATCTCATGAAATATCTTTTCAAGAGTTTTTTTCTTTTCCTTTATTAGCTGAAGGTGAATGTTCAGGAAGATATAAGAACCTTTGGGCTGTGTTTACTTGCACAAAGCCATTTGGGGAGAAAACAAAAGCTAAACAGTAGTTATAAGGGGTGGTTTGAATTAAACCTTTTCTTTTACTGCTCCTCAGTAGCTTGTATGCGTAGAGCCTTGGGGAAGAATAGACTTCTCTGACTTCTTCATCCTCTTCCTGTTTATGCAGGTCTCAGCTTGGCAAAACTGCAGTCCCTGAATGGCTAGTGCACTGCTACCCTCTCGATACAAGAAGTATCATTACTTGTTCCAGCTCTAGGGGACCCTGATCTATCCTTCCCCCAACAAGAAAGGATACAGTGTTAATGGTTCGCATTTTCATTAGTGTGTGAGTTCATGGGTAGCTCTCAAGGGTGATTCTCTTGAAAGTCCAGTCTTTAGTAGAGAAAGTTCAATAGCACTGAGTTCGAGACAAGAGGCAGAGATGTGACATTTACTCTGCCAGCCACCTCCCTAGCCACAATGAGGGGGTTTTATACCATAGAGTAGGCAAAAGCGTTAGAGTTAGATGAAAGCTGTAATATAGTCAGGTTTTTGTTACTGTGATAAAATACCCAAGATAATCAACTTAAAAAGAGGAAAAGTTTATTTTGGCTCACAGATTTGGAGATTCCAGTCCATGGCCTTTGATGAGCCAGTACATTATGGTGGATGCATGTGACTATGGTAGTCACTTAACTCATGGTATCATGGTAGCCAGAAAGCAAAACAAAGGCAGAAGAGGCACTGTAGGTCACAGTATCCTTGTATTAGCTTTCTCATTGTTAGGACAAGATACTTGACACCAACAATTTAAAAGAGAGGTTTGTTTGGCTCATGGTTTCAGGGGGTTCAATCCATGGTTGGCTGACTCTGAGGCAAAAATGCCATGGCAGAAGGGCCTGGTGAAGGAAAGCTGCTAAACCCATGGCAGCCAGGAAAAAGAGAGAGAGAGAGAGAGAGAGAGAGAGAGAGACTCTAAAGACATACTCCCAGTGACCCACCAACAGTACAATTAAGTATGAACTCATCAATGGACTAATCCACCAATTAGTATACACCCCTGAGATCCATTCACCTTCTGAAAGCCCAACCTCTGAACACATGAAAATTTTAAGGGGACCTTTTAGATCTAAACCTTAACAATCGCCTTCAAGATCAACGACTTCCCAATAACCCAACTTCCTTCTAGTAGGCCCTACCTTCTAAGGCTTTCACCATCTCCCCATTAATGCCACAGACTGGGGACCAAGCCTTCAACACATAGGTATATGCAGGAAACGTTCAAAATGAAAACTGAAGCAGAATCTCACACTTCCTTTAGGCTGCTTAACAGAGCCAAGCTTGGACTTTAAGCAAATCACATCACATTGATGATTCCAAGTTTACCCTTCTGGAAAAAAATAGTTGCTCCTAAAAACATGATAAAGAGGAGGTCAGATGAAATTGTAGACTCCCTTTAAGATTTCCTGTGAATTGAAGAATGTTGAAAGATATTATAGGCATTGTAGGGGTGGCAGTTATCACCATTACTGCTCCATAAACAAAGCCTTTAGCCTCCACAACTCAGCTTTCTTCCTTGTAAAATCTAGATAAGACCTAAATATATTCAGGTTCTATAATTTTGTGGATCAGAGAGATAGATTCAAGGATACAAAAAGTACATTTGCATGCAAATGTGACTGCTCAGGATTGGTCAGATTTGTATCTTTTGGCAGCATGGAAAAGTTGGATCTAAAGGAATGGGAAATGATTTTCCTAGACGTGAGGGCTTTAAAAACCTATCTGCAAATACTTCAGCATTCTTCCGATTTGAAGGTGGAATTTAATCCTTTTTCTGTTGATTATGTGCTGGCCTTGGTGACTTGCTTCTAGTGAATAGAATTCAGTGGAAATGATGTTTCCTGACTTCTGAGGCTGGCTCACAAAGAGTAAAAGAACTTCTGCCCTGCGCTGTCTTTGGGAATGTGTATCTTGAAGCCTAGAGCCACCATCTAAGAAATTGGGCCGCCCTGAAATCATGCCAGGGAGACTATGTAGAGAGAAACAGATGCTGAAGGAGCCCTGGCAGTCCTGGCTCCTAGCTCATTGTGTTTGCCCAACACAGGCACCAGGAGTGTAAATTAGTGAGCCTACAGATAACTCCAACCACCATCCTTCCAGCCTCCCCAGCTGATACCATGTGGACCAGAGTCAAGATCTACCCCTTCCCCTGAGCCATACTCAAAGTGGAAATTCATGAGCAAAATAAATGCAATTGTTGTTTTAAGCCACAAACTTTATTCAGCAATAAATCATTGGAATATAGGGCAATATCCTTGTGCTTAACAGGGTGTTTTTTCCTCCTAAGTATAAGAATGGAAGACTCCCAATCATGATAGCCATGCTAATGGTAATAAATATAACAATATAACAGTAGCTAACATTTATTGAGCACTGGCTTAATGTCCCAGGCACTGGGCTAAAGACTTTATATGGATGTAAAAGTGGATGATGACAATTTTGGTAAGTTCTGGATTGACTTGCCGCCAGGGGACTGTGAATAAGTCTGCCTCTTTTCTTGGAGTTTGGTTGGCTGAGAATTTCAGGCACCTTTCAGCTAAGTTTCTGGCTGATGACCTGGACCGTGGTGTGGTGATGCTGTGTTTCCATGGGAAGAGGGAGGGTGGCCATTGTATAATGGCTCCCTCCTGATGGGGTCACTTGATTAACACAGAGTGACATACCCAGTCTCTACCATCAGAGTTCCCTGCGTCACGGTGTTCAGGTGTTAGAGCAGAGACATGGGACAGAGCCTGTTTCTACTAGAGAGAAACGGTTTTCTACTTTTTGCAGAACCTGGAGAATTTGATGCTTCTAGAAATGATACCTACTATAAATCTATGGAGCCCTCTCCTCTCCCCTCCCCCTTCCTTTATTCTCCTCCCCCTTCCTTCCCTTCCTTCCCTTCCTCCCTCCCTGTCATCCTTCCTTCTTTTTTCCCGTTTCTTTTTGTGGTATTGGGGATTGAACCCTGTGTTTACACTGACTCCCACCTCTACCCCATTTCTGTTTGGAGAGAGAGCCTTGCTGAGTTGCCCAGGCTGGGCTCAAACTTGCAATCCTTGTGCTTTGGTTTCCTGGAGTGTTGTGATCACTGGCATGTGCCACCTCACCCAACAGCCATTTCTTACTTAATTCTTAGGTTGGATGCGTACACATATGCAATGTGCATAGCTTTGACACTTAATAACAAGTAAGGGATACAATAGACCAGTGCTTTCCCATACCTGCCTGAGCTTCATATTTGGGTAACTTTGGAAAAAAGTACAGTTCTCACATCCTTCAATCTGGAGTTTGCATTTTAGAGATACAGGTTCAGCATCCTTCATCAGAAAACCCCAAAAGTGAAATGCCCTGAAATCTTACACTTTTTGAGTGATTGGCATTTCATGTTTTGAATTTTTGGATTGGGGGGTGTTCAACAGGTAAATTCTATGCAAATATTCCAACAGCTAAAATACTCCTGGTCCCAAGCATTTTAGGTAAGAGATTCTCTACCTGTAGGGGTTAGGACTTGACTTGGGGTTCTTCTTTTTCTTTTTCAAAAGCTCAGTGAGTGTTTTGGAGGAGCCTTGGAGATGGCTGGAGCCTGTGTTTTGAAGTATAGTAGTCTCCCACCCTCATCAGTGATTTTGCTGAGGTCCCAAAGTATTGGAGAAAATTCCAGAAGGAAACAACTCCTAGGTTGTAATTTGTGTGCCATTCTGAGCAGCAGGATGAAATCTGGTGCCTCCTCAGTCTGTCCTGCCCGGGATGTGACTCATCTGAATGCACTGCCTGCCTACTGCTCATTATGTGGTTGATTGTTTTGATATCATGGCGCTTCTGTTCAAGTGACCCATATTTTACTGAGTAATAGCCCCACAGTGCAAGGGTAGTGATGCAAAGGAAGCATGCGGGTCTGCAGCATCCAAAGTCAAGGTACCAGTGTGGCAAAGCTGCAGCGCACATGGGAAAACCCATGGTGTATTTAAGGCTCAGTACTCTGCATTTCAGGCCTCTGCTGGGGGTCTTGGAAGGTATCCCTGTGGATATGGGGGTCTGGTGTAGTCATTTTCATGTGGCAGAGCTTTCAGGTCTTCGTTCTTTGATATCTACATCAATATCACCCCTGGTTTCAGTATCTGCATGTGTAACAATACTGAGTTTTCCTGAGGCTGTTGTGAAGATAAGATGTTTGTTCGTGGGCAGTGCCTCAAAACTTCTTGAAGCTTCTAGATCCGCAAGTGTTCTGTGGCCCCTGGTTTTGTGGCCAGGGTAATCATCACTCCTCTTTGGGGTTTATTGTCCCTATAGTGCTACTGGCTCCTGCCTGCAGCAAGGCTTCTCTCACTCCATCCAGGGTTTCTTTGTTTGGTGAGATGGGTCCAGGTGAATATATTGCATTCTGGTTGCTGTGAGTACAATTTTTAAATTGTTTAAATGTAAATATTGCCCTTCCTCTGGTGTTTTCTGCAACAATATATTATAGTACAAAGTCTTAGATCAATAAGCCAATACCCCAGTGCAGTGATGGCGAACCTTTTATAGTTTTCAATGATAACAAACAGCCTGCTTCATTCGGCATGTGTGCCCTAGGTTCACCACCACTGCTAGTCCATCTTCTCATACCCAGTACCCAGCCATAGCTGGCTACTGCCAGCCCCAAGTCTGCCATCTGGGTTATGCTGCCTATTAGTGAAGCTTCCCTTACCCTCTTCTCACCTAGGACTTGGGGGTTGACTCTGGAATTGTTTCTATCTCTCCCTTGTCTTTGCTGCCTTTATTCTCTTCCAGTTTACACCATGCCATTCCCTTCCCTATTCATGCTGTTCCCTTAGCCTGGTGTTTGTTCTGTGCCTCTTAAAATGCTTCTCATTCTTTAGCTCCAAGGCTCCTGTTATGGTTTAAACCCAAAATGTCCCCCAGAAGTCTCATATGTGGAAGGTGATTGGATCATGGGGGCAGCGCTGTACTCATCAATGGAGTGATGCATGGCTGAATGTGCTGGTTGTAAGTGGGTCCCTTGGGGTGTGACCCGGAAGGGTGTATTCTTGTTCTCATCTCCTCTTCTTTCTCTGCTTCCTGGCTGCCATAAGATGAGCAGTTTTCTTCAGCCCAGGCCTTTCCACCATGCTGTTTCTGCCTTGGAGCCAATCAGCTGTGGATTGAAACCATGAGCCAAAATGAACCTCTCATTTACGTTGTGGGTGTGGGATGTCCTGTTTAGCAACTGGAAACTAAGACCTGTCCTTTGCTTAGGAAGGACATGGAACGTCAAAGTTTCTGCAAGCAGTGAGAGGCTTGTTGGATATGGTATCCTAGACTTTGAGAGGACAAAGTCATGATGCCATATATGCAAAAAAGTCTGTATTTTATGAAAATTTCCAGACCTTTTATGGGTGTCTTGCCCACACTTAGTTATGTACCTTCCTCTTTCTAGCATTTCTTCTTTTTTTGTCTCTCCAAACCATTCATCTTGGTTTTCACGGAAGCAGTTACCTTCTTTCTTTTCTTGTATAGTGTCATCAATTTATGTAATGTAACAGAATTACATAATTACATGACCAAGCACAGCTGGCATGAAGAGGTTTAGGGGAAAACGAGGGAACTGTTGGCAGGTGTACAACTCACTGGTGACAGCCGAGGTGGGCAGGCCCGCTCAGTGGGGAGGTGCTGCACCAGCCGTGAGCCCGCAGCATGCCCTGGGCACCCGCTGTCACCGTGTTTAACAGAGATGGAGAATGTCAGTCTGTGTGGGGCGTCAGTGAAGAGAGCATCTATTGTATTATTTTAGCATGTTCATTGTGATAAATTTCGGCAGCGGGAAACTAGGAATGTGAAAATAAAATTGTTAAAATCCTGCAGCATTAAAATAACTGCATGTGCTTTGTTTCCTGAAAACATTACATTTTAAAGATCATAGTCATATATTATTTGTATGCCATAGGTTCACTTACCATTTTTATATGCTCCCTTATATTATTAAATGCCTTATTAATATTAATTTTTGTTGTTATGCATTCTTATCTAGTGGTTTCACCATAAGTCACTTTTCCATTTCGCTATAGGCAGCTATGGAGTTTGCTTTCAATTTTTAAATATGTCATGGTACACATCTTTATGTAGAGAGAGCTTAATGCCCAATATTAGACAGAAATAGTCTCATGTGGAATTATTAGGCTAAAAGGTATAGATTTTTTAAGGGCTTTTGATGTGTTTTGTGAAACTGCTTCCATTAGCTTTATACTTTCTCCAGCCATGTGTAAAGTCTTTTATGATACCTTATTTTCTTCAACAATGAATGGATATTACAATTTTTTAAATCTTGCTAATTTGATAGATTATAATCACATCTTCTTTCATTTCCTTGATTGGTAGTAGCAAGACTGAATACTTTTCCAAATGTTTTGTATTTGCATTTGCATTTTTGTAAAAATTTAAGTTCTGATTTGTCTGTTAAAAACAGAATTTATCTGTTGATTAGTTCAATTGTTGATTTGCATGCATTTTCAGTGTAGTGAAGAAGTGATTTTTGTATTCAGTGCTCAATGTGAATATGCTTTCTTCAATGCTGATTATAAATATGCTTTCCAAACTCATTGCTTAACCTTTTAATGTGGAGAATTGTTTTGGAAAGAGATGGAGTTTTCATAGCTTTTCATATGTCTAGAAAGATTTCCTTCATTAATTGTCTGAAAAGATATTCTGATTTTGTTTGTTTGTTTGTTTTTTTGGTACCGGGGATCGAACTCAGGACCTTGTGCTTGTGAGGCTAGTGCCACTGAGCTAAATCCCCGGCCCTTCTGATTTTGTTTTTTTCAGTTAAATTTTTACAAAAAGTTCAGTTGAAATTTATCATACAACTTTTCTTAAGCTTGAGAATTAAAGTTCTGAACATGATCTTTTCCACTTATTTTGGTTGTTTTGGCCCCATTGGTTGAGTAATGCTGCCTTTCTCACTGATTTGTGATTCTCCTATAGGATGCTCTCAATTGGGAAATACACAAAGAAGGATAATTTTTCTAAGATATCCATTCTGTTCCAATGTTATATCTATACTTGAACCATTGCCATGTTGTAGTAAATATGTGATCACATAATTTTTCCTCTTCTTTTCTCCTCCTCTCCTTCTCCTCCTTCTCCTCCGCCTCTTCTTCTACCACCTTCTTTTCCTTCACTTGACAGATGCTTATTTTATTGCTCTTTTTGCTATCAACTTCCACTTACTAGAATTTACTAAAATTCTCAAAGGCCAGTAACATTCCTGAAGGAAATATACTGTATATAGATGGTAGATTTTCAGACATTTTTGTTTTACATTTTTTCTTGTACATATATGTATGTATATGTATCTGTATATGCATGTATATGTGTATACACATACATGCACACACACGTTGGCTAACTATAGAATTTCTCTGACAGAATCTTTCCCCCAAATGTATTCTAACATTTGTTATTATAGTGCATAAAACAGATCCATCCATCCATCCATCCATCTCTTCTTCCTTTCTTCCTTCTCTCCACCCAGAGCAAGCTACATAGTTTGTAGGATTCAGTGAAAAGTGAAAATGCAGGGCATTTAGATTATTAACTTCAAGATGATTGAAGTAGAACATTGTACCAAGTGTCAGGCCCTTCTACTAAGCATAGGGCCCTGTGTGACTGTGGGAAACCACCCATGAAATCAGCTCTGCATTTCATTATCCACAGATGGACACCCATTCCACAGACACTTATTGAGCTCCCACGATACGCTGTGTGCTTTGAGGGGAAGAGCCCTCTAGATACAGCTGAGTGGAGATCACATGTGAGTCTGTGTCACATGGCACTGTAAGCACAGTGCAGTTATGTGCAGGACTTTGTGGCACTGAGAAGAGAGAAATCCACCAGATCCAGCTGCCACCAGATCTGGAGAAAGCTTTCTGGGGAGGACCATGCTTACCCGGATGCACCAAGGCTTTGCTCTGAGTGATGCAGGAAGCCTTAGGAAAGTTGAGCTCTAAGGAAAGGCACACTCCAGTTCATTGGCTATGAAAGAATCACCCTGCTGAGTAGAATGGAAGCACTCAGGAGGCTCTTGGAGTCATTGGCCTGGGGAAGATGGAAATGGTGGCTTGGCTATGTTGTTAGCAGTGGAGGTGATGAAATGCGGTCAGATCTTGAATGTATTTTGAAAATAGCACTGTCAAGATGTGTTGATGAAATAGATATGAAGTTGAGAGTAAGGGGACAGTTAAGGATGAGGCCCAGGTTTTTTATTTATCTGATCAATTAAAAGGATGGAGTTGGCATTCACTGAGATGGGGAAGGCTCCTGGGAAGCAGGTTTGAGGGAGATGAAACATTCAACTTTGGACCCACCAAGTTTAAGGTGCTTATCAGATAACCTAGTGGAGATACTGAGTAGGTAGCTGTACAATTCTGGATTTTGCTTGAAAGAAGAAGGAGGAGGGGGAAGAGGTTTTGCCAGTGAGATTGTTGGAGAAGAGAAGATAAGAAAGACAGGGTTGATGAAGCATTCTTGTTGACCGATCACTGGTGAAGTGTTCTTGGTGACTGATAAGAAGAAGAAGGAAACAGATTTGGAAAATGAAATGGACCAGCCTTTAAAACCTCCTTCTCCCAATCATTATCAAACTGGGCTTTTGAGCTTTGTAGTCATTTTTCTTTCTTTTGGAAAAAGCTAATCTAGGAAGTATTTTTTTCTAGTTTGAAGTCCTAGGGGAGATGAGGAAGGTAATTTCTTGATATTTATTTATGATGAGGAGAGAATGTGCTGCCACTGAAATGTTGAATTATTAATGATTTAGGAGGAAATGACTTCTTTCAGAAACACCAATTCTGGAGGCCTGTCAGATAGAGGCCAGATAGTAGATGATCTTTTTCAATGATAGGCCGAAAGAGTTGAGGCCAATCAAAGGAAATGGCGCAGTTGCTTTCTGTGGCTGTGAGATCAATTTGTTTCTGACAGCACATTTTAGAATCTCATCTTTGCTCATAGAATCCATTATTTCATTACTTTTTAGCCACTGTTTTTACAGATTTCAGATGGAACTGTGGAGACCATCTGCTGTGGGTGGTAGGGAGAAAGCTAGGTGGGTCTAGAATGGAATGGGACATTTCAGAGATCAGGGAAGAGTTAAACAGACCACAGACTATGCCAGTCCCACCTTGGGAGACAGTTCTGCCCATGTCTGCCTGTCTCGTCCCAAGAAGGGTGATAAATTATGCAGGGAAAAGAGGCACGTGCTCATCCCTTTTCTGTATTAACAGGAATTTTTGCAGAAAAAAGAACCATTTGGAAAGTGCACTTATGTAGGGCTTGCAATGTGTATCCTGTGTTCAGCATGAAACTCAATGAAGGACAACAGAAAACCCATTTTTAAACAATTTTGGAACATGGTAAGTGTGAGTGTGTGCTCGTGACAGGGTTCTTATTTTGTCATAACCCCAGTGACTGTTCACTTTTAAAAGAGACATTCTGTTATCTAAGGACATTTGCTGAGCTCTAAAATGGATTGAAGTCCGTCGTATTGCCAGTGAGTGATTTAAATATTGTATAGCTCATCTATAATTGAATGAAATTGTGGTGGTTCTTCACTGATTTTGAGAACATTCTCTTCAAAAAGGCTGTTTTGTTTTCTCTTTTGGAAATAAACATGAATTTGCATAAGAAATAAGGAGCCTGTGAAAGGAATCAATAAAATTAACTGGAATTGGATTTCATACTTTGAATGCATTACACATTCCTATTAGGGGAGAGACGGAGAAATGGGGAATTGGTTCAAAGAGAAGCCGAGACTCATAAAAAGCATGACCTACTTCAAGAAGCTGAATATTTAAAGTAAGAACAGATTTTAAAAATAATGTGCTTTACACTGATGGACCAAAGCTCAAAATAACAGAAGCCTAACAAAAAGGCTGTCTTTTTAGGAATTGGAAAGGGGTAGCACTAGAAATGTTGGAGGTGAGCACTTGGCTTGGAGTCTGAGAGGCAGGTTCTGGCCCTGTTACTCATGTATTTGAAATATATGTTTTACTTTTGACTCACAAAATTATCTTCCTGTAATCGCAGCACTCTGGGAGATTGAGGCAGGAGAATCGAAAGTTCAGAGGATCCAGCCTGGGGTGGTTTAGCAAACCCTGTCTTTAAAAAAAGGGCTGGGGATCAGTGTGGAAGCTCTAGGTTCAATCCCTAGTAACACACACACACACACACACACACACACACACAGACCTGTCTTCTTTGGTATTGCAAAGGAAATTTGCTTTACGTGATGTTCATGTTGAAATAAACCTGTTTAATTTCTTTAGTTGCAAGCATGAACCAAGAATTTAGAAATTCAGGCCCAGCTAGACCCAGAGAGTTAAAGGTCTGGGTTTGTGAGCTGTGTGACTCCCTGACTGGGTGCGACAGCTGCTTTGGATTTGCCGTGCAAGGATGTCAGTGAAAGCTGCTCTTTCTTCTCACCTGAAACTCTCCTCACCTCCTGCTGGGGGTGGGATGGGGGTCTCTAGAGATGGGGTCACTTCCCATGCAGTAAATAAATATTTGGAAAGGTGCTCACGGTGTGTCCTTCCGAAGACTTGTCCTTGGCAGACTCATAGTGACGTCACTAAGTGCCGTGCGCAAGTTTGTCAGTTTTCCTTTTGGATTTGGGTGTTGGTGCTCAGGGAGGAGTAGCCTGCTGGAACTGCAGGGACATTCACTGTGAAGCCATGACTGCATCTTAGGCCAATCCAGGTTGACTGTCTCTTACCCAAAATGCTTGGGACTGAAAGTGTAGCAGATTTTGGATTTCTTTTTTAAATTTTAGAATATTTGCATAAACTTGACTGGTTGAATGTCCCTAACCTGAAATGCTATAAAATCTTTTAAGTTTTAAAAGTTTTAGGTTTTGGAGCATTTTGGAGTTTGGATTTTCAGAGTAGGGATACTCAGCTTGTCACTAAATTTCCTTGTGGACAGAATGGAGATAATGCCCATCAGATTTGTTTAGAAATCCTCATTTCTGTATTACTTACTTGTTTTTTTAAAAAATAGCCTATTGAGGTGCCATTTAGTAAGCTGCACATGTTCAAAGAGTACAGTTGATACATGCTGACATGTGCATTCCCCAGTGAGACCGTGTCTACAATCAAGATAACCGTCACCCCCGTAAGTTTCCTTGTGCTCCTTTATAATATTGTACTCTTGTCCCCTGCACCCCTCTTTCTCAAGGCCACCACTGGCCTGCCTCAGTGTGCATCTTTTCAGAATTTTACGAGTGGACTAATATATGTTTTCTAGAATTTTACATAATGGAGTGTGTATACTTGTTTTGTCTGACTTCTTTCATTCAGCGTAATTACAGTGTATCAGTAGTTCACTCCTTTTTATTGTGGAATATATTCCATTAGATGGAGACACCACACTTTGATTATCCAGTCTCTCTCTTTTTTTTTTTTTTGTTACCAGGGATCGAACTCTGGACCTTGTGCTTGCGAGAAAGGCGCCGGAACCACTGAGCTAAAACTCTGGCCCTATCCAGTCTCTTTTTGATGGACATGTGTGTTGTTTCCACCTTTTGGTTATTCTACATAAAACTATGAACATTTATGAACAAATCTTTGCATAGACTTAGGCCTTTACATAAATACCTAGAAGGGGAGTGAATAGATTATACAGCAAATGTATGATAAACTTTCAAAGAAATTCCATGCTGTTTTCCCTTTTATATTCCCACCCGTGGTGTACGAATGTCCCAGTTCCTCCAAATTCTTCTCTACACATTTAAATTTTTGTCATTTTAATATATGTGTTGGTTTCCCTTTGCCGCTTTAATGCTCATGTCCCTGTGGACTAATGATTTTGATCAGCCTTTTGTGTGATTATTTGTCATATGTCTTCTTGGTGGAGTTCCTTTTCAGAATCCTTGCCTATTTTTTGAATTTTTGTTTTTCTTTCTGTTATTGAATTTGAGAGTTCTTTGTGTATTCTAGAGACAAGCACCTTATCAGAGATGTAATTCACAGATATTTTCTCACACTCTGTGGCTTACGTTTTCATTTTTCTGTCTTTTAAAGTGCAGAAGTTTTAAATTTTGATAAAGTCCAATTGATCAGTGGTTGCCATTTGGTTTAGAATGATTTGTGTTAGTATCCCGTGCCTGGTAGCAACAGTTGCAGTTCCTGGCCTTATGTGTGCTACCTCTAATCCTTTTGGGGGCTTCTTAGTCCCTAGCCACTTCCTCAGACTCATGCAGTGATCAGTATCCAGCTGACTTCTGGAAGTCATAACAGATCTCTGGAGCCATGACTCTGTCTTCTCTCTGCTCCTCTGCTCTAGAATTCCAGCTGCTTTGTTCTCCTTGCTCTCTCCTCTCTGCCCAGCCCAGGAAGACTGCAGACTTTTGGGCATTTCCTGCCTACACTGTGATCTGGGGACACTCTCAAAGAGTGGCTTGCCTCGTTGATTTCTGTCTCTTGGGGATCATTGTGTGAGGCTGCCTAATACCCCTTGTCTGCAAAAATGCTCATGTGTGTATTTGTCTTTTATTTTGGTGTTTTCAGTGGGAGATCAAATTTGGTTCCTCTTCCTCTATCTTGGTTGAAGCAGGAAGTCACTTACTTGGATCTTACATAATGGTTTATTACATAGTGTAGGGTACTTTCAGATGGGCTGGTGGCCCAACTCGACTGTCTACTTTAATTGTAAAAGTGCAAGCTCTGTCCATCTCGAGGCCCCTTCCTTTAACTTGGATTATAACACCTTGTCCTAACCCTGTCACACCTCTCATTTTTGTTGTTGTTTCTCATTCCCATTTGACTGCTCTGTCCTTGAGTCTTATTGTAGCTGAGTCTTATTTGCATTTTACCTTTATAGTAAATGTTGTGAGATGAATATATGAAGGAAAGCGAATGAAAAACTTTCATTTCCATAAGAATATATAAGGTGCTGTTTTTCCCTACCTCTCTCAAAAACATAGATCAAGGATGAGTGTATTGTTTAAAGGTTAAAATTTTATTTAAAGTTTACCTTATTTTGAATTTTGAGTGAGTATTTGTGTGCATGTTAGTATACAATGATAATGATATGCTTGGGGTTTTACCACTGATACAGGGATAACTAATTGGGAGTTTAATTGCCCCCCCCCCAATACTTCAAGGTATGTGACACATTTCAGGAGAGGGATCAGGGACCCTGTGGTCCCAAATTTTGTTGTTTTTCAGATGAGAATTTATTAAACAAATGCCATTAGACTATATAGCTATTTTAAATGCCCTTTAGTTCTATTTAGTTCTTTATTTAGTGCTATTTAGTTCTTCCCCCTTACCCTTTTCATTTTTATTGCTATGTGGGACAGGGATAAGATTCCCCAAATATGTGATTAGTCGAAGCCTCAGTGGCAATTTTGTGCCCTTATGGTGCCTGGAGATTTTAAGAGAAGGACAGCACAAGGAAGAAGATTTCAGAGAAGGGGTATCTCTATGAATAATTATTTTAGAAAGAGAATTTAAGTGTCATTAGAAATATTCTGTTAGAAACTTTTGATTTCCAGTTACTTTGCAAGTTGCTATTTGTGGAAGTGGATTTGCTCAGTATTACTGGAGTATTCCTTGCTCAGTTCTCTGCAGTGTGTACTTGTAGCTATTACAGAATGTAAAATGTAAAATAAATGCAGACTGGGTTTTTAATCCATTTGAACAATTTAGAAATGTGCATCCCACTGTAATGGAATTTGCAATGTAGTGCCAAAGGTTTTTTTTTTTCTCTCTCTCTCTCTGGATACTGAAGTTTTGGTGCTATTTACTTTTGCTTTATTTGAAAAAGATTCTGGAATGCTGCCAATGACAACTCAGAATTACTCGTAACTATATTAGAAATAACAGGCAATGTGGCTGAATATGAAAATGCTGCGTAGGTTGTAAATCAGTCCTAGAGATGCTCCTGGGCTTGATGCTGGCTTTTCTTTGACACATTTTTTGTGATTGGTTTGGTAAAAGCGACAGGCGATGTTGTGAAGAATATAGGTGAATGTGAATTTTACATTTGGAACAGTTTGAGTGAATGTTTCTAGAATGTTTTCCTTGACCAATTTTGCTTTTCCATTTGGTTTGATTTGCTTTCCAGAAAGTATACATCCCCCTACCTCCCTACCCTGTCCACTTATCCCGTCTTCTTGATTGATCCTTTTCAACTGTGGAGACTATTTATGGAAAGGAATTGAGGGATAAATGGGGGCAAAGCACATAAGACAAACGCAAGTGCGATGTAGGAAGAATATGGGAAGAGGGTAAAGAATTGAGACTGGAGGGGAAGGTGTAGTGAGCACCGGAGCTATGGATGAAGCTAGCCAGGCTTAGGACTGGATGTTGAGAGCCCCGGAAGAATCCTTTTCTGTCTCTAGTCTGATATGAGATGCCCAGCTGTCCCCCAGGGTGGATAGCTGTCATTTGTGGTGCTCATCAGTCCTGGAGGACCTGCCTTCAAGAGTGACAGATACTAGAGTTGCAAGACCTGGTCACCATGTCCCCAGTTTCCACAGTGTTTCACACATGATAGTAGTTTAGTTGATCTTTACCAAATGAAAGTCTCCCTGGGTGTGGTGATGCACGCCTGTAATCCCAGTATTCTGGGAGGCTGGGGCAGGAGGATCACAAGTTCAAACCCAGCCTGGGCAATTTAGCACCTTAGTGAGGCTCTGTCTCAAAATTTAAAAATAAAATTTAAAAAAAGGGCTGGGGGTGTAGCTCAGTGGGAAGGCCCTGGGTTCATTTCCCAGTACTGCAAACACTCAAGCTCAGGATTTCTTAATAAATGAAGTAAACTGATTATGGAGATAAACAGTTTGGAGCGACTTTGGAATTTCCTAGTACAACTACTGAGTATCAGTTGTCTGAAATGTTTGGGATCCAGAGTGGTTTGGATTTTGGATTTGTTTTTCACATTTCACGGTATTTGCATATGCACCATGAAGTATCCTGGGGATGGGACCAAGCTCAGCATCATCAAGGCTGGTTCCTGTCCCTCCACTCCCAGGGCAGAAGGTGGAGCCCAATACCCCTGACCAGTACCTCTGTCTCCAGCCCCTCAGCTCCATCCGTCCCCCTTCTCTGGAGTCCCACCTCTCCCTAGTCCTCATTCCTGGCTTCCTTTATCTGGACTCTGATTTCCTATCATTTCCCTGGGTGGTTCTTAGCTGCTTATTTACAATTCCCGAATGAAAATCTGATTCCTTGTAGCTTGTACATAAGCAGCTACAGTTCCAGGTGGAAGGAACTGAAATGCTGAGAGGTTCCCTGAGGGGAACGGGGTGTGGTGGGGTGGGGTGAGGAGGAGTAGGCATGGGGCAGTGCTCTGAGGTAGACAGAGCTGGACAAATGGGCTTGGTGGAGAAGTATTCCCCTAGAGGACCAGCGAGAAGAAAAGCAAGGTCCGGGACAGAGTTTCCTTTTTTCTTTGCTTTTTGTTTTTCATTTTTTGTACCAGTACACATTTGCATACCTCACAGTCACATTCATTATGGAGAATTTGTACCTGTGCATCATACATCTTAATTCTTTTTTACCCATTCCCCTCTCCTCTCTTCAGCCCTTTTCCCCCTTCTGATTTACAAAAGCTCTGTTTCCAATTTTTCCTTCAATTCTCTTTTTAACTAATCCCTTTCACTTCCCTTTCCCCTTTTCTCCTTCCCATTTAAACAAATTCTTCCTATTTCCCAATATCTGTCCTCTGTTTTTCTCCTTATTTACACTTTGGGTTCCTCACATAAGAGAAACAAAGCAATAAACTTGTGTGTCCAATTTATTTCACATAAGATTATGGTCCTGAGATGCAGCCATTTACCTAAAAATGTCTGAAGTTTATCTTTCTTTATGTCAGAGTAGTACTCCATTGTGTACAAATACATTTTAAAAAATCTGTTCATCTGATGGGCATGTAGGCTATTTCCAAAATTTAGCTGCTATAAATTGTGCTGCCATAAAAATGGGCATGCATGTATCACTGTGGTATGATGCCTTTTAACTCTTTCAGGAAGACACTTAGAAGTGGAATAGCTGGGTCAAATGGGACCAGTTTTGGTTTTCTGAGGAATCTGCGTACTGATTTTCATAGTCATTGTACCAATTTACACTCCCAACAACAATGGAGAAGGATTCCTTTTCCCCTACAGCCTTGCCAGCATTTGTCATTGATTGATTTCTTCATGCTGGCCGTTCTTACTGGAGTAAGATGGAATCTTAGTGTCGTATTAATTTGCATTTCTTGAATGAGCACTGATGTTGAACATTTTTTTCATGTACTTATTTGCTGTTTGCATTTTTTCATTTGAGAAGTGTCTATTCACTTCAGATGCCCATTTTTGGACTCCTCAGATAGAGGAATAATATCTAAAATATAAAAAGAACTAAAAAAATTATAACCCCCCAAATTTAAAGACTCAGATTTTACTTTTTAAAAATAAATTTTACAGCCTACCTTGGTGGTGCACACTTGAAATTCTAGCAGTCTAGGAGTCTGAGGCAGGAGCACTGCAAGTTAGAACTCAACCTGAGTCATTTAGGGAGACAAAAACCAAACCAAAACAAAACCCAAAAGGGATGGGTAGCTAGCTTGGTGTGGAAACCCCTGGGTTCAACCCCTAGTAAAAACATTCTATCAAGGACTTGCTTACAGCAGCTTGCATGAGATTATTTTCTTGTACTATAATTAATAAATGATTTCATTATTTCACCCTGCATATATGAAGATGTTTGTTCTTATCAAGAAACTGTAGTCAAGCCATCCAGTTGGATCTAGACTATAGGTTACAGTTTTTATATGCACAGTAGTGCATGTAATATGAGGAATATAATCTGAAGACGGGGAACATTTTTATTTAAATCAAAACTTTTGAAATATTTTGGCTGGGGATTTAGCTCAGTGGTTCCACTGCCTTCCTCACAAGTGCAAGATCCCAAATTCAATCCCCGTACCCCCCCCCCAAATTGCAGTCATAGCACTTTTAGGTCAATATTAAATTTTTATGTAAAATATGTATTTATTTTTATTCTGATTAAGTGACCAAGACAGTCCCATTTAAGTTAGTGTACTTCTCACTTCTAGAATTCTTTAGTTATCTTTTCATGGTTTCTGATTTTGAGGTTTGAAATATTTTTCATAGTTTCTAATTCTATTCATTGTGTACATATTTTCATTTAAAAATCTTGAATATATGTATAGTAGCCTTAAAGCCCTCATGTACTACTTACAACATCAGAGTCATCTTTGGTTTGATTTTCTTTAAATGAGTTTTTCTCAAGTGTGGGTTATCATTTCCTATTTTTTCCAAGTCTAGTGATTTTTGAACAGTTATTGGATATGTTGTGGTGACTCTGGATTTTGTTATATTCTTTTCAACAGGATTTTTATTCCAACAGACATTAAACTTGGCTGGACCAAAACTCTAAATGTTGTCCCTTGTGCTAACTAGGCGGCAGCTGACCTCTCCACTTACCTGCTTCCGCTTCCAGCAGCTGCTGTGGGTAGTTCAGTAATCAGTCAAGGATTTAGTTGGATTTTATACATGGATTTTATGAGTTCATCTCATCCATACAGTTGCCCCCCTCCCATCCATATAATTGCCTCCCAGAATTTAATGCTTAACTTTCTGGATATTTTTTGAGGCCCCATTTTTCATCTGATACTTCAAGCCAGTTAAGGCTGTGACTTTCTGCCATCCTTCAGTGATTTATATTGGGAAGTGTCCTTAGGCAAAAGGCTGCTACAGACTCATGATTCTCACCTGCTAAGATTGTCTATTGAGGATGCTTCTCACAGTTTCTACCTAATTTGGTGACTCTTCAGCACCTTCAAATGTGTTCCTTTTTTAGGTTTTAAAGTTTTGTTCTGATTTGATCATTGTCACCTGCAAGATGGTCAGTCTCTGTCAGCTACTGGAAGCAAGTCAACAACGAGCATGTTGGGGTTTAAGCGTAGGTTTATTGATGTATAACTGATATATAGCAAACCGTCAACTTTTATGTTTTATTAGTACATAATCTTTACATTCCTTGTGTGGAGTTGATACAAGTACATAACACATTTAAATGTTTTTCATTCCATTTTCTCCCTTCTCTGCTCCCTTCATCTCTTGATCCCCTTCCCATTCTAGAAAGATCTATCTCCCCACTTCCTATTACCTGTCTTTTTTTTTTTTTGGTACCGGGAATCAAACTCGGGTCCTTGCGCTTGTCCTACAGGCGGCGAAACCACTGAGCTAAATCCCCGGCCTTACCTGTCTTTTATTTTGCTCTTTATTTATATTTTGGGTTTCTCATATAAGAGAAACCCTGCCATATTTAAGCTTGTGTGTCTCATTTATTTCACTTAACATTGTGGTCTCAAGGTGCATCCATTTTCCTACAAAGTAGTCAACTTTATCCTTCCTTATGGCAGAATAGTGCTCTATTGTGTGTAAATACCACATTGTCTTTATCCGTCTGTTCATGGACATATAGGCTGCTTCCAGATTTTAGCTACTGTGAATGGTGCTGTTATAAACATGAGTATGCATGGATAACTGTAATATGGTACCTTTAACTCGTTTGGGAAGAAATGTAGGAAAGAAATAGCTGGGTCAAATGGAAAGTCTAGTTTTAGTTTTTTTGAGGCCTCTCCATGTTGATTTCCATAGTGGTTGTACTAGTTTCTGTTCATACCAACAATGCAGAAGGGTTCCTTTTTCCCTACAGCCTGGTTATCATTTGCTATTATTTGATTTCTTGATGATGGCCATTCTTTCAGGAGTAAAATGGAATCTCAGTGTCGTTTTAGTTTGCATTTGTCTAATGGCCAGAGATGTTGACTATTTCTTGCTGTATTTATTGGCCCTTTGTACTAGAAGTGTCTATTCATCTTAGTTGCCCAGTTTTTGATTGGGGCTTTTATTGGGGGGGGTCTAATTTTTTTGAGTTCTTTACATATTCTAGATATTAGTCTTCTGTCTGAGGAATATCTGGCAAAATTTTTTTCCCATTCTGATAGTTGTTTCTTTTTCTGTGCAGAAACTTTTAAGTTTTTTATGATCCCATTTGCTGATTCTTGGTACTATTTCCAGTGCAACTGGGGCTCTGTTCAAAACATCTTTGCCTATTCCTATGACTTACAGAGTTTTACCTATTTTATCTTCCAGCAGGTTCTATTTTAGCATTTAGATCTTTAATCCATTTTGATTTTAGATTAGTATATGATGAGAGATACAAGTCTGGATTCAGTCTTCTGCATGTGAATAGCTGCTTTTCCCAGCACCATTTATTAAAGAGGCTATGATTCCTCTAGTGTCTGTTTTTGGGCCGCTTTGTCAAAGATCAAACAGTTGAATGTGCTTGGGGTTGTTTCTGCATCTGCTATTCTGTTCCATTAATCCCCACGTCGAAACAGTACATATTTAAACTTTACAATTTGATAAGTTTTAGTATATAGTTTATACCTTGAAACCCTCATGGCAGTTAAGGTAACGGTGAGTTGTTGAGTGTTATTAAAAAATTACAAAAAGATGAATGGTGTAAAATACAGCTCTTTCACATTGATCTGCTTTACATTTTACAGATTGTGTTCAACTGCTGTATCTCACTGTGATCCTGATAATACCTCTGAGAATGTAGAGCAGTTCTTAACATCACCCTTTTGCAGGTGAAAAATGGACTTGGATGTGTTATATGGCTTGTCCTTCCCATGACACCTGCTGTATTTCTTTCCACTGCTGCACACTGGGGAGATGTGTACATCGTGGCTCTTGCTTCCAGGAGTTCCATTTTCTTTCATTTGAGGAGAGAAAACTCCTTAGGTCAGAGACAGATAAATGTGGGGTAGTGAACTTGGAGACCATGAATCTGTAGAAGAGGTGTTTGGGTTGAGGTGTACAAGAGGGGTGAAGGGCTGGTTCAGGAGCTCAGCTTGGAATGCAGCGGAAATAAGCCGGTTACTGTGTGCTGAGCATGGTGGTTGTGGAAATGGACAGAAAGTGAATGCTCCTTTCAATAGGATTGAGAGGAAGTAGGAGTTTAGAGTAAGAGACTAGAGAAAGAGGGGCACAGGGAGCCTCTTAGGTCATTCTTGACCCCTAGGACCTTCAGTGACCTTGACACATGGCACTTGCTGTGGTTTGGATGTGGTTTGACCCCCAAAAGCCCATGTGTGGAAACTCGGTCTCCAATATGTGATGTTGAGTGGTGGTGGAAGCTTTAAGAGATGGGGCTTAAACTCGGTCATGCCCACCCTTGTGAAAGGATCAATGCTGGTTTCATGGGGGTGGTTAGAGTTGGGAGGAGTGGATCAGCTTCCAGGAGAGTGAGTTGCTGTGAAAAGCAAGCCCGCTCCCTTCCTGCTCTCTCCCTTCCTCTCTGGCCTGTGTGTGGTATGCCCCTCTCCCCTTCTCACACACCCCTGCTATGTGATACTTCCATCTGAGAACACAGCTTGGAGTCTTCACTAGAGTCCAAACTTGTGGGACCACTTGATGTTGGGCTTCAGCCTCCAAATCTGTGAACCAAGAAACAAAACAAAAAAAACCCTCTTGTCTTTATAAAGTGACTCACCCCAAGTATTTTGTTATGGCAACATGCAATTTTGAATCACCAGATCAATAGGCCCTTTACTTCACTGTCCATCAGAATCCCCTAGAGGGCAATGGCTGGGTCTCACCTGAGTTTCTGATTCAGCAGGTGAGGAGTGGGCCCCCAAGTCTGCACTGTGCCTCACAGCAGCCACCAGCAGGTCACTGTGGTGTTGCTTGCTCTGGGCTGCACTTTGAGCTAAGAACTAACTGCATGAAGTCCTGTGCTCTGCTGCCTGCACCTCTGCTTCAGAGCTGGCTGCACAGAACTCTTTTTGTTCCTAGTCTTGTCCCCTGGAGTTGACAGTCAGAGCAGCATCGTTAGGGTCATTAATCATGATTTAATATTTGTAGGAAATCTGCTTTATTACTCACTTAAACTCCAGAGCCCAGAGCTGTTTCTGGAGCCTCTTGGGTAACATTTACAGAACATGGCATGTTCTGCCACAAATTCATTGTGAGTCAATGTGGAGGTTTTCCAACTGTTACAGCCGATCCCAGGTCGTGGGGAGGGCAGCGCTGGCTGGTGCCCCAGATGACATGCTGGGGTGGTCCCCCCGGAATTACATCACGCTCATTAGCACACTGCAATTGTGACTTCACTTATCATTGGACAGGGCATCCTGGCCATCCGGCCAGTTTGTCAGGGGTCTTCTTCTTGAGTTGCTGTTTAGACTCCAAGATAGGAATGTTGCTCTGTTAATGAATCACTTAATGTTTTCAGGCTTATGTATTTCTTAGAACAAGCCATGTGCAGTTCATGCCTGTGAACCACAGGGCTGGCTGGGTATTGTGGAATTTCGTGATTCTTTTACGATGTTATGACCCAGATGTGCACAGGAAACGGGTGCAGCTTTTCCAATTTAGTGTTGGTTCCAGGCAGAAACTGTGACTGAGAAGATGAGAGTAACCCACCTGTCTTCGCCTTTCCTCAAGGAACTAAGCCCAAACACTTGGGGGACGGCGGAGCTCCTGCTAATCATTGTTGCATCCACCCTGTGCAAAGCAGAAACAGCCCCATCATCGCGAAGAACGACAAGACAGTGAGCTACAGATGGAACTGTGTCCCCCTAAAATTCTGTGTTGAAATCCTAACCTACAGGACCTCAAAATGTGGCCATATTTGGAGATAAGGCCTTTAAAGAGATAATGAAGTTAAAATGCTGGTGCTCTTGTAAGAAGAGATTAGGACACAGCCAAGCACAGAAAGCGGACGCTATGAGGAAAAGGGAGAGGACCTTCACCTACAAGCCCAGGAAAGAGGCCTCAGAAGGATCCAGTCCCACGCACACCTTTATCTCGGACTTGTGGCCTTCTGAAGTGTGAGAAAATCAATTTCTGTTGTTTAAGGCACTCAGCACTTTGTTATGGCAACCCTAGCAAACTAATATGCAGTGTCATGGTGATAAAGTAACCTGTATCCTCTAACTGCTAGATGATTTGATCTCTGTTCGCTTGGATGCTGGGGCCGGATTACACGGCTTTCCCAGTTCTGTTCCACAGACCTTTGTAGAAAACTTATCATCAGACCAGCCACCTGCTGGCAGTTGTCTTCAGTGATGCTCATTTTACTTCAGATGAATCCTCCCTGTTCAGCGTAGGATCCAAGAGCCTTTCCCTCTTAGGATTGGCTCTGTGGAGTTAGAGACACATCGCCACCCCTGGGTGTCTGGCTGACTCCTGTCCCCTCTCTCAGGATGCACAACAGCTGGTTACTTTAACAGGGCCACACATGTTTTCCCCTTTGTTAGCTTTGCTGAATGTCAAATATTATAAAAGACTCATTTGACCTTACACTGTGCATAAGGTAATCACTTTGGCTTTAGCTGAATGCCAAATTAACTATTTTACAACAGCCTAAAAATTGTTTGTGAAATGACGTAGGGTGTTAGGGCAAGATGTGAGGATTCTGGAACTGAACCCAGCCTGCCACACAGGCTGTGGGCCCTGAGCCGTGCAGGACTACCTGCTCTTCACAGCTCAGTTTCTGTATCTGCAAAATGGGGCTAATAATGGCAGTCAGTCATGGCATTCTTGTGAAGTTCAGAGAGCCAATATGTGAAGCTTGATCTCGACTCCAAGTGAGCTGTCAAGAAAGTTAGTGAGCTCTTAGGACGACTGCTTTCATAGCAGCGACTGGCAGGATAATTCAAGATCCCTGTGTGCCCCTGGAATTGACAGAGATACAGTAAATAATGGTGATTATCGTTTTGTTATATAGAAATTACTCTGTTTTCATTCTCCAAAATGGTCTTCTATTAAAGAAATAGCACACAATTCCAGCTTTGAACAGAGAGAATTCGGTTTTTTGGTGGATCTTTAAATCCTTAAATTTATGTTTTTGTTTTGTTTTTGTTTTTTTGGTACCGGGGATCAAACTCAGGTCCTTGTGCTTGCGCAGCAGGCGGCGAAACCACTGAGCCAAATCTCCAGCCTCTTAAATTCATGTTTTTGAATAATTTGCTCTTGTTATTTTAAACCAGAAGCTAAAATTACATCCCTTTCTATTATAGTTTGGATCTGGAATGTTCCCCAAAGGTGTATGTATTAAAGCCCTGGTCCCCATCTTTGTGCTGTTGGGAGGTGGTGGGACCTTTAAGAGGCGGGGCCTAGTGGAAAGTCTTAGGTTATTGGAGGCCTGGCCTTGAGAGCCATAATGGGACCCTGCCCCTTCCACATCCTCTTTTTTTTGTTTTTTTTTTGGTACCAGGGATCGAACTCAGGTCCTTGTGCTTGCGCAGCAGCTGAAACCACTGAGCCACATCCCCGGCCCCAAATAAGAATCTTTTTTTTTTTTGGTACCAGGGTGATTGAACTCAGGTCCTTGCACTTCTACAGCAGGCGGCCAAACCACTGAGCTAAATCCCCGGCCCTCCTTTTTTTTCTTTTGCATCCTGGTCATGAAGTGAGCAATGTTGTCACATGGTGCCACTTATGATACACTGCCTTATCACAGGCCAAAAACCAATGGGGCCAGCTGATCCTGGACTGAACCTTCCAAAGCTGGGAGCCCAAATAACCTTTTCCTCTTTTTAAGTTGATTATCTCAGACATTTGTTACAGTAACAGACAGCTGACTAACACACTCTCCACTGTCCTTTTCCCCTTCTTCCACTCCAGGAGGAGGAAACACTTGTCTGCTCCATCAGAATCTAAGGTCCATGAGGGGCTGAGTTTATGGTGGGGCAGGTCACTGCATGTGACAAAGCTGTGCCTCAGAGTATGGTGTCTCTGCTTCCTCTCGCCGTTGCTGCAGCCCTAAGTTAATTGAGGGCCTGCATCCTGGGCCAGCCCAAGTATTTTATTGGTTTTTGTTTTTGTTTGTGGCACTGGGAGTTGAACCCAGGGCCTTCACATTAAGCTACATCCCCAGTCCTTTTAACATTTTTTTGTTTTGAGACAGGGCCTTGATGAGTTATCCAGGTGGGATTTAAACTTGTGGTCCTCCCACCTCAGCCTTCCAGAGTGCTGGGATTTCAGGCATGCACCACCACACCAGCTATCATGCTATTCTTACTCTTTTATTGCTTCTCATGGCCTTCATATCGTAGCTGGAGGGTGTAATACCTTCCATACAGGGGTTTTGGGCTTAGCAGGTCGGGGAACTTGCCCTCAGCCCCATGTGGCCAACCAGATTTCACTTTCCTTTGGCATGGCCTTTGATGTGCTGGCCATTCAGGAGGTAATGCAAGAAAGGGTGATGGGCCGAATCTCACAGAAACTCCAGACTTACCTCCCTGACAGAGGAGCTGGTTGGTCTTACTTCCCTAGCCAGCAACATAGTGAAAGTGGGATTTGTGCCTGAACCAACAAACAGCCACCTGGCCTTGTGTGCCAAGAGCTCCTGGTGTCCTGGAAAAATCTGTATTTTCCCTAAGGCAAGAAGGGTTGTGCTTGCTGCAACCTGGAGACTCATTCTCTGGGGACAGAGCTTGTGTTGTTCTTATTTTCTCCGTTTTTTCTAGAGGCAAAAAATAGGCAGAGAGCTTTCCCTACTTTCACTTGCCAGTTCCCCTTTCCTGTTTTCTCTGGATTTTATATTAAAAAGCAAAGCTTAAATCTCAGTGCAGAAAGTCAAGCCATCTCCAGGTCTTGCCAGATAGCTTAAGATGGTTACTTCAGGAAGAAGAGCCGTAATACAGACTCAGAGGGTGGACAGAGACGGTTAGAAATCTCTCTCGAGTTACGCTCTCTTCTGCCTGCCTCATGTGTATCATCATTGTGAATTTTGCTTGGTAGTTTTGTTTTCAAAATAGCCATGGAAATACAAGCCTTTTCTAGTTTTATCCACCCCTCCCCTTAGGGCAGATTCCATGGTAGAATTCTTTTGAGAGAGAATACAGGGTGTGCTCAGGCTCAGTCCCTGCTGACCTGGGTGTAGCTGCGCTGCTGTCTGGGAACGTGGCCCAGCGTGCTGCCAACCGGTCAGGGCCAAATTCCTTTATAACTTGGACTCTCCACGGTGATGCTTTGGACACATCATGGGGTCCCTGCACAGACACTGCCGTATCTCCTGAAAAATGGAGACAGGAGGCTTAGGAGGGGTCTTTCTGGAGGGGCAGCCCAGTTTGAATATAAAATATGCCTTGTTCTATTAAATAGTATATTTTGATTCATGCCTGACACCTCTTAAAGGAGCAAAAAGGACAGTGTTTTTGCTTTTGTTTTGTTTTGGTACTGGGGAGTGAACCCAGGGCTTTTGTGCTAAGTTATAAACTATAAGCCCTGGCCTTTAAACATTATTATTTTGATACAAGGCCTTCCTAAGTCATCCAGGCTGGGCTCCAACTTGTGATCTTTCTGCCTTAGCCTCCCAGAGTGCTAGGATTAAAGGCGTGCAAAAAAAATTTTTTTTTAAACCAGAAAGAGGGCAAGGTTGGGCTGAACTTTCTGCTCCTTGGAAGGCAGCTTTCCCCAGGTCCTGCACTGGGGAGTTTTTCTCCAGCAGAGGCTATAGGGCAGTACTCCCCAGATGTAGGTGCCTGAGGGACTTATAAGACCTAGGGACTGGCTGGTCTGCAGGTCTCAGCCTCTAGAAAGAAAGGGCAGTCGGAGAGAGGAAGCTGGAGTGACCACAGCCCTAAGAGTGTGGTCCAGTGGTTTGTCTGGGGAGAAAGCAAGGCCTTGTGCTTAAGAAGGCTGTGGCAGTGCTCTGAGGTTCCCAGGGGCTGCCCTTCCCACCGGGGGAAGGAGAAGGGTTGGCCCAGCCTCCCCTCTGCTTTGCCAGGACTGTTTGAATAGACTGTCGGTCAAATAAGTAAAATCTCTGTCTTCTGGGGACTCTCACCAGACCTGAGGCTTGGTGATTAGGAACAGCTGGTCATTAAGGAAAGGGTCTGTGCGACATGGGCTTGAACTTGAATGTGAAATGTGAAACTGAGAATGAGCAGAGTCCAGAGAGAGGAGATGAAGGCCCGGTGCAGGCTTGAGATCCTGTCCATGTGTTCCTTAAAAAAATTTTTTTGAATTTTTAAATTGAGAAGTAATTTGTATCTAGAATGAAATCCATAGATATTTTTTCCAGTGTCCCCAATTGTATTTTTTATTTAATGCTAAAAGTTAAAAGACAAAAAAAGATACTGTAAATCTGACAAATGATGGAATGCAGGTGATGTTTCCATAGTATGATTTTAAAATACAACAAGGATGTCTGAGATCACACTTACTTCAGTTGACTTGAGTTTTCTCATTTATAGAAAAAGTGTACTTTCAACTTCAAAAAAGTAAAGATTGAAAGGTGGCACACTTTTAAAACACTTTTGGCCAAGGAAAGGTAAATACATAGTAAAAGTCGTGAACTGTGTGTTTGACCCAACTTGTGATGGCTGCCCGTATGTTTTGCAATCTCAACACACGTAAGTTCTCCAAAAAGATTAAACCATTCTGGACAGAGAGGTCTTTCCAGCTGTGGAAAAGACAACCTGTAATTTCTCTCTGCTGAGGAAGCGGGGAGAATTTGGACAGCTTTAAAGGGCTGTGTTTTAAGGTTCCTAGTATTAAAAAATTAGGCTGCATGAGTCTGATTGGCCATGTAGGTGGGTTGGAGAGTGTAGATTTGGACTCTTTTTCTGGCATTCTCTTAAGTTGAAAGGTTACCATTGGGATGTAAGATTGATCCTTTTTTAGGCCTGATGATAGTGCAGGGGTTCTCCATAGCTGGATAGAAATGTCAGGCATCCATAGATCTTTTTTTTTTTTTTTAAATTCTTTTATTGGTACATTGTAGATATACAACACAATTACATTTCTCATTGGGAACTTGTACCTTTACATGATGCATCTTGGTTCTTATTTTTTCCCCATTCCTAGCCCTCCCTTCCCTATTTACAAAGACTTTATTTCCATTTTTTCCATTTCTCATCATTTTTCCTTTCCCTTCTTTCCTTTCCCCTGCCCCTCCCACTACCCCTACCCCTTTGGACATTTTCTTCCTATTTAGACATCCATAGATCTTAAGTATATAGTTTGATCTGTTTTGACGAAAACATACGTTCACGTAATCCAACCCCACCAATATATGGAACAATTCCCTCACCACAGAAATTCTTTTGCACTCCTTTTTAGCCAATCATCCACATCCACCAGAAACAAGCCCTCTTCCCATATTTTAACCATAGATTAGTTTTTTTGTTAACCATAGATTAGTTTTAACTGTTCTAGAACTTCACGCAAATGAACTTCACAGTGATGTATAATCTTTCATTTGTGCATTTTGTACTCCCCAGGGTCTTCAATCTTTTCTTTTTTTAAACGACAGCATACAGTAAATATTTCAGGCTGGCCAGCAGCCTCTCAGCTCTGCTGTTGTTTTAGGAAAGTAGCTCGAGGTAATAGACAAATGACCAAGTGTGGCTATGTTTTAATAAACCTTTATTTACACAAAAAAACCAGTTGGCTAGTGCACAAGTCTAACAAGCTGATCTCTGATGGATATTATTTTGTTGATTGGTCTTGTTCCTTTTTATTGCTGAGTAGTATGCCCTGTGTGTTTATGTCACAATGTATTTGTCCATTTGCCTGTTGATGGACACTAGATCGTTACTAGTTTTCACTAATATAAATGAAGCTGCTATGAATGTTTTTGTATAAAGTTTTTGTGCACCAGAGTTGTAATTTCTCTTCCGTAAAGCTAGGTGTATGTTTAACTCTTAAAGAGCCTGCCAGACAGTTTCACAACATTATTATTCCATTTTGTGGTTTTGTCCACAATTGTATGAGTGTTCCACTTGTTCCTTATCCTTGCTGTTTGATGTCATTATTTTTCATTATAGTCATCGTCATGGGTACGGAGAGCTGTCTTTCTGTGCTTCTTTTTTTCTAGTAGGAATTGAACCCAGGGACTTGACATTGAGCTACATCCCCAGCGTTTTCACTATTACTATTCTTATTTTAAATTTTAGGACAAGGTCTCCCTAAGTTGCCTAGGCTGGGCTTGAACTTGTGATCCTTCGGCCTCAGCCTCCCAGAATGCTGGGATTATAGGCGAGCACCACCATACTGTCTCTTCCTGTGTGTTGAATACTTCTTGATTGATACGGTATTATTTTTATTTCTGAGGTGGCAGGAGAGGCAGGTTTGCTGCTGTTACCAGCCTCTCAGGCATTAACAGCATCTCTTAACACTTAACAGGAATGTGTACACTCAGTTTTTGACAAAATGTATCTTGGTCTATAAGCATCAGCTGCTTTCATCGTCTGTAGGAATCAGATTTCACAGTGATACCTAACTGGTATAATTTAACTGGGGGACAGACCTGGGAGAGAAAGTGTTGGCGCTGACATCGTTGCTGGTTTTCCTCCTTCAGAGGCTTGGAACAGGCTGGACCCCATTTCTTGGAACACCCAGTCAACTCCTTCCTGGCATATGGTTGATTTTCCTGGGGGTGGGGGTGATTAAGAAAACAGACCCATATGCTGCCAGTTATTCTGTTTGTGTTTGAATGTGGAGTTTAATTTGTGTCAGAAAACAGCATTGTTATATCATTGATTTCTTCTTTTTTTGTTTGTTTCTTTTATAACATGAAAGAATGAAAGCTGGGAAATTAGCTACAGAAATAGCAAGTGAATAATAAAATAATGTGTTCTTAGTCCATGTGCAGTTAAAAAAGGAATCATGTTTTACTTTCCTTTGGTTTGTATTGACAAAAGCGCACTGTTGTTTTGTAGCAGTGCGGGGTTTAGAGATACAAAGCATTATTATTATTTTTTTAAATATTCAAAGCAACTTTATTTATAACAGCTCAAAAGCAAAAACAGTCCAAATGCTCATCACATGAATGGATAATCAGAATGTGGTGTACACATGTAATGGAATGCTCCTCAGCAGTATAAAAGAAGGAAACGGACACATTTTTACATTGCAAAATAATTATCCCCAGTTAAAGGTGTCCATCCAAAAAGAATATGTATTATATGATTTGATTTATATAAAAACTGTAGGAAATGCAAACTAAATATTTGATTTTGCTGAGAGACTGGGAAATGGTATTGTTTTTATTTTTTATTTAATTATACTTATTGTTTGTATATAAAAGTGAAACTGATTTTTGGCATCTCATATCCTGGGACATATTAATCTTTGGAGTTTTTTTTTTCCATTATGTTTATTGGTACATTTTAGGTATAAAATACAGTTACATTCATCATTAGGATCTTGTACCTTTACATGATGTATCTTGGTTCTTATTTTTTCCCCTTCCCCTACCCTCCCTTCTCCCCCACCACCTTTTCCTATTTGCAAAGACTTTGTTTTCATTTTTTTTTCCTTTTCTCATACTCTGTTAAAATGATGACTTTTAGGGGTGGTTCCTCCAATGCTGAACCAACACTGCCATTCCTGTAACAAAACCAGTTTCTACATACTGCCAGATCTGACTTCTAATAATGTGTTTTGTTAAACAAATTTCTATCTATGTTCATACTTTTTTCTTCTGTTATCTTTATCCAGTTTTAGTATTAGCACAATGTTGATTTCCTAAAACAAGAAGAGAACTGTTCCTTCTTTTTTCTGCTTTAAATGTTTGAAATAATTTATCAGTTAAAATGTTTATGAGCCTGCTGTGGTCATATAGGTAGGTTTTCAAGCTAGGAATATACTTTCTTTAATAGGTGGTATTCAAATTTTATATTTCCTCCAGAGTTAGTTTCATTAATTTGTCTTCCAAGGTACTTCTTAGAAGTTGTCAAATTTATTTCAAAAAAGATTTTTGTAATATGCTTTCTATATCCTTTTAAATTCTGCAAAATCTGTGGTAATGTCTTCTAGATCTTGATATTGTAACTTTAACAATGTATAATTGATATTGTGTAATAAGAAGAAAAGGTCTAAAGGAGTAGGGGAAGTGGGAGGGGCAGGGGAAAGGAAAGAATGGAAAAGAAAAAATACAAAGCATTCTTGTATCTGCTGTCTTACCCAGTAATCAGACTAACTCTGTGAAGTAGTTTTAAGCAGTGTATCAGTTAGGCTTCACTAGAGGAACAGATTTAATATAATATCTCTAAAAAAATAGAGGATTTGGATTGTCATGGTCAAAAAATGCTTTCCCTGGGAAGATGTAGTATTGGAGCTGGAGGAGGGAGAAGGGACACTTAGCGTTTTGGGAAGAGAACTTTATATGGAGATTTGTCCTGGATGAGACAGAGCTGGACACTGGGATTGATGCTTCCTGATGAGGACATGGGGTGGATGTGGGTGACAGCCTGGATACTGAGGGTCCATGTGTCCCTGGTTAAGTCATTCTCTTCCTCTGTACAATTTCCCATCTGTACAATTAGGTTCTTAGCTATGATCTTCTCTCTTCCATCCTGCCCTGAACTTTACTCATTACCCAAGGCAACTTCAGTTTCCTCCATCATTTTAGTCCTTTGAATTAAAGAGTGCTGGCCTAGTGGGGGACATACAGCAGAACATTAGAGCCCCCCAGAATTGCAGTTCTATCTTAGATTTGTATGGCTGTATTGGAGCAAGTCCTTGAAGAACAAGATGGTCAAGAGCTAGGAAAAGGCTCTGTGTCCCAGGGCTTGAAACATGGTAGTGTCTTCCAGTGCTTGTTACAATTGCACCTTTCTTTAGTTCCCAGGAGATGAAGTGGTGCAGAAATGCATTAGCTTAGCTCTGGCCTGGGGTTGAGTGGGTAAATGGGGAGGCAGTGGTAGCTAAATGTACTGACATATATTCCATGTCTAGCACCTGCTCAGAACCTTACAAATACTACCTTGTTATATCCTTATAGCAACTCTGAGAGGCGAATATAGTCATTCATTTTCCATAACTATAATGAAACACCTGAGGCTGGTAGTTTTATAAAGAAAAGAGGGTTATTTCTCTCAGTTCTGGAGGCTCAAGGGCATGGCACTGGCATTGTCTCAGCTTCCATCAGGACCTTCAGACCACATCACAGCATGGTGGATAGTTTCATGCTGGGAATGCATGTAGTGAGAAAGAAAGCCAGAGCCTGATTCAAGGCAAGAGTCAGTAATGACCTCCCACAGTGTCCCCCCTCTTAGTGATCCCAACCCCTCTTAGCATTGCCATACTGGGGACCAAGCTTCCAACAGGAACCTTTGGAGAACACACTCAGACCAAATCTAAACCATAACAGGTGGGTACCTGAAGAACCCATTTTATGGATGCAAGCTTCCTAAAGTATGTAAATAATGCACCCAAAGTGAAAGAGCTTGGATTTGAACCCAGGATGCCTAGTTCTGGGATTTGTCATCCTAACCATGAACTAGTAGTGTTCATAACCCAGTATTTCTTGACACTTACGATAGGCCCTCAATAAAAGCCTGGGGTACCAACTCTGTAATGAGCTCCCCTCAAGGGAAACACCTTTCACGTGTTATCACAACACCTCGCTGGAGAATTAAGCTCATCGTGTGACCTCGCTGGGCGAGTACCTGGGGAAGCCTGCACTTGATTTCCTCAGGACTCTGCCCTATGCCCCTTTATGATTTGTAGGTCTTGTTTTGTCTCTTCTCCAAGATCATAGCCGTGAATTTTGTAAATCATAACCATGAATACTAGATGCTGGGCCCTGTGACTCTTCCTGGTGAATTTTTAACCTCCAGGTGTTTTTAGGTTCCCTAGCGTACCTCTGCTTAAACCCAAGTCATGCTACTTAATAGTGTGTGGCCTTGAGACTATTGCTTAATTTATTATGTCTTACTCTACATCTGTAAAAACAATGATGAAAGCTTCTAATGGATATGATCTGTGTTAAATGAGAAATAAGCACATAGTAGATCTCAATAAGGGCTATCAATAGTTTTCTGCTATTTCCTTCAGAAGCACTAACTAACCAGAATGATGTGATGGTTTATGGACATTGCTACGAGAATGGAAAGATTTCCTTCATCCATTATATTCAGGGTTCTCTGTTGTTCTTGAGTGTATTGGAGAGGTTGAGATGAAACCAGAAGCCTGAAACTTCCAGAGTTTTCTCTGGCAATTACTGGTTAACCAGCACTTGCCAGAGTAAATAGCAGAAACTAGTAGTCAATGACTGATACCAATGCAGAACTGTAAGAAGGAAGAACCTCCTGACTAATGAGACTCTAGCTTATGCAGCTTGGGAAGATTGGGAGACAAATCACTCTGACTCATGGTTTTTGCAAGGGGTGTGGCTAAAAAATTCAGTATCAAAAGAACCATAATATCAGCATTTCATCCAGAAAATCTCTATATTTCCTCTTTTTTTGTTCCCTATTCCTTCCTACCCACCAGTCTGGTCTAAACAAAGTGTGAAGGTCCCTCAATTTATGTGCTGGCTTTAGTGATCTGAACATTAGCTGGCTTTAGAATGATCTGGAAGGCTTATTAAAACAGGTTGCTGGGATGATCCTCAGAGTTTCTGCTTCATTAGGTCTTGGTGAGGCCTTAGAATTTGCCTTTCTAAATTGTTCAGTTTCTGCTGGTCCTGGGTTATATTTTGAGAAACTGGGTGTTGGCTGTGAGCATTGTTGGCTCTAGCCGAGGATCATCTCTTGTGTTGTCAAGAGTGACTCAGTTAAGCACTTCACTATTCTGCTTGCACTCTGATTAAGTGGCTAAAGGTTTTAAGTCTAATTTATAAGGCAAGCAGCTCTGAATTTTTTTTTTCTGTGAAAGAAATTCAGAAATGATCCATTTTTTTTTTATGGGGTGACTTTCAAATCTTTGGTTTGCTCTTGTTTAGACTGTTCAGAACACCACTGTTCTTACTGTTACAATTTTAAAAACCTATAGTGGGCTGGAGATTTAACTCAGTGGTTCTGGTGCCTGCCTTGCAAGCACAAGGTCCTGAGTTAGATCCCTGGTACCAAACCAAACAAAACCAAACAAAACAAAAAAACCCTATAGTTATGTATAAGTGATTAGAGTAGATCTTTGTGTATTAGGATTCATAATCTTCCTCCCCCCGTCCATTTTTTCCCTCCCTCCCTCCCACCCTTCCATCCATCCATCCATCCATCCATCCATCCATCCATTTACTTTCTCCATCTGTCCGTTCACCCATCCAAGTATTCAACCAGCCACCCACCTACCCTTTCCCTTGTCCAGCTATTAGACTGTGGAGATATAAAGAAAAATTAGACCGTGTCCCTGTACTCGTGGGGTTTATAGTACTGTAATAGAAGCTCCTATTTCTTGTTTCCCTGAAAACAAAAAGTGCGTTTCTTGCTTTCTTGTGAGTTAATAGTTCAATCCATTCAATTAATATTGACCCTTCTTGTAAACGCTCATCTCTTCAGAAAATGTTTTTGAGAAATCTGCTGACTTCTTGAAGTAAAGGCACAAATGTCTTTAACCCAATACCTTCTGTTGAAAATCAGTTTCTTCCAAAGAAGCTTTCATAGCTTCTTGGTGCTGAGGATGGGAAGATTTTTTCTGAATAAGTATGTTCCCTTTTAGAAACTTCAGTCATTGTGCTGGGTTATCTGGAAGACCTGTGTCAGTTTCAGGATGTCTGGCTGGTACCTCTATGCCAGATATTTTTGGACGGTGTACTTGCAGCTATGAGCTCCCTGGCCAAGTCTGTCTGCACTGTATGCTAACGACTATTTGTGCACAACCCTGTAGATAATTCTAGAGCTCTTGCCTTGGAATCTGTTGACTGGACACATTTTGGCATTTATTGCTATGTAAGATCATAATTCAGGCTCTCACATGTGAACCATGTGAACTGCTTTAATGGTTCTTAGAGGCCAGGTTTTAAGTGGTATAATCACTCTGTGTGTCTCCTCATCCTGCAAAAGTGTTTACAAATTGGAGTTATAAACTTGTGCTAAAACACCCAAATTATTTTCATCTCTTCTCATTCTCATCCCATCTTTATTTAAATGTATAGGGCTTTTTACATGATTGTAGTCATTATGGATGTTCAGTTTTTTTCTGCTCTTTTCCCTTCATATTATTTGGTAAATGTTCTTTCTTGCTCCTGCATGTCTGAGATGATAGTCCACAGTTTAATATACCTGTTTGCTGTACCTTTTTCCATCAGTGGATACTAGCCCATTTCTGTTTTTTGTAAGTATAATGAATGCTCCCATAACTAGCACCTATAACAGAAAAACCAAACCTAAACAAGCAAACTCTTTTGCTTCTTTTGAATTACTTACATACATTTATGTGATCTTATTTATATTTGTTATTTATGTATGTTATTGTTCTTGCTATGATAGTCTAAATTACTCTTGATAAAACTAGTTACATTTTCTCCCTAAATAATTGAGTCAATTTAATTATCTCTGCTGAAATTTGGCTTAATAATTTGGCTTAATAATTTTTCTTGTTAATTTTTTTTTGTGGTGCTGAGGATAGAACCTAGGGCCCTGCACATGCTAGGAAAATGCTCTCTCAATGAGCTACACCCCGGCCCTAATTTAATTAGCGTTAGAGAGTGTGCCTGGCGTTTGTATGTGCATTTCTTTGATTCCTAACACCATTGAACCCATTTCAGTTATTAGCCTAGTAAATAAGTTGTATGTTCATGTGTGTGCTAGAGGCTGATAGAAAGTTTTTCCTTTGTGGGATGTGTTTGCATGTGAACTATTTGTGTGGCCGTGTATGTGTTAGTAGTATGTAATCAGATTCTCTAATGTTGTTTTCCTCTCTTGTATTTTTTTCTGACTTTATAAATGTTAACAATTTTTCTGAAATTACACATAATTTTATGGGCATTAATTTATGGGCATGATGGTGCATGCCTGTAATCCCAGTATTTGGAAAAGGATCGCTGCAATTCTGAGGCCAGCCTAGACTATATAGTAATTTCAAGGCTAGCCTGGACTACATAGTGAGACCCTGTCTCAAAAAACCAAAAATTAAATTTAAAAATTTAAAAGTTCACATGTAATAATGCCTGGTAGGAACTCAGGTATTTATTGAATGAATATATTTCCTTTGAAATTTCTTGTATTACAATAATTTTTAAAAGACTTTACTTGGGGAAAGAATGCTATTTTGTTTTATTCCAGTTTTCTTGTGTGATTTTTTACACTTAGCCTTGTTTTGTTACTAAATTTAGATTGGCTGTGGACTTAAGCTAATTCTACTCCATTTTGTTTTTTGGTTTTGGTCATAAAGTGTGAAAGTGTATTTTATTTTGTTTTGGTAGCTATTTAAGTCTTTGAAAATTTGGATTTATATCCTACAGGTCTCTTCTGCCTTAATGATCTGTGACTTGGATTTAAGTCATTATTATTGCTAATGAAATGTTTGTTTCAAACATATTCTAACTTTTGATGGAGAAAATACTCTTTTATTTATCCTTTACCTCAGTTTTTTTCTGTTTTGCTGTTTAAAGTTGTGCTTTAGACACAACAATGAAAAAATAATGAAAATTTTACAGGGCATAGGAAGTACAGAAAGGAGCCATTTTTTTCTATAGTTCTAGGGAAATGTAATTATACAAGTTTATATTTTTAAAAAGATTTACCACACAGACAATAATGCAACAAAAATAAAGTGAAAACTCTACTCACAGTTATCTGTAACCATTTCAACTGCCCACACAATTCTGTTGAAATGTAAGTGAAATTTATGTGGTTTTAATTCTAGCTTAACTTTAATTTCTTTCTTTTTTTCCCTATTAACTTTATTGGTATATTTTAGGTATAAAATGCAGTTACATTCATCATTGGGATCTTGTACCATTACATGAGTCT
>NW_004624740.1:10058849-10078233 GCF_000247695.1 Heterocephalus glaber | reverse complement strand
TTTCCCTTTGGGGTTGCTGTAGGTGATCTGGAAGTCTGTTTTGGAGGATTATGTGTCTTCTCATTCCCCCGGGAGTGGGGTGCTTCTGGCGGCCACATGGTTCACCTTCTCTGCCTTAGGAGCTTGGGATGGCAGCGGGGGAGCTTCCAGGTGCTGGGACCGGCCGAGCTTCTCTGCTTTAACTTTAATTTCATATATAAAATTTCTCTGTTTAACTGTGTATCACAAAGATTTCTGCATCTTGATAGTTTTCTTTTGTAAATTGAATTTTTAGAAATTTAAGAAATAATTACATGTATTTATGGAGTATAGTGTTTTGTTTTGATGTATAAGTTGTGGAATTATGATTATAAATCAAACTAAATAACATATCCATGACCTAACACTTTTTTTTACTTGTGGTGAGAAGGCTTAAAATTTACTGTCTTAACAGTTTTCAAATTTACATTACATTATTAATTGTAGTTACCATACTGTGCAAATATCTCCAAAACTTACTCCTCCTAATGGCATCATTATTACCCAGTTCCCCTCAACTTTGGGTAACCAACCATCTTTATATTCTCTGCTTCTTGGAGTTTGACTCTTAGATTCCACATGCAAATGAGATCATTTAGTACTTCTCTTTCTGCACCTGGCTTATTTCACTTAGCATAAGGTCCTTCAGGTTTATCCATGTTGTTGCAAATGATAGAATTTCCTTCTTTCTTAAGGGTGAATAATCTCTCTCTCCCCCATATTTTTTTTATCATTAGTTGATTGAACTTTAGGTTGATTCCACATCTTGGCTGCTGTGAATGTTACAGTGACCACTGAGATGCGGGTACCACTTTGATGCAATGATTTCAGCTGCTTTGGATGTACCCAGAAACTGGGAAACGGGATTGCTGGATGTCTTGGTTACTTTCTTATCGCTGAAACACAATACCTAACACCCATGGTTTAAAGGAGAGGGGAGGTTTATTTTGGCTCACACATTTTAGAGGTTTCTGACTCCAAGACAGGGTGGCATGGAAGAGGAGAAAGAAGTCATGGCTTGGCAGTCAGGAAGCAGAGAGAGATCAAGGGAGGTGGAAGGCTGTATGTATATACCCTCCAGGCCACACCCCCAATGACCATCTTCTCCCCACCAGGCTTCACCTCTCAACATCACATCGAGCTATAAACCCATCAGTGGGCCAATCCATTGATGAGTATCACACACCATGATCCAGTCACCTCCCCACATCCCCACCTATGAGCACATGAGGCTTTGAGGGACATCTAGATAAAAACCATAACACTGGATCATATGGTAATTCCATTTTTAATTTTTGAGGAAACTCCATAGTACTTTCCAAAATGGCTCTAATACTTTACATTCCTATCCACACTGTGCAAAAATTCCCTTTGCTCCATTTCCTCACCAGCACCTGTTATCTTTCACCTTTTTCATAATTGCCATTCTAACAGGTGTGAGGTGATACCTCATTGTGAATTTGAGTTGCACTTAATTTTCATTGGTGCTATTGAGCAATTTTTCATATAGAGCTACCTGTCAGCTATTTATGGGTTCTCTTTTTTTATTTTTATGGGTTCTTTTGAGAAATGCCTACTCAAACTCTTTACCCATTTTAAACTGGGTTATGTATTTTCTTGCTAATGATTTGAAATCCTTATGTATTTTGGATAATAACATCTTATCAGACTTGCAGATATTTTTTTCCAAGTCTGTAGGTTGTCTCTTCACTCCCTTGTTTTCATCACTGTGCAGAAGTTTTAGTTTGATGCAAATCCATTTGTTCGTTTTTGGTGGTTTGGGGGATCATACCTCAAAAAAAAAAATCATTGCCCAGATCAATTTCATGGAGTTTTATCCTGTTTTCCTCTAACAGTTTTAAAGTTTCACATCTTATGTTTAAGAAATTAATCTATTTTGGGTTTTTCATATGTGGTGTGATAATAGGGTTCAATTTCATTCTTCTGTATGTGGATGGTCAGATTTCTCAATGTGGTTTGTGTGTTCTTGGTACCTTTACTGAAAATGAATTGACTGTAAATGCATAAGTTCATTTCTGAACTTTTTATTCTGTTCTGTTGGTTGATGTGTCTGTTTTTATGGCAATACCATACCACTTTAATTACTGTAGCTTTGAAATGTATTTTGAAATCAGACAGTGTGTCACCTCTAGCTTTATTCTTGTTGCATAAGATTGCTATGACTATTTGGGATCTTTTGTGGTTTCATGCAGATTTTAGAATTTATTTATTTTTTGTTTGTTTGGGTTTTTTTTTTTTTTGGGGTACTGGGGATCGAACTCCAGTCCTTGCGCTTGTGCAGCAGGCGGCAAAACCACTGAGCTAAATCCTCGGCCCTAGAATTTATTTTTTATGTCTAGAAAATCATTGGAATGTTGAAAGAGATTACACTGACTCTGCAGGTCATTTTGGGTAATATGGGGACTTTAACCATATTGATTTTTCCAGTTTGTGAACTGATGATATCTTTCTATTGATCTGTGTCTATGTCAGTTTCTTTTATCAATTTTGTGTAGTTTTAAATGTATAGATCTTTCATCTCCTTGGTTAAATTTATTATTTTGCATTTTAATGCCATTATAAATGACATTATTTTATTAATTTCTTTTTTGGATTGTCCAGTATTAGTGTATAGAAATGTCATATTCACTAAAGTGGACAGGGTACAGAATTGATATGTAAGATTTCTCCATACCCTTTATGTTTTAAGTAATTACTGTTTTACATAACTATTCCATTGAATTAGTCTGTAATTATTTACCAGACCAGGGCTGGGGATTTAGCTCAGTGGTTCCGCCGCCTGCCTCACAAGCGGAAAGTTCTGAGTTCGATCCCCGGTACCAAAAAAGATTTACCAAACCAGTTTTTCTGGTTAAATAAGTATGTTGTTTCTAATATTTTGCTATTATAGATAATGTAGTAACTAACTATGCAGTACAGATGGCTCTTCTTACCAAAAATAGTACACCACATCATTGGAGTCAGTGGGCCAAAGCATATAGACATATGGGTGTTTATACAAATTGCTAAGTTGTTTTCCCAACTTGAGAGTTTGTATAAATTGCATAATGAAAATAAATAAATGATGAATTTTGCTACAGCTTGGTTTGTCAGTGAATGTATATGTGTGTGCATATTAATTTGTCTAAATATAGCTTGTGTACATATAAACATAACACACAATCATGTCAACAAGTATATATCCTTAACATTCTTAACAATAAGGAAACATTCTGAGAGATACATTGTTGAGCAGCATTTTAGAGTAGACTTACAGAACCTGTTTGTGTATCCAGTTATGCACCTGGACTGTATCGGAGAGCCTTTTACTCCTATTCTGCAAACTTGTGCAGCATCTTAACTGTACTGAACACTATAGGCAGTTGTAACACTCATAAGTATTTGTGAACTTAAATGTAAGTAAACACAGAAAAGGTACAGCAAAAATACTAGGTGATAGGAGTTTTTCAGGTGTGTTATAATCTTAGGGAATCACTATCGTATCTGTAGTTCATCCCGATCAAAATGTCATTATGTGGCACTGACTCTGTGTGTGTGTGTGTGTGTGTGTGTACCAACAGTCACCTTGTGCTCATGAATTTCAATTTGCACATCTATGATGCTGAGCATTTCTCCATTTGTTCATTTATATCGTATTTCTTGAGTGTCCACTGTGTAATTTTTCGTTTTACAAAGCCTCCTTCATGCCCACTGGGGGCCAGGCGATGTGTGTGGACAGCTCACAGCAGTTCTTCATCCCTACCCTCTCAGGGGAGAGAAGGTGGCAGCTCCACAAGAATGGGACACCTACAGCTGAGAAGGATGGCTGCCTGGCAGCACGTGGGGGTCCAGCAGGGCAGCTGGCGAGGTCTAGATCCCTCTTCCCTGTCCTTGCCCGTTCCGATGGCAGGGGTGATGAATAGGCCAGGTGACCCGTGAGACTAGCACAACTGCATGATTTATGACCTGCCTTGATCACCCAGAGGCAGCGGGGGAAGTGGCAGTCCCCACAAGCTCTCTTGAGTACGGAAGCCCAAGTTCAGGTTTTGTAAATGGGTTCAATTCTTCCCTTACTCTTTGAGGTACAGATCCATTCTCCCAATTCATCCCTGGAGGTTCCCTCAAGGCACCACCGGATTCTAGTTACTGCTGACTCTGTTTTCAGGATTTTCTTGCTGTGATTACATTTCCGTGAGGTTTAGGGGAGATTGTGTTGTTAGGAAACCCAGGAGGTGGGGGGTTCCAGTGCAGCTTTGTGGACTGTATCTGCTTGGTCCTGTATTTCTGGGGCATGTAGGCCATTTCTGGATTTGACTGTTTTCCTCTTTTTTTTTGGCTGGCTCTGCACTAGGTCTCTCTTTTCTCAAGTCTGATCAGTAAAGCCGAATCTACCCACCCAACTTATTGATGCTTTTCTCTTTTCTCATAGAAGAAGGAACCTTTCTTTCAATTTCACCAATGATAATTGGGTTGTATCTTTAGTGAGAAACATACATTTGAATTTTCATAAGTCCTAGTGGCCTTTTCTCTTTTAACTTGTGTGTTTAAACCATGTCCCTTAATTGTCATACCTTATCTTTTGATGTTATTTTTGACATCATGTATTACTGTGTTACCACAGCAATTCTTCTTTTCTTACCTACCCCTCTCACTCCCCATTTCTGTTATATGGAGAATATATATTAGATTTTCTGTTATATGTTGCGCAATTTAGTTTCCTTTTAGCTTCTGTAGGGATGTGGATGACAGGCACCCTATTTTTTCTTTTCCTCATATGCAGTCAGGAGGAAGAGGAGTTACTCGGCCATAGTGGATGTCAGGGTGAGCTGGCTGGGTTGGAGGCAGAGGAAGGCAGGGCACATGTCATGCCAGGTGGACCACCACGCAACGACTTTTGGAGGGAAGAGCTGCCATGCCACTGTGCCATTCGTACCTGGAGTTTAGGGAGGAAGTAATGAGGAGTGAGCTCACAACTGGTCACTCATCCCTGGGGACCTTTTAAACCTGTTCTTAAGTGTGACCTTGCTCTTGAAGACACATTGAGCCCTTGGAGCTAAGGCATCAGCATCGTTTGGAATGGAGAAGCAAGGGCTCGTTGAGGAAGGTATTCTGGATGTTACTCTTGGCCAGGCTTATACACAGGTGATGAGCTAGAAGTGTGGCCATAATTATGACTCAAAGACACAATAGAGAGTCATTGTTACGGGGAGCCTGATGGTGGGGGAGGGAGCCTCATATTGCTGGATCACTGTAACCAGAATCCTCAGTCAGACTGACCCCAGGCAGGCAAATCCCCCCAAAGGAACATTTATGACATTGTTTTCATGGAATAAAAACTTATAAAACCATCTGCTGTATTTGTTTCTTTTCTTTTGGAAGCAGTTTCTGTATTTTCATGGTATAATATGGGCTTCCAGGAATGGAATCTCCATTTATAATATACTCACAGGAAACAAGTAATTGATTTATAACTACTTGATTTGCTGGCTTTGTCCAGTAATTGATGAGGTCAGAGGTTGGCAAACTTCTCCAGAAAGGGGCTGGAGAATAAATACTTTAAGCTCAGAGAGACATATGGTCCCTGTCACAGCTACACAGTTCTGCCGCTGTAGTGTGAAAACCATCATAGACACCGCGTAAACAAATGAATGTGCCTGTGTTCCAATAAAACTTTATTTTTCGACAGTGAGATTAGAATGTAATATAATTTCCACGGGTCACAAAATACAGTCTTTTGTGTGTGGGGCTTCTGCGTCCATAGGTTCACTATATGATAGCTCAGATGGAAAATATTGGGGAGAAAACCGCATCTTTACTGAACACGTAGAGACTTTCATCTTGTCATTATTCCCTAAACAAGCATTTTCTTCGTATGAGGAATGATTAGCAATCTGGAGATTATTCAGAGTATGCAGGAGGAGGTGTGTAGGTTATATGCAAATAACCACAGCATTTTACATAAGGGACACGAGTATCCTTTTGTTATTTCTGTGGGGTGGGAGCTGGAACCAGTCCTTCAGGGATACCAGAAGAGGATTTTATTGTTCTTCTCTGGATTTTTAAAAATCCTTTTAAAATGCGAAAGTCCTTTGAGTCTCAATAAAACCAAACAGAGACCAAGTTGGATTTGGTCCATAATTTTCTGTCACCTGGTTTAAGACACAATTTTATATGTGCTTTTCATCTGTTGACTCACATAAATTTCACAGAAGCTCTGCATTATGGATTTCTTTGTTTACAGATGGGGCTAGTGGCCCAGGGTTCCATATTGGCTGTGTAATAATAGCAGAACACCTGGAACTGGGTTCTGCCTTGATTTAGTTTTAACTATTAAGTCTCCTGCTCTTGAGTTTATGGGGTTAGTTTGTAAAACAGTGGGTGATAGAATATTACTGTTATTCAACTGGTAAATAAGTTCCCTAAATACAATGTATTAATAAAACCTTTCATGGGGTTAGCTCAGGGGTGCTTTGTCTCTCTTAATGTCAGTGCTGTGGAGGGAACAGATGGCCAGGGCTTGGATGTAATTCTACCTCTCTGAAGGCTAAGGGCTTCCATGTTATTTATCCTTTCTGTGCCTCAGTTTCCTCAGGTGTGAAGTGGAAGGAAAACCAATGTGGACCTTACAGGTTTGTCTCAAGGATTATATGAGATGGCACGTGTCCAGTGATTGGGACCTGGTACAAGGTCAGTAAATACAAATTGTCACTGTTTTCTTGATTGTTTTTGTGGTACTGGGATTGAACCCAGGGTCTATATACTGAGCTACATCCCCAGCCCTTTATAAATTTTGAGTCAGGGTCTTACCAAGTCTCAGAGTTACTGAGGCTGGGTTCCACTTGTGATCCTGCTCTCTCAGCCTCCCAGAGTACTGGGATTACAGATGTGCACCACTATACCCAGCTACCATTTTGAACTTAAAAGTTGGGTGAAATCCCTGTGGCAATATTTAAAACTCATGCTGCTGCTAAGTTATTTTCCTCCTCTGTTCTGTATTTATAAACTTGTTTTGGGGAAAAAGGTTACATTTTATAGACTAGTGTGGCATTCAATGTATTTTCCCCACTTTCAACAAGAAATTACAGAACAGTTTCCTTTTTTTGTATAACTTATTAAATTTTTGTGATTACAGAATGACGTCTTTTAGAAGGAAGTGTATACCTGCTCTAATTTTAGAATTACTTTGTTGTGCTTAGCAAAACCCTTACATTTATTAATATTTGCTGTAGATCTTTCTGATTTGGGAGGGTCTGTGAATCTGTATGTCCATATGCATATAATTCCTTTTTCTTTGGATAAGTGCTTGTTTTTCCTCCAATTAATAATGTGTTTAAATTTGCTCTTTCTCATTGGCTTAGTATTTTAAACTTTTATAGAAAGGCATTAATTATTCCTAGGTTAACCAGTTTTGTAGCATGTAACTATGGTTAGCTTTTGCAAATGACTTTTTTCTCCATCATGTTCATTGTTATTTTTAAACTTATTTGCATTTGTGTTTTCCCTTTCTTGTTTAAATTGACCTTGGCATTTTCTGTTTTGTTAGAGTTTTGAAAGAAACAAATCCTAATATTATTTATCACTCCCTAAACATTTTCATCCATCTTTTCTTAATATGTTTATTATACTGTGGTCAGAGAATTTGACTTCTATAATAATTACTTTTCTGTCCTTACTGGCACCTAGTATATTATCAATTATTATTTTAGTCATTTCTTTTTAAAAGGAGAAATATTCTGTTTTCATTTAATTTCTTCTAATTCTCCATTAATTCAGTCTTATCAATTATATTTTCCAGATTGATGTGTTTGCTTCTTGCTGTACTAGATTACTAACTTCTAACAGCATGATTTTGTGGTATGTCACTATGACAGAGATTCTATCAAGTTCTCTGTGTCTTGGTAATTAGTTTTTACTTCTGTATTTCATCGATATTTATTATTTAAGAAACATACAGTTTTTCAGTTTGCAATTCTTGGTATGCCTTTAGCATTCATAATAACCATATATGTTTATTAAATAACTTGGGACTCATATGTTTGGTGACCTAGCCAGTTTTACTTTTGTTTTAAAAAACCCATACTTTCTATTAATTAATTAATTTGCAGGATATCTGTCAGTTTTATATCTACTTTTTCTTTGTGTGTAAACAGATTTGGTTTAGGAACTCCCCTCTGCACTCCTATAGGATAATAATGAAGTTATTTTATATTTAGTGTTACATTTGGGTTATCTTTGGTCATTCTAATTTTTATTTTCATTTGGATAGTTCTTTTGACATCTCTTTTTCCAATGGTATCTACACAATCCTGGCTATTCCTTGGTGGGCTTGTTCCTTCTTTTATTTTTTCCTGGTAATTTTATTCATCCTGTTTGTCCTGTAATATTCCTGTACCACAGTGATCAGCAAACACTCATTTCTAGATTCATCTCTGTATTTTTGATCACTTAGTTCCGCCATTCGGACCTTGGGTGGGAGGGCAGTGCCTGTCTCCTTCCCCAGCCTTCCCTGTGTGCTGAAGCCTTCTGAGCTGCAGGCCCGGGTTTCCCTCCTACGTAGTGGAGGGAAGTAGTTCTTCGTCTTTCGTGCCACTTCCTGGGCTCTTCATGGATCTGTGGATTCTTCTGCATGGATTCTTCCTACTCCCAGTATGGCAGCCCCTCCCATTACTGCCCTTTATTTATCCTTTGGAGTTGGCATTTAAGCTCCCGTTGCTGCTTTGAAGTCATTTTCAGAGGTGAAATTTGTCAGCGAGAGGTGTGAACAATAAATAATTCCTTCAGGCGCTGGACACATTTAGGTCCTTTTTGTCACAAGAGTGTTTCAAGTGACAGCTTTTCAGGCAGAGAATACGTGCGAGTCTCTTTGCCTTTATTTCCCAGGGTTTATGTGGCTCGCTGAGGAATAAACGAGAATTCTGTGGTTCTGTGGAGGCGATCTCTTCTTTCCTCTCTGGTGGAGCAGGAAGGCCTTTCCTCGGAGAGGCTGAGCGTTTTCCTCTTTGCTGGTGGACTGGGGAATGAATGTCATTACTGCTAAGTGTTTAAAGCAGTCCAGGAAAACTGCTTCCTTCCAGGGCTCTTTTCCCTGCTTCTTCTTGATCCAGTTTTTCCAGGCACCCCTGTAATGTGAAGGTCAAAGTCCCTGTTGGCTGTTTCACCCCGTCCCCTGTCCTTGAAGCGCCTTTCTATTCTGTGTAATACATTTCTTGGCGGTGATGTGATTTCACAGAATCATTTCTGCTTTTACTGTGTTTCTGGGGGTGTTCTTGTCTTATCGTTTTTTGTAGCCTTCTTTTGACTTTTTTTTTTTTTTGGTACTGGGGATCGAACTCAGAACCTTGTGAAATGCTATTTGTATTTCTTTTGGTTTTTTTGGTTTTTTTTCAGGCACTGGGGATCGAACTCTGGTCCTTGCGCTTGCTTAGCAGGCGGCGTATTGTAGCCTTCTTTTAAAACCTAGTTTAAACCTGATTGATTTTGAAATGCTACCTTTCTCTTTCTTTTTGCAGTACTGGGGAATTGAACCCAGGCCCTTCACACTGAGCTACATCCCCAGCCCTTTTTAGTTTTCATTTGATACAGGCTCTCACTAAGTCACTAAGTTGCCCTGGCTGGGCTGGAACTTGCAGTCCTCCTGCTTCAGCCTTTCAGAGTGCTGGGATTACAGGTGTGCACCACCATGCCCAACTCACCTTTTTGAAAATACGGTAGAGGCCACCTGTTTGCTGAATGCCATCTTTGATGTTTCTTTTAGTTACCAGGTCTAGTTCCTGACCTACCCTCTGGTGGCTCCTAGGGCTTAGAGCTTCTGTCATATAATAAATGTTCATTCATCTTGTTTTTAGTTTGTTTTTGATGAAGGAGTTCTTGTGTTCATATGTAACTTTTGGACAATGTTTTCATCATCATTAGTTTTCAAAATGGCCCGCTATTATAGTTTGTATTTTTTCCCAATGCAACTGTTACTGTAAACAATTAAGACATTTTAGTGTATATCATCAGTTCCCTCGATCTGTGAGGTCTAAACTCCAAGACTTCAAGGGGATGCCTGAGACCCCCGGTAGTACTCACCCTTATATACAGTCATGCATTCCATAATGACACTTTGGACAACAGCAGACTGAATATACAGTGATGGTTGTGTATGATTATATTGACTGGTGACAGCATCGCTGTCTTAGTTTGTGTACATTCATTCTATCGTGTTTGCACATCAGCAAAATCTCTACTTGTCACGTTTCCCAGAATGTATCCCTATCCTTATATGATGTGTGACTGTAGTATACAGTTATTGTGTTTCCTTCTGTACATACATGCCCGCGATAAAGTTTAGTTTATAAATTAGGCACAGTAAAAACTCAACAGCAACATTAATAAAACAGAACAGTTATAACCAGAAACTGTAATAAAAGTTATGTGAACACAGCCATCACCCTCAAATTATGTATCTTTTGGATTTTGGTTGATCATGGGTAATTGAAACTAGGGAAAGCAAAACCACGAATAAGAGAAAAGACTTTTTATTCTATTGTTACAATAAAATTTAAAATTCTACATTACATAGAGAGGGTTGGAATACACCCTCATATGTCTCATGGAGATATCTATGATATACCTTTATGAATGACCATTTTTTCAGTCTGTTTTGTTCCCATCCCACAGACCTCCTTCTTTGTCCTGGAGTATTTTAAAGCAAATCCCAGATACAATGTCATCTCATCTATAAATGTCAGATATAGATTTCTGGGTTTGGCTGATATTTCCTCATGGTATTTAACTTCTCTAAATTGGATTTCCTGAGAACTGGTACTTAGATCACGAGAAGGGCTTGCAAACGCTTTGACCTCAAGACCCTTTTAGAATCTTACATTATCAAGGATCCTCCAAATGCTTCTATTTATACCTATTGATATTTAGTGTCTGAGGAATTAGTATATGTGCTGCCAAAGCGAGCACTTTTTTTTTTTTTCTGGTACCGGGAATCAAACTTGGGACCTTATGCTTGCGAGGCAGGCAGTGGAACCACTGAGCTAAATCCCTGGCCCCTGTCTGAGGAATTAAAAGAGAAAAAATTTAAAATACGGATAAGCACACGCTCATCCTCCCTTGGCCATTAGACAGACAGCGGCAGCACATGTCACATAGCCTCTATGAAACTCCTCCTCCATACACTTGGTAGAGAATGAGAAGAGAAAAGGCAAATGTCTTCCTACTATTAAGAGAAAAGTTTGGTTTTGTGGATTCTCTGAAGTGGTCTTGGGACTCCCCAGAAGTCCCTGGCTATACTTGAAGAACCACTGATTTAGAAGTTCAGATACATATATTCATATTCATCTTTTTATGGGGGGCAGGTGTGAGAGGTGAAAAATACCTCTTGGGGGTACTTGTGTGTTTCTTATTGTGCCACATCAAGGGACATGCGGTGTCTGATTGTCCCCCACTGACCCATGTTTCAGGTGATTACATAGAATCAGACCCATTTTGGGGAAGTTGTTATGTTCATTTGGAAAAAAACATATATACTGTTTCTCCTGTTATATGCTCAAACTTAACCTCATTCCACTTTGTTGCTTTATAAAAATTTAAGTATTTTAATCTTTCATTTGATTACCATATTAGGGTATTGGATATTATGATAGGGGTGCAGTTTTCATGTTTCAGTTATTTTGTCCTTGATTGTGTTCTCCCCCTTTCTGTTTATCTTTTGGATTTTTTTTTAAACTTGATATTTTTGGCCTAAATTTTCATTTGTGGGTGTAATGCTACATTTGTATTTGATTAACCCAGTTTTTTATTTTAATCTTAGATGTGTTCAGTTTTCATGCACTGTAGGTAATCAACGTATTGTTGCATTTGATTTGCCTCATATGGAGAATTTTCTTCTTTTATCAGACCAATTAGGTTGTTTATATCTAGAACTGTGATTGTTATATGTGAAATACTTTATATCATTCTAGTTTTCTCCTTTTATAATTCTTAACTTCTGTTAGTCATCTTTCCTTTTCTTTATTTTTAATTAAAAAATTAACTAATACCAAAATATAAAAGCCAATATATAGTTATGATGTACCCTGTAGCACCCCATGCATGTATATGTTGCATAGTATTAAAATCAGATTAAACATTATTATTGTTTTAAAAGAAATATCTAAGCCATAATGCACATTGTTACTGAAAAAATAATAATAATGAAGTAAAGAAAAGCCAAGTTCTACCCCAAGCTTCCCTAGCACTGTGGGCTGTTGGGTGTGCACCTTTCAAAACCTTTTCTATGCCTTCATCCACCACTCTTTGCTCACATAGAAATAAAGATTTGAGCCTCTGTGGTTCTTAAAAATGATAAATGAGTACATACAGTCTGTATTTTTCTGCAATTCACTTTTCCTTTGTTTTTCGGCCTGACAGTATATCCTGGAGATCTCTGCTTATTGGTGAAATAGCTCTGTCTTCTACTTAGAGGCCCCATGGCAGAATGTAGCTCAGCTTGGCAGAATGTGGTTTATGTAACCAGCCAGCTATTGATGGACATCAAGATGTTCCCATTTCCCCCCTCTTATAACCACTGCTGCAATTAACATCATTGTTGGCCCTTCTGGGGTATTTATAGTGTTTCTCTACACAGAAACCTAGAAATGGGAATACTCAGTCAAAAGTTATGTCCATTTTAAATTGTAATAGACACCACCAAGTTGTTCCCCCAATAAAGCTGCACCAAGCAGTGCATTCTCTATTCTCATCTCTTGTCCATTTTCCCATGATGTTGTTTGTAGGCTCTATTTATATTCTGGGTATTAATCCTTCTTTATATTTATTCCAATGGCAAATATTTGTTTCCAGTGCTTTGCTTGGCTTTTAGCTTTGTCACTGTTTTTTTTTTTTAATCTTTTAGAAGTTGTTCTTATTTTTTTCTTTCTGCAATAAAATTTCTCAATTTCTTTCCCCACTTCAAGTGTTTTCATGTCTGAAGTGTAATTTTTGACTTCTCTGTAATTTGTTTTTGCTGTCATTGGTGTTTTCTCAGATGCCAGGGATGCCTTGTTTTTCTGTATTTAGGAGGAAGGCACTAGACATTTGGGCTTCCTGAGCATTCTGGGGTTGAATAACCAGTCTTGCTTACTGTGGGTCCTCAGGCAGGGGTGCAGCCTTTTTGTGGGGTGATTTAGACTGAATTGTGTCCCCTTCATAATTCATATGCTGAAGTCCTAACCCCTGGTACCTTGGAATGTGGCTGTATTAGGAAATATGGTCTTTGAAGAAGTAATGAAGGTTAAATGAGGTCATTAAGGTGACCCTAATCCAGTGTGACTAAGAAAGAGGTGTTGAAGACAGACACAGACATACACAGACACACAGACACACACAGACACACACAGACACACACACACACACACACACACACACACACACGAAAGACCATGTGAAGATCTGTAGAGAGGTGGCCAGCAACGGGCCAAAGAGAGAGGCTTTAGACTGAAATGAACCCTGCTGATGCCTTGATATTGAAATTTCAGCCTCCAGAACCATGAGAAAATAAATTTCTGATGTTTATGGACCCAGTCCATGGAACTGTGTTATGTGAACCCCAGAAAAGTAAAACTAATAATGCTTCGGGTGACGCTCAGGTAGCAGTATGTGTAGATCTTTCCTCTGAGACCATTCGGTTTCCCTAAAGAAGAAGATTGTCTGGCCTGCATTCTCACGGCTGAGCCTCAGGGAGGGGCACAGGGCTGTCCATCTGGGATCTAGGCCTTCTCTGTTCCTTTTACTCCCAACCCTTCTTTGTGCCTGGGAGCATGACACTGGAGCCTCTAGAGGAGATGCAGTCAGCTGTCTGGGTGGAATTGGCCTGTGGGTGGGATATGGAGGGTGTTTTAGTCCGTTTTTGTTGCTATAACAAAATATTTGAAGCTGGGTACTTTATTTAAAAAATCAGGTTAATTTAGCTCACCATTGTGAAGATTAAAGGTCATGGTGCCAGCATTAGCTTGGCTTTGGCAAAGGACCACATGGCAGATAACAATAGTGTGTGAACTAGGAGCCAGCGAGTGGGGAGGGTCCAGTTTTGCTCTTTTGCAGCAGCCACCTCATGCTGGATCTAAGTAAGATCCCACAGGAACTATGTGAATCCCTTCTGAAAACAGCGTTCCCAGCCGCTTAAATGTCTCCCCACCTCTCACATCGTAACACTAGGGCCAAGGTTCCAGCCCATGAACCTTAGCAGGGCACACTCAAATCATGTCCAAAAGCTTGCAGAAGGCTGGTGGCTTAGCAGCACCTTATACAGATCTGCAGTTGTGCTTTATCTTTGTCAGTACTACAACTTGCCCACCTTCTGGAACTTTCTTTCTGGGGTCCTGGGCATGAATTGACATCTTTCCTTATAAATCAATTGGTGTTCCACTTGGCTGACTCCTCTGCTTCCTCCATGTCTTCTTCCAAACTTCTGTTCATGTTGCCTGTCTGTAGAGTCTTTGACTTTCTTTTGCTTGTAAACCCACAGACTTCACCACTGTGGACAGTAAGGGAGTTTATTGAGATTTCAGCCGTCAGGTGTTCACTAGCGTGCTCCCCAATAGAAGAATGTGACCCCAATCCTTGTCTTTTAGTATCTCTTCATGTTGCTGCCTCTGGTGTAAGCGTCATTTTTTAACTTTGTGTTTGGAAATAATTTTAGACGTACAGAACAGCTACAAAGATAGCACAGCGTTCCCTAATGGTATCATCTTACATAACTCTGGCATAATTGTCAAAGTTAGGAAATTAACACTGGCACAGTACTGCTAACGAAACTGTGGACCTTATTTAGATTTTACCAGATTTCCCAGTCATGTCTTTTTTCTGTCCCCAAAATCCAATCTGGAACCCTACATTGTATTTAATTGTGAAGTTTGTTTATCTATTTTATCTACCAGAGTTTCTTGGAAGATAAGATCTTGTCTTTCATGACCATGACACTTTTGAAGGTGACTGGTCAGATCTTTGGGAGAATGTCTCAATTTACTTTTCCTGGAATTTCTTGTGATTTGATTTGGATTTAGAGGAAGAGCACCAGACAGGCAATGTTAACTAAACTGTAGACCTTATTTAGATTTTACCAGATTTCTCAGTAGTGTCATTTGTCTGTCCCCGAATCCAACCCAGGATCCTACATTGTATTTAGTTGTAAGGTTTCCTTAGTTTTTCGTGTCTGTCAGAGTCCCCTGGTCTTTGTGTTTCATAACCTTGACACTTTTACAAGTGCCAGGTTAGGAATTTCATTAAAAAGCCTCTTAAAATTTTCTCTGGAATTTTTCATGATTTGATTTAGTTTTGGAGGATGAACACCGGACAGCCGATGTCCTCCTCAGCACATTCTATCTAGGATGCTGAAATGTTTTATTAATAGTGTTAATACTGAACATTGCTCAAAATGCTTTCTGCCAGGTTTTTCCCCTGTAAAGTTCAAGTAGAATATGGAAGGTTCTGCTTGGTAGTTTTTATCAACATAATTGGAGGTCATGCATATCTTTTGTCTCCTTAAATTTTTCTTCATTCTTCTTGGTACTCACGGGAGGATGTTAAATACAGTACTGATTACTGTAGGTTCTCATGGTGATTTCCTGTTTTTCTCATTCTTTTCATATCTGTTAATAGGAATTCTACTCCGAGGAAGAGTTGTCCCTTCTCCCTCATTTATTTGTTTATATCAGTATAGACATATTTATTTTATTTCTGGGCTGTAGTTAATAGTATATCTATTTCCTGTTTTGTTCACATTGTTCCAGCTTTGGCCACTGAGAACTCCTATGTCCTTTTGACATAACCCTGGGGTTTTTTTGGGTTGCTTTGAGCACTTATTCTCTGTCATCACAAGATGTTCCAGGCTCAACTTGTGTAGCTGCTACATTTAAAACTTCTTTGGCTTCTGTTTTTGGTGTTGTTTCAGAAGAAGCAGAGACACATGTGTTCGATACAACATTTTCCCTTATTGTAAAGATTTTCTTTGTTTCTTAGGATGTTATTGTTATTTTGGGGTCCCATCCTTCTAGGACAGTGCAGCCTGACTGCCCTTCCCACCCTGATTGCAGTGTCTTGGGCCAACATGTCTGGGTTCCAAGCCCATGGTGCACTGCATCCTGGACAGAGCCGGGAGCCAGCTATGGTTTGTCTCCACCAGAACTCCTGTGGGATTGTGCTGGCCACTTTGATGCTGTTTGGAGGTGATTAGGTTGTTAAAATGCCTTTCTCACAGGAGTAGTTCTCCCTCCTGAAGAACTAGATTAGTGACCACCAGAGTGGGCTCTGATAAAGCAAGGTCACGCCTTGTGTTTGGTCTCTTGCACACGTGCCTGATTTCCTGTTTGCTTGTTTGCTTTCTGCCAAGCAGGAAGCCTTTGACAGATGTGGCTATGATGTCTACAGAACTGTGAGGCAAACTAAACTTCTTTATTCCTTTTTTTAAGGGAGAGAGAAAATTTTTATTTTTATTTATTTAGCTTTTTTTTGAGACAGGGTCTCACTATGTAACCCAGGCTGACCTGGAACTCATGGTGATCCTCCTGCCTCAGCCTCTCTTGAGTGCTGAGATTACAGATGTGCAGCGGTACCCCCAACTAAACTTCTTTACTCTTACAATTTGAATCTTTAAAAAAAATTTGGTACCACAGATTGAACCCAGGGCAATTGCACTGACCTGCATCCCCAGCTTTTTAAAAATTTGTAGTTTTTATTTTGAAACAAAGCCTCACTAAGTTGCTAAGTTGCCCAGGATGGGTTCTTAACTTGTGATCTCCCTGCCTCAGCTTCCCAGAATGCTGGGATTACAGGTGTTTACCACCGTACCAGGCTCTGGTTTGGCTTGTGTTTCACAGAGGCTTATGAGTTAAAGGACTGGTCCTCAGTAGTGCTATTTGGGGGAGGTGGAACCTTGAGGAGGTGGGGCCTAGTAGGAAAAAGATAGGTCCATTGGGGGTGTGCCCTTGAAGGAGATATTAGGACTCCAGCCCATTTCTCTCTTGCTCTTTGGTTCCTGGCCACCATGAGTTGAACAGACCTCTGCTACCACAATGCCCTGCCATGATATTCTGTGGAGTAAAAAACCCAGCCATATACTAAACCTCTGAAACTGTGAGCCAAAACAGACCTTTCCTCTTTGTAAGTTAGCTTATCTTCAGTATTTGTCACAGTGATGGAAAACTGAGTAATATTTCCTTATAAATGAACCAGTCTCAGGTATTTTATTATAGCAACAAAAAATGGACTAAGATAATTTTTAAAAAACAGCCTTTTTTTGGAAAGGAGAATCTTTCTCTTTCTTCTCTTGAAGCAGTAGAAGAAAAGTTCTCTGTTTCCTTGGAGGATGACATGTTCTGAAACATCACGTCTGGAACGGCTGGAGCTGTTTTGCCACTGGGAGTTGAGAGACTGGCACTGCTCTCAGGTCTGTGTGGAGCCTGGGAGTATAGCCAGCCTGTGCTGAAAGAGAAAACAAAAAAATCCTCCTTGGGGCTTTGTTTGAGTCACTGCTGTAGGAGCCTCTTGCAGCCTCCTGTTAGACATCCCACTCATGAACCAAAATACTCCCTTTATTATTGAAGCCAATTTATATTGGTTTTTCTGGCACCTTGGTTCCTAATATAGATTCTTTCTTATCAAAATGGCGCATTACTACCTTAAATTTTCAGGCAGAGTATGCAGTCGAGATCTGCAAATATTTTGCAGCAAATACATCTTATTTTCTGCTTCCAGGCTGGTGTGAGCTTTCAGGTGTTTAATGACGGCAACAATTACTTTGGGATCTGCTTCTTTGACATCTGAGATGTTTGAGGCTGTAAACCCAGTGCCTTGGGACTTATCTTCGTTAGAAATGCCAATTAAGTCCAGTCAATAAATAGGGCTGCGTGTTACTTTTCACACAGAGCAGGCCCACACTGTGTTACCTAGAAATTTCCTGAGATGTCTTGTTGCAGTAGAAAACACAGCTTGCCTTTTGACCAAGAATTTTGTCTTAGGAAATTATCTGAAAGCAAGAAGGAGACAGTTGTGTGTACATAGGGAAGAAATTTGCCAGAGGGTTGGTGCAGTGTTCTTATTATCCAAGAAAATTGGGTCTGGCGTAAATGACCAATAATGGGCAATTGGTTAAATGAATTATGACACATTCTTGCATTGGCATACTAGGCAGCCATTAAACAGTGATATTAATGTGTATATTTGGCATGAAATGATGTTTATGGTACACTATTACGCTCCAGTGAAAGCAGGTTATGTCACAGTAAGTAAAGTATGGCATTTTGTAAAATGTTATGTATATCTATATGAGTATAAAAAGAGGTTATATTATAGATATTTTTGTCCTTTAATTACTTTAAATTTTGGTAAGTCAAATTAATATTACTTATGAGTAAAATATTCATAAAATGAATTTAAAAAATAATTAGCTATGTGGTACCTGTTCTCATCTCTGGGATCTTAAATAATAATTTAATAATTATTTTATGCAGAATTAAGGTGTCAGGATCTGTGATTTGGATACTGTTCCTACCACCTTGCTTTGATCTGAATAAGGTTTGTCTCCATCACGGCTTATGTGGCAGCTTGGTCCCCAGGTGGCAGTGTTGGGAGGTGGGACCATGTGGCAAGTGTTTGGGTCACAGGGAGAGGATTCTTCTTGCACTTGTGAGACTGGATGAGGTCCCTTAAGAGTGAGTTGTTAGGAAGCAAGGCAGTGCCTCCTGTGTGGTCTCTTTCCCACATCCCTGCTTCCTCTTCCACTTTCTGCTGTGAGCTGAAGCAGCATGATGCTCTCATCAAGTGCAATTCCCTGGATCTTGGACTTCCCAGCCTGCACAACCATGAGCCCCAGTAAACCCCCTTCTATAGAAATCACACGGTTGCCCTCGAAGAGGAGGCTTCCTGGTCGGCATGCTACAGCTCCCAGTGCAGAGGAGGCATCCAGGTCAACATGCCGCAGCTCCTAGTGCAGAGTAGGAGGCTTCCAGGCCAACCTACTCCTACTCCCAGCACAGAGGAGGTGAGCTGCTTGGGTGCCAGCAGCACCCCCTCACCCCCACCCACCCTGTCAAAATGAAAAGACACATAAACAAGTCACAAAACCAGACTTCCAGATCACCTAAAGCAACCCCAAAGGGAAATGAGATGGAATACTCTGATACTCAACCACCTGGACTCCCTGAACTGGCAACAAAAGAGAATCTGGAAAAAATGAAATCAGAAATAATTTCTCAGATAACAATGGAGATTGTGCCCATAGTGCAAGACATGATTAATAAATCTAGAGAGGATACAGATTAAAAAAAATAGAGGAGCTGGGGAATATGATGGAATGCCAACATAGGAAACAAATGGAATCCATAAAACAGATGCA
>NW_004624740.1:10017697-10058035 GCF_000247695.1 Heterocephalus glaber | reverse complement strand
CCAAGAATTTCAGATAAGGGATAGTCAACTTGTATGTACAAATCTATTGTGAACATGTGTTTTCATTCCTCTTAAGTAAAACTTTAAGAACAGAACTGTTGGTTCTTAACAGTAATACAAGAAATTTCTATATTGTTTTCCAAAATAGTTTTATCATTTTACATTCACATTACCAGTATTAGAAAGTTCTAACTGGTTCACACCTAAGCTGGGATTTGTTCTTTTAAAGCTTTTAACTTTATTTCCCTAATGAGTGTATAATATGATCTTGTTATTGTACTGATTAGTATTTTTCTGATTCTAGTGTTGCACAGCTTTACTTGTGCTGTACTGGCTATTTATCATCTTCTGTATCTACTTTTTAATTGTGTTGTCTATTAATGAGCTGTAAGAGTTCTTTATATATTCTGGTCATAGGTTATATGTATTATAAATATGTTCTGATTAAGGACTACTTGTCATTTTCTTAACGATGTCTTTTAAAGTTCTAAATTTTGATGGAATCTCATTTATCAATTTGTCTTTTATACATCATGTTTTTTGTATCCTAGGAGATTCTTGCCTACCCTAAATTCATGAACATTTTCCCTTATAATTTCTTCTTAAAGTTTTATACTTTTAGTTTTTCATAGGTTCATAGATGAACCTTTTTTAGGTTCATAGATCCTTTCAAGATATTTTTATGTATGGAAATAAAGGTTTGAGGTTAATTTTTTACATATGGATAACAGGTGTTCTAGTACCATTTGCTGAAAACACTATCTTTTCCTCTGCTCTTGAGTTGAGTTTATGTTCCGTAAAATGTTAATGTTAAATAATCTTTCAAAACTCAGTGAACCATATATGTGTGGTTCTATTTCTAGATTCTCTGTTTTATTCCATTGATCTATATGTCTTTCCTTATGCCAACACTGCCATGATTACTGTAGCTTTAGAAGAAGTCTTAAAATTAGGTAATAAATGTCTTCCAACACTGTTTTTCTTTTCTTTTTACTTCTCTAGGTCCTTTGTACTCCTACATAAATTTCTAATTTCAATATCCAATTCTCCATTTATAGCAAGTATACATAGACCTGAATTTTTATATATACCTTGTGTTTTCTAATCCTGCTCAATTCAAATACAAGTTATTGGGGCTCCTAGAGATTTCTTAGTATTTTCTCTGTAAATGATCATTTCATCTACATAAAAAGATTTTACTTCTACCTTGCCAATACTATGCTAATTGTTTCTTTTTATTGCCAGACTATTTTGGTTTGGGCTTATGTTTCAAAGTTTAATGGACAGATGAAGAGGAGGGATATCTGCCCTTGTTCCCCACCTTAGGGAGGAAGCATTGTATCTTTTCCATTCATATAAGGTGTTTTTGCTGGAAGTATGGAGTACATGTCTTATCTGTTGAGAAGGTTCTGTTCTACTTCTAGTCTCCTGATAGCTTTGACCATGAAGAGCTGTAGAATTTAGGCCAATACTTTTTCTGTAAGTACTGACAGGATCATATGGCTTTTTCCTTTCCTCTGTTAAAATGATGACTTTTGGGGGTGGATCTTCCAATGCTGAACCAACACTCTCATCCCTGTAATAAAATCACTTTCTATATACTGCCAGATCTGACTTCTCATAGTTTGTTTTGTTAAACAAATTTTTATCTATGTTTATACTTTTTTCTTCTGTTATCTTTGTCCAATTTTAGTATTAGCACGTTGCCTTCCTAAAATGAGGGGAGAAGTGTTCCTTCTTTTTTCTGCTTTAAATGTTTGATATAATTCATCAGTTAAAATGTATATGAGCCTGTTGTTGTCATATAGGTAGGTTTTCAAGCTAGGAATATACTTTCTTTAATAGGTGCTATTCAAATTTTATATTTCTTCCAGAGTCAGTTTCATTAATTTGTCTTCCAAGGTACTTCTTAGAAGTTGTCAAATTTATTTCAAAAAAGATTTTTGTAATATGCTTTCTATATCCTTTTAAATTCTGTAAAATCTGTGGTAATGTCCTCTAAATTTTGATAGTGTAATTAAAACAATGTATAGTTGATATTGTGTAATAGGAAGAAAAGGTCTAAAGGAGTAGGGGAATTGGGAGAGGTAGGGGAAAGGTGAGAAGGGAAAAGAAAAATATGAGAAAAGGGAAAAAATGTAAACAAAGTCTTTGAAAATAAGGAAGCGTGGAGGGGGTGAAGGGAGGGCAGGGAAAGGGGAAAAATAAGAACCAAGATACATCATGTAAAGGTACAAGAGCCCAATTATGAATGTAACTGTATTTTATACCTAATAAACTCAATGGGAAAAAAAAAAGAAATCACGCAGTCTCAGGGATCTCCTTTTGGCAGCAGAAACCAGACTGAAAGGCCCTGTCTTGTCCTTCCCAGGGGCTGGCTCAGGAGCCCTGGTGTTGGCAGGGCTTTGGCAGAGCAGAGGGGAACATGAAAAGAAGAGGGCCTGGATTCTGGCTTCGCAGCTTCATTTCCTATCTCTGTGATCTGGGCTGAATCAGTCCTGTGTTCAGGGCATGAAGAAGCTGGCTTCCTCTACTTTGGAGTAGCATAGTGACAAATGAGATCATGTGAGGTGTGTCTGAAAATTACAGTGAACATTTAAATTTTTAAAAAGGTTTATCACAGCAAAAGACGTATGACTATTAATCCCCCTCCAAGTACTCCCACTCACTTGGAACACACTTAACCCAACATTCTTGCTACTTTCTGAAGCAGTTCTGAAAGTCTGCTTTCCTGAGTACTGTCCTGAATGTCCTGAATCGATCCAAAACATTTCCCTTTCATGGCTCATTTTGACTTTGAAGAAGAGCCAGAAGTTGTACAGTGCCAGGTCTGGCGAATAAGGTGCATGAGGACACACCATTATGTTTTCATTTGACAGACATTACAGTAAACCTTTTGAATTGATTCAGGACATCAAGGCAGCCACAAGAGCACAACTAAAGACACTCATGAACGAGAACGTCTAGAAAGTGGCAAGAACAGTGGGATATGTGTGTTTGAAGCAAGGCGGGGTATTTTGAAAGGGATTCATGGGGATGTCTTTTTTACTGTGATCAAAATTTTATTTAAACATTCACTTTCTATACCTGAGTGCACTTTATAAACTAAAGAAGACATCCTCAGAAAGGCTCCAGGGTCCTGTTAGGTCTCCTTTGGTGAAGTTGTGAAGTTGACTTTACACCTTTCCTAGGCTGACAGTCTGTCTCTCTCTGGGGTTGCATTCCAAGGGAAACACACAGTTTTGGAAGGAAAGGAAGCCAGTGGAAGGTCAGTGCTGTCCCCTGTAGTTTGTGAGTCCTCCTCAGAACCTGCAGCCCAAGCCTTCATGAGAGAGAGCCTGGAGGTTGGGTGGGAAGGTTCCTGGTTCCTGGGGCTGTCCTGGGAAGAGGCTAGCTTGCGGGAGCCTGCCCTATCTGCTTCCTTTGGATGCCCTGTTGGACCATATTTCTTGCCCCTTTTCTGCTGCTTTCCATGGACACACAATTTGGATGCATTCGGCTCTTTTGTAAACTATGATTATATTTCTTTGGCAGGGGCCTCCTGTCATCCCTCCTGCCCCTTTTGCCCAATGGCTTCATTACATTGGCTCCCACCATTTGATTTGATTTGATGGTATGCAACATGAGGTCCTCAAATCATTTCTGCCTGTTAAGCAAACATATATTTCTGGGATTGATGTTTTAATTTAATGAAACACATTCTAATGAGGGTTAGCTGCAGCCATGAATTTTTTATGAGTGATTTGCTGAAAAGCACATCGAATGGAAGCATTCTGTGCTTGGCTCAGTGAGTCTGAGAGAGTCCTCTTTCCAGGATGGGGGTTAAGGAAGACGCAGGGCATGACTCTGCTGGCCCTGGCGAGCCTGGAGCCTCATGCTGAGAGTCACCATGATGGTGGCTCCTTGGCCATCTTATTCCATGGGCCCTCTTTCTGGTATCAGTGGGAATTATTCAGCTTGGTAGAAAAGAGAGTGGCCCTAGACCACCTAGGCTTGCTATTAGTTTCATGGCCCATCTTCAGGGTTTAGCTGGACAAAGAATTGGGAGGGCCTTGCTTGGCACGTGCGCCTGTGTGTGTGTGTGTGTGTGTGTGTGTGTGTGTGTGTGTGTGTATGAGAGAGAGAGAGAGAGAGAGAGAAAGAGATGTGTATATCAGGGAATGAGGTGAAAATGTGCCCACCCCCAGCAGTCTCAGTGAAGGAATCTGAGACCTACACAGCTGCTTTCTAATCTAAGAGCCATTGCCCTTTTGTTTTCTGTGGTCACTGTAACAAACGACCACAAACAGTGGCTTAAAACAAATTTATTCTTTCACTGTTTGCAGGGCAGAAATCCCAGGTCAGTACCACGGGGCTCAGGTTATGGTGTCCACAGGGCCATGCTCCCTATGGAGGCTCTAGAGGAGGGTCCCCTCCTTGTCTCTTCCAGCCTCTGGTAGCTGTGACTTGTTACGTCACTGCAGTCTTCAATCTCAGCATCTTGAAGTGTCTGCTCTGTCTCCCTCTCCCTTCTTTTTCTTTTTTTTTTCAGTACCAGGGATCGAACTCAGGACCTTGCACTTGTGAGGCAGCCATGGCGCCACCGGGCAAAATCCCCAGTCCTCAGCTTCCTTCTCATTGTGTCCCTGTTGAATCCCCTCCTTCTCCTTCTTAGAGGGACACTTGGGATTGCACTAGGGCCCATGTGAATCCTCTGGTTTTGGCTCCCCAACTTAACTGCTCCTGCATGGACCCTCTTTCCCCTATCTTTGGGCATCCACTATTCAGCCTACAGTATCCTTTCTTCCTGGAAAAGCCTCAGTTTGATCCTTCTTGGCCAGTACAGGCATAGCATCCCATATCCAAAGTGCTGAGAGATTTTCTTTTTGTATTTTAGAGTATTTGTGTATATATAATGAGAGTTTTGGGAGTAGGACCCGAGTCTAAAGGCAAAATTCATTTATGTTTCCCCTGTACTTTATACCTAGCCTAAAGGGAGCTTAATACACTATTTTTAGTGTGCTTGCACTTTGCATGTGACATATTAGGTCAGGGATGGGATTTTCCACTCATGACATCATGTTGGCACTCAAGAAGTTCTGGATTTTGGAGCATCTCTGATTTCAGATATTCGGATTAGAGGTGCTCAACCTATATCTGTATTGCAGTCCATTTCCCCTCATCTGGGTCACCGAGCGACGAGGATCAGGTCTGGCCACAGAAGTGAAGGGCAGGGCAGCAGTGGGCGTCTGGGAGATGCCTCCTTCCCTGACAGAGAGATGTGAGGAAAGGACCTTCCATGCTTCCCTCTCTTTTCTGCTCTGGGTGTTGGCATGTGAGGATGTGGTTCTTGGAGGCCATGTAGCCATTTTGCAGTCATAGGCAGAGGACCAAGAGAAGCGCGAAGACTCAGTGCTGCCTGCCTCCATGCTCCCCTGGCCTGAGTTGTTAACTGGCCTGGATTCCCTGGAGACCCTTCTGCCTGTGTGTACGGGCTGACATTGGCCTGAGTGGCCTTGGGCCAGGGGAGGACTGTCCCAGTCTGGATTTCTGAGTCATCTCTCTGAGCAGTTCCTGGCTCTTTGCTCAGGCATAGAGCAGGGGAACAGCTAAGGCCACGCCATTTGGCCTCAGGCCATGTTGTGAGCTTTGCTCTTTTGTAGCCAGTGGGTCCAAAGAGTGAGGTCAAACAAGGGAAATGAGGACACTGTCTTAGTCACTTTCTTCCTTGCTGGGACAAGATACCCAATACCTGAAACTTAAAGGAGGAGAGGCTTATCTTGGCTCCTGTTTTAGAGGTTTCAGCCCTTTCATGGTTGGCTGTTGGTGCCATGGTGGAAGGGCCTGAGTGGAGGAAAGCTGCTGTCTTCATGGTGGACAGAAGTAGAAAGAGAAGGGAGCACCTAGGGAGGGAGAAAACCCTTCCAGGTCACATCCCCAGTGACTAGCTTCTTCCAACCAGATCTTACTTGCTCACAGCAGTTCAGCTTTAGTGCTCTCAGAACCTTCCAAACACAGACACTTTGGGGCCATTTTAGGTCCAAACCATAAGAGACATTCATCATGCATTCCTGTTCTCCCTGTGGAGAGGTCTCCCAGCTGTCCCCGCCACCCCGAAGTCCCTGTCAGACTGGTACAAGATGACTCAAATGGGCCACAGGGTCCCAACTCAACCCAGCAAGCATTAAGCCTGTGCTTGTGGCTGTGCCCTGGTCACATCTGGGCCCTATGAGAAGTCACGGAATTGACCCAACACCTTGGTTTTCACTCTGTGTGTGGCAGGCTGTGTCAGGGCAGGGCAGAGTCCCACCAGGGTCACCCACGGCTGCTGGGACAGTGATAAGACAGTGAGGAGTAGCAGCCTGCATCTCTGAGGGGCTCAGCCTGACTGAGCCAGAGGCGAGCTGGGCTTGTTTGCATGGCCTGACCTCAGAGCAGACCCCACTGAATGGAAGTCAGAGGCTGAGGAGGGGAAGAGCCATGAAAGAGGGGCCTGATGGGTAAAGGGGAAGAGGATGGAGGGTATTGGGGCTGGAACAGGGAAGGCAAAGGGTGTCTTCTCCTGCATTATTACTGCTTCTTCTGCCCAGAGCACCTGCACTTCCCCATGAGACAAAATGCCCGCATCACCAGATAACTGGTTGACATTGAAGTGGGGAGTTGTACATCAGTTAAGAATGCTTTTGGCCCAAGAAACAGAAAACTTGCTGACAGTAAGTTAACTAGGGTTTTATTTCACTTATAACTAAGGATTTGGAAAGGGGCTGCTGTTGTGTGGGATCAGAAGGCCAATGTCAGGGCTTCCCTCAGGGCTACAAGGAGGCTGCCACAGCTCTAGGCATGTTGTACACATTCAAAAAAGAGGAGGGAAGTTAGCACCATTGTCATGAACATCAGCTTTCTCCTCCTCCCTCACCAGCAAACTTTTCCTTTATCCTTTTGGTCAGAATTGGGTCACATGGCCACCATTACTTGCTGAGGAAGTTGGAATGACAAGGGATGAGGACATGTTGGGTAGCCAGTAGTGCTGGTGCAGTGGAGCTAACAGAAGCGTGGTGTGTGAAATCTTTGTCAGGAGCCACAGACCCTGCCACAGAGCCAGGTGGGCATCCAGTGTGTTTCGAATGCTGTGTTTCTGGTTGTGCATGCCGCCCACATGAGTATGTTAGGAGTCACAAGGGACAGGGCACTGTGTGTGTTCCCTGGACCAGCATGATCAGCAGTACTGGGAAATGTCTTAGAAACATGATTTTGGGGCTCGATGCTAGACCTACTGTCTCAAATCTCCTCCAATGAGAACCAGCTGTGTCCCAAGGAGCCTTCCAGGTTGGGAACCAGAGAAAACGATGGTAAGAAATCCATTAACATTTATAAATCGGTCCCTCTCCCCTTAGACTGATCACAACTTCTAATTTTGCCTTCCCAATTCATGATCATCGATGAGCCCCATGAAGGGAAGTTTGAAATTTCATCTCTCTCACGTGGGACTAAATGGCTTCTTTGCTGTTTGTTCCAGGAAGCTCTAATAAGGTTGGTCTCAAACTTAGGAATTTCTTGGAAGCTGTTTACAGTGCAGATTTCTGGGTCCACTTTCCCCAGCAACTTGGATTCAGCAGATCTAGAGGGGCTCAGCTCCACTATGCTGACATTACTTTTATCCTTGGAGGACAGGCCCAGTGAGGAGGCCAGGGACAGGGTGAAGAGGGACAGTAAGTTGTAAGTCCTACAAACTAATCTTGGCTTCATCCATGCCAGTAGTTCACTGTGTTTTTCTGGAGCTTTCTGCTATGATAAAACACTTATTGAGCTGGATTTCTTCATTTCCCTTGTGGAGACAGACTTCAGTATGAGGGGTTTGGGTTCCTGGCTGGGGACTGGGGGGGGTCCCTTCTGTGTGTACCTGGTAGGCTGGAGTTCAATGTTTTTTCTCCTCTGTCTTCTTATGCCTGGTGACTGCTGAATCTCCTGCCTGTTTAAGGGACATTGAAAGTTTGATTTTGATCTCAAGGATAAAACATTCAGCCTGCGCAGTTTAGGTTTGGCCTGCAGGAGTGAATAAGATCCTCTGTCCAGGGTTGGTGACTTTCCTGCCCCAAAGCTTCCATTTCCCAGCATTTCTGGTCTTAGCATCACAATAGCACTTCATTTTGCTGTTTCTGTTTGCTAAGGACCCGGAGTGACTTGGATGGAATTACTGCCGGAATAAATGATGTATGAAATGAGAAATCTTTGTCCAGAGCTGGAAGGGGGAGAGAGAAGGGAAGAAAGCCTTTGACCGAACTGCAGTTGTACTGAATTAGTTTTTCTGCACCCAGAAGACATGGAAAAATGAGACAAAGTGTCATCAGATATTTTCCCCCATATTTACTGAAAAGTCAGGCTTTTATCAACCTCCTGTCACTGCGTTCAGGCTCACAGTGATGGAAAGGAGCTCTTACTCCAACTGAAAACAAACTTGTGTTGAGTCTGGGCTGTGGTCTGGCTCACACAGGCCCAGCACAGGGCTGTCAGGAAGAGCATTTTCCTCTGCTGAGTCCCTCCACCCCCTCTAGGGTGACCCTTCCTTCCACCTGGTTCTCAGTCCTCTCATATACCCTCTAACAATCTGCTGAGGCTGAGGCAGGAGGATACCAAGTTCAAGAGCAGCCGGAATGACTTAATAATAAAAAAAGAGATTTAGAAAGGGCTGGAAATGTAGCTCAACATGAAAGCCCTGGGTTCAATCTCCAGTACTTAAAAAAATAAAAGGAATGAGAAAGAGAGAAAATCCACAAATCTTCTGACAAACTCATTCTCACTGATATAAGGGGATAAGAGCTTCATTACTTTCTAGTGATGTATTGGTCACTTTTCCATCGCTGGGACAAAATACTTGATACCCATGAATGAAAGGAAGAAAGGTTGATTTTGGCTCATGGTGTGAGCCATGGTCAGCTGGCTCCAAGGCAAAGACATCAGGTGGAAGGGACTGGCGCAAGAAAGCTGCTTGGTTCATGGCATCCAGGAAGCAGGGATGGGGACAATAATGAGACAGGAAGGGGCTAAGGACGAGATCTAGTCCTCAAGGTCCCGCCTCATGAGCCACACAGTGTGTTGTACAGTAGGCCAATCAGGTTGACTGTCAAGATTATCCACGACACATGGTATGAAATCAAGTCCCGAGGGCCAAGTTAGGAAAACAGGAGCTTCATGTGCTGGGAGGCAGGCTGTATTTCTGAGGGCTAAGGGCCCAGGGCCGCTGATTTCAGCAGTACAGCTCTTACACCATGCTTCTTGTTGGGACACTTTTTAGGGCTCTGTAAAGCTCACATCCCGTGTGTGCGGAATTGCGCTCTTTGTCCCAAGCTCTTACAGTCTCACCTTGGTGGCTGATGTTGTCCCTCTGCCACCAGGCACTCTGGTGTCGGGGATGAAACCTCCAGGCTGTACCGCTGATCTGATCCATGACAACAGCAGCGATGACAAGAAACACGGAATCCAGGCCAGCCCTCAGCGGGGCCGCTGCCCTTGACTTCCCTCTGCTCTTCCGCGGGGGTTCACCAAGGCCACACCTGCTGCCACTGTGGCTGGTCGTGCTGGGAGAAAATAATAACCTTAGCCATCAGAAAGAGGAGCGAAGAAAGCCAGGCTGTGGAGGAAATGATCCATACTCTGCTCTATTTTTGTCTCTGCTCGTGCTTGCTGAGCATCCTTGGGGGAGTTGCTTGCATTCTTTGTCTCGGTTTGTTACTGCCCTGGCCAGATTTCATGTGGTGCTTGCCAGAACTCCCAGGGAATCTCTGCCCTCTGTTGATGCCACAGACACACTTGTAATTTTGGGGGTGGGAGGTAAGGAGCAGAGAGTGGGAGGTGAATTCGTAAGTCACAAGAGTGGAACAAAAATGCTTAGATTCATAAATCGAAGGCAAATTGTATCTGTCTTAAACTGCCATGAAAAAAGTGGCCATATTGTCTCTGTCTGGATGGAACCCAAATAGGATTTCCCCCATAAACCTTTGGGTAAGAGGAGGAACTGACATTTGCAGCTCACTGTGTACACCAACCCAATGGACACCCTTTTTATTTTAACTTTTTTACTAGTGCATGCTTGCAGCACACGGTGATTGCCCTCCTTGTGTGGAGCTGGAGTACACAACACATCTTCATTTTCTTACTTCCTCTTCTTTTTTCCCTCCCCTCCATCTCTTGGTCCTTTTCCCATTTGCAAAAAGATCTGTCTCACTGCCTCCTGTTATCCAGCCTTGATTTTGCTCGTTATGTTATCTATACTTTGGGTTTCTCTTGTAGGAGAAACCATGTAGTATTTATGCTTGTGTGTTTGATTTGTTTCACTTAACATTATGATCTCAAGGTGCATCCATTTTCTTACAAATGACTCAAGTTTATCCTTCTTTATGGCTGAGTAATACTCCATTGCATATAGTTTCCCCTTTTTCTGTGTCCATTCTTCTTGTGCATCCTTTCGCTTGATACTCATTTTCAAGATGAAGAAACTGATGCTCACAGGAGTGAAGATATGTGCCTAGGACAGAATGTGGAAATGTTTGGAATAAGAATCAGACTACAGCACAAAGCTTAGAATATAGTAAGTGCTCAATAAATAAGCTAAATAGATCTTTGGGGATTTCTTGGGGGAGTTTATCCATGCTCTGCTCCTGTTTCTTAGTGCCTTAGTTTACTTATTTATGCAACAGGAGTGGAGACTAGATGAGTAGGACTATATGTGAGGGGAGACAGTACAGGCAGCCTTTTCTACCCCTCCAGAGTTTAAAATTATGAGAAATGCGCTCAGGAATCAGGCCAATGGGGGAAAGAATTTCTGCCTTGTTAAAAGGTGGCCTGGAGGGTGTGTCTTAGATCTTTGGCCACAATGGGCTTCCTACTAATTTACCCCACAATTAAATTTATCCACTAAACACAGCCAGGGCTGGACAGCTTCCCTATAGAACCCCGCAGATTACACATGGCAGAGGGCAGATAGGCTGTGCCCTCTCAGAGGGCAGCAAGAGAGCACCCAAGGGGCCCAACCAAGAGCAGTCACCTTGTTCTCTACTATGCTGTCTTAAATCACGTTCTCATCATATGGCACCCACCTAAAGGAGGAAAGGTTTATTTTGGCTTACCTTTTTAATTCATAGCTGGCTGGCTTCAAGGTAGGAAGGACATGGTGGAAGGGCCTGACTGAGGAAAGGTGCTCACATCATGGTGGCCAGGAAGCAGAGCGAAAAAGGAGGATCCAGGGAGGGAGATGCAGTGACCACCTTTCCTGACCAGACCCCACCTCCTAACAGCACATTTAACTATGGCACCCCCCCCATAGTCCAGTCACATTCCACAAGCCCCACTTCTGAGTGCACAAGGCTTTGGAGCGACATCTAGGTATAAACCATAGCACATGCCAATCAGGGAGGTGACTCTGAGTCTGGGGTAGGAGCCAGGGAACATGACAAGTGGGGAGAAGGACCTGTCTCATTGGCATCTAGCTACAGTCAGTGTTTATCTATCAATGGGTTAGATATTAAAAGCTGGGGGACTACAGCTTATGCAGCCCCGTGAATCTCTTGGATTCTGGGTTTTGTTTTCCCCCATAGAATTGAAATGATATCTCTCCTCAAAGGCCACCCATCTCATCACAGGACATTGTAGTGGCAGCCTGTGAGGTGGCCTCCCATTAATCTAAGGAATCCTGGTTAATCTCCACTTCAGTGTGTGTAGGACTGGACACATTCTGTGAACGGTGGTGGTGGTACGTGACACTGTGGAATCTAGGTCATGAAAAGACTGTGGCTTCCATCTCAGGTGTGTTCTGTCTTCCTGTTTTTCTCACCCCACTCACTTGGGAGAACCTGGCTGCCACGCCTTGCTATGTTCCTGTGAAAGTCCCGTATGGCAAGGGTGCCCACCTGGCAGCAGCCGTGTGCATGGGGCCAGAAGCCAATGCCACCCCCCCCCAACCCCAAGCTGAGCCTTCACCAGTGACTACACCCCAGCCACAGCTCAGTTGCAGTTGAATGAGCTGGAGACACCAAGCTACAATCTGCCCAGATTTCTGACTTTTAGAAACAGTGAGATAATAAATATTGTTTTACCTAATGAATTGGAATTAAGTTATGGAGCAGGAGATAACGGATGTAGAAGTTCATTCCCTTCCATGCACAGAGAAGCCCTTGTGTGAAGTGGCACCAAGAAGGCCCAGAGATACCTTAATCCATGGCCTTTGTTCCACAGTACAGAGCTGCCACAGGCAGCAGCTCAGAGAAGCAGAGCCCAGAAGTGGTTTCACCCCAGGCCTCAAACTGGGAACACAGACAAGCTGGGCCGGGTGATGAGGCTCTGGAAACAGGTTTAAAAATAACTTCCACAGCTCACACTTTGAAATTTAAACCATCTACTTAGGAAATCCTGAGTGTCACTGGAAAAATGGCTTTAACACGATTACTCTTCAAGAACAAAGTGATAAGTGACTTTAGAGTAAGAGGAGGTGGTTGTTTGCAAATCTTATTAAAAATAAGCTATTGTCTCTGTCCTAGATTACATCAGACTTACTGGAAGTTAGAACTCAGTTTTCTTAAGTTTGAGTATTTCTAGAAATCTCAGATATATTGAAAGGAAAGAATGGCTCCTGGTTGCATAAAAGTGACATTTTCTACTCAGAGGATGAAGTGTTTAAAGAACATTTAACTCTTTTGGATCATTATCAAGTAGTTACTGCACAGCCCAGGGAGGAGTCTGGAATAGAAATCTACATGCTGCCCCAGCTGCCTCAGTGTGACGAAGGCAACTTAAGTTGTATTTAGGTAAGACAGAATCTCAGATATCAGAGCCACTTTCTAGTGGGATTTTGCAGATCAAGCAGTCTGTTTCCTTGACTCTCAGCTTACTCTGTCAGTGGTGGTATTCTCTGTTAGTTCTTTGGAAGGGCTTGTTTCCCCAAAGTACCTAGCATATTCTAAAATTCAAACATGGCCAGAGACCACCATCCTTGGGTGATTCTTTGCCTGATCATCTTTTCTCTTCCCATGGTTTCCCTGAGCTGGTTATAGCCTTGATAGTAGAACTGTTTGGGTATGCTCCTTGGGGACAGGGTCCTCTTCCTTTTGTTTTTTCTTGGTCTGTAACAAGGATTTGTTAGCTGTCTCTGCTTTTGAGACAACCCCTTCCCCCCATCTTCTCTAGAGACAGAGTCTGTACTGTGCACCTGGCTGCCCAGGAAAAGACCACATTTCCAGGGATGTGAACTTATGGGGTGTGAACCAGTGAACAGAAATGCTGAGTGCTGTTTGTGGTCTCCCTGTTAAAGGCAAGGAGATTGCTCTCCCTTTCACTTTCCCTCTTTCCATTGACTGGAACACAGACGCAGTTGGAATCCAACTTGACCAGGAGGCAGAAGACAACCTAGGGGGAGAGGGGCCTAAAATGGTTGGGAAAAGTGTCTTCTACAGGCCCATGTGTTAAAGGCATGGCCCCCACCCATGGCACAATTGGGAAATGATGGAACCTTCCAGAGACCTGGTAGGAGGACTTAGGTCATTGCTATAGTTTAGATCTAAAGTGTATCCCAAAAGCCTTGTGTGTACGGAAGATGACAGGATCTTGGGGACACCATACTCATCAGTGGATTGATCCACCGAAGTGTTCAGAGCTGAATGTGCTGTTAAGAGGTGGAGTCTGTTCACTGAGGTTCTGACCTGGATGGTCTTCCTCCCTGGCTCCTACTTTCTCTGCTTCCTGACCTCCATGATGTAAGCAGCCATTCCCTTCCACCATGCCATGCCCTCCCTGCCTTGGAGCCAGAAACTATAGACTGAATCCTCTAAAACCACAAAGCCAAAATAAACCTCTCCTCTAAGTTGTAGGTGTTGAATATTTTGTCCCGGCAACAGGAAAGTGACTGAGGTAGTCATCAAGAGCACATCCTTGAAAGGGATTGTGGGGCTCCAGCCCATTCTTCTTCCTCTTTGTTTTACACCCTGGCTGTGAGTGAGCAACTTGTTCCATCACACACTCTGGTCACTTCAGGGCCAAAAGCAATAGGGCCAAATGACCTCAGACTGAACCTCTGAAATCATAAGCCAGAGCAAACATATCCTCTTTATAAGTTGATTGTCTCAGGTAATTTGTTACCATAACAGAAAGCTGACTAACACAGGCTCCCTGGGGATTTGCCAAGTAAGACTGCCCACATGAAGCTGAGCATGGTGGCATAGGCTTTTAATCCCAGCAGTCTGGGAGGCTGGGACAGGAGGTTCACAAGTTTGAGCCCAGCCAGGGCAACTTAGTCACCTAGTGAGACCGTGTTTCAATATAGAAAAAGTGGGGTGGTGGTGGTGGTGCTGGGAATGTGGCTCAGTGTGAAGGCTCTGGGTTCAATCCCCAGTAAAAAAAACACACACACACACACACACGTGACTGTCACCTGCTTTCTTTGAGCCAGTATCATTTCAGGTCTCTGTCACAAACAGCAGAACGTGTGTCCTAGCTCATAGCCCTTTGTGTCTCCTGGGTGCCTGTTACTGGACCTTACACAGGAGGCACTCAGTGTTCATTGGCTCTTAAGGTTGAGCAAATCACCACCCCAAGTAAAGATGTGCGTGCTGACCACATGAGTTCTGGCTTCCTGCTTCGGGCTGTGGCCTTGAACACTGAGGCCAGTAGGATCTTAGAGTTGGGAAGAATATCCCAGATCCCCCTCCAGCCCACCTGCATCGACTTCAGTCTCTGCTGCCCTTCCTTGGGCCATCCCACTGCACACATGCTCTGTTCTCACACATGTCCAATAGGCTTAACTGTGCCAGAGATCTTTCTAGCAAGCAGAAGTCTTTGTCCTGTCACATTATGTTATCTTAGCCTTATTTTCCCCCTTCAAGGCCCTATGCAAAGTATATTAGGAGGCAGATTTTTCAGGAAGGGATGGTAAAAAGTGTCCAAACTCGTACAAAATGAACAGTGTCCATTCCTGTAAAGACCAAGACATCTCTGTTGAATTGGATGATTCAGAGGTCATGGTGTTGTTAGCAGGAATAAGGGTTCATGGAAGCCAGATTGCAGTGGGGTGAAGTTGTGAGATGTAGGTGACTGATGCAAGAAATTAGCTTGAGATTTGAGGAACAGAGGTAGAGGTGCAGGGCTCCTGGGAGTGTTTGCTGTACCTTCCTTAGGAAGGGGTCTGCTATCATCATAGAGAAAGCCTGCCACTGGCTTACAGGGTTTGATGGAGTACCAAAGCACATCAGCGATTCCCAGGGTTGAATCCACCTCACAGTGTATCATTTGGGGTCATGGTTCTTTCATTCTTCTAGGACCAATTCTTGCAAGGGAGTCAAAGAGCTGATCAGGAGCTGGGTTTCTGGGATCAACACAGGTCTAAGTTGAGCCTGGGCCCTGCCCTTTATTAGCTGTGTGACCTTGAGCGAGTGTTCTGGTTTCTGTCTAGATTCCCCCCAAAGCTGTGTGTGATCATAGGCTGGGCTTTGGGAGGTGATTGGATCATGGGTGTGTGATACTCATGGGTGGATTAGTCCACAGATGAGTTTATGGCTGTGTTCTTAGGAGGTAGGGCCTGGTTGGAAGAGGTGGTCACTGGGGGTGTGGCCTGGAAGGGTGCACCTGCCCCCCCATTCATCCCTTTACTCCCCCCCCCCCCACCATGAGGCAAGCAGCTTCTTCTCCTCCATGCTGCCTTGCCTTGGAACTAGTGGACCAGGGACCAAAACTTCTACAAACCACAAGCCAAAATAAACCTGTCCTCCTTTGATTTGCAGGTATTGTCTGTTGTGTCTCAGTGATGAGAAAAGTGACTGAGACACCAGGTCACCCAGGCCCTTTATCCCCACCTGTAAAATGGGGTGACCAAAGTGCTGACCTCTTGGGCTGGTGATGTGGAATAAAAGACAGAGCACTGTCCCTGAATGAAGGCCGTAACTGGATCCCTGGGGTCCCTGAGACTTGTATTAGAAGTCAACTAAATAACTACTGGTCTTTTGGGGAGGACTGATGGCTATTTCTAAATAAAGGCTGTTTCTAAGGAAAAGCAATTAATCTGTGTCACATGCTCACACCGTGGACACCTTGTCAAATGCCCCATGATATTTGTGTTTTTTATTGGCTCCTAGATAAGAAACAGTTCAATAATTATATCCTAATTCTTGAGCACCCATACACCCCTGTCTTCCACCCACTTTTTCTGTGGCTCCTTTGTCATCACTGACCAATGATGAGACCAAAATCTGTGGGTTTTTCCAACCCAACACATGATAAGTACTAAGTGGGAAGATTCTGTGGGGGCTATACTCAGAATGTGTCCTAAAAAGACAGACTATTTTAAAAACCATCTTGATTTGGGGGAGGCAGACTGCAGTTTCCATTTTTATTTTACACTGACTGTCACCCATGGGTGTGAAGGGGGGACAGGTATGAAGTAATCCACAGTCCCTGTGGCATTCCAGTCATATCCACTGTCCTTGGGCTGTTTGGAAAGGAGGACACAGGCAGAAGAATGGACAGCACCAGGGGGCGCAGTTGGAGAAATGCTACATTGTCATGGAGGAGTGGAGACCCCAGGGACCCTGCCCCCCAACCCTGTGTGTAGTTTCTAATTCTGGTCTCTCTTCTTGTGCATGTGTGTGTTGTGGCTGGCAGACAGACCTAGGGCTTTGCATGTGCTAGCCAAGGATTGCACCACTGAGCTACATCTCAGCCCTAGTCGTGAGCCTGGAGGTTAGTAGTTCTGTGCATATCAGGCACCAAACTGGTTGGGTATTTGGATGTTGTGGCTCTCAGATGCGCAGACACTAGAGGTAATTAAAGCAAAGTCTGTGAGGAAATTTGTATTTCACATTAGCTTCTGGAGATGGGAATTTTTAAGGGCCCAGAGATCATGCATTATAAATGAGAAATTTATGGTGGTTGTGGGGGGTCTCACATAAATTGTGGAAATTCGAATGTTTTTGCAAAGATATATTTGGACTCCTGCTAAATGTTGTTGAGATTCACCTGGACCAAAAAGCTTCCAGCTAGATGGTGGCCTTGAACAATCAGAATTACACATTTGGAAAGTCATTTGGAAGCACATATCATGAGCCATAAAACTATTTCATGCCCCTGAACTAGTAATCTTCCTTTTGGGGATTTATCCTAGAAAAATCAATCTGAAAGGAGAAAAACTAGCACATGCATGAGAATGCTGATTGCTTCATTGCTTTTAATACTAAGAATTTAGAAGCCACCTGAAAGACCGGTAGAAATTGAACAGTCATTTAAATTGTGATATATCGAATCAATAGTCTATCATGCATTCACAAGTGTTATAATTATGATTACCATGTAGAATCATGCATCCATCTGAAATACTTGCCTTTTGTGATATAAGTAAAAGTATAAAACTTTGTCTGCACCATGATTTATATATGAAATAAGTATATATGCATATGGAGAGGACCTGGACGGTAAAATACGAAAATGAGACTAGTTGAATGGATTCCTGAGGAAGAATCAGGAGAGGTCAGTTTTTTAAATTGGCTATTTAATTATTGTTACAATGTTCCTGAAAGTCAAATCCTAGCTTTATTATTGAATTACTTCAGTTTTGCCATCTTTAAAATGGGGGTGTTTTTTGTTGCTGTAACAAAATACCTGACATAAATCAACTTACAGGAGGAAAGGTTGATTTTGGTTCATGCTTTTGGAGGGTTCAGTTTATGGTTAGCTGGCTCTGTGGCTGTGGGCCTGAGGTAGAGCAATACATTGTAGCGGAAGGGTATGGTAGAACAAAGCTGCTCAATTCATGGCTGCCAGAAAGCAAAATGAGAGTGAAAGAGCCACAGAGGAAGGGACCACGGGCAATGTATACTCCTCAGGGTCATGACCCATGACCCATTCCCTTTAGTTAGGCATCACCTCCAGCTTTTCCACCACCTCCAATAATGGCATCAAATTGTGATCTCCCAGTGGATTAATCCATTGATGAAATTATGCCCTCATGATTCAGTGACTTTCTGAAGGCCTCATCTCTCAACACATGAGACTTTTGGGGAAGCTTTTAGATCCAAACCTTAACAGTGGGTATAATAATATTTCATGGTATTAACAACCACTTCTCCCCAGACTCTGTTCTTCATCTATCTGTATATCAGCTCCTTCCGTCATCCCCACTCACTGTGGCAACAGTGCTCACAGAGAGGCAAGAGAATGTAAATGACTTGTCACAGATGAGTCATGGGGAGTAGAGTTGGGCTTCCCGTCCATGTGGTCCGACTGGAGGTGGACAGCCTTAGCTACCCCCTCATACGATCTCCTTCCTTCCTGCTTTGCTGGCTCTTTCTAGATGTATTGTGAGAAATAGCAGTAATGTATGTTCCCCTTGACTCTGTCATTTAGTCAGAATTTAGTAAACAGTAGCTGCTAATCACCACCATCACTGTAACATTTGTATAATAAAGTCATAAGAAAAATAATAAAAGTTGAATAAATACCTTGAAGTTCATGCATTGTGGTAAGCAGAACTTAATAGTATTCCTAGCCCATGTCCTATTCTAATGCATTCTTAAAGTCTGTCTAAATAACAGCACCTGCTGTGGATATTCTTCCCTACATGGGTTAAACATACCTCTTGCAGAGGCGGGGATTTAGCTCAGTGGTTTCACCACCTGCTGCAGAAGCTCAAGGACCTGAGTTCGATCTCCGGTACCAAAAAACCCCCCAAAAACGAAAAACCTCCTGCAGTTGTGTGTCTAATGCCTTGCCTCTCTTTAGCACTCTGTCTTTCATTTAAAAAGCATTTGCATATTTATTTTTCTCTCATTAGCCTTGTAAGATGTGTGGGTGGTCTCCCTGTTTTACAAATGTGTGATCTCACATCTGTTTTTTGGTTGCATACTCCTGATGGTAAAGATTTTTGAATATACCACACCAGTGCTGTATATTTGCTTATTTGTGGTCTATACATGGGGCTTACTGATGGATTATATTTAAAAGTGTGAGGTGAAAAAGATGAAATAAGCCATGTTAAAAAATAGCTTTCATTATACTCTTTCAATAGTAAAGAAACTCTTTGTTTTCATTAAAATGTCATTACTAGTCATATTTTCAATGAGAGCAGTGTTAGTATGTATGTTTTATTATTTTTAAATCTTGATTTAGTACTTTGTGATATAATTATTCATATATCTGGTTTTAATTCACTTATTTTTGCTTTCAGTGGCTTTAAAGGTATCCTCCAAAGATGTGTAGATGTAAGTGGAGAAGTTCATAGTTGGTGGTGCTTCCTAAATTATGATTCTCATTTTTCAATCCCATCTATGCATTATGCAAAAGTTTTAGCTAAAATCCATCTAGTAAATTTCCATTTCTCATGATGCCAGTGAGTTGCTCTTGCAAACTAACTGAAAGGTGCTGCATTTCAATATTTTTAACAAATGAACTTAAAACCTGCTGAAACTTCATTTGGAGGACGTTTCAAAGGCTCAAAAAATTTGTTTCCAAGTTTTTTGAGTGTGTAGATCTGAGCTTTTATAAATCAAATTACAGCATTTTCAGCCACAAATCATTAATCACAGAAATGTTTCCAAACATCCATTTTCAAAATGCCTCTCCAATAGTTCAAGGTTTTTTTTGTTTTGTTTTTGGAAAGCATTTCTTTCTCATTCATCGTTAAAATGTCATCTTTACCTGGAGGGAACAAATTAAGCATATTTATTTTTTCTGACAATATCTGCTGGATACCATATTCTCTTGATAGGAACTTAACTTCTGAGAACAGGTCATCCCACTTTGAACCTCTTAAAAAAATGATGCATACTTTATTTTTGGCTATGCAACTTTTAGGTTCTTTGACAGAGACCAAACTGACAAATTTCTGGGTATTTCCAGAAGATTTAGGTCACTGCCCATTTTATTAGAGATATTTTGCAGAAGTCTGGCTATATTTTAAATATCTGTGTTTTTATGATGGTTATCCTAGAGTCTTTTGTGCCCTTTGCTAGAGTAGCTTGCCAGGAAAAATGGAATGAATGAATTCCACTTTGCTGTCATCGCTGTAACCTTGCCCCAAAACCCTGTTTTTATTTCAAGCAAAACAGCCATTCCATCAAGAGTGACACTAGACAGTTTCCTCCTGGAACAAGGTTTTCATTTAAGAAGTCATTTAATTCAGAATGTAGATCTACTGTAAATCTTTTGTTAATTGACTCATAAAAATAGTACTTTATGTGTGTCATCATGAAGACTGAATCTAGCAAACAACCACAAGCAAAAATATGAAAACCTTCCATCCCTGAACACAGCAAGGATGCTGCATGAATCTTTTTCAAGTTTCTCTCCTCAAATCATCACCCGTGTTTTCTAAAGGTATTCGCTGACAAAGAAGTGCGTTTAATTTTTTTGCCACATTGTTTTCTGTGTAATAATTCAGCTGTGTTTTCTGCAGTTTGAAAGCATAAGTATTTCTCCAATGTGTCTTCTGATCTCTTGCTATTGAGTAAGGAATCTTAAAAGAGAATCCAAATGTTTATCATTTAGTTTGGGGGAAATTTGGAGGCTACTAGGATTGTGTCTAATTCAGTGTTAAATATGACTGGCAACATTGCAGAGATTTTTCTTCCATTTCTATACGTTTCATTTAAAAATGTCATCTTGTCCTCCTGTGCTTGCTAATGGTGCAAACATAATGTATTCTTAAGGTGAGTGTTACTGTTAATGGAAGCCAGTCTGTACCCATATGTCAATAGTCTTTCTGACAATACTTTTTATCTTGCTGGATCTGTATTAGATTGTCAGCGTTTTCACCATGTGGAGTGGTTGAAGACAAGCTCTCAATAGGAGGGAAATTGTCAGATCTGGCCTGTGTAGTTGTTGGCTTGTGTTTCCCTTACCAGTCCCCTCACCCCTTGCAAAAAAATCTTTAAGCCTCTTTCTCGTGCACCCAGGGCCTGTTTTATTAAATTGTACCTTAGCATCAGTACCATCACTGCCTAGGCACGTGTGAACTGCGTGGTTCAGCCACAGGCTGTGATCGGTCCCAACCATAAGGTGGCATGATGTCTCTTCTAGCCTCTGGAGTTGCTCAGATGTCTAGGGAACATTTTCCTTCCCACATGAGACATCATCCCCTGGGAAGATGCTCTTGCCACTGTATGTATTAATTATGGTCAGACCCATTATCCTTGTACAATTAGCTTTCCAGTTTCCAGTTACTGGGACACGACTGCTGACCCACACAGTATGAAGGAGGAGAGGTTTAATTTGGCTCATGGTTCAAAGGATTCAGTCCACGGTTATCTGGCTCCATGTCAGATAATGGCATGATGGAAGGGCATGGAGGAAGAATAGCTGCTTACCTTGTGGTGGCCAGGAAGCAGAGAGACAAGGAAGGAGCCGGGGACAAGAATGCACCCTTCCAGGTCATGACCCCAGTGACCTGCCTCTTCCAAACAGTTTCCACTTCCAAATGCATGAGACTTCTGGGGGAGGTTTTAGGTCCAAACCCCATAATAATCTCTTTCTTGTTTTTAGCTCACTAAGAATCAACGTGTCAGATTGTAGCCTATACGCCACATGTTTTAGCTGCAACTCTGAAATCTAATAGAAAGGTAGCAAAACTTAACCCTAACAAGATATAAGCTTGCTATAGTTTTGATGTTGAATGTGTTTAAGACTTGGTCCCCAAGGTGGTGGTATTTGCAGATGCTATGGGCCTTTTAGAGGTGGAGCTTAGTGGGAGGTCCTTAGGTCATTGGGGTTATTATTTTCAAGGGGATTATGGGACCCTGGTCCAGGCTTCTCTCTGTTTTGCTTCCTGGCTCATGATGTGAGTGGTTTGTCCCACCATATCCTCTGCCATGGTGAACTTGGTCTTGGACTGGAACTTGGTCTTGGACTGGAACTTGCAGAACTATGAACCCTTTTCTCGTTATAAATTATTTTTCTCAGTTATTTTGCTATAGCAAAAGAAATCTGGTAGATACAAGCCTATTTATGGTATTTATTTATCCCATGTATTGTGACACTGTATAGCTACCACTACAAAAATATTCACATAATTTAGATCTTATATATATAAAGATTAGGTACTACCTTTTGAAAACTCCCAGTATTTTGATTCTGAAACCTAGATAGGCCCATGGTTTTGGATTTGGTGCTGTGATTCTGTGTCTTCTTCCCATAGCCCCATGAGTTGCTCTGACACCCACTTTAGAGTAAATGGAGGAGGTAATCAAAGCACAGAGTCCTTAACTTGCTCCATCCAGGTCATCTAGCCAGCTGGAAACAGGAATCAGCGGTGAGACTCGGCCACTGCTACTTTCATCGTGTTGATGGTCTCAGAGGAAGTTTCTGGTTTAAAACCAGAGCTTCCCGAGGAGAGCACATACATCAATGGCCTTCTGCCAAGAGAGGTTTCATTCACTGCCAACATCAGCTGTGAGAGGCGATGTCAGAGAGTGGGGAGGAATCTAGCATCACACAGTGCTCGAGTGGTGCATTTTGTCAATGGATTCCTGTCCGTTTCACTCACCCATGCAGCTAAATATTTAGTCATCTTGTGCCAAGAATGGAGTTGTGTCTGGGGAACCTCGAGACAGAAGAGAGTCTGTTAGCATCTGCCCACCCCAAAGCTGTTTAGTTTACTGGGACAGACATGTGAGTGTCACACATGGTGGTAAACACATGTAGGGGAAGGGGAAGGGGAAGAAGTCTCCCCTGGAGAGTGAGTGAGAGGGAAAAGGGCTCTTTCTTCTGTGGAACCTGAGAGGTTGATCAGGATGCTTTCAGGTGATGGAGCTGGGAAAGGCACGCCAGCTTTGGGGACAGCACGGGTAAAGGCATAGCGGTTGGCCCAAGATTTGATGATTCTGTGTATGGCAGACTTCGTAACAGCACATGTGACGTGTGTTAGTCAGTGGATCTCACAGCTCAGTATCATGGATGGTTCTAGGGAGATGGAAGTAGCCAGGATGTTGGGGTCCTGTCACCCTGTGCTGAGGGATATAGATTTCCATCACGGAGCCCATGAAGCCTTGGAGCAGGAATGCGTGAGTTGTGTAAAAGTGTCCCTTTTCACACAGCTCCTCCATACTGCAGGATTCCTTTCCACAACATCCCGGCTGAGTAGCAGAGCAGCCTCTGCGTGACCACTTCTGCGAACATTATTTGATTAACACAGAAATTACTTTCTTTTATGTGGCTCATAATTTGTAACCTCCACTAGTTTTAAAAGCTGGTATTTTAAGACTGTATAACTTCAGCCTGTTCTTTTTTGGGAAATGGGTACAGGATACTTGGATTTAATTCATTCCACGTCTTCATTATTCACACCACTTGTCTTATTATTCTTAACTATTATTAAAAGGAATGATAAAAAGTAATTAACCATCTGGAACAGATTCATGCTTCCCATTAGTCAGGGCATTCATTATAAAACCTCCCCAAAGTTCAGCCTTGGAAATAAATTCTCCAAGTAGGTGGATTAGCTAATGAATTTTTCTTCTCCAAAGATGAGTGTATTTTCCCCAACACAGCCAGTAATTCCACTGCCCATTTGTCAAAGGGAGGAAAAGTAGAAGTGAAAAATAGAAATGACTTGTCAATATAATTTACTGTGTAAAAGCTGCAGGTTTGATACGGTTTTCATAAGGCTTCTGCAGTGTATATCTCCACTAGTATTTATGTATTTAGCCTGGCACTTAACATAGGCTCCAAGAAAATGGCTGTGTGTTCACAGTCAGTGCCTCTTCAAGGGCCCTGAGAATTACCCTGGGTCCATTGCAGACTGTGGGGAGGAGGCGCTGGACATGGATCTGCAGCAGCGTAGAACCACGTGAGGATGTTTCCAGCTTGTCCAGTAGGGTCCCATGGCAGTCTGGGTTCCATTAGGCGCTGTCTCCCATGGCATGCTGGGATGGACAGGCTGTCTGATGCCTAGAACAATGTGTGACTCTGGGACCAACTGGATTGACTCTGCATTGGCCCTTTGTGTGAATAAACCCAGGTTGTTGCTTCCCTCTGCTACCTCTATGGCAGTGCACCATGGGTAGGCTGAGGAACTGGGATGCATAGATCAGGGGAATCTGAAGCAACCCCTGCCCTCGACCTCACATGAACTCAGACCTAAAAGTCACTTCCTGCTTCCCCGGGGGCTTCTTCCTGGATCTAGAACATTGGGCCAATGGCACCTCATCCTCTGTATTGATGAGGAGCATTTGCCTTTGCCAGATCTGAAGCCATTCACTGCTCTTGGAATCCCAAAGTGCAAAGATGGTTCTGGCCAAGAGGGGGCTCTTCATGCTTCATGGACTCTTCCACAGTTTTCTGTGAGCTGGATCAGGCTTAACTTGGGAGTGTCTTCTTGATAATACCAGCTTACAAGTCTGTTCTGTTGAACAAAGATGTCACCCTTTGTTTCAAACCCCTTGCTAGACCCCGAGGACCCAAGACTGAATGAGAACTGTATCTGTCCCCAGGAGTTCTCAGTCTGCTGATGGATACAGGTCTGGCAAAGTGGTTTAAGACAGGTCTTCTCAGGCACAGGTCTCAGGAGCCTGGAGAAAAGCTCTGCCCTCTGCTTTGGAGCTTTACGGAGAGGATGACATGTATGCTGGGTTTTGATGTATTCATAAGAGTTTGCAAATTAGCAAGGCAAAGGGGTGGGACAGGCATTTAGAGCCAAAAGGACAAATACAGAAGTTCAGTTTGTAAGGCCAGCAGTGTGTTTTCTGAGACTGATGCTCAGGGGATGTGTCTATGAGGGAAGAGGCTCGAAGGGGCTCTTCTGGTTGTGTCTAAATGGTATTGCCGTTGTCCTAGACCCCATGCCTGGCATCACTGGAGAGGAACAGGGGTTCAAGATGAGTTCAGGGGGCAGGGTCGGAGCAGGGAGCTCCCACCTTGAGGAGGGTTGGCCGCTTCTGAATGACTGGGGGACAGGAAGTGTCAAAGCAGTAAGCAGAGCTGCAGGACTCTGAGTAAGATACAGGTGGTTTCCTCTTCTTGTGGAGGAGGGATTTCACTCTCCTGTTTTGTGCATGCTTGCTTTTTCTCTCCAAATATGCTGCTCGAAGGTGGGTGAGATGGTGGCTTCGATTTCAAGGGGTGATCAAAAATATAATGTTTTAAGTAAAAAAGAGTTATTTCAGTAAAAGACACATTGCCATGAATCTTCCTCAAAATGTCCTCTTTTGCTTCAAACACATTGATTCCGTGTCCTTGCTATGTTCTGAAGCAGTTCTGGAGTCCTCTTTCCTGAGTGTCTTTACCAGCTTTGATAAAAAACAAAGTGAATATTGCTGCTGAGTGCCATCCAATGGAAAGGCAGGCTCATGAAAACATGAATTCACTGGATCTGGCACCCTGTGACTTCTGACTCTTTCCCAAAGTCAAAATGACCATGAAAGGTAAATGTTTTGAATCCATTCAGGACATTGAGGCAGCCTCGACAGTGCAGCTAAAGACACTCACAAAAGAGGACTTCCAGAACTGCTTCAGAAAGCAGCCAGAAAGATGGGATAGTGCACACAAAGTAAGGGGTCAGAGTATTTTGGGACGCATTACTGGCAATGTGTCTGACTGAAATACATTTTTAAAAATTTAAGCACTCATCATATGTTTTGGTCACAACTCATAGATTCTATGTTGATTGAAGGCAGAGGAGGGAGGTTGCTTTATATTCCAAGTCCTATCTATATAATAGGGTCTCTGTGGTTGATTAGTGCATTGGGAGGTCCTGTCAGTTACCCAGGATTATCTAGTGAATCAGGTAGCAGCCTAGGGTTCACATTAAGGGGGTGTCCCTCTGCAGCCTGTGTGTTTACCCTAGAGGACCTACAGGTAAGAGGAAATGGTGCTCCCACAGCTTAAGTGTCATCCAGAGATGGTGCTTAGGAGATGGTGTCCCTCATGAGCAGGGACATTAACAAATTAAAAGTTCATGTAGAGGATGGGGATCCTCTGTCTACTGTCTTGTCCTATAGAAAAACCAGTAAGATAAAGATACCAAATATTAAGAGGAGACGACAGAGAGGTCTCAGTAGTAGGGGCCAACGTCACTATCTCATTTTATTTTATTGTAGTGCTTGAGATCAAACCCAGGCCCTCACACACTTTAGGCAAGTGCCTACCTCTGAGCTACGTCCCAAGCTCTGACATTAGATATTTGCAGAAATTCCTTGCACAGGAAGGATGTGGCTCCTGTGTGGCCTTGGGGACAGCACCAGAGTTGCAGTGGAAATTGCCCAAGGTGATTTCCCCCTGACTGCTGGTGATGCCTAAAATTGTGACTGATGGTCAGGCATAGTGGCACATGATGTAGTCCCAGCACTCTAGGAGGCTGAGGCAGGAAGATTGTAAATTTGAGCCCAGCCTGGGCAACTTAGCAAGATCCTTTCTCAAATTGAAAAAATAAAGGGCTAGGGATGTAGGTCAGTGAGAAGTCTTGGATTCATTCCCCAGTAGTGGTGGGGAGGGAAGAGGAGAGAGGAGAGAGAAAAGAAATTGTGATGGGCTATCCAGAAAGACTAAAGCTCCCTGTACAGGAGGAGAAAACTTTGGGGACAGTGTCAAGGAGCCTCCCCCTGTTGGACGGTGATCCCACTGAATGATGTGCCAGCCAGTTTAGAGCATCCACACATCTCTGCAACTTCTCTAATCCTGCCCTTCTCTCTGACTTCCGGTAGGGGCCAGGATCTGCAAAGACCCAGAAGTTGAGCAGGCAACTGACCTGCTTGCAGACTTTGCCTTTATCTTTTCAATGTGGAATCTACTTGTTAGGGGAACTTGGGGAATCTATTTTTAGCCAAGACATTTGCTTCTGGCACTTAAGTTTCCTAAAAATGCTCTTTTCCTCCCCTTTTGTGTCATAACTTATCATTTGCCAAGATTTTGACTCCTCAGAGTGCTGTTCGAATATTTTCTTTTTCATCTCTTGGTTTGATTCCAAAAAGATTGAAAGCCAGGTGTTAAATTTCAACATAGAGAGACAACATCATATGGCTGTCACACAAAACACACCGTCCCTAGTGGGTGGCCGACTTGGGAAGCCCTTGGGGCAGTTTGAAAAATCCCCATGCCCAGGCTGCGCTGCACTAGACCCATTCAGTGGAAAACGGGATCTTAGGAGCACTGGAGGCTTTGAAAGCTCCCTAGGTGGTTCCAAGGTGAGTCGAGTGTGAAATCGCTGCTTCAGAGGTGATCTGGCTTCCCCTAGCTGGAGTCTGTTGGTCCCTGTTCCATTCCGGACCCTTCAGGGAATGAGCAAAGCAGCTTCAAGTGTGTGCCTTGAGGATGTGACTTGACCTCTCTGTGAAAAGGAGCCCTTGCAGCTTGGCCTCCCGCACCTTGAGCTCTTGGTAGGGTGCCTGGCGAGAAGTGGTCCTGTTAGGTGTTATAGAAACAATGATGATGACCAGGGCCACAGGAGCTTTCTTTAGGCATTCTCCGGGGCAAGTGTGGCTCTGAGCCAGGTGTGTGTCCAAGCTTTTTGCAGACCTACTCTTATTTATGCCTCTCAAGAGTCACAGAGTTGCTTCCTATTATCTCCATACCTTTGTCACATTGCCACCTCCATATCAAACAATGACATTTGCACAGCACACTGGGGTAAAGGTGGGACAGATGCAGGGGCTGGAGGAGATGCTGCTGGGTCTTGAGGAGTTGATATATTTCCCAGTTACCCCAGCTTATCCTGGGAAACTCTGCCCTTCACACACAATGACAGTGGTACTGATGGAGAAAAATGTGAGGACAGATTGCTCGGTTGGCTCCTTAAGTGTATATCTCCTGTCATTGATGGACAACTTGAAGTTGTTCACATGACATGATTTTAATTCATGGGACTGTTGTGTCCTGAATGGTGTTCTCCCCAAACTTTTATGCTGAAGTCCTCCTTCTTGGTACTTCAGGATGTGGCCATATTTGTAGAAAAGAACTTGAAAGAGGCAGGTTAGAATGTGCGCTGAAACGTGGCCCTTATTGCAACGTGATGGCGTTCCTATGAGAAGGACTATCTGGACAAAGTTGTACACATGGAGAGAGGGAAGACTTTGGGAAGATACACAGAGGCCTCCAGAAGAAACCCATCCTGCTGGCACCTTGGACTTCTGGCCTCCAGAACTATGAGACAGGAAATGCCTGGGAAGCCCCTGGGTCTGTTTGTACTTTATTATGGCAGCCTTGGTAAATTAGAGCAGGGAAGAAGCCCCTCTGTGGCTTTCTAGAGTCCACCTTTCACTCATCCTTGGGTGTCTCTTGTCTCTACAAGAATAGCTGACAAACTTCAGTGGGCTTTAGAGCATGTGGAGGTTTTGAGATGGACATCCAGGCTTCTCCAATAGGGTTTTTCTCTTATCAGTGGTGGGAGCCGGGTCTGGGAATGTGCATTTTCACCATGGTCAGTAGTGACAGATGCTTCTGGTCTTGGGGACTGAATTTGAGACTCACTGTTGTAACAGTCACAGGCCTGTGGGTGGCTCTCAGCAGGTCCTCCCAGCCTTCAGACCATATGCAGCTTGGGGCTGGCAGGGGTGCCCCTGGGTCAGCCCACTGTGGGGCTGCTGCTTCTAGTCCTGCTTCCTCCTTCCATCTGTCCCATGCTTCAGCAGCTGAGTGAGCAAGAAGCACTTCCTTCCTCACAGGCATCGCCTTTTATCCTGTCTTGGGTTCCTTACCCTGATGCTCTGTGGATTCCTCTCTGTTGTGGTCTCACCTAGGCAGGCATATCCCTGGGAGTACAGAGGAGGTAAAGAGAAGCAATCTCATTAACAGAGTTACAGTGAGCTGTAATCAGTACTGAAGACCTTTGTCTGAAATGCCATGTAACAATAGAGCACTAAGAAGGTTTGACAGGGATGATGGCATCAAGCTGGGGTGTGATGAGCAGATATTTTCTGGCAGACACGGGGGGCCCAAAGCACCCTTATTCAAGGGAGCAGCATGTGCCAAGGCCCGGGGGTAGATACACTGGCCTCTCTGGGGAAGAGGTAAGGAGTTAAGGGTGGCTGAAGTGTGAGGTCCATGGATGGTGGCATGGTGGCATGTGGGGAGAAATAGGCTGGTGGCACCCCTGTCTCCTTGGAGTTAGGCATTTAACTTTTAAGGAACGAGGACATTCATATTGCCATTGTAATACCTTACTACAAACTTAGTGGCCTAAAACAACCTAAGTTTATGCTCTAGGTTATCAAGGGTAGGAGTTTGAAGTGAGTTTTGCAAGACTAAAATCAAGAAGTCAGCAGCCCTGTGTTCCTTCTGGAGGCTCCAAGAAGAATCTAATCCATTTCTTGTCTCTGAGTTGTTAATGGTGGTATACTGGTGGTCTTTGGCTTGTGACCATATCATTCCAGTCTCTGCTTCTGTGGTCACATTGTCTTTGCTGGCTTTGAAGAACCTTTGTTATCATTGGGTTTACCCAGATAATCCCAAGTGACCTCCCCATCTCAAGATTCTTAATTTACTCACAGCTGCAGAGCCACGTCTTCCATAGGAGACAACTTGCACAGGTTCTGGGGAGTGAGGCTTAGCCATCTTCATGGGGAGGGCATAATTCAGGGAAACTGAGGAATCTCAAGTCTGCTCTGGGACTTGAGAAGGCCAGGGGGGGAAGGCCATCTACGCTGCCCCTCAGGGCCATGTGTAGTATGATGGACTCCACCAGTATCATTGGAGGAGGGAAAATTGGTGAGTGTCGTAGTGGCTTTCCCATTGCTGGAACAAAATACTCTCACCCACAACCTGAAGAAGGAGAGGCTAGTTTTGGCTCATGGTTTCAGTCCATGATCAGCTGGCTCCAAGGCAGAGATGGCGTGATGGAAGGGTCTGGTGGAGGAAAGCTGCTCACTTCATGGCAGCCAGAAAGCAGAGAGAGAAGGGAGGAACTGGGGACAAGAATCCACCCTTCCAGGTCTCACCCCGTGACCCACTTCCAACCAATTTCCACCTCCCAGCAGCACATTCAGCTCTGAACTCATCAGTGGGTGAATCCGTTGATGAGTACAGTGGCCCCATGATCCAGTCAGCTCCCACACACGTGAGATGTTAGGAGGACATTTTAGATCTAAACCGTGAGTATTTAGTACTGGAGACTGGAGGCGAGAGGAATTGAGGCAGAGTCTGAAGTTAAAATCAGCATCGTCATTAAAAGGTGGTGTTAATCAAGAGAGAGGGCACGGGTCCTTCAGTGTCCTGCTGACTGGCTTGTTGTCCTTTCCCGACATGCAGACACGGTGCTTCCTTTAGCAGGCGACAGTCTCCAGGGCATCTGTCCTTGACTTGCGCCTCATTTGTGAGGCTGGGAGCATCTGGAGCGCTGTGCATGGTTCCTGCCAGTAGGGGGCTCTGCTCTGCGGTTTTCATCTATTTGCAGGCAAAGATTTGAGCACCCCTGAGCAGCAGGTGAAGCCAGGCAGCCTTGAGATTGGCTGTTGCTAGGACAACGTTCCTCACTCTTCACACCTTCTCCAAATGACAATCGCGCTGCTCACCTTGATATCACTGGTTATGCTTTTTAAAAGTTTTCCCCCTTCCTTTCAGAAGCCCATGGAGTCTTTAAAATGGGTGCAAATAAACCTAAGAGCTGAAAATGACTTTGAAATAATTTATCAAGGAGGAATAATTCAGCTGGAAGTATCAGGAAGCAATTTTCAAGGCTCCTTGCCTGTGTATTTCCAGAAATGTGCTCTCCCTTGAGATAATGTTTCTTGTATCTGTTGCAGTAAATATCTCTTCTGTGCATTTGCTGATGGATTTTTGAACCTCTTTTGTCTCCTGTGTCTTCTGGCGCCTCTTTCTCTCTCTGCCTTTTTTAAAAAATCCTGCTTATTCTTTAAAACCATGGAAAACACTAGATTCCTTTATTTAAAAACAGCATGGGGTGTCAAAGAGGACTTTTCCTTTTCCTCAGGAATTCTGGTTTATGTCCAAAGCTGAGAGCACTGGGGGCTGGTGAGGGCTTCCATTGTTTGGAAAGGTGTAGAGATTAGCAAGTGAGGTCAGGCGACCTCCATGTACCTGACTTCTGTCAGGTAAAGATGACTGGGGAGGAATGAATGGAGGAGAGAGGGATGTTGGTTTCTTCCTCCCCAAAGAACTGGGTCCTGCTCAGATCCGATGGCTGAGATCGGGCTGCCTACTAGAGGATGTGCCTGGGACCCTCTCCTTTGCTAGCAGATGCTCTCAGGGGTCCCTCTTCAGAGATGGGAGCAGGGTTGAATGAGGGGGTTCCGGGAGCAGCCAAGATGGGGCAGACACTGACCTGCCGCCTCTGGTTGTCTGAACCTCGGGGTGATGCCTGGCTGTTGCTTGGGAAATGGTGAAGGCAGAGGCCAGCAGGAGGGAAGGGTGGGTGTGTTGGGGCAGCCTGCATGGCCTCAGTGTCAGCACCAGCAGGTGGGAGATGCTTGGGGTCCGGTGGACACTTGGGCATGCAGAGGGAACAGGGAGGAGTTCCTGCTGCTGCATGGGGCCTCAGTAGGGAGGATGCCAGGGTCAGGCCCAAGGTAAGTCCCAGGAGGCCAGCTGGGAGCACACGGTCCTGGTGGGAAGCCCAGCATTGTGGCACTCTTCTGGCAGGGCCCGGGGGCTCAGCTGGGCCCCAGAGAGTCCAGAGCCCATGCCTTGATCTCCTGCCAATAGGTAAGGATGGAGAACACCAGGGGTCACTGACAAGATGTGTCTTCTTGCTCCTTCAGGTTTACTCTCTGTCTTTTTTGTTGTATTTTGGCTTGTTTTTTTGCAGTACCAGGAATTGAACCCAAAGTTTTCACACTGAGCTACATACATCCTCAGCCCTTTTTATTGTTTCTTTTGGTATAGGGTCTCACTGAGTCGTTAAGTTACCCAGGCTGGGTTCAGACATGGGGTCCTCTTGCCTCAGTTTCCCAGGGTTACAGAGGCGTACCACCATGCCCAGCCTTCTCCTTTGTCGTGGGCCAGGAGCTGAAGTCTGCCCTGCAGGAGGCATGGAGGGCCGGCCTTGACTCTTTCTGTGTCTCTGTCACCCTGGACCTGAAGTGAGGCTTCGGCCCAGGAGACGGATGGAGATGGGAGCTGGACGTGAGTGGGAGAGTTCCTAGGAGGCCGCACCTTGGAGGTCCTCAGCTTAAGTCATGATTTCCTAACTTCTTTTGTTCTTTTACCCACCAGTGAGTGGAAGACTGCGGGGATGATCGTCAGCAGGGAAGGGAGATCGGGCCAAGCCAGGGTGAGGCACTGAGGGGAGAGAAACGAAGCCACTGTCTTTGCTCTGCAGAGACAGAGGCACTGTCAAACCTAACAGGAGGCCAAAGCAGGCTCTCAGCTCAGGGGGTGGGGCAGAGGGGAGGAAGTTTATGAGGTGCACTGAGGCACTGATTGGGAGGCCTTAGGAGTTGTGTGTGTGTGTGTGTGTGTGTGTGTGTGTGTGTGTGTGTGATATCTTACAAATACTTGAAGATGTCCCTCTGCTGCTCCACACATTTAATACATGTGGTATAGATTCATTTAATCTTTACAACAGCTTTATGAGCAGCTACTGTTATTGCACTCATTTTACAGAGAGGTTAAGAAATACACCCAAGGGCACACAGCTTGTGTGGAGGGGCCAAAGTCACCACCCAGGGCTTCTTGGACCATTTTCTGTCTCTCCCCTTCCTACCACCTCTACCAGTGTCTCGTTCAACTTTCCATTAGGGAATTTCCTAAACATGTCTAAAACAACACAGAGAATAATAGAATGGACTTAATATATGCATCACTTGGCCTCAGCAATTCCCAATTTATAAACAGTGTTCCAAACCCCCAGACTCTTCTGCCTCTTTCAGCAAATTTGTTTGAGGTGGTGGATGTTTGCTGAGTGGACAGATAAAAAAAAGAGAGAGAGCGAGCTGAAGAGTAATTGCCATTTGATACAGAACAGAAGAGCTTAGCTTTGGTTAAGCTGAAGTTCAGCTGCGGGGCCGGGGGGGAAGAAAAGAAAAGTAATTTAAGTAATTTGAATTCTGCATGCTGACTTAGTTTTGTCCTCATCTTATCTGACCTTATTTAATCAGACAAAAAAAAAAAAAGACAGAGAAGGTGTTTCCCATGGATTTCACAAGACCCTTAAATGAATCTCCCTTTTACACACATATAATTTTTTCATACTGGATGGTCTTAATAATATCGAATTTCACTTCTAAAGCAAGCTGACAAAAGCTTTTAAGACTCACTCATTCAGATGTGTCAGAGCAGCTGAGAATTAGCAATCTGGTGCCGATTCTGTTCTACCCAGTAATTCCTGCCAAAGGGTGCTGCACTTTTTACTGTAGAAGCCCACAGTTAGGGCAAAAACCACACGGTCTGGCCCCAGATTCCCATCACAGGCCCTCTGGCATAAGAATGGCCGCACCCTGGAGCTCACTGGTAAAGTCTCACATCTTCCTTGTTTTTTGCTGGAGGATGCTGGTGCTGGAGAGACACTGGGGCTCCCTAAGGAGTGGCTCTGGCCAGGGGCCAGGTGGCTCTGGGGTCCTGTTCACCAGTCTTACTTTGCTCTGAGCTCTCCTGCATGGCTGCTAGGATGGCTAACAACAAATCCCTGACAGTGCCAAGTGCAGCAAAGAACCTGATGCAATTTGACCAGGAAATGGGTTGGGCTAAAATGCCCAGAAGCAGTTTTGGAGAGAATCTGATATCCAGGGATGAATGTAAAACACACCTCTGATCCTCACTCAGGTTTTTGCTTCGAGTCAGATTTAGTACAATAAAATCCATTCTTTTGTTGTACAGGTCAATGAGTTTTGGCAATGCAAATAGACATGTATGGACCAGCAAAGTCCAGAGCAGTTCCATTACCCAAGAAGGCTCCTGGTCTCTCTTCATAGTCTGTCCCCATCCACATCCCTGGACGTTGTGATCAGCTCCCTAGCACTGCTATGTGGTTTGCTTTATGTCATATAAATGAATCATCCAGTGTATAATCTTGGGGGTGGTGGTCTTGATTATTTCACTTTCATTTTTCTAAGTGAAAAATTCATCCTGCTGTTGTATCAGTAATTTATTCCTTTTTATTACCGAGTAGTTTCCAAAGTGTGAGTGGACATTTTGGGTCATTTCCAGTCTGGAGCAATCATGAATAAAGCTTCTCTTAAGCATTCTTGTACAGTCATTGCATGAACATGTTTTCATTTTTGCAAGGGAGACACCTAGGAATGGAGTGGTGGATCACATGTGAGAGTACATTTCTCTTTGCAAAAAACCCAACACCCTGTTGTGCAAAGTGGCTGTACCATTTTATATTCTCACCAGCCCTGCTTCAGAATTCAAGTTGCTCCATGTCCTTGTCAACACTTGGTATTGTCAGTTATTTTTAGCCATTCTGGCAGATGTATGGATATCACGGGGGGTTTTAGACATGGAAGGGCATGACCACACTGGCTAAAGGTTAGCTTTAGTTATTACCCCCGTAAAAGTCTTTTTCCTGCAAGCCTTCAGCCTGCATTTTAGAAAATGGACAGCAGAATCGCTTCCTTGTGGGTCTGCCTTGCACTGGCAATCTATGAAGCTTTGTAAGAAACTTTGCAATTTAAGAGATAAGTGCCCTCGTATGAGACACAGCCATGGCACCTTGACAGACAAAGGCTTATGTGGTGTGGTGGGAGGAATATTCTCTGGAAAGCCAAGGGCCAAATTCCCTCTGACCCTTCCCAATTCTGGAGCATCCAGAGAATCATGCAAACTCTTCACCTGCCTCTCCTCTTCAATGGGAGAGATGGAGATCACTGTGCCTGCTGCCCCACCTAATCTGAGAGTGGAAAAGATCCTTGGGAGGGAAGAGGGCAACCTGCAGAGGAAGGGAGAGCAGGATCATTTTTACTGCTCTTGAGATAGTGATGGCAAAACTCTTCAGACCCAAAGTAAAGCCTTATGGTGATTAGCAGTGAAGGCTGACAACACTATTTGTCACCCACTTTGGATTTTTAATCATTTTCTATCATATCATACCATGATTATGCCATGAGAACTGCTCAGAGTAGAAACTGCATGTTCTGTTATGGATTTTTAATATAAAATTCTTCGTTGGCAGAAGAGCTTTCTTTTTTGTTGTTGTTAAATTCTTTTATTGGTACATTTTAGATATACAACACAATTACATTTCTCATTGGGGATTGTACCTTTACATAATGCATCTTGGTTCTTATTTTTTCCCCATTCCTAGCCCTCCCAGAAGAGCTTTCTTGTAATCACTCACCCTACTTCCTGGACACCACCCTTCTGAAATGTTACTTTAGACCTCGCTGTAATTTCAAACACTGTCAACTCTTGCTCATAAAAGGAGCTGTTTGTATATTTTGCGGGTTCTTCCTTCTCCCTCCTGCACCATTTATTTTACCGCTCAGTGCCACTCCCAGTTGGTTCTGATAGGAAAAATGGAAAATAATGAAATGTAGGCTTATTTTCTCCCTGGTTATAGCTGTCGTAAAAGTTTGGCTAAAATGCAGGGGTTTTGGCTGTCTGGGGATTTGAAAGATTCTTGCTATCCCTCTTTTCTCTGTTAGCAGTCAGCCAAAAATGGAATGATGGTGGACAATGAGATATTCCTGTTTGTGGTCTGTAATTTCTGTCTTCTAGACATTAGAAGATTATGTTCAGAGTTTGTACGGAACAAAAGTTCATAGGAGCTTAGTTCTCACTTGTACTTTTGTATTTGAATCAACAAATGGTTCTTTTTGGAAAGTAGAAAATGGGAGTGAAATAAAGAGCCTTTGGCTAAGCATTCTTTTGATCCATGAAAAGTTTGATTGTTAGTGATGGTCAAATACAATACTGGTATTTCTAAAAATTTTTCTCAAATGAGACAACTTGGGTGAGTGTGTAGGCTCTGGGGTTATGAATCATAGGTCTCCACTGGTCTCCCATTTTAATTTTGGAGATACATTTCAGAGATATGCACCCACAGAAAAATGCCTGGCTTCTAAGCATAACAAGGGCCATACTGAATACTCATTTATTTCAGTCAGTGCTGAGCTGACCAGCAGCTCGGGGCATGGGAGAGGTTATGGGTTGGTGCTTGTGACAGGAAACCGTGATACGGAGTTTTTGCCAGTACCACTGGTGTCAACATTACCATAGTGGTCAATTTGAAACTAGCAGGAATTGACACCTGTCTCACCTGGGACCTGAATATTTAACAACTAGCTCCAGCACACCATTTACTTCAAAGGACATTCTGCTTTCTGTGTTTATTTTTCATACAGATCCCTTGTACAGTATGAGTCCAGAGTATAGCATCTACATCGGTGCATAGTGACAACTTGAAACACAATAGAAGATGCCACCTGGGTGGTTACAGTGACAGCAGTGCCCTCACTTCATGTCCCCGTGTGTCTATGCAGATACAGGGCCTGCAGTGCTCCAGGAGCTGGGCAGAGGCCCTCAGCAAGAGCAGTCTTAGCAGCTAAAAGCACAGGATTTCCTTCTGATTTTCATGTCAGAGTGAAGATAAGACTCATTGAGAAAAGAAGTAGTTATCCAACCAGTGGCAGCATTACGGTGGTGATGGGCAGGACCGTGCTTGACTCTGGGGGTCCAAAGGGAGAGATCAGTCATGCCTTCTGGCCTGTGTTGTTGTAAGGGGGGGGGTGTCCATACAGGCTGTAAGGGTTTCTCAAGAGTTGGGCCCATAAGGAAATCTGCTGAGTGATTCTAGGATGGCTCAGCTCCAGAAGGGTTTGTGTTGGCATCCTGGCACCTTGGCACATGGCTTCATCTCCAGAATTTCAGTTCCTTTCTTGTCCAAACAGGTGTAATAATCCCTCTCTTGTAATGGGTTCCTTAGAGTGTGTGTGGGGGGGGGCCTTGAAATAGCAATAGCAGCCTTGCTTGCAGACATACTAGAGATGCAGTTTCCCAGGCTCTACTTCAGACCGCGGGATCATAAGCTCTTGAACAAGCCCAGCCATGGACTTGTGTTTAACAAGCCTTGCAGTTGGTGTCCAAGGTGACATTAACTACTGTGAGTGGCCCATGGAGTCACACTGCTGGGGAGGGTCACCAGGGGCCCTGTCTGAACACAACATGGCACCTGGCATGCTCCATCAATGGTAGCCTCTTCAAGGATGCTTGTGGAGATGAAGCATTTAGAGAGGTCTGCAGGTTGAGGAGGGGACATGCATGCTGGAAGCTTTCTGTGGGTGACTTTTTGAGATGGTTGGGTGGGGAAGAGAGAAGGAAGCAGAGTTGCATCTGCAGGGTTGGCTGGTGGACCCTCTCCTTAGGCTCAGGCTATTCTCTCTTGTTCCACTGCACTCCAAATCTCCCTTCCCTAAGGCAGGGCCAGTTCTGACTCTTGCAGCCCCTCAAGAGCTTGGATTACTGAATACAAGTAGAAGTGAAATATGTCCCAGACTATTCTTCCTGTTGTCCGTATCAGCCAGCTGTATACCATTGTCTCTCTGTATCCAGAGGGGATTGGGTTCAGGAGCCCTGCAGATAACAAATTCTGAGACTTCTCAAGTCCCTTTTATAAAATTGTGTATAGGAAATGCATAGAACCTACATACCTCCTCTCCTCTCCTTTAATCATCTCTAGATAACTTATTGTGACAGTTAAGTTGAATTATCAACTTAATTGGCTTGAGAACAGCCCAGGGGATTGGTAATCCCCACTTTTGGGTAGATCTGGGTGGATCATGGGGCCATGACTTTAGGTATATATCTGCTCCCTGGCCCCTTCCTTTCTTCCTCTGTTCCCCTGCTGTGCTTCCTGAGTGACATGGTGCATTAGTCATTTTCCCACTGGGATGCAGTACCCATCACCTGTGAAGAAGGAAAATTGATTTTGGCTTACATTTCCAGTGGATTTAGTCTATAGTCACCTGGCTTTAAGATAGAAAGGGCATGATGCAAGGGTCTGGTAGAAGACAAATGCTTAAGCCATGGCAGCCAGGAAGCAGACAGAAAAAGGAGGAGCTGGGGACAAGAATACACCCAGGTCATGCCCCCAGTGACCCACCTCTGACTAGGCCCCACCTGCTAACAGCACATTCATCCATGAACTCAGCCATGGATGAATCCACTGATGAGTATAGTGCCCCATTACTCAATCACCTCAACCACAGAAGACTTTCGGGGACATTTTAGATAAAAACTACAGGGGTTGAACCGCTGACCTCTTCCATTTCCCTCTGCCTTGCTAATGCCTAAATCTAGCAAACCATGGACCGAACCCTTTGAAACCATGAGCCAGAACAAACCTCTCCTCCTTTAAGTTCTGTGTGTCATATATTTTATCCTAGCAATGGGAAAACTGACCAATCTACTTATACTGACTAATACAAAGTAAATGCTGTGTAAATAGTTGTTATATACGGTATGATTCCCCCCAAAGCCTGTTCTTTTTCAGTATAGATGAAAAATTGTTTTTTCAAAGTATTTTCCATCTGTGATGAAATGTATAGATGCAGAACCCATGCATATGGAGAGCTGATTGTATTCCCTAACTTCTTGCTTCTTTCTTCATAGCACTTATGACTCTTTGCACTTAATTTTATTGCTTTTACTATAATTTTGATTTATGCTTTGTATCTGTTGCCACCAGAACATCAGCACTCCGAAGGCAGAGACGTTATCTGTTTTATTTGCTGTAGCCTCCCCACCACCTTAGAACTGTGGCAAGCATATAGTGAGTGTCCCTATAAATTTCTGCAGAAGGACTGGGCAGGTGGAGGGGCATTAAGAGTGAAAGTTCCAGAGAGCATAGTGGCACACATCTGTAATTCCAGCACTAGAGGAGACTGAGGCAGGAGGAACACAAGTCTGAGCCAAGTTTGGGCAGCTTAATGACTTAGCAAGAGCCTGTCTCAACAAAACAGAACTGAACAGAATGGATCCGAATCAAACCCGAAAAGGGCTGGGATTTAGCTCAGCTCAAAGGCCCTGGGTTAATCCCTAGTACCACCAAAAAAAAAGTGAGATTTCCAAGAGAGAAATTATGCAAACAGTGGTGCTTTCCATCTGAGCTCTGAGCTTCAACACAGAGCACAGCCATGTGTGGAGATCCGAAGCTCTGAGCTAGGCCATTGGAAGTAGACAGCTGTCTCAAGGAAGTCAAAGTCTTATCCCCCTTTAGGAATAACGATGGCGGCAGCCTTCCTTGCCCCAGTGTCCTTCTGTGGGTTCTTTCTCATTCCCTCCCGTGCTGCTCTGGGGCCATGGTGGTTACCCCAAGGACAACGTTTCAGTTAGACAAAGGGTAGGGAAACTTGAAACCCATTGAACCCATTGTTTCTTTTCAGTTAAAAAAAATTAATCTATGTGTGGAGCTTTTGTTTAGAGCCAAAGATAATTGAGTGTTTGTTTTTCACTTCTCTCTGATGGTGATTAGGAGAAGGTCAAGATGCATGATGCATAGCTCATTTGAGCTTTTGTGGTGCGCTCAGGGTGGGGAGGGATGAGGGTACAGCGATAAGTGACCATTGTGATAACATGAGTGGCCGCTCACTGTGTGGCTATTACTGTACCATATTTCATCCTCACAACAGTCCCGTGAGCAGGTCCTTTTACCTGGACTTATTCATGGATGAGCAGACTGAGGCTCAGGGAGGTTTATTGACTTGACCCTGGGTGCTTGGACCTTTGTTATTCATTTCCTAGGCCTGTTGTAAGAAACTGGCTGGACCACAAGTTAGGTGATTTCAAGCAGCAGAAATTTATTTTCTCAGGCTTTAGAGCCTGGAAGCCTGGAATCAGAGGGTTGGCTGGGCCGTGTGCCCTCTGAAGGTTTTTTCCTTGGCTCTGGCTTCTGGGTTCTGGGGGTTTGGGGTGATATCATCCAAGACGAGTGTTCCTGGGCTTGCAGGTCATCATTGCTCCCCTCTCTGCCTCTGCCTTCACATGGCCTTCTTTGCTCTGTGTGCCCCTGTGCCTCCCTTTTCTGATAAGGAGGCCAATCTCTGGGTGTAGGGCCCGTCCTAATCAAGTGTGATATGAACTTGATTATATTTGCAAAGATTTACTGATTTATTTGTTCATTCAGTGGTAGGGATGGAACCCAGGGGCACTCTACTACCAAGCTGCACTTCTTGCCCTTATGTTTTATTTTGACAGCCTCCCTAAGTTGCCCAGACTGGCCTCAAACTCGTGATCTTCCTGGCTCTGCCTCGCTAGTAGTTGGGATTGCAGGCATGCGCCACCACAACCAGCTATGTCTCTATTTTAAAAGAAGACCACATTCTAGCCAGGGGTCATGGTGCATACCTGGAATCTCAGCATTCTGGGAGTCTGAGGGAGGAGGGTCACAAGTTTGAGCCCAACCTAGGGAATTTAGCAACTTAAGTGAGACCCTGTTAAAAATTTAAGAAGTGAAAAAGAGGGATTTAGCTCAGTGCAAAGGCTCAATCCCCAGAACCCCCCCCACACACACAC
>NW_004624740.1:10002159-10017597 GCF_000247695.1 Heterocephalus glaber | reverse complement strand
CCCACCCCCCGCCGCAAGGCACACAGATGGACAAGACCACATTTTGTTGGGGACATTATTTAAAACTGTGCATCTCTGTCTGTCCCATTGGAGTTCACAATGCTGTCTTCTCAGCTGCTCAGATCCCAGAGGGGGCTCAATGGCAGTGTGCCCAAGCCTGGAGAAAGGTAGAGCCACCTGGATTTGTGAGTGGGGAGAAAATCCCACCAGAAGGGGTGACATTAGGCCTTGCTAACATAGCTTATGTTATGTGACATGTACTGTCTTGATTGTTATGTCTTCACTGGGGATTACCAGAATCAAATAATCCCCTGACCCGCTGAGTGATTTCTGTCTCTCTGTCCTCTGTAATATTTACCTGGCCTGTTTGTGTGTGGCCACTATATCTCGGGCCATCTTTTGCATTTGTCCAGGTTAGTTTGCTTTAAGTATGTTTTGTATGGGTGTAATGGGTGTAGAGAACAGCACTCTCTGTCCCACGCTGAGCTCTTTTGCCTTTGGAGAGGTGACAGAAGGGGAGACAGAGGGAGGGAGGTCCTGGCTGTGGCAGGTGGGGCTGTCCCAAGCCCTGGACAGCCAGAGGCGCATACGGGGCTTCCCTCGTTCTAGGCTCCGTGTGAGGTGTTGCTCTTGTGGTTGCCTTCAGTCTTCATAGTCGACCTGGGAGGTGCCCTGGGAGGTAGGAGCAAGCTGAGGCTCACAGAAGTGTTAAGTCCCTTTCTCCACAGTCACAGTGCTTTATGGTAGTAGAGGGGATTATGTTACTATATCAGCCAACTGTTATTTTTCCTTTCCATGGAGAGGGGAAGGTAGGAGAAGAAGGTGGGTATGAAAAAAAAACAGCATATCAATTTAAGAGTATGAGTTGTGATCACAAATACAACGATTGTTTAAATTTTAAAAGTTTATTACAGTAAAAGACACTGCCATGAATTCCCTTCAAAATATTACTCCTCACTGCAAACGCACTTATCCCATTGTTCTTGCCACTTTCTGACGCAGGTCTGGAAGTCCCCTTTCGTGAATGTCTATAATTGTGTGGTTGTGGCTGCCTCAATGTCCTGAATTTATTCAAAACTTTTCCCTTTCATACTCATTTTCACTTTGAGGAAGAGCCAGAAGTCACACAGTACCAGATCCCACGACTAAGGTAGGTGAGGACACATTGTTAGTTTTTCTTTGGCAGACATTACTGTAAACATTTGGAATTTTTTATTTGTCTCTAGACCTTCTTGGTTCCAGGTGATTGAAAACCAATTTAACCTAGCCAAAGAATGGAGGGAAGAGGAAGGGAATATTCCAGCTTCTGGACCCAGAAGTTGAGAGTTGTATCTTGCTTCAGATGTGGCCGAATCAAAGAGTTCAAGCAATGTCATTAAGACTTTGTCTCCCATCCCCTTTGTGTCTCATAGTCAATCTTTCTCCATGTATTAACCAAGATGGCAGCTAGAGAAGTGTGTCTTTCTTTATTGGAAGATCTATCAAAGGGGGTGTAGAAAAGTCTGGTCTGGTTTGAGGCCTGGATCCTATGTGAACCCATTTCAAGGGTATATATAGTCTGTGTTCTGTGATTTGGCTGGACTAGATCACACACCCTTGTTTGCCTTGGGGGAGTGATGGGGTTGTTCTGGTTCACTTGGGGTGGGACCCATGTGAAGAATGCACCTGTTTTCCACAAGAGGGGATGGGTTGCTAGACAGATAAGAACCACAGATGCCCAGAGGTGGTGGCAGACTCACCAGCAGAGTAGATAATTTCAGTCCATGAGTGGATAAAGAGAAGGAAAAGCAGGAGCTATGGAACCAGGCTTTGGGAATCCCCAGTGTCACCAAGTTTGAGGAGCATTCAGAAGTAGGAGGAAGCAAGAGGAAGCCCAGCTGAAATAAGCACAATGTTATTCCCCAGGGTTACATAGTAGTCAAGTCGCTTCTGCTAGACACTGTGATCCAGGTGCAGGGTGTCTCAGTCAGCTCAGGCTGCTGTAACAAAAATACCTTAGACTGGATGTCTCAAATGACACTAATTCTTCATAATTCTGGAGGTTCGAAAGTCCAAGGTCAAGTGTCAGCGTGGTTGGGCTCTGATGTGGACCCTTTTGCTAGTTTGCAGATGGCTGTCTTCTTGCTGTGTATTCATGTGACAGTGACCAGAGAGAAAGAGAAGGCTGTCTCCCTCTTCTTCTAAGGACACTAATCCCATGCTGGGGGCTCCACCCTCATGACCTAATTACCTCTCTAAATCCTCATGTCTAAACAGCATCACTTTCAAAATTCATCAAGCCATGAATCTTGAGGACATAAATATTTCAGCCAATAGCAGAGGGCTAGCAACAGCCAGGTCAAAGAAGGACCAGCAGAATGTTTTAGCTTTGATAGATCTAAAAATTTAATTATCAAGGCTTTACTACCAATCCTCAAGTATAACTTTAGGAGAATTTGCCCATGCAGCCTGGCCTGGAGGCAGCTTTCTGGGGTTCTAGCTGAGTCCCCGTCCTGCCCCCAGCCCTATGAATGTGCAGGGAGTTAAGTGCACAGGTGGTAAAAACCCTGATCGCCTTCAGTGACTATTTAGATAGAGGAAGGCACCTCATAGCTCCGGCCTGTGACCGCCTTGACCATGAGACAGAGACAAAAAGACACCATTTAGCTGCAAGGGGTTGGCTCTTTTTAGCTCCAGCTTAACTGCAGACAGGCAAATAGTCCTTTCCTGGAATCTTCAAACTTCCAAATGTCATGAGCCAGAGGAAGCAGTCTCAGAACCATGCTGAAGCTTTGCTTGAATTTGGCTCCTATGAATGTGATGGCCCAGAGCACAGGTCCCAGTCTTTTTTCCATTAGAGACTAGTTTCATGGCAGGCAGTTTTTCCACGGAATGGGGTGCTGGTGGTGATTCCAAGACGATTCGAGCACATTACATTTGTTGTGCACTTTGTTTTTCTGAGTATTACATTGTACACTTGATTTCTGTTATTACACCAGATTTTCATAAGGCGCACACAACCTCAGTCATGCTCCTGCGCAGGTCACATCCGGGTCTGTGCTCCTGTGAGAATCCACTGCCTGTTGATCCAACGGGAGGCAGAGCTCAGGTGGTGATGGGAGAATGGGGAGTGTGGAAATACAGAGGAAGCTTCCCAGCTTGGTACTCACCTCCTGTTCCTAAGAGCCCAAGGACCTATTCTGGTCCATGGCTGGAGGTTGGTGACCCCTGTGCTGGAAAGTATCCCAGGGCTCCGGAGGCAGCTTCTCAATCGAACTCTAATGAGCATCGTGTAGAATTTTTTTTTCCCAATGCAAAACATTTTAATAGGTTGTCAAATATACAGTTATTAGAATTATCTAAATATTACTTATAAAAATTGGTATATCACATTAGATGATTCTATAAAATAACACAAATTACACATTGACAATAACCCCTGAAGTCCAAGAATACCCAATAGTACAATTTACAAGCACACTAAAAAAAACATACTAAAGACATTAGACATTTAAACCAAAGTAACTATGACTAAATACATTCATTCATGAAGTACAAAAAAAATTAGCATTGCTGCACATAGTCACTAATAGCATAATTTTAGGTGCAGTTTCACATGCTTTCATTAATCCAGTACAATTCCCATGTAAAGTGTCTTTGTGCACACAATTTTTATTTATATGCGGGTGCATCGTATTTAAAGTCTTTTTAACTTCAAAATTAAATTGTTTATATTGTATGTGAACACCAGGCTAAAATTTAACCTCAATAACAAAATGTAAAAATTAAAATTATTGAAAGTATATGCTGATTTAATTGTATGAACACTATTTCCTCTTATAGAGGCTATCAAAATACTCCATCAGAATTTCAAATTAATAAAAAATGGTGGCTCCAATCTTCCTAAAATATTAAAAAACATTTTAAGTTATAATACAATCATTCTGTGAATCAAAAAAGTAATTTCACATTGTCCTAATTAAAATACCAGTTATTTGAAAGTAAGACTGAGGCCTAAAATAGTTCCTTGAGACTATGTAATGGAATGTCTTTCACAGTAATGTTATGTTAAAAACCACTCAAAATGGGCAGATAAGTAAACGAACCTTTCCCAGTAAAAGTGAAAAATTAAGCCTTTTTCATGTGTTCTATAACTACTACCCGAACTCAAGAATCAAATGGAGATTATGATCCAGCAAAACATTACTTCTAGCCTTTCTGCCCTATTGATATTAGTCCCCTCATCCTCAGTACTTAGGGAGAGGGGGTTAAAAATGCTTGGCACATGGTATGTGTCCAGTAAAGTTCTGAATGAGCTAAGAAGCCTTGCCCCCAAAGGCAGTCCTACTTGTTTCTCTAAACACTGGGTACCTGCTGCCTCTTCAGATAACCAAAGTGACAATTTTTACAAAGAAAATGATGTCTCCTGGGGTATTAAAACATTATAGAAAGAAAAAGGATAATTGAAGCTACACATTACCAAATCAAGGTCAAAGGCACCAGATAAGAAAGATAATTACAAAACACTGTAAACAATTTTTAAAGTAAATCAACTTTTTTTTTTTTTGTATTGGGGATCGAACTTGGGTCTGTGCGCTTGCGGGGCAGGCGGCAGAACCACTGAGGTAAATTCACAGCTAAATCAACTTTTAAGTGTCAAATTCTAAGAGAAAATAGTACTAAATGAGCATCGCATAGAATTGCATCCTCTCTTTTACTTGTCAGCTTCTGACATCCCTCACTTCCTCCTTTGGGATCATAGCACTGAACTGAGCCTTTTGTGAAATCTGCTATAGTATCAACATGCCACCATTCCCTGAGGCTGAAAATTGTGTCCATAGTGTTGAATTTGGGAGCAAATTATATATATTTTCTGATATCAGAAAAATCCATTTTGACCTAACCACCTCCCAGTGTGGGAACAATTTATGATTTTCTACTTGATGCTTTGAAAATTCATTTGAAATAAAAAAAAAAAAATGACCCATAGATTTCAGGTTAGCTTCCCGGGATAAAGATGGGCCACCTGCCAGAGACAATTCTACTCTGGAACAAATCAGATTCTGTCTTTTCTCTACTAAGGCCCCAGCCTCAGGTTCTTCCCCTGTGTGTTAAACATTTCTTAAGATTCCCCGAGCTTTTCTTTGGTGATAAATAAGAAAACTCATCCACGTGGGCTCCTAGCGTGTTCCCTGAACCTTGCTTTCATGGAGATAAGTCCAAGAGACATCAGTGTGGCTCCGTGAAGTCCAAAACCCATTCAGGGAGAGACCTGCTTTTGTGAGGGCAGGCTCAGGCCAAACCTTGTTTATCCCGATGACTGCTGGCAGGCCCGTGGCTCCTGCCGTGAGGCCGAGGCCTGTGTGACCTGCCTTATTTGCAGCTCAGCTTAACAAACATTTGGGGTTTCAGACACAAACAGATGGGAACCTTTCAGCCTGGTGGGAGAGCCAGTAATCGAAATCCCACCGCAGGGTGAAAGAGCAGCGTACAAAGGAAAAGAAGTGGGTCATGTTATTCTTTGCTCCCATCCTTCAGCATTGGGGTGGGCTTGTGGCTGGTCCTCATTCCAACAGACGGATGGAAAGGCCTCTTTCTGGCAGTTTGGAGAGCCTGGAGCTGGTTTGATACCTAAGGGAATGTTTATGTTAGTATCTATTTGCAATATATAGTGATTGCATTCAGCTTCGGGTATTGCAGCATGTACATGGCACATCTTGGTCATTTTTACTACCCCTGTCCTCACCCTGTCTCTCCCTCCTTCCCCAGAGCCCCTTCCCTCTACAAAGTCTGCCTCCCTGGTTCTGAACATCTCTTTTATTTTTCTCTTTAAATTATTTACATTTTGGTGGGAATGTAAACTAGCACAACCACTATGGAAATCAGTATGGAGATTTCTCAAGAAACTAAAACTAGAAATTCCATTCAACCCAGCTATACCACTACTGGACATCTTCCTGAAAGTATTACAGTATTATATAGTATTATAGTATATATAGTATTATTGTATTATAGTGATACAGGCATAACCACGTTTATAGCAGCACAAGTCACAATAGCTGAATCATGGAAGTGGCTTATATGTCCATCAGCAGATGAATGGATAAAGAAGATGTGATATTTATGAAGGATGCATTTGAGCCATTTGTAGGGAAATGAATGAATCTTGAGATCATAATGCCTAGTGAAATAAGTCAGACACAGAAGGTTAGATACTGTATGGTTTCTCTAATATTGGAGACCCAGAATGCCAAAGGAAAATCTTGCACAGTGATTTCAGCAGAGGGAGGAACAATGTGCAGACTGGCTTGGAACTGGAGAATATTCCACGCACCCTCAGATTTGGGGTGTGGATGAGCCTGCTTTGGGAGGGGGTGGCATGGGGCTGGCTGCATCTGTGGGAAATGGGTTTCAGATAAAGCAAATGAGGAGTTTACAGGGAAGCGTTCTGTGCTATAGAATGAGACCTTAGAAGCCACTTGGGAGGATTGGGCAGGAAAAAAGAGGTAGAGGATTAGCGAGGGGCAAACCCTGGGCATTATGGGAGTAAGGATTCAGGAAGGGAGTGTGGCAGGGAGGCCCTGCAGTGACCAGGACACATGTAGAGTGGTGGCATTAGCTGGGGAAGCTGAGGTGGAACCAGAGGTTCCCCAGCCACACAGAGTACACAACTCATTTCTCCCCTCCTTCCTTTATAATCTGTAGTTCCAATTTTTTTATTTTGGGTTGATTGTATTAATTTCATTTTACCATAAGCTGCTTCAAATTATTCTCTATGTAGGCACCTACATAAAGATCATTTAGTTTAGAAAAATAGGAGGCTGTTTGTTCAGCTTGAAAAGCCAGGTCTTCTTCTCCTCTGCTAGGCCAGTAACTGGGCATGCAGGTGAGATTTCTTTTTTTCGTTGATTCCAAACAAAGTGTTTTCTGAAAGAGTTCTAGAGAAAGGAGTCTTCGAGCTTTCATGGTTAAAAGAATCTTTTGCTGCTATGTAATGGTTTCACTTGCTATTGTTCAAATAAATCCATTTCCCTTTGGTCCTGAGTGTAGATGCTTGAAGATCACATTTGGTTTTGTGAAACGAAGTTCGGAGCTCTTCTCTCTGAATGAGTTAATTGATGATATGAAAAACATCAGAGAACTCAGTTGGAGTGGAGGATATCCAGGGTTTATGGGCCCTGAAGTTTATACAATTTTGGCCCCCTCTTTATAAAGAAAAAGATTGGCAGGTATGGTGGGACACATCTGTAATCCCAGCAGTCAGGAGGCTGAAGCAAGAGGATCATCACCTCGAGTTCAAAGCCAGCCTGGGCTACATAGTCAGTTCAAGGGCAGCCTGAACTACCAGCTAGTTCACTCAGCTAGGATTGTTTTAAAAATTGCTATGAACTTATATCTTTTGCTATATGAATGTAAGATGACAGCATTTCAAGTTTTCTTGGGTTCACTGGCATTAAATATTGTTATGCATGTACCAAATGTTTGTATCCTTCCAAAATTCATGTTGAAATCCCAACCTTCAGTGTAATGGTACTGGGTGGGGCTCTTGGACATGATTGAACAATGAGGTTGGAGATTTCATGAATGGGATTCATGTCCTTATAAGAGTCTCCAGAGAGCACTCTTGTCCTTTTCTACCTTGTACAAAGGCCACAGCAAGAAGACAATTTTCTACGTACTAGGAAGTGGGCCTCACCAGATACCAAGTTTTCTAGCACCTTGACCTTGGACTCCCTGGCCTCTGGGACTGTGAGAAATAAATATTTGTTGTTTAAGCTGTCAGTGATAATTCACCAAGAAAGAATTTCAGCTAAAAGGGAGGCTTTATTTTGTAATTTGTTTACATACTCTGGGGACACAGCCTTCAGTACCAAACAAAAGTGTGCTCCAAGGAACAGAGACCAAGGGTCACTTTTACAGAGGAAACTCCTGCCCAGATTCATACTCAGGTCCACCTGTGCAAATGAGGAATGCAAATATGTTCAGTTCCCATTGGTTGGGTTCATGTAAATGAGGGAGAGTGCTCATTTGTGATTGGTTGACATTTACATTTGTCTGTAGGCTGTAATTCATTGACCAGGTCCAGGAACCAAAATGAAACATTTGGGAGCACTGTGTATCTTGACAGTTGGGTCAGGAATGTACTTGGTAGAGGCCACAGTGTTTAGCTTCTGGTGCTTCCAGGAACACAGAGTACATGTGATCCCACAATCAGCAAACAGCTATTAGATTCCATTTTGAATTTTAGACTCTGTTATGCATTGGAGACCCTTGTTGGAGATTCTTTTCTTAAAGGAGGAACTTTGCTTAAAGTTCATAAAATCTTCCTGATTGGTATTCTTTTTTTGTGCAGCCTGAACAGACCAAGACAGATATGCTTTGAATTGATGAAATTATGAGTATTATTAGAAACTGTCCTACCCCAGGCAGCTCAACAATCTACAGGTTGGGAGCCATCATAAACATATCCCACTGAAACTAAAATAAATCTATTCTCAACCTAAATACACCAAAGCCAGATTCCAAAGGACTGCCTCTCCTTCCACACACATGTGAGAGAAACCATAACAGAAAATCAGACAGTCAGCTGGCTGCAATGAAAGTATCTTGCCTTTGCAGATTTTACAAAAGTGTTTGACCATCTGCACAGATTGCTAGGGCCCTTTCAAGGCCTTGAAAGTGGCCCATGAGGGGCCAGGAAGCTTAAGCTTCAATTGCTTCTTAGCAAATCCAACTCTGCCTTCTTGATTACTTCTGCATGCAAATCTTTACTACATCCCTTGAGCGAAGGACCCAGGCTCAGATTCGCTGGGTGCTTTCTCTTCTTTGCAGACCTTTAAACTTGTCGTGGAGCTCTCCTTGAAATAAGCTTTAGGAATACTTGCCCAAATGATGATTACATGTCCTTGCATCTGTGTAGTGGTTTGCCGTTTGCAAGTGTTCACAATGCTTTATTTTATTTCATCTCCCTTGGGCCAGATAGGGCCAGTATTATTCCTGTTTGCAAATAAGGAAACATGCCTGGAGCAGGCCAGAGCTTTTTCCATCTGCCTTGCATGACGTGCATTTGCAGCAGGAGCCAGTGAGGTGTGATTAAGCAATGGCTGGGTGCCCATCTGGAGACCAGTGCTATCCATGCTGGCTCCACATAAGCTAGCACTGCACCTTGTCTTACATCTTCCTAAGCCTCAGTTTCTTCACTTGGAAAGGAGAGATGATCTCCTAGTAGTGATCTTTAAGTCATTTTCAAACATTCTTTTTACCTACTTCAAGAGGAGCATTCCTACCTTGTTTCACATCTGAGTAGGAGTAAAGGAGTGTTTTCCTTCCATAGTTCTCTTGTTGTGGATATCCTTTTACATCCGGGTATCATCCTGGCATCTCATGAGTGTGTCTTTTCCTGCCCATAAGCTTGGCCCTGGCAGGATCCGTGTGGAAAGTTCTTCATGTGGTTCTTGGATCTTAGGAGCAAATCTCAGACTCTCAGAGGGGTTTGAGCACCCCGAGGCTCCCAAGGTGGTGTTGCTGACTGTTCAGGGACCCCGTGTCAGTGTGGTGGCCTTGCTTGTGGACCTGGGCTGTGCTTCTGTTTCTCATCCGAGCTTTGACACATGTGTTCATCTGGAAATTCAAGCCCACAGTTTGGGGGACACATTTAGGAGACACAAACTGATGGAGGAAGCCCTGCTGGAGGGTGCAGGGAGGGCATTTGATTGACTGACCCTGAGGACCATTTTGTTTCTGGATGCATTTTGTTGGTGAGGGTAGCACTTTACTAGATATTTCTTTACTTAAAATAACGTACAATGCAGTTTGGTTCATATAGCTGAAAAAGTGTCCAAAGAGTGATTAAAATGTGTAGTGAATGTTTAAAATTTTTAAATACTGTTAACAGAAAAGACACATTGCCATCAACCCTCCTCAGAATCCTCTCCATCCCTTTGAACACTTATCCCATCATATTTGCCACTTTCTGAAGCAGCTCTGGAAATCTCCTTTCCCGAGTGTCTTTATGAGGTATGAGGAAGAATATGATGAACACTGCTACCAAGCACCATCCAACAGAAAGGAGGCTTGTAAAAAAATGACGGTGTGACCTCATCCACTCTATTCATTGGATCTGGCATTTAGGTGACTTCTGGCTCTTGCCCAAAGTAAAAATGACCATGAAGGGGAAATGTTTTGAACCAAATCAGGACATCAAGGCAGACACAACAACACAACTAAAGACCTCAGGATTTTTTCTTCCCATTCCTGTTTTGTGCCTTATTGTCAGAATCATTATTGGGCATAATTAATAAGGAAATTACTGAATTTGGATATTATAGATTTTTTGTCTTTGCATGCATTTACTTATTTATTTGTGCATGTAAATATAAAGATTATGTGTCATTCAGTGTTTAATCTTGTTTTTTAGTTTTCTTTTTTAAAAATTTTATGTTTTTTATGGTAAAGTTCACATAAACATTTTAAAGAGGATAATTCAGCAGATGTTAGCATATTCACAGTAGTGTGCAACCAGCACCATTTAAAGCTAGGACATTTTCATCACTCCCCAAAGAAACCCCATTCCATGAGATAACTCCAGACTTGATGATGGTTCGATTTAGAATTTTTTGATATTAGGATGGCGCAAAGTGTTACACATTCGGTAGAAGCTATACTTAAAGTTTTGAGTTTTGACCTTTTCCAGGGCTACGGCTACATGATTCAGTCCTCTCTTGTGGTGCTGGGCAGTGATAGCATCCACAGCTCCCAGGCAGCCGGACGATCACAAGGGCGACAGCTGACACTGTGGTGTGCTGTTGCTGAGCCAGGGTGCTTGGGAGTGTGGGTGTATTCAGTGCATTTCGACTGGCAGTGATTTTTCACTGTACACTGGGTTTACATGGACAGAGCTCCATAGTAAGTTGAGGAACACTCATATTCATATTCATTCTCTCTCGCTCCCTCCACCCCTCTCTGGTACTAGGGATTGAACTCAGAGCTTTTGCACTATAAATAAAAGTATTTTTAAAAATATTCAGGGTCTTGCTGAGTTGCCCAGGCTGGGCTGGAAATTCCAGTCCTCCTTCCTCTGCTTCCCAGAGTGCTGGGATTACAGGAGAGTGCCACCACGTACCAGTTTGCATACACTTTTTGAAGATTTGTTAAATGCTCACACTGAGGGGCTGCTTTATGGGTGTGCATGCAACTCCTTCAACAGGAACATAATGTTAGCTGTATGATAAGAATCTTGAGACAAGCTTTTGTCCAGGCAGGATGCTGAGGAATGTGTACACTTTGGACTGGCCCTGGACTGCGAAGCTTTCTTTCTGGTGGCAAAAAGAATTCAGGAGGGCAGGTGCTGTAGGGAGGCCCTGCACAGGCTGTGGAGGCTGTGGAGAAGAGAACCCAGGGGAGCACCTGGGAACCCCGGCCCAGCACAGCACTGAAGAGGGGCCTGCAGAGGGTGTCCTGGGGTGCTGGTTTACTGAAAGATCCCTCAACAATTTTTTTTTCTTTTTTTTTTTTGGTATGGGGCGTCAAACTCAGGACCTTGTGCTTGCGAGGCAGGCAGCAGAACCACTGAGCTAAATCCCTGGCCCTCCCTCAACAATTTTGACAAAAGCACTAGTGTTGGCTGCTCACGGCCTGAATTAGATCCTTAGCACTTCTCTCTGAAAATCTTCCTGAAGTTCCATTTGCATGTTGTGTTATTTGATTCTCTCTGCCCTGATTACTGCTGTTCTACAAATGCCTGTGTGCAGACTTGGCAGAGCCATGTTCTGTCATCATAAAAGGCGATATTTGGAAACAATATGGTTAAGTAGACAGAATGCTGGACTCAGTCCCCAGCCTGGCTCTGTGACCTTGTCCACATCTCTTACCTTCTCTGGGCCATGGTTTCCACATTATTAAGCAAGTTGGTTGGAAGAGATTTCTAATATATCCTTCATAGGAGTGGTTATCAGGGTTAAATGAGCTAATAATGCATGTAAATTCTTTGGGACAATGCCCTCACAGCTTAAGTGCCAAGTAAATGGTTGACACTAGCAATATACCTAGGATTATTAATATGTTCACCTTAAAAATTCAGAATTAACACCCAAGTAGCCTATTTCCCCAACATCATTTGGTAAGGAGGAGTCTTTAATTTGGAACACATTCTTTATCATGTATTAAGTCCCAAAGTGTCCCCTGGCCTGCTGTTGGACTTGATTTTGTTCTTCTGGTTTGCTTTTTGATCATTTTTATTAGAATAAAATAATTTTAATTGCCATAGCTTTAATGTACTTTTCAATATATTTGGACAACCACTGTCATGATTTTAACTAAAAGAATTTTAACATGTCTTACATTCCTACTTGCCATAATTCTTAAAAACTATTTTGTTGGGTTGGCCTCAAATCTTACTGGGATTTTGATTAGAATTTAGTTCTCTTAAATCTAAATCCTCGTCTGTGAAATCTGCCTGGCGATATTTAGCTTTTCCATCTAGGAAGAGTCTACATTTCTTTATGGATTTCAGTATTTTATATCTTTCCTATCACCCTGGGTATTCCTAGATAGCTATTTACTAGTTAATATTTTTTACTGGTGTTTTCCACTGTGTATTTGTTATGGTTTAGATCTAAAATGTCCCTGGAAAACTCTCATGTATATGGAAGGTGACTGGAGCATGGAGGCGCTGCACTCATGAGTCGATTCATCCATTGATGAGTTCATAGATGAACGTGCTGTTAGGAGGTGGGGCCTGGTTGGAGGTGGATCACTGGGGTCATAACCGGGAAGGGTGTATTTTTGTCCCCAGCTCCTTTGTTCTCTCTCTGCTTCCTGGCTGCCAAGGTGTGAGCAGCTTTCTTCCACTAGGGTCGTCTATCATGCTGTTTCTGCTGTGCAGCCAGCAACCCATGGACTGAATCCACTGAAACCGTGAGCCAGAGTACACTTCTCCTTATCTAAGTTGTGGGTGTGTAGTAGTGTGTCCTAGCAACAGGAAAGTGACTAATGCAGTATTCTAATTAGTTTTTGCTTTAGGAAAAGTGTTGGTTTTTAATTTTTATGCTACATGTACCTGATACCAAATCATACCACTAGACCTGTGTACTAATTTTCAGAATTATTACTTTGATTATCTCATGTTTTCTAGGTATAAAATCATATAATGGAATGCAAATAATGTTTATATCCATTATAAGTTTGATTTACTAGGAGATTGTCTTTTTGATTATTTTGTCATTTCTTGCATTTATTCATCAACTTAGACTTTTCTTCTGTTTTCTGATTCATTAGTTTCTGCTTCTATTCCTATTTTTCACTTCCCATTTCCTTTCTTTGTTTTTCTAGCTTCTTTAATAGAATGCTTGGTTCATTTATTTTAATTTTCGTGGTTTAATAATAATTAAGGCTATCAGTTCTATTCTGAATACACAGAGTTCTAACATGAATTATTTCCATTTTAGATATTTTCAGTCTAGTTTGTAACTATAGATTTGATTTTCTTTTTGAATTAATAGTTTTCCCAATTCCTCTTCTACACTGATACCCTGGAACAGTGAAATCAGTAACAAATAAACAATGTAGAAAATTTCACTGGAAACAGTACCAAGGCTGAGAAAACAGGTGTGGTTTATGGGAAAGGGACATCACAGATAGCCAAGCACCACCCCAGCAAACAAGCTTCATGGGCTCTGCTTGACAGATATCAGAAACCCTTAGGTGGGAGGCCCTACATGCTGGACTATAAAAAGCTACTAAGGGTTTCAAATCTGTAAGGCTGATAGTTGATGAAAAGACTTCCCCAATCTTTATGTGTTGGGGATTTGTTTTATTCAAACTGCTGTCATTATTTTCTTATTTTATTGGGTTACAGGCTGAATCTTGATCAAGCATTTAAAAAATAGCTTTGTGAAGATATCACTGCTAAAGATTGTAGATATTTAATATGTCCACGTGGATGGTCTGATGTGTGTGTGTGTTGTGAAATGATCACCACAATCGAGCTGATAGATACATGCATTGCCTTTACGTAGTTACTGTCTCAGGCCCCTTTCAGCTGCTGTTAGCAGAATGCCCAAGACTGGGTAATTTATAGTGAACACGGGATTCACTTTCCTGAAGTGTGGCAAGTCCAAGATCAAGAGGCCACATCTGTGGAGAGACTTCTTGCCAGATCATAGCATAGAGGAGAGAGGGGAGGAGGAGGCAGAGGGAAATGGAGTGGGAGAAGGAGAAAGGGAGGAGGGAGATGGAGAGAAAGGAGCCAGCACATCTTTGTGTCAGGAACCCAGTCCTGTGATAGCACCATTCATCCATTCATGAGGACAGGGACCTCATAAATTAGTCACTTCTTTATTTTCCCAGGTGCTGACTGGGGTTTGAATTCGGGGCCTTTGCCCTGAGCTACATGCCCTTTTTCATTTTTTATTTTGAGACATATTATCTCTGAGTTGCCCAGGCTTGGCTGGAAATTGTGATGTTCTTGCCTCAGCGCCCCGGAGTGCTGGGATTACAGGTGTGTACCACCATACCTCACAAGCTAATCACCTCCTGAAGGTCCTATTTGTCAACACTGTCACACTGGAGATTGTTTCCAACACATGAATTTTTTTGGGAAACATTCAAACCATAGAGGTTACCATTTTGAGTGTATGCAGGGAAGGCAGGAATTTAAGATAAGATTTATCTTAGAAAATGTACTAGATTATATCTTCAGGAAGTAATCATCCTGCATAATTGAAACTTTGTACCATTTACTAAAATCAACCTATCCCCCCACCCCACAACCCTTGTCCTACTCTCCTTTCCTAGAGATTTGATGGCTGTAGATTCTGCATAAGGTGAGATCATGCAATATTGCTCTGTCATGCTTAATTTATTTATCAAATTGTTCTCCACCTCCATCTATGTTATCATGAATGGCAGGATTTCTTTTTGAAGGTTGAGTAATAGTCCACTTAGGGTGTGTATGTATGTATGCATGTATAGGCATCACATCTTCTTTATCTGTTCATCTGTCTAAATACATTAAGATGATTTCTGTATCTTGGCTATTTTGAATAATGCTCCAGTGACACGAGAGTTCAGCTGTCTCTGGGACTTCCCACTGGCTCATTACCTAGAAGTGTGATAGCTGACTGCTCTTGGTCCAGAGGAAGGGGCGTCCTGGCCGCCATCCCTCCCGCCGCTCCCGGCCCAGAGGAAGGGGCTTCCTGGCTGCCATCCATCCCACTGCTCCCAGCCCAGAGGAAAGGGCTTTTGGACTGCCTTCTGTCCCGCCTCTCCCGGGCCAGAGGAAGGGGCTTCTGGGCCACCATCCCAACCACCACTCCAGGCCCCTGTCCCACCTCACCCAGCTCAGAGGAGGTGAGCCACGCAGGTACCAACAGCACCCCCCTGCCCCCCCCAGTCGAAATGAGAAGACACATAAATAAGTCTCAAAACCAGACTTCCAGATCACCTACAGCAACCCCAAAG
>NW_004624740.1:9936107-9997204 GCF_000247695.1 Heterocephalus glaber | reverse complement strand
GAAAAATGATGAGAAATGGAAAAAATGGAAATAAAGTCTTTGTAAATAGGGAAGGGTGGAGGGGTTGAAGGGAGGGCTAGAAATGGGGGAAAAATAAGAACCAAGATGCATTATGTAAAGGTACAATTCCCAATGAGAAATGTAATTGTGTTGTATACCCTAAAATGTACCAATAAAAGAATTTAACAACAACAACAAAAAAGAAGTGTGATAGCTAAATCATATGGTAGTCAAGTGTGTTTTACTGGGGGTTGAACCCAGGTCCTTTACACTGAGATACACCTTCAGCCCTTTGTTTATTTTTTGTTTTGAGACAGGGTCTTGCTAATTCACTGAATTTCCCAGCCTAGGCTCAAACCTGCAATCCTCCTGCTTTAGCCTCCCAGAGTCCTGTGGTTATAAGTATGCACCAGGATGCACAGCTTGGTAGTTCTGTTTTTAATTTCCTGAGGAACCTCCTTATTATTTTCCTTAGTGGATATACTAATATATTCCTACAAGCCATGTAAGTTCATCTTTTGTTTTTTTGACAATGGCAATCCTAACAGGTGAAGTGTTCTCTCATTACAGTTTTGATTTGCATTTCCCTGATGATTAGATATAATGAGTACCTTTTCCTGTACCTATTCACCATTTGTATTTCTTCTTTTGAAGAATATTTAAGTCCTTTGGATATTTTTTTTTTAAATGAAGGCACCTACTTGGTATCGAATTATATGAGTACCTGATATTTTTAGAGAGTAGCACCTTCTTGGACATACCTAAGGCTTGCAAATATTTTTCCCCATTCCATAAATTGGCTTAAAATTCTGTAGCTTGTTTCCTCTCCTGTGTAGAGACTTTTTAGTTTGATGTAGCTACCTAGTTGTGAGTCTGACTTTTGGAATCATTGCCTGTGTTTTTGGTGTGATATCCAAAAATGATTGCCAAAACGGATGTTAAAGGTTTTTCCTTATGTTTTCTTCTAGGGTTTTTGTAGACCCAGGCCTTCTGTTTCAGTCCTTTATCTATTTTGAGTTGATTTTTTTTGTATATGCTGTGAGGTATGGGTTCAGTTTCATTCTTTTGCACAGGAATATTGTTTTCTCAACAGCATTTAAGAGACTTTCCCTTTCCCATTGTGTGTTTTTGGTCTTCCTGTTGAAGGGTGACTGAATGAAACTGACCATAAATGCATGGGTTTATTCTGGATTCTCCTCTGTTCTTTTGGCCACATGTCTGTTTTCATGCCAGTACCATGTTGTTTTGTGTACTGTATCTCTATAATACGTGATGAAGGAAAGAAGAAGGAAGCTCTAGGTTTGTTCTTGCTAATGATTGCTAGGATCTTTGATGGTTCCATATGAATTTTAGGTTTCTTTTTCTTTTTTTGTTTTCTTTTTTTTGGTACTGGGGATCAAACTCAGGACCTTGTGCTTATGAGGCAAGCATGGTGAATCCCCAGCCCTATTTTTCTATTTTTGTAAAAGAACAAACTAGTGGGATTTTGGTGGGAACTTCACTGACTCGATAGATCACTTTGGGTCCAATCCATGAACACAGGATAACTTCCCATTTATGTCATCAGTTTTTATAAATGTTCCAAGGACACCTGGGGTAAAGACATAGTGCCTGGAAGATACAAAAATACGTATTCATCTCTTAAGTCAGTTTTCTGCATTTAATTGTGTTGTGTTAGTATCTGTATGTTTCTAAACTTGATATGGCAAAGACTTAAAGAGGAATGGGGACTGGAAAGAGTTGTTTGTTTACTCCCATATTCAAATAATCTGGCTTTACGTATCCTAATCTTACATTCTTTAGCCCCGCCCTCACCAGTGCCTTGGTTGTCTATGTTAGTGGTAAGTGAATTGTACCTTTTCTCAGCATAGAATGGCTCTCTTTCTCTGTGCCACGCTATTTCTCTTCCTGATACTTTGGGTCAAATGAATATCCCCACTCCCCCTCTGTACCCAGTGTCCTTGCCTCCCAGTCCCCCACCACCCAGGACAGACAAGCACCCTTGTTCTGTGTTGTCCTCCTCCTCCTATGTTCTAAGGTCCTGTCATCCTTCCCAGTCCTGTTTTTCTCCTCGAGTTGTTTGCCTGCTTGGTGTCCTAGATTTGCTTCCTTGATTAGCTCTTTGTTTCTAGCTTCAGTCTCTGGACAAAATTTAGCTCATCGCCCTGGTCTTCAGCTGGCAGCCGTGGGTGTTCCTTCTGCCACTTCCCCCCTCCAGCAGCCTCAGCCACCTCCTGCCCAGCAGTTACCAAGAGGGTGGCAGACTTCTGAATCTGCCTTTCAAGCTTCATTTTTCATTTCTTACCCAGCCTATAATCTGATTTACGTATGCTCTTAGGTCAAAAATGGACTTTCATTTTTTAATCCTGAAAGTTCTTGTCTTTTATAAAGACATTTTCAATTTATGGTAGTTGTTTTTAGTACTCTGAGTGGTCTGTGGTATCATTCATGCATTCATTCATTCATTGATTCATTCATTCTGGAATACTGGGGATTGAACCCAGGACCTTTGCACTGAGCTACATCCTCAGCCCCTTTTTTATTTTTTATTTTGAATCACGCTACATTGATAAGTTGACCAGGCTGGGCTCAAACTTGTAATCCTCCTGCCTCAGCCTCCCAGAGTGCTGGGATTATAGGTGTGCATGAGCATGCCCTGCTTGGCGTCATGTTTTTACTCTTCTTCATGGTTTGTACTCAGTCCCTGTGTTCTTAGACTTTGGCTTTATGGACAAAGTTTTATTTATCTTTATCATCTCCACTAGTAATTATCCTTCTAATTTAAGAAACAATTCTTGATTTTGTGTATCTGTTTCTGAATATCAGAGGCAAGAATGGAATCCTTCTTTAGATTCTCATCATATAGGAGATGTTTTAGTGTTTATTACTCTTGCACCTCACAAGCACACAAGTATACTCTTGATTAATGTACTTGTGGCCCTCAGTACTCAAGGTGTCTATGTGCATGCACATATTATAATAGATATAACTACATATTATAATATATGGTATATGCGGTGTGCTTGAAAAATATGGTTAATGTTTAAATTTTAATACAGTAAAAGATACATTTGCCATTAATCTCCCTCCAAATCCTCTCCCTGGTTTTGTCCATCATTCTTGCCACTGTCTGAAGCAGCTCTGGAAATCCTCTTTCATGCTATCGTGGCTACCTTGATGTCCCAAATTGATCCAAAATATTTCCTTTGCGTGGTCACTTTGACTTTGGAAAAGAGTGAGATGTTGAACAGTGCCAGATCCATTGAATAGGATGGATGAGAACACACTGTGTACAAACCTGTCTCTGTTAGATGGCACTCAGCACTGGCACTGATGAAAGAGGACTTCCAGAACTGCTTCAGAGAGTGGCAGGAACAGTGGGATGAGTCTGTGTGAAGCCAGGGGGAGTATTTGGAGGGAGATTAAGAGCAGTGTGTCTTTTACTGTAATAACTTAGTCAATTTACATGTTCATTGTTTATTTCAGTCACTCCTTGTATATACTCTAAATACATATGCACATATATACTATAATATATGTAATCTATGATCTATATAATCTATGTAATCTATAATCTATGTAATCTATAATCTATAATCTATGTAATAATGTTATAAGGTAATGTGTCCCTGTAGATACACACACACACACATACACACACATATATATATGGATATATAAATATTTAACCTTGGGTGTTGCCCACCCTTGACTGCAGTCATGGTAAGTGAACTTGCCATAAATGCTCTAAATTAGAAAGGGAAGGAACCTGATTCTTAGACTCATTCTGCCTGCAGGCTGGTGCTCCTCTACCATTGCTCTGTCAGCTGAGGGGAAGCCTTTTTGTATCCCCACCGTCAAAAGTCAAACAAACAAATCAATCAACACTGTGCCTCGACCTATGGGCAGGAGCCCTTTTGGCAGCTGGTGCTGTCTCTACAGGATCTGTCTCCTCTTGGCCCTGTTCTTTCCTGGGAGTCATATTCCCAAAGCTGATCTTAACATAAGATGGACTTGGATCAAAATGTTCCCAGCAGCCTTTGTCACAATAACCCCAGGATAGAGGCACCGCAAACGGGCATGGGCAGGTGTGTGGATGCACAAACCGGCCTGGACCTTTTGTGGAGTGTGGGTCAGCAACAGGAAGGAGTGAGGCGCCTAGCTCAGCAACGTGGATAACTAAACAATATCGTGGTGAGCAGGTCATGGTGGCACACACCTGCACTCTGGGCGGCCGAGGCAGAAGGATTGCAAGTGTGATCCCTGCCTGGACAACTTAGTGACTTAGCAAGACCCTGTCTCAAAATTAAAAATAAAAATTAAATACAAGAGCTGGGGATGTAGCTCAGTGTGCAGACCTTGAGTTCAAGCCCCAGTACTGAGCGCGCACACACACACACACACACACACACAATTATTATGTTGAACAAAAGAACCAGATAGAAAGCATCATTGTCATATGAATGCACCCGGCAGAAGTTCAAGAACAGGGATAATAATCTCCAGGGGTAAGGTGACAATGTAATTTTTTCCAAGAGTGGGGATTGGATTAGAAAAAGACAGGAAAACATTTTCTTGGGAGGTAGAGTGTTCTAGATCTTGGTTTTGAGTGGCGGTTACCCAAGAGGTGTTTATGGTTCTTAATTCACCACACCTCGGATCAGTATTTTCTCATATGCAAATTATGTATCAGTGATACTTATTAATTCATTTTCTTTACAAAAAGAAAGTGAATGTGATACTGATAAGAAGAATTCTACATGTCCTTGGGACAGGGATTTAGCTCAATGGCACCGTGCCTGACTCGCAAGCAAAAGGTCATGAGTTTGATTCCCGGTACCACAAAAAAAGAAAAAAAAAAAAAAAGAATTTTTACATGTCCTAAATTAAGTTACAGACCAGAGAATAGACAGGGGGAAGATAAGAGGAGGCCTGTAACTCAGAACTTTGTGGTCAATCAGCACAGAAAAAAGAAAAGGAGAGAAAGAGAGAAACAGAAGAAAGAACTGGTCTACTTTCCTCTTTGGCCTGCTGAAGGTGACCCACCAGGGCCACACTGCTTTTGCCTTTGGAACTAACCAACCAACCAACCAACTAACCAGCTAACCAACCAACTAACCAACCAACCAAGAAGTAGCAAGAACTTCTTTTTCCAGTGTTCTCTTATCCCAGGATTGCTTGCTCTGCGCTATCCTGCCTCTCTTATCTACAGCCAATGTATGTTTAGTGAAAATAGTTTATGTTTCTTCTCCCCAAAACTTAATTAGAAGACACCCCAACCCCTTAGACAGTGGACATTTTTCCAGTTGCTCTTTGGCCTTGTTTCTGGTGGCTTAGGGAATTTGCCCCAGGACTAGTCTCACTTTTTGGCTCGCATCTGTATGGCTCAATAAACTGTTTCTTTGCAGTGCTGGTGATTGAAATGAACCCAGACCCTCACATTGACCAACATCCTCAGCCCTTTTTAAAGTTTTTGGTTTGCAGCAGGTCTGAGTAATTCACTAAGCTGCCCAGGGTGGGCATGAGCCCACAATCCTCCTCCCTCAGCCTCCCAGCGTGCCGGAATTATTGGCTCTGCACCACCACCACGGCTGGCTAAACCCTTTATTTTCAGAGACCTCTTACTCTCAAGAGTCTGATCTAACAACACAGGAACAAAAAAGAGTCCCAGATGGCGAGGGGCTGGCCCAGGAGATGAGCAGCTTATAGTGGTGGTCCCGTGACCAGTCTGTTCCTTTCTCTTTCCAGTACGGAGCCTGTTATTCCCTCTAGCTGACCTAGAGGGCCTCTAGCCACATTGTCTCTTCTTTGTTTCTGGTGGCTGGGTTTCTTTATTCCCAAGGGTAAAGGTGTATTCGAGTTACTGTTGGTATTTTTCAATCTGGCTCCATCAGATTCCTACATCCGTTTCATTTCTAATGATTTCTGAGTGCGTGTGTGTGTGTCTCCCCTCTACGTGCTCTTGTGTCTTCCATGGGACATTGAAACTTATTTAGAATGAGAATGGCTAAAGCCATTTCAACCCCAAAATATAGAACGTTGTTTTCAGAAATCCTAGTTGCCTGAGAAAGGGCACCCATCAGGGAAGGGCTGCTGATGGTGTCACATGGTTTTGCACATCTACACCAGAGGGCATGTGAGGGTGTGCACACCTGTGACTGCAGATGGGGAACTGGCACCTGTTCACTGAAAAGAGTTGTAACTGCAAGGGGAGGAGCCTGTCACTCCTGCCCCTGCAGAGAACGGTAGACTCCTCCCATGGCTGGGGAAAGGGTGAGCCCCTGGGGCCTCCCCTGTTTGACAAGTGTGAAGACCTGAGCCCAGAGAGAAGTCGCTGGCAAAGGACCCCAGCTGGGGCGCACTGTGATCTTTGCGCTGTCAGGTTTTAAGACCAGTGCACTCAGCAAATTATTAACCTTCCTCCTGGAAGGTAGGTCAGTTTTGTGATCCCAAGGGCTGAACCCAGGACCTTTGCACTGAGCTACAGCCCCACCTCTTTATGTTTTAATTTTGAGACAGGATCTTGCTAAATTGCTGAGTTGTCCAAGCTGGGCTCAAACTTGCCATCGTCCTGCCTCAGCCTCTCAGAGTTCTAGGATTACTGGTGTGCACTTGATACTTCTGGATTAAGTTACTCTGTTAGTGCACATAGGGAAATATGGAAAGTGTGGTTTATGAAGTTACCACCAAGTGTGCCAACTCCTCAGTGGGAATCACCTCTTGAATTCCTCAGAGCAGGTCTATGAGGTGGGATGATTTGCCCCATTGTACAGATAAGGAAACCATGGTTTATGTGGCATTTCGAACAAGTACAATCTCCGTGCCCATTGTATAGGCATAGGCTGGGAACTGCTGTGTGGGCCCTGAGCACATAGTCCTGGACCTTGTGGGGTGTACAGACCCCCACTCATACTCAGCACTGTGACATCCACGGTGGTAGAATCAACTGGACTTGGTGCAGGTGACAGGGCAGCAAGGCAAATGCCCATGGTCAGCTGAGCCCTATGTCCTTCGTGAGTCTCTGCTTTCACTCCCTGGAGGAAATGATGATTCAGCCTCACGATCACAGCATCCCCAAGCCTGCCCTTCCTTCCCATTTGACGCTGATGAGGGAGAAACCATTCTCTGTCCCATCAGACTCTGGGAGGTGAACGAAATGGCTTTGATAGCACCCGGGGGAGCTGAGGCTCCTCATACTAAAGTAGGGTGAAGGCTTGTGTGCTCTCATTAAAGAGAAGTGGCTCGGGGGCCCAAGTTTCTCCTTCCACCAGGAGGCTTACTGAGCTTGAAGAGATCAAGATGACACCACTGAGGACAAGGAGAGGTCTGGTCACCTTCCCTCCCCGTGGGTCGCCTCTGCCAGAGCTAAGATGGCTGATGTCTTCTGAATCACTGACTCGTAGACACTCATGGGCTTGGACAGGATAACAAATGGAGTGGGTTATTTTCTGATCCTAATAAGTGAGAAACAGCTGTTCTTCCTAGCTTGGGAAATACGTCATTTGTTTTCTAACGCACACACACACACACTCACGTGCTCACACATACATACACGGATTTCCGCATAGCTATCCACATGCAATTAGCAAAAATTAAATATTCCACTTGGTGTTTCTAAAAGGGAAAGCTGAGAAGAGTTAAGGATTTCCAGAATTCCACATCCGAGCCCTGTCACTGTGTCTCCTCCTCACAGTGTGGACGTCTGTCTGGTGCCTGCAGCACATAGGACTCAGTGACCTTGAAAGTGACCTTCAGTTCCCCAAGCCTCTGGCGAGGGTGTAGGAGACATCAGTTCCGCAAGTGCCTTGGAAACTGGACTCAGCCCTTTTCCATAATTTATCATAAACTGCCCATTTCCCTTTAATAGCAGCTATTTTAAAAGTGAATAATGTTTAATCCATTTACATTTAAAGTAATTATTTATTAGGAAGGGCTTACTATGGCCATTTTTATTACTTTTCTTCTGTTAGTCTTACAGTTCTTTTGCTGTGGAAAGACATATGTCAAGGGCGGGTACCAGTTTCCGGTTGCTGTAACAAAATTGCTGAGATAATTAACTTACAGAAGAAAAGATTTGCTTACTGTATGGTTTGGGAGGTTCCAGGCAGTGAGCAAGTAGTTCCATTGCTTTGGGCTCTAGCAGGGGTGCAAGTGGCAGTGGCGGGAGCACCTGATAGAACAAAAGTGCTCCATCACCGGGAAGGAAGCAGACTGGGGTCTCCCAGGCCCCTTTGAAGGTGCACCTAAAGTCTCCCATTGGGCCCTGTCTCTTAAAGGTGCGACCACCTTCCAGTACCACCGTCCTGGGGACCAAGCTTTGAACGCAGGGACTTTGGGGGACACTTACCTAAACCACAGCAGATGAGCATAAAATTTCAGTTAAGCAAGATGAGTAAGTCCTAGAGATCTGCTGTACAACATCGTACCCATAGTTGACAATACAGCCTTGTACATGCAAAAAAATTGGTGCATGTTTCTATCTCACATTAAGTGTTCCAGCCAAAATAAAATAAACCTGATTAATGTCCATCATAGATGAATCAAGGAGTATCCACAGGTAGAAAAATAATTGTGCTATTTTAAATATTTACCTCTTTTTGGCGGTTTCTGCTTTTTATCCAAGGGAGAAAAGTGAAGAATCTCTTTACAATGACTTTGAAAAATTTGTCTAAGTGGGTACAAAGTGTGATGGCAAATAATGAATCTTATCGTAAAAATACAAAGACTCATTTCAAAACGAGAGTTCTCTAAACAGTCACCTTGGAATGCAAAATATGATTACAAAATACAGTGGAATGTTTACAATTTTAAAAATTTATTACAGTAAAGACACATTGCCACTCATCCCACTCAGCACACTCCCCCTTGCTTTAAACACATTGATCCCATCATTCTTGCCACTTTCTGAGGCAGTTCTGGAGTCCTCTTTTCTGAGTGTCTTTAGTTGTGCTGTGGAAGCTGCCTTGAGGTCCTGAATTGATTCAAAATTTTGAGTTTGGGGAAGAGGCAGAAGAGACATGCAGATCTGGTGAATAAGGTGGATGAGGACACCCTGTAATATTTTCATTTGACTGAAATCACTATAAACATTTTGAGTTGATTCAGGGCATCGAGGCAGCTGTGAAAGACACTAATGAAACAAGACTTTCAGAGCTGCTTCAGAAAGTAGCAAGACCAATGGGATAAGTGTGTTTCAAACCAGGAGTAATATTTTGAAGGAAATTAATGACAATGTCTTTTGCTATGATAAATTTTTATATTTTTATTTAAGCATTTACCATAGTTCTTTTTATCATACTTCATACTATACATTAATTTTGTACGAAATCATGTGTGTACACATGCCTTTTCTTAGTTCTTGAAACCTAAATCTCCTTGTCTTTTGCTGCTGAGCTTGGGTATAGTAAGCTCAGGCAGTGTTACCGTAGTGGCAGGAGAAAGGCAGCCTGATTTGGTAGAAAGTCAGAAATACTATTTTCTTGGGTCTTATTAAATTATTATTTTCAGGAAGATAACATAACTCTGCTTTTAAGAAAACTGTCTAAATTCAGATTGTTAAACTTGGCTTTTTCAGCACAGGGCACTCATTTTTTAAAAGGGGCAGCAATTTTCATGCATGTAATTAATATACTAAAATCCTCAAACATATGGTAGCTTCAGTGGGTTAGGCATGCCAGTCTTATTTATACCACTTAATTGCTTTCTTTTCATTTTATTCATAAGTTATATGCAAGTGAAATTAGCCAGCTCACTTTGAACGAGAGATTCCCAAATCCGAATGAATAGGGCCTGTGTGAATGAGGGCGGCTGGAGTAGATCTTGGCACGCGCATGGGTGAGGAGGACATGGTCAGACACCAAGGCAAAGTGCTTCACACTTGTGCTAGAAGGATGTCAGATTCTAATGGTTTTTGAAGTACAAGGTAATGATCAAAAATACAGTGAATGTTTGTTTCTTTAAAAATTATTACAGTAAAAGACACATTGCCATTAATCCCTCTCAAAATATTTTCCTTTACTTTGCACACACTTATCCCATCATTCTTGCCACTTTCTGCAGCAGTTCTGGAAGTCCTCTTTCATGAGTGTCTTTAGTTGCACTGTCCTGGCTGCCTCGATGTCCCGAATTGACTCAAAACATTTCCCTTTCACGGTCATTTTGACTTGAGGGAAGAGCCAGAAGTCACACAGTGCCAGAGCTGGTGACTAAGGTGGACAAGGGGACATCGTGATGCTGTTACAAGTCTGCTTTTCTGTTGGGTGCCACTTGGCAGGAGCATTCACTGTATTTTTGAAAGCACCTCATCAAGGCACAAAAGAGGGCTTCAGAGCTGTTTCAGAAGTGACAAGAATGATTGAGTAAGAGTGTTATGAAGGGTATGGGTGGCAATTTGTCTTTTACTGTAATTGTTTAATTGAAATATTCAGCATATGTTTCAGTCACACTGGGTAATGATCTGTTACTTGGAAACCATTTCTGTATTCTCCAACCTTAGAGAATCAGGGCCTTGTTCCTCCTTGACTCAGAGTAGGTTGCATTCCCATCTAGAGAAGTCGTTCAATTTGATGAAGAGCCACATTCCTTCCAAGACTCGACCCCACACATTAGTGTGGATGGAGCCTTTTGAATTTCTCTTTTTAGAAGTCTGACAACAAAACAGTGCATTTTTCTCTGCAGGATTCAAATAATAGCTTAAGTCCTCAGGGGCAATGGTGAGGCAAGGATTGTAAAAACGCCATGGTCAAGTTACCTGGAGACTGCAACAACAGCCAGCTTTTAGTTTTCCACTCGTGTACACTCATACATTTCAGCTTATTAAAACAGGAAGTGAACTTGTCCCTCTGCAAGGTTCACAGAGATTTCCCTCTAAGTTCTCTGACTCATCTCTTCAGCATACCTTGCTGGTTTGAACAGAAACACAGTTTGTCTCTGCTCTTTGGGTAGCGACATGCTTGATTATTACAAACTTTCCTACTTGGAAGAATCAGCAGTATTCAAGTAGTACTCATTCATGAATAATGTATTTGTTCTTTTACCCAATGAATAGTGTGTGTGTGTGTGTGTGTGTGTGTGTGTGTGAGCCTGTGTGTGTGCACCTGTGTATGGTGCTGGAGATTAAATCCAGGGCCTTGTGCTTGCTAGGCAAGCCTTCTACCACTGAGCTATATCCCCAGCCCTTGTAATGAATAATTTTTGAGCAGTTACAAGAACCAGCATGGTTTGAGAGAAAAGGAATATAGATCTGGATTAAGGATTTGTCAGGTAGATGGAAATTGAAACCTTGGAAAGGTGTCAAAGTGGCTTCATATCTAACTTCTTGTCTTTTGCTCCCTGAGCAGATTCCCCTGTGAGCCTGCCTGGGTATTCTTGAAACATTTGGCTCCATGCAGCTAATAGACGGTCAAGCTGTGGAATACGGAGAATTGGGACCAAGGAGTCCCACCTGCTTGTTTTTGTTAGGAAACACTCCAAGAGCATCTTTCTCGAGCTATATCGAGATCTATCAGTGGGGACCCATCAGTTAGCAGAGCTTCTAAGATGCACACTACCCAGGTGCCAAAGAGATCTCTATAGTTTGGATTGCCTGGCTTTACGCTTCTTACTCTTTCTGTTGGACAATCATCTGCTAAATGAGGATCTGTTGCCAGTTGTAAATATAAGTTCAGTGCTTTACCTAGAAACCCAATAATTTTCATCTGGGGGAAGCAAAAGCATAGATTTGGAATAAAGGCAGATATGATATAACTGTAAATACATTGTTAGGTAGAGTTACAGATACATAAAATTAAATGCTAAAATTCCTAGCCACGTTATTTTTCTTTTATCAAATATAATCCAATTTTGAGCATATTTTAATTTTGCTGGTTCCTTGAGTTTTTTCTTCCTCACACTGCTGCTTGTAGGAGTAGAACTAAATGTTAATATAAAGCTTCTTATGTTAGCAAATTTTTACTATCTTTCTTTCTGAGCCAGTTCTCCTTAATTGTAGAACAAATCCAGCTGCAGGCTAAAGCACCACAATTTCTTGGTTTTGGCTGACCCATGACAAGAATAAATTTCTCCACCCTTCAGGATGGCAGATTCTGTCCTGGAAATTCACAGGAATGAAGTCATTAGCAGCTGGTCCTGCCCTGGGTGTGATGGCACATGCCTGCAATCCCAGCTTTCTGAGAGGCTGAGACAGGAGCGTCTGAGGATCACAAGTTTGAGCCTTGCCTGGGCAATTTAGCAAGACTTTCTCTCAAAGCGAAGAAGGGACTAGGGATGTAGCTCAGTGCAGAGGCCCTGGATTCAGTCTTCAGTACTGGGAAAGAAATAATCTGATCCTATTTTCTGTTTGCTTGTTTGCTTTCAGTTATCTTTTAAAATACAGATGTATCTTAGTGTGTTCGTGTCCTCCCAGCCCAGGGTATCTGGTAGACATTGTGACAGTGGGGAAGGCGGGGAGGGTCCTAGGGAGTGAATCCTCAGTCGCCCCCATGCAGCCACAGGAGGTAAAGGGCTCATCAAGCTAGCGAACTGGTATCATGTGGACAGGACGGGTTTTCATATTTCAACTGACATGTTGGATTCCAGGGGAGATCATACTTTATTAACTCAGCTGACTAACTGCAGAAAACTCTTCCCTTGAAATATTTTGCCATTTAAAAAATATATATATACACTAAGCCAGGCATAGTGATGCACACCTATAATCCCAGGACTTTGGAGGCTGAGGCAGGAGGATCACCTAGAGTTCAAGGGCAACCTGGCTACATAGTGAGCTCAAGGCCAGCGTGAACTACACAGGAAGATCCTATCTCAAAAAAAAAAAAAAAATATATATATATATATATACATATATTTATTTATATATACTATCAAGTTCCCTGAAAAGTCACTAGAAGTACTAAGCAGGGATATATTGTACTAAGCAGGCACATTGAGGTGATACTCTTAAGTGAAATAAATAGGACACACATCTGTAAATACCAAATAGTTTCTCTAGTGTGAGAAACTGAAAGTGTAACTAAGGATTAAAAGGTATAATAGATAATGTGAAATAGGAAGAAAAGGGGCAAAGGGGAAGGGGAAGTGGGAGGGGTAGGGGAAAAGAAAGAAGGGAATGGAATTAATATGAGAAAATGAAAAAATAGAAGCAAAGTTTTTGTAAATGGGGAGGGATAGAGGGCTTGAAGGGAGGGCAGGGGAAGGGGGAAAAATAAGAACCAAGAGAGATTATGTAAAGGTGCAAATTTCCAATGATGAATGTCCTTATATGGTATACCTAAAATGTACCAATAAAATAAAATTTTTAAAATGTAATTATGATGAAATATACATAGCATAAAATTTACCATCTTAACCATTTCTGAGTATACACCCCGACAGTTGAATTCCCCTTCTCATTCCCTGGCCTGGCCTTTTGTAGAACTACTTTCAACAGAGCCACTGGGTCTGATGTCACAAAATCTCTGTGCCTTTCCTTTTGGGAGGGGTAATTTTGTTGAATATTTTATATCAAATCCCCCACTTGATTGACTGTTTAGATTTTCACATCTGTCCTTATAAATTTCCCCCACACTACCTCCTCCCAGAATTAGTTGAGAGCCCTTCTTTCTCCCCAGAACCTTGCTGGATTTCAGGCCCCTTAGTAAGTGTAGAGGGGGAGATAATAATTCAGGAGATTAGGAAACAGGAGGATGGGGTGAGGGGAAGGTGGGGTGGGGACCCCAGACCTGGCGACTCCTCTCCACTCTCTTTTCTCCTCTGCTCTCTCCCTGCCGCTTCTCTTAGTGGAGTCAGATTTGGACAGCTGACTTCATCTCTCCCTGGTCATTTCTCCCTTCATTGTTCTTTTTCTGACTGTTGTCCTGGTTGTATCCATGCTGTCACACACAGACCCAGTCATTTCTTTTCTCTGTCCTACACAAAGCACCCCCACCCCCTTGGCAGTCAGGTTTCTGCTTCGAGGCTGTGCCACAGGTCACACCTGCTTCTCTCCCCTAAATTGGCCCATGATGGGAGGCACATGCCTTTCCTCCTCCTGAGAACATCTTCTACCTCTCTGTTCCCTGGCATGCAGCCTTGTCCTGCAGATCACCCTCCGAATGTCACCTCCTTCAGGAAGCCGTCCAGGCTCCCTGCCAAGCAGAGAAAACCACACCTTCATAACCTTTGTATAAACCTCGTTGGGTCAGATACCCAAAACATATCCTTAAGGTGCCCATTTCTTTATATTTACTTACTAATTTTAATTAATTTGAAGCAGCAGTTGCGTTACATGCTAGAGAATTATGCTTATTAGGAGTCTCCAGAGAAAGAACTGAGAGGTAAAAAAAAATGTATAAAGTTCAGTACCTTTGCCAGATACAAGAAGAGAAGAAGAGGCAGAGACAGAGTGAGACTGAGATTTATTAGTTTGACTCACACGATCAGAGAATGGAAAGGCAGTACTGTGGGTCCGAACAGGAACCCGGAAGCCTCAGAACCGGGAGGCCATTGGAGCAGCCCCTGGTCCAAGGTCCAAGGCCCAGAAGTCCTTGAAACGCCGCTGGTGCAAGTCTCAGGTCCAGAGGCCGAAGAAGTTGCAGTGTGATGTTCAGGTGCAGTCAGGCAAGGACATACTCGCTCCGGAAGGAAGATCCAGAGGGTTATAGAGAGAGAGAACAGAAGAAGGCTCGCATGTCCCCTCTTCCTGGTCGTCTGGGCCTCCAGGCAGTTGGATGGTTTCTGCCCATGTCCAGGATGGGGGTTCCTCACTGACGCACACGTCGGTCTTCCCCGAACACTCACAGAGGTGCCCAGAAGTACACTGGAGCGGATCCTTGGGCATCCCTAGCGCAGTCACACTGATTCCCAGAGTTAATCATCGCACTTACAAATCCAGAACGTTAGGATGATGACAGCAGTTACGTTAAGGAGTTTATGATGAAGGGTAAGAGAGATTGGGGATGGAGCCAGGGCTCAGAACCAAGTGACCATAAGTTGTCTGGGTTGTAGTCAGTACGTTTGGCAGAAATGGGGCCCAAACTTGAAACCTGTGTGTTCTGCCAGTCAACACCAAGAAAGACGTACCATCCGCCTCATTCACTGTGTCTAGGACAAAGCAAGTCAGAAGCAGCAGGACTCTGCCTGGTGCGGAGACCCCATGAAGGTTGTGTTGATGACCCCTAAAGGACCTTGGGAATCATACCATGCTGTCTTCAATGGCATTGTCTTAGTAATTATGATCTCCCAGCCCATGTGCCTGCTTGCGTTTATTCACAAGTACCCAAATACTTAGCAGCATCTGAAAGCATGGAGATATCTACACTTTACTTAACAAGGACTCCAGAGGACTGAGGTCCCTGCCTTGTTCACTAGCTCACAGGGTCAGATGCACACTTTTCCCAGTTGGTTATGTGTATTCATTCCTGCACAGTTGGAAACATTGTGTCCTGACAGCAGGACCCCAAGCAGAGCAGATAGCAAAGGTCTGTCCTCTTGGTCAAGAGGATATAACCTTTCCAGCAGCTTGGAGGAGAAGACTTTCCCTTACATTGGCCATGACAAAGTCGCAGGGGTATACTTAGGAGCAAGAGGGCTGGAAAAGTGACAAGCAGAAGGCCAGCAAAGATTCATCCTGGGGCTGGACAACGTAACACACAGTCAGCATTGGGTTGCTCAAGAAGAAGGTGAAGAAAGAGGAGGAAGGACCCTTGGGAAGACAGCTCAGAGCGACTGCCATGGTGGACTTCTACCACTAGTCCAGTAAATCCTCTTTGCAGGAGTCAGTCAAAACCAGTATGGATTGCAGTTGGTTAGATTTATTCCCCAAATAACTTTCAAGGAATGGTTGCTCTGTATTTCATTTCGACAAAGCTCTGTGGATATCATTTTTCTTTCCCCTGGCCTTCTCTGTAACCGGAGCAGTGGAGAGCATAAAGGCAAAGGTCCCTGGTAATATCTGGGCTCAGGACTTGCCATTTGACCAGGTAACCATGTATTTTGTCTCCCAGCAATATTGGGGACAAGGAACGAACATCCTGTCCCAAAGATGGACTTAGTAAGGATGGTGTGCAGGGTAGATTGGGGAGGAATAGTGAACCCTAGGCTTGGTACATGGAGTCATTTAATTCAGTCATTCTGGATAAGCCAGGCTGGGGTTTGTGCCTCCAGGCCGGGTCCACATCATCTTATGGAGAGCTGCACTAGGAGGCTCTGGAGGCGAGGAAGCCTTGCTGGGCACTGGGGGGTATTTAGGAATTAGGAGGCCCCTAGGGTCCTCAGTGGGTGTAGGGGGCTCCCCAGCACCCCACAGTCACAATTTTTGCTGCCCAATAAGAAAACAAATTCTTAAGTAATACATAGAAAAGGAAGACAGTGAGAGGGCACTAAAAGGAGGTCAGAAGGTTAAAAACATCCTGGAAACAAGAAAATAAAAAAGACTATCAGAACAAGGAGGTAAAGTGTTAGTAAGAAATAAAACAAGACAAAACAGCTGAGATTTTTGATGGAGGAGATGAAAAGCAAAAACACAGCATTAAAATGTAAGTATATGCAAAGTGAAAGGAATAAAATTTCAGACAAATATTGAAAGTAGGTTGGTAAGAGATGACTCCTTTTGGAAAGAAAAAGATAAGAGCCTGATGGAGTGGTGCATGCCTGTAATCCCAGCACTCTGGGAGGCTGAGGCAGGAGGATTGCAAGTTCCAGGACAGCCTTGGCAATGTAATGAGACCCTGTCTCAAAATGAAAAGTACAGATGGGCTGGGTTGCAGCCTAGTGCAAAGGTACTGGGTTCAGTTCCCAGAACCGCTGAGATTAAAGCAGGAAGGTTTTAAAATTTGAAGTATAAATAACATTGAAAAATTGAAAAAGATGAGGAAACCAGTTCCTGCTTCTATTTTCTCCAGGAGCAGAGGTTGGAAATCTGAGGTATAAGATAAACAGCTGCATTTTAGAAAGGACACAGACCCACAGGGCATTAGAGGGTTGAATCCGGGCTAGCACCGAGCTTTATGCTGAGCTGTGCTGAAGTCTTGGCCAAGACACCTTCCTGCGCTCCTGATGATTCTCCAGACGATTCCCTTCGAGGGAGGGAAGGGACAGCGGTGTCCTACTGTTATGGCTGTGGATGGTGCAGCATGCACTTGCTCACCAGAAACTCAGAAGCACTTTGATCGTCTCTGAGTTGGAAGAGAGCTTAGGCATATGGCTCACTTCCACACCACCACTGTCTGTCTGCTCTCACCAGTCTCTTCCATTTTACCTATTTGACCGTAAACCCTGCCTTGATGTCACCACTACTGGAAAACCCTTGCCAGTTCAGTGGCTTTGTCTATGGTTGTGCATTCGTTTATTTTGGCTGCTGTGTGGACAGTCACTGCCACAGACTGACTTAGACAGCAGAAATCTTTTCTCAGTTCTGGAGACAGAAAATTAAGATCCTCCTCTTCTTTTGGTACCTGGGATTGATCCAGGGACTTTGCAACAAGCTACATCCTCAGGCTGGGTTTGAACTCTCAATCTTCCTGCCATGGCCTCCCAGAGTGCTGGGATTATAGGCGGGCACCACCTCTCCCAGCATGGCCTGCTCTTCTTGTACAGATGCCAGCCATATTGGATGAGGGCCCCACCCAGGCCTTACTTGAATTTATTCACCTCTTTAAAGACCTGATCACCAAGTATGCTTACATTCTGAGTTAGAGCGGGCTAGGACTTAAACACAGGAATTTTGAGGGGATACAATTCAGCCCATAACACATTGTGTCATTAAGGATCAGGAAGGAATCCCTCTCTCAGTCTGCCCTCAGCCAATTGCTTATCATGTCCTATCTCTCTTTCCTTTGTAAAATCTCACCTTCATTTTCACTTTTTTCAGAGAAGTCTTCTGTGAGCCCCTCCCTCCCTTTGATGAGGGCAGGTTACCCTCTTACCTGCTCTCCTGTCAGCTGTATACCTCATTTGTGCACACATTTGTCCCTTGGTACTTGGGGGGATGGGTTCCAAGACCTCCCACCCCCACCCTAGGGTCTCCAAGTCCCAGTGGCCAAGTGCCTTATAGAAAATGGCATATTTTCACAGAACCTACACAAAACACACCCTCCCATGTATTTTAAATATGCCCAGGTTACTTATAAAACCTAATACAATGTAAAATCTAGGTAAATAGTTGTATTGCTTAGGAAATGACAAGAAGAGATGTGTTCAGTACAGACACATTTTTTTTTTCCCAAATGCATTTGATCTGTGGTTGGTTGAATCTACAGGTGTAGAACTTATATCAGACCAACTGCATTTCTTGTACAATGTCAACCTTTCTCTTCAGGCCATAGGGGCAGAAGGTTAGGAATTTTTTTCACTTATTCTTCATTTCCATGTACTTATTATTAGTACATGTTAGTGATACACAATGATTCATTCATTGTGGGGAGTTTATATGTGTACCTATCAAAATATAAAGAGTTTAAAGAGCAAAATAACAGATGGACAATAGGAAAGAGGAAGGTAGACCTTTTGCAGATAGGAAGGGACTCTGGGGATGGAAGAAGAGAGGCAGATGGGGGGAAGGGGAAGTAAAAAGGACTAAGATGCGATGTGTAGACGGCTAGGAATTGTGTCTGTTTTGTGTGGCTAAATCTCTAGAGAGTACCTGGTAAGTCTGTATTGGTTGAAGATGCAAATCAGTCTCTTATTTTCCTTTCCATTTGGTGTGCCCTTGTCCCAGGTCCTCTGGTCCCTTGTGATCACTAGTGCTGGGCACGGTGGCTGTGGTTGAACTTGGCAGTGGAGGCTTCCCCAGAGAGAGGTTTCTAAAGTCCCAACCCAGAGTCCACACAGCAGAGAGACACAAAGACTTTCCCACCTGTTGAACTAGGTTTCTCCTTTCATACTGTCCTTGGCTATTATGCCATGAATATTTTATTCTAAACCCATATTGATCTCCTAATTTCCCTGAATCATCATAAAAATTATACTCAAGGATATATAAATAAATATATATATATTTATATTTATATTCTTTTAGCCACCTAAGCAGTGTGGGTGTATTTTAGTTCCTTTCTAGACTGTAAATTCCAGGAGGTCAAGGTGGTACCATTATCGTAGGTTTTTCCTCTAGAGATTAATCGGAGTGCTTGGAAAAACATTTTTTTCAGTAAATTGAAATTTGAAAGAGCGAATGAAAACAAAATAATAACAGAAGAGCAAAGGTTTTCCTGCCGTGTGGCCAAATGTCCAGTGCCACAAAGACACATTAAGAAATTGTGCTTAGTTCTTTTTAGGAAGGGATAATTATGAAGAATGAAAGCAGCCTTGAGGGGGAAAAAACACTTCAGTGTGTCAGGTGGATATTCTCATAAAGGGGACTTTTGACCTTAAAAAATTGTGAGTCATTGCTGCACAAAAGCTAATTAGGAGACAGAGCAAGCTGGTCCCAGAGAAAATGTGTATTGACTCAGAGTTTCTGGCTCTGAAGGCAATTTGCATAACAATAATTACCTATTGGGTTCTAGGCAGTTACTGCTCATTGGAGTCCTTCCAGAGCAACTGCTGCCTGGGATGTGGAGCCCCCTGGAAACCTGGTTTTAAAAGGAAATTAAATGTGAAAGGTTGAGTTGCTGCAGTTGTTAGCCTTGGGAAGGGATTAAAGCGTACGTTTTTGTCATGTGAGATGTCAGGGAAATTCATGAGGAGCTCACTACGTTGTCTGCTTGGGGAAAAAAAAAATCTTCCCTTTAATGGATTTTGAAAAAAATTATTTAATTTTGGTTCACCGCTAGCCATCATGTGCGAGGGAGGGAGGCAGGTGTGGCCTTTCATCCTCATTGACACTGTGATGTTTTCTATCTTTTTGAAATCAAACACAGCATTTAATTGCCTTTAATGTATTGCTTTGCAGACAGTGGAATGTAAAAGTTATAATAGTTAATTATCCTTGAAGAACAAAAAAATTGATCTGTGTGTGTGTGTGTAACCATGCCACAAAACTGGTTCATTTGAATTAGGCAGGATGAATATGACAGAGAACTGTGCAGCAGAGAGGAAGTAGAGTGAAAGTTTAGAAAAATGAGGGATGGATGGACAGATGGATGGATGGATGGATCCACAGATAGATGAACGGGTGGACAGATGGATAGACAGAGAATTAGCATCAGAGAGGTGCCCCAACAGAGAAAAAGGTAGAAGCTTTTTTTCCGTGTTAATTCAGGCAGCTGCATTAGGACCCAGGTGCTGCTTTGAGCTTTTGGCCCAACAGTGTGAAGTAGAAGCAAGAAAGTTGGGGAAGAAAGATAAAGAGCCATAACTATGTCTTTTTTCATATTCCATTTTTGGTTTTTTTCATTATTTTTATTGAGATATAATTTACATACCATAAAATTGACCCCTTTGACATATACAATACACCATAATATAATGGTAGGATATTTCCATCATTCCGAAAAGAAACCTTGTACCTATTAGCAGTCACTCTGTCCACTCCTAGCATCTACTGTTTCTGTCTGTATGCATTTGCCTGTCCTGAATATTTCATATATATGCAACCATACATTGCATTTCTTTTGGTCTGACTTTCTTTACTTAGCATAATGATTTCAAGGTTTATCCATGTTGAGGTGCATTTCAATACATCATTTCTTTTTATGGTCAAATCATATTCCATTGTATAGATGCAGCACATTTTATCTATTAACACTTGATGGACATGTGGGTTGTTTCCGCTTGTTGGCTATTCATGAATAATGCTACTAACCATTTGTGTACAAGTTTTTGTTTTGTCTAGACATGTTTTATTTCTCTTGGGTTTATACCTAGGAGTGAAACAGCTGGGTCATATGCTAATTCCACGTGTACCTTTTTGAGGAACTGCCAAATTATTTTCTAAAATGCCTGTACTGATTTCCATTTCTACCAGCAATGCACAAGAAGCTTTTACAATCTGAGCTCCTACTATTTGCCAGGTACTATGCTATCCTCTTGGAGTACATTCTTTTATATGAACTTATGGTCATTATTCCTGCTCTGTAGGATAAGAAACTGAGCTCTGAGAGTTTAAGCCCTTGCATGCATACACACACACACACACACACACACCCCACAGAGGTTGTCTGCCCTGAGCCTGGAGCCCTGAAATCCTGCCCCAGGGGTTGGTGGATAGGAAGTAAGTGCAGCCTTGACAGGAGGTAGCGAAGAAAACCACAGGGGAGACAGCTGTGCATCAAGTCATGCAACAAACAAGCATTGGGCAAAGAAGCTGTGTCCAGTGCAGAGGCCAGGTGCCTCAGGGTAACCAGCCTCTTACCTTCCTCTGCAGCCTGAAACAGATCAGGGGAAAGCAGGGAGCCTCGCAGGCCCCCAGGGAGACACTGTGGATCCAAAGGACAGGGAGGACAGGAGATGCTGGGCGGGGTCCTGACTGGTCCTGGAGCCTCATAATGGGAGCCCCTGGGGAGCCCCCTAGCACACAGTATCCTCTGTGTCCACCCACAGCTACTCAGGTCTCTGACTGCAATAGCACTGAGCCTTCATTTTATTTTGTTAATTCTTAGTTATGCATTATTGTCACAATTCCTTAATTTTGCTCTATTATTATAATTAGCAGTAATTATCATTTGATGTTTGTAATTATATTTACAATGATAATATTAAGGAAAGAATATAAATAAATTGAATCTCAAGTTGAAGGGCTCTTCCAGCCTTCTAGCTGAGAACCAGGTAACCCCAGGCTTCCCTGCTGAGCCCTCTGGAGAGAGGAGAGGTTGGTGGGGCCACCCTCAGTGCATACCCAGGCAGGCCTGCTTGCTTTGCACCTTCCGAAGGCTGTGACTTTGACCTGTGCATGCTGGGAACAGTGACCTGGATGCCTGAAAGGAGAGCAATAGGGACATCCTTTCCTTGAACATTCAGTGCAGCATTTGGAAATAGAAACTGGCATTTCACCATGGGCCTTTTAGGAAGCCCATGTTCTGTAGGTCATTAATTCCCCAAAAGCTTCCAGATCATCTCCAGCCAAGAAAAATAAATTCAGGATATTTTTCATAGATTATTCCCCAAACCGTACCTTCAGGGTCATTTTCTGAGTCATGGAAGAGAATGGCATACAGAAGTGTATGCCATTTCTTTGGTCCTATTGTACCTGCATGCCTCTCCTTAGAGTGCCATGCCCGAAGGGTTCTTCTTGTTCACCTGCATAAAGCTGCAGCCTGTGGGTGAGCTGGGTGGGGCTGCTAGACCAGCTAGAGGCTGTGCATCCTCCAAGGGCTCTTTACCTCTAAGGCGCTGCTAGTTGTTCTCCTGGGAGAACTCTAACAAGGGAAGGAGCTAAAGTCACCCAGAACATGAAGGAAGGAGTGAAGCAGCTGAACTGGGAAAGAGCAAAGCCTGACAGGTTGGACTCTGAGAACTGTAACAACACATCTCTGAGGAAACTTAATTTTCCTGTGTGTTACAGGCAGAGTTTGGGCCAGGGTGTAGGAGATGTGATGAGGAAGCACACTTGATGCTATTTAGAGCCCAATAAAAGGAGCCCAATTGTGTGGGCTGCTTTGGGACATCCTGAGGGAGTTCGTATCTCTGCATGTGTTTGTTCTGAGCCTGGATCCGCAGAGGGGGATGTTTTCTGCGTGAGTTCAAGGACTGGGCTGGCCCTTGGTGATCTGATCCTGAGAGTCTCAGGTTTTCTACATTTGGTCATTTTCTGTTTATTCAAGGGGTTCTTTGGATCTGCCGAATGTATCAGTCCTCTAAGCAGTTGGATTTTATTACTCATAAATCTTATGGATAAATCTTAAACTAGTGTTTATATTGCTGTATCTGGAAACCCAGAGAAAGATCCCTGCTTCTTTCTTCTGGTTTTCTGTAGTGGCACAGTTCTCTGAGGTCCTTATCAAGTGTTGTGGCCTCACAGTTTCCCTTCTGTGTGGGTCACATGGAATCACAAAACGCTGTAATGAAGGCCTGTGGGAAACTTGATTTCACAGATGCATTCACACGGCTTCACATTCATCCTTTATCGATGGATGTGGTTTCTTGCGTGTGTCCCCATTCTGTCACATGTTTTCACACTGGAGCCACAGGGGCAGGAGGATGGAACCTGAGTGCTCTGAAGGATCTTAGATCGTCTTTGGTCCATGGCTCCATGTGATGCTTGCAGGCTCGTGGAAGGGAACTGTCTAGGGCCATCAGCTAGACGGGGACAGCAGGGCACATCAGGCCCTAGGGTCTGGGTTTCAGGACTCCCTCAGCTTTAGGCTGACGCTCAAATCACATCCTGAGATTGCTGAGCTTCCCCCTCCTTTTGTATCAAGGTAATTGTTTTTCCATTATTGTGAATGTTAGACTAGACACATTCTCTGTCTTCCTCATTAGACTCCTTGGAAAAGCTGCCCCTACCTGTTGCCTTCTCTTCTTTACCCTCTTGTTCTCCTATACCTCCTCCAGGCTCTGGCTCTCTGAAATGGGTCCCATGCAAATCACTGAAGGCTCCGAAGGACCAACTTCAGTGGTCAGTGGACGCCACCATTTCCAGGGTTCCCTTCTACCTACCTCTCAGTTTTCCTGCCCAGCCTTTCTTCTCTTTCTGGCCCCACTTGTTGGACTATCCATGACTCAGTACTTAGCCTTTTCCTCTGTGTGTCTTTTCTGCCTATGTATTCTTCTCAAGGAACTTAACTTTTAAGCTCCATTTACACACTAATGAATCCCAATGTTAGATCTCCAACCTGACCTCTTTCCCAAACTCTGTAGGATACGTGCTGATAGCTTCATTTGGATGTCTAACAGGTATACCCAATTTTTTTGGTGGTAGCACATCCCCAGCTCTTTAATTACTGTATTTCTTTCTAAGTTGCTATTTCCCAGGCTGGGCTTGAATTTGCAGTCCTCCTGCCTCAGCCTCCCAAAATGCTGGGATTATAGAGGCATTGCCAATTTAATATGTCCCAACCAAGCTCTTCATTCTGTGTCACACCTTCATACCCCCAAATCTTTTCTTCTCCACTTCTCCATAAGTGCACCCAAATCCAACATCCTTTGTTGCTCAGGCCTAAAATGTCAAGATGAGTTATTCTTTTTGGAACTTTTTTTTTTTTTTTTGGTACTGGGGATCGAACTCAGGTCCCTGCACTTGCACAGCAGGCAGCGAAACCACTGAGCTAAATTCCCGGCCCAAGATGAGTTACTCTTGAAGCCTCTCTTTCTCTTGGATAAACAGAAGTTTGGTTGATCTGGGCTGCATTCCGCTGGGGGGGTTAATTCTAACCTGCAGATTGGATCTGGCTGCTCTGCTGTCTCTTATCTCCTTTGGACTAGTGGACCTCCCAAAACATGGTGTCATGGTGACAGTAGGGTGAAGAGGCCAGAACCAACAATGCAAGGACCTCAAGCTTTTGCTGCTGTTGACAAAAGCAAATTTCACAGCTAAGTTCAAAGTCAAGGGTGGGGAATAGTGGTCTGCCCAGGAAATGGCCAAGTCCAACACTGATGGTGTGGGGCTGTATTCTCATCCCTAGATGTATTTCTTGAACAAAAATCTAAGGTACTACTTCAGAGAAGGGCTTAGAGGAGGAAATTTATGGTAAGTAAGTGATCCTATCAGCAGGGTCTTTTTATGAGAAACTGGATGTGTGTTTTAAAATTTTGTGTTGCTTCTGAGTCCTTCTTATAGAATATAGGCATTTTTATTATTTCTAGGTTCTATAAATTACACACGGCGATGGGGATGGTAACGATGTGTGTGTGTGTGTGTGTGTGTGTGTGTGTGTGTGTGTGTGATATTGTTGCCTTTGGGGATGTGGAAAGTAGCAGCATTTTACTAGGATCATTCGTTTTTCTTTTCCTTTACTTGCCCTTATTCTGGTTTCATAATTTGTAGGTTGTGTAAACCTAGTTTGAAATGCTTAGGAGCAGGAGTATTTCAGGTTTCAGAGTTGTTTGGATTTTTTTTAAATTTCCATGCACTTTGCCTATTAAACATTTCTAATCTGAAAATTCAAAATCTGAAATGCTCTAAAATCTAACACCTATTTGAACATCATCATATTGGCACTTAAAAAGTTTCAAATTTCAGAGTGTTTTGGACTTTCAAGTTAAGGATGGTAACCTGTATGACCAGAGTTATTGTCATCTGGAAATCTATGGATCTAGACTTAGGGTCATCGAGATAGATGCCTTTTGCAGAATTGGTGAAAGTTGGTGCTGCTAACCTGCACTACCCTGCCCTCTCCTCTTTAACCCCTGTTTTTAGCGATTAAGTCCTGGAAGGTAGCCTTGGGGTGTGGAAGGGGAGGACAGGCAGTTTCCTCAGCGAGCTTTTGGGCCTGGCAGGTGTTGAGCAAATGTAGCATATGTCCTGGTGAAAACTTCAGGGTCATGCGCATGTTTGATGCCTGCAGATTTCTCCGGTCACAGCAGGGTGCTTTCTTCAATTCAGCGTATTTCTGCCCATCCGTAAGTCAGCTTTCTTCTCCCTTGTGTAGCTTTATAAAGCTTTATACGAGGCTAAGTGGCACAATTAACCTGTGCAAAGAGTGCCTTCCATCCATCTGATGGTTACCAAACCCTTCTTTCCTCTATTTTGTTAGAAACATTCTTTTCTCCTACATACTCGGGTGTATCATCAGCCAGACCAAGCTGTGATCACTTCCCAACCCAGGGAGATGTATGTGCCCATGTTTGTCTGGCACTGAGAGTGAGATTCAGGCCTTTTTATCCTCTTTATCACAGTGACTTAAAATCTGAGAGAGCATTTTGTTAAATCTCACCTGACTGCCTGAAATGCAGAGATCTGAGTTCTAGATCCACTACGGCTAACTTCAATGATCTTAGAGCTGTTCTTCATCTTCATCTGGTCTTAATTTTCTTACCTGGTGATGGTGGAGCGGGATTTTCTGAGGAGCAAATTAAATAATCTTTGTAGAAAGATTCCAGGAAGTATAAAGTTCATAATACATGTAAGACATGTCATTTTGAATATATCCGCAGTTTGAAAATTTATGGACAGTTTGTTCCAAAGGCACTTCAAGCACATAACAATGATTCATATCTCTCAGAACTGCAAATGCTGCATGAACAGTTCAGCTAATGGACAAAAATGTACCTCTGGGCTCCAGGGGCTGCACAAATCCAGAGACCTATTAGTCATTGCTTTGTCACCTAGGACAGAATCCAGCAGTTGATGACCATGTGTCATGAACTGAGTTCTGTGCTCCCCAAATTTGTATGTTGAACCCCTAAATTTCAGTGTGATGGTCTTTGAAGGTGTTGACTTTGTTTTTTTGGGTTTTTTTGGTACCGGGGATCGAATTTGGGTCCTTGCACTTGTGCTAAATCCCCGGCCCTGAAGGTGTTGACTTTGGAGGTGACTAGGATTAGATGAAGTTGTGAAGGTAGAACATCCCCCATGATGGGATTAGTGCCCTTATAAAGAGGAGGAGGAGGGTCTGGGGGTGTAGCTCAGTGGTAGAGTACATACTTAGCATGCATGAAACCCTGGGTTCAATCCCCAGCACCAGTAAAACCAAAACATAAGATTCTACCACATGTCAGTATAGCAAAAAGGTAGCTTTGTGTAAGCCAGGAGATCCCTCATGAAAACAACAGATCTTGCCTGTAATCCCAGCACTCAGGAGACTGAGGTAGGAAGATTTTGAGTTTGAGGCCATCCTGGGCTACATAGCAAGTTCAGGGCTATCCTAGACTACATGGTATGACCTTGCCACCAAAAACTAAAACCAAACCAACACAAAAACCTTCACCAAATTTGCTGGCACCTTGGTATTGGAATTCCAAGCCCCCATAACTATGAGAAGTAAACCCCTTTGGTTGAAGATACCCAATAACTGGTGTTTTGTTACAGCATCCCGAGTTGTGAGACAAATGGAAAGTTGAAAACATGATCATATTAAGATGGAGGAGTGGATATATTTAGCCTGGAAAAAAAAGAAGGTATAAAGAGAGGTCATGATCATGGAATATTTGAAAATTACATTAAAGTTTAATGTGTTACATGATAGATATAGATGAGAGAAGTAATAGAAGAAATAACCTATACATAATTGAAGTTTTACTCTCTGCAGATAGAAGTCATGAACACATGAAAGGTGGTAAGCTTTTCATTCTTGGGGGAATGCAATACAAATCTGTCAGGAATTCCTGCATCAGAGAAGTGGGATTGGGTGATCTTTCTTTCCTTTTAAATCAAGATTCTAAGTTGGATTCTGGTGGATTGCTGTCCTTATACTTAGGGAATGTTTTGTCTAGTTCCCTTCTCCCAAGTAGCACCTGATGCAGTTAAACTCTTTGTTCAAGCTATTAAAGCTAACTTAACCTTTGGACATTGTGTCTGCAAAGCTCTGAGGATACAAGGATAGAAAATGTCAAAATCATCATAATAATGCAGTTGTCAACAAATGTCAAGATGATCATATTAATATATGAAGCAGAGAATCAATCATGGTTTTACATTGGTTCATGGAGCAATGCTTGCCAATCTTTGACTTGCCACCAGGAGATTTTTATATCAACACAAGAACTTGGTAATATATTTGGCTAGCCCAGCTTATAATGCACTCATTTGTTCTCTTTGCTCATTCAGATATTCGTTTGTGTGCATAACATTTATGAAGTGCTTACCATGTATAATGAAAATGTATTACCATGTATTATGAAAGACATAAAGGCTTACTCCTGTCCGCAGGTGTGAAAGGTCAAGGGCACATGGAGTACATCAGCATGCTGTGGCTGAGATTCCCACTGAGGGGCAGCATCTGACTTTCTGGGTCAGGTGTTGTGCAGAAAATGTCTGCTTGACCATGTTGAGTAGCCAAGATGACCAGCAGTGGCCCTGGGGAGCAGTGACATCTTAGAAGCATCGGAACAGGGTTAGGATGGCAGGAAAACAAGGACAAAGCAGAGTAGAGGCAAGGATGAGGCTGGGCAGAGAGTTTGTTAATGAGCAGCTTTGTACAGTTTGCAAAAACTTTTGGATTATTTTCCGTAAGTACCACAAAGGCACGCAAGTATTGTTGCAAGGGGTGATCAGGTTTGCATGTTAGAAGGGTAACCCTGAAGACACAGTTAGTTGACTACAATAACTCAAGTTGACCCAGACTTACCGGAGTGGTGGCAGAAGTAGAGAGAAGAGATTTAAGAGATGACATCAAAAGCCATATGAGGGGGTCAGGGATTTAGCTCAGTGGTTTTGCTGCCTGCTGCACAAGCAGAAGGACCCAAGTTCAATCCCCAGTACCAAAAAACAAAACAAAACAAAACAAAAAAGCCATATGAGGGCTGGGGCCATAGCTCAGTGGCAGAGTGTGTGCTTAGCACATGTGAGGCCCTGGGATCCATCTCACAAAAACTCATGTGAATAATGAATTCAAAAATATATTTACACACATACACATGTATATGTGAATTTTAAAAGATACATAGTTAGCATCTAATATACACATTATTTATCACAGTGCTTTGTATGTAATAAGCATTTGTCGATTGAACTAATCATCATTACTATTTGTATCCAAAATTGCTCTATCCTCTCTTTTGGCAAATATTAACTTCCCCAATTCACTGATTTGTCTTTCATCTCCTATTCTGTTGTCTATCTCAATTATTAGACTTTTTCGTATGATTTAATAGCCCCGTTTCTTCCTTCTTATTTACCTCTGTTATTGTGCTGTACCAGCTTCTGAAAGAAGGGTCTTCACTCTCCCAAGAGTGCGTGGAAGTTGGTCGTGAATAAACCTGGAAGTTTTGTTCACTATTAAGCATGTGATTTTCTGATTGTAAGTTTTATCAGCTTCTAGATGCGTTAGCATCGAGTGGGATTGCTTGAGGACACCAACCTGCAGGAGGAGTTGGGGCTCTCTGCAGGTGGCCCTTCATCCCCGCAGCCCAGCTGAAGCCAGGCTATGTGATATGCCTGGCCCTGGCTGCGTGTGCGCGTGTGTATGCGTGACTTTGTAAGCCTGAGCTTGTATGCTTTCCTCTGTGCTAGGCTGTGGCTTGGACATGCTAAGGCTCTAAGAGCCGATGAGGCACCAGATGCCTTTAGCCACAGTCTCCATCTCTCCTGCGGTTTGTGTGCCTGTGTCGAAACCACCCCTACTTCTGAGAGAACAGTGCTGGCTGTCTGTAAACTCCTGAGTGTAGACTGTAACCCCAGAGAAAATCACATCCTTACTTGTACAGAGGGAGGTGGCCAAGCAGCTCGGGGTTGATTTACAACCAGAACTCTGTGTTTTGCCACCATGATGGAACTATTGTAGCTTGAGCTGAGTCTGCAACAGAGGTGGCAGTGATTTATGCTGCTGAGCAGCTCCAAGCAAGAGACCTCAGAGGATTTTGGGCTCCATGTGGGACAGATGAGTTCTGCTGTCATCTGCTATCACAAGCTATCCTGCAAAAGTGCTCCTCACTCGGCTGCACTAGAAAGGAATTTCTAAAATTTCAAATGTGGAAGTTATTTTTATTACTTGACATCTGGAAAATTGGATGATTGAGAAAAAATTATATATATAATATATATATCCTTCCAATGGTCAAGCCCCTCTTATTGATGACTGCTTTATTTTCTAACATAATATTAGATAAAACAATACTGCTCATTTCTTTCTTTTTTAAAAAATAGCTGAATGTGGTGGCTTAAACTTATAAACTTATAACCCCAGCACTCTGGGAGGCTGAGAAAATAGATTACAAGTTTGAGCCAACCTGGGTACCTTAGCAACTTAGAGAGAAACTCTCAAAATAAAGGAAAAAGAGATGAGGTTGTAACTCAGTTCAAAGGCCCTGGGCTCATTCGCCAGTACTTTAAAAAAAGTCTAACTTTTCTTACTTCTGTATTCTTCTGGGTTAATTTTAGAACCCTTTGTTATCTTCCAAAAAATGAAATCCCATTTGGAATTATGTCAAATCTACATTAAAAGGAGGAGTTACATTTTGTATTATAAATCTCTGTAATAGTCCATCTTCTGATAAAAAGTCCCCCCTTCCAATTTATTATTTTTCACATTTTTAATTGCTAGTTTTAACACAAGTAAAATTGCACTTTTGGAAAATAGACTCAATACAAACAGAAAAAATGATCACAGAAACTATTCTTATTGTTCAAATTGAATTGTTCGACATTCGTCTCTTTTGTCTTATTTTATCCCTTTTAGTAAAATTTTTTGATCTTCTTGGTTATTTTTAGGTCAACTCCAGTGTTTGTTCCTTTTATAAATAGACTGTTTTTAATGTTACATATTCAAGTTGATTATTGCTGGAATAAAATCACTTGTTAACCCAAGATCTCTGTTTGCTCCACCCAGGCACCTTGACTCTGCTTTCTTTTATGACCTGGAAATATTTATTTCATGGATACGGCCGTCTCAGCGGTCACTGGTGCCCTTCTTCTGTGACATCAGAAGGCCTTTCCCAGGCTTGATTTCTCTGTGACAGTCTCTTCCTAGTGTAGATTCTCTTAACTCCTTTAGATGATTTTTCTCTTGGATATTAATTTTCTTTCATAAAGTCAGCTGTTCACTTTGTAGCAAAGGCTTCAAGCTGCATCTGTAGATCTAATCTCTGTTCATCCATAAACTCAACAGTTCTTTAGAACTTTCTTCGCGTTAGGCACTGGGCATGACCATATCCTCTCACCCTTCTCTGTCATTCATACTGGGATTGAACCTAGGGCCTTTGCACTGAGTTACATCTCTAGTCATTTTTTATTTTTATTTTGAGGCAGGGCCTTGGTAGGTTGTGGAGTTGTACTTGCAAGCTTCCTGCCTCAGCCCCCTAAATTGCTGCAATTGCAGGCATGCTTTCCTTGTGGAGAGCACATAGACATGGTACCCTTCCCCGAGTGTCTTTAGTTATGCTGTCCTGGCTGCCTGGATGTTCTGAATTGATTCAAAATGTTTCCTTTGCCTGGTCATTTTAATTTGCGGGGAGAGTCTGAAGTCACATGGCACCAGATCCAGTGAATAATGTGGATGAGAACACACTATCTTGATTTTATGACTATTTTTCCCTTGGTTGGCACTCAGCAGCCACAATCACTATATTTTGGACCACATTGGGTAAAGAGGACTTCAGAACACAAAAAGAGGACTCCAGAACTGCTTCAGAAAGTGGCAACAATGATGGGATAAGAGGGAGAATTTGAGGGGGATCATGCCAATGTGTCTTTTACTATAATACATTTTTTTACTTAAACACATACTGTATGGTTTGATCACCTCTTTATACGTGGTATGCAGTATTGACCTTGATCTGTGTTTTCTATGTTTATCTTCAGCTTCTTGCATATGATGCCACTTGGCTTTGTTGTCTTCAGCAAACTAACACAGGAGGCATAGCCTGAAGAAGAAAAGCCAGTGATTTGTCTTCCCAGGTCTGGTGCTGCATAGTCAACCATTGTCTTCCCTATTCCTTTCTTTACTGCTTCTCCTTCCCTTTGCCATGTGGCTTCCAGGCTTCCAAGTTCACATCCATGTGCACAGACAGCAACTGCTTTGGGCCTGATTGCAAGGAGCACCTTCAGAAAAGCTACCCTGGGTGCACGGAGTCATCCCAACTTGCTCCTTTTCTTGGCTGAGACCAACTTAAGCTTTGTCATTGGATTTGAACTCTTATCTATATTTTCCAAGTTTCCAGGGCCTGCTAAGTAAGCACATTAAAATGCTAGAGAAAATTTTTGCTGCAATGTTGCACCTTTCCAGCAGATGAAATTGGGGGGAAAATGGGAGCACATGGACCACGAAATATATAATTCATAATTGTCACATTGCTCTGTGAGGAACAATCTTTTTTGAGGCTGCTAAGTGGGCACCTTTCATAATGGAAGAAATAATACTACAAAAAAGAGAAAAAGGAAATCTCATTAGGAACCATCATTTCCTGTGTGTTCTTGGTGAGATTAGCGTGCATTAATTTCTGTGCTCTTGTATCCAGAATCCCCTCCCTGGCTTCTCTGCCTGCATTGGGAAGGCTGCCCATGGGAGCGTGCTGGGCAGATACAGCTGAGATGCATTTTAGCTCTGAGGTGGAATTTAATGACTTGAGGTTGGAAGCTGTCTACTGAAACCAAACAAAAGAAATTCTGTATTGTCAATGAATAAAAAGACAAGCTAACCAAACTACATAGATGGAAGAAGAAGAAGAAGAGGAAGAGGAAGAGGAAGAATAAGAAAAGAAGAAGAAGAAGAAGAAGAAGAAGAAGAAGAAGAAGAAGAAGAAGAAGAAGAAGAAGAAGAAGAAGAAGAAGAAGAAGAAGAATCATCAGATATTTCCCATCCAATCTGCTGAGTGAAGTCAAAGATCAGCTCTGGCCCATTCTGATAGACTCTTTCCTTGACCCTTGGTGTCTTGGGTCTGTTTTCTGCTGTGAATTGCACGATGCCACCAACTGCGTAAAGCAGAGTTTTATTTTGGCTCATGGCTCTGGCCCGAAATTGAAAGGCCACATTTCACGATGGCTTTCTTGTTGGCAGGTACTGAGATAGCACAGGGCATCACATTGCAAGAGACAGCTGTATGGGAAATAAGTAGCCACACTGGGTATTACAGTAGACTCATTCCTGAGCTAACCCATTAGTCCAGTGATAACGAACTTTTAGAGAGCAATGCCCAGATTACAACCCAAAACTCACTTATTTATCACAAAGTTTCAACACTGAAAGTAAACCTGAATACTGAGGTTGTAGTTTAGAACTCATACATTAACAAATTTTGTCTTAAAAGAAAAACATATAACTTGTGTGCTATAGGTTCGCCACCACCGCATCTGTCCAGGAGTCCATGAATAGCATGAATGGATTGACCCTTTTGTGAGGGGCAAGCCCTGATTACTTCTTAAAGGTCTCACTTGTTAATATTCCCTAAAGAGGATAACATTTCAACATAAGTTTTGGAGGGGACTCACCGTATTCAGACCCACAACACTTGGTGGCCCTTCTGGCAAGAAAACCAGAGACTGAGTTGGAGGCTTATGAAAAATAGAAGCAGGTACTTGGAAAAGAGAAGAGAAAATCCAAGATGAATTAAAAGAAAAAAGAAGAGGAGGAGGAGGAGTAGAAAAGGGAAGAGAAAGAAAAGAGGAGGAGGGAGAGGAGGATGCAGTTAGTAGTCTCTAGCACTTTTTAAGTTATTCAATATTTGATACATCTAGATATGTATATATCTTATGTAACAGGTTATAATTATATAATGATTGTAGCTGGATCTGCCCTCCCTTCATAGTGGAGCCTTACTAGGTTCATTGTGTATCTTTCTCTATCCATACTTAATCTATTCTCTTTTTTTTGCTGTCCTTTATAATTTTACCACATGAGTTTATATTTCTAAATTATACTTTGATTAGTGTTTCAAACTTGGTTTGGATGGAATTATATGCTTCCATTTTGCTTTATATTATGTCTGTGAGATCCACCTGCTTGATACGTGTGCCTGCAGTGCAATCATTTTCGTTGTTGTATAGTATTTCTTCTTATGAGTTTGCTATCATTTACTTCACAAGTCTTTGTATTGTCAGTGCCAGGTGCTTCATTTCTATAAAATTTCCTGGTAGAGTGATTTTTTAGCACATTTCTGTGTGTGTGTGTGTGTGTGTGTACACGTATGTGTGCATGCACTTTTGTTCGTGTGTTTGTTTAGGGCAATTGGAGCATTGGGAAGCATATCCTATTCGGTCTCCATCACTTCTGGAGAGTGAAATAATTGCTTCCTCTGAGTTTCCATGTCTTCAACTCTCAAGTGATCGTAGTAATAGCTACTCTGCTCATTGAATAGAAAAACAATTATGGAAGCCTTTCTTAAAATTTAAAGCCTAAACACTAGTCAATGGGTGAAGAGAGATAAATGGATAAATAGATTATAAAGACAAATGGGAAGTGTCACTGGGAAGTGTCAGATGTTTCTCCGTTCCTTAATCTCAGTTCCTTGAAGTCTTGAGATTCACATCCAGCATTAAGAGAGCATCCATACGGGGTGGAAAAGAAGTTTTGAAGTATACAGTTCTTCCTCTACATTTGATGAAAATACAGTTGTCCCCATCTCCTGGTTCTGCACCTGTGGATTTAACCAACAGTGGGTAGAAAATATTTGGGAAAAAAACAATAAAAAGCCATGCCACAAAAAATACAGATAAAAACAATACAGTATACAGCTATGTACATAGAGTTATATTCTATTAGGTATGATAAGCAATCTAGAGATGGTTTTAAGTATATAGAACAATATGTGCAGGTTCCATGCAAATACTGTACCATTTTACATAAAGTATTTGGGCATCCTTAAACCAGCTTCCCCACAGATGAAGAAGGACCACTGTGTGCCAGAGTGACCAGGCAGAGACACTGGCTGAGCACTGTCTATTGTTTTGAAGAAGGAAGCAGTGAGGACCCTGGACAGACCACTCTTAACAGGAAGATAGAAGCAAAAAGCGACTTTTAATGCCGGCAGCTCAGTGAGTGATTCCTGTCAGTCTTGAGAGTCCAAAATAGAAGTTTGTGCTTCCTTATATTTCTCTTTTTCTATTTACAAAGTTTAATTCATTGGAGTTTCCTTGGGAATAGAGCAAGCAGGATTTACACAAAGCAGAGCAGCAGAGAGGGGGAGAGCAAAGAGCTCTGGCAGGACTTTCTGAGTCCCTTACGCTCCTTTGGTGACAGATTACAGAAGCTGTCGTGGCTGCTCAGGTACATTCTACAAAGAGCATAGTTACCTAGGTAACCCACAGTTGCCTAATAACACAGTTAACCCATAGTTGCTCAATTCCATATGGAGGGATGGTCTCCTCTGTTAGTCCCTGGTGGCCTCTGAACAGACCTGTCTGACTTGGCTTGGCTTTTCTTTTTCTTTTCCTTTTTTGTAAAACTGAAGATGGAACCCAGGGCCTTCATACATCTGCCTTTAAAATTTTCCTTATTTATGTTATTGCAAGATAGGGTCTTGCTAAATTAGTAAGTTGTCCAGGCCAGATTTGAACTTAGCATCTTCCTGCCTCAGCCTTCCAAACTCCTCCTTCTCTTTGGGCACTTCTCAAATTCCTCCTCTTTGACCACTGCCACCAGTGCCTTCAGTGAGGCCCCTACCACATCTTGCACGTGCTATTGCAAGAACACCGGAATTGGCCCCATCTTCTGTCACAGCCCAAGTTTAATCATTTATATCTCTATAGAGAGAATCCAGAAAAATGTCTAAGCTAGATGTGGTGGTGCCCACCTATAATTTCAACACTCTGGGAGAATCTCAGGTTTAAGGCCCCACTGGACAACTTAGAGAGACTCTGTCTCAAAAGAAAAAATAAAAAGGGTGATGATGTAACTTGGTGCAAAGGCCTTGGGTTCAATTCCCAGAGCAACAAAACCAAACCAAACTGGAGTTCCTGCATTTTCAGATTCAGTGTCCTTATTTATGAAACAGAGACCATAAGAACCTCCTTAAGAGAGTACATGGAACATGCTGCAGTGTATGTAAAGCACTACGCATTGTCCCCAGAACCTGTAGATGACCCACAAGTGCAGTTGTCATTGCTGTTACTGTCTAGGGTCTGTCCTTGTGTTGCCTACTGCCTGGATGAAATCCATCAGCTGTGGGTGAGATCTTGTTATTTTCCTTGTCCTTGCTTCCTGGTCACTTACAGGTAAAGCCTCAACTCAAGAGAGCCAGGATCACAGTCAAACTTTTGTGGGTGGTGGGTCCTTGTACCTTCCCGGAATCTTTCTGCTCCCTCTAAAAAATTAAAAATTGAAAAATTAAATTTCATAGCTGTGTGTTCTGATTCTAAAAGAAATTTAGACATTTTTCTGAGCTCCCAAAAGAACCCTCAGCTCTGGGCGTTGTACCTACTGTGACAGGTACCTGTGTCCTTCCTGAAGGGAACATGACCTTCCCCCTCCAGAATGGCTGGAGTTGTCTCCACAATTCCTGTTAAGCTCTCCCTCCCTCTTTTCCTTTCTTCTTTCTTTTCTTTTGCATATGGATGTCACTCATTTTTAATTCTTTTGTTAATTATTGTTTTCCTTGAGTTTCTTGTCTGTTTATCTAACTCCTTGTGTTAGATATTTACCTCATTAACTGGAAGTGAACTTTGGCTCACCAAAATATATCATTTAAGGGATACAGCTTTTTGAAAGTATTGTTTTAGCACTGTCTTACAATTTTTGAGACTATTTCATATTTTATCAACTTCCGGTATTTCTAACAGATAAATTGTCTGACCCATGACTTTTTAGAAGTCTTTTTTGTTGTTGTTACAGTACTAGAGATTAAACAGACAGCCTTTGCACTGAGCTACTTCCTCAGTCCGTTTTAGTTTTTATCTTGAGACAAGGTCTTGATAGGTCACTCAGCTGCCCAGACTGGACTCCAACTTGTGATCTTCCCACTCAGCTTCTCAGAGTGCTGGGATTACAGGTGTGCATCACCATGCCCAGTTTAGAAATTTTTTTTTAACTGCCAAAGTATATGGGTAGTTTGTGACATTTTTATCATTAATTTCTGGGCTTATTTTTGATTTATGCTCAGAAAAGCTGGCCAGTAGGATAGGTTGAGACTTTCTTTGTGGTCTGCCAGTTGTTTTAATGTTCTGTGCTCCCGTAAAGGGAATGTGTACTTCCTGGAAAATCAAGTGTAGGGTCCAGCAGATCCAACTTCTTGAAGATGTTGTTCATTTCCTTTCTGTTGTTACTAAATTTCCGTCCTTCTGATTTATTGAGTGTCAAGTGATGAGTTAATATTTCTCAGTATCATTGTGTATTTGTTGATTCTCCTTGTAAGGTGTTCTGTTTTTGCAGCACGTATTTTGAAGTTGTGTTGTTAAGTGCATGGTAGTTTATAATTCCTTAGAGTGTCCTGCCAGATTGTTACTTTTATCATTTTGCAATGATTGTATTATTCCTATAAAGCCATTTGCCTTCAAGTCTATTTATGTAATGTTAATATAACTACCCCACTTGTCTTTGGGGTAGTATTTGACTTTATATATTTTATTTATCTGTTTCCATTCTATTTTTTAATATTCATTGTTTTAGTTTCCTGTAGTTTCATACAAATTACTATAAATTTGGTGACATACAACAACAAAAATCTATTCTCAGTTTGATCCCTGGTACCAAAAAAAAAATCTATTCTCTCTAAGTTCTAGGGGCTAGAAATCTGAAATCCAGGTGTGTGTGTGTATGTGTGTGTGTGTGTGTGTGTGTGTGTGTGTGTATGCGTGCTGGCGATTGAACCCAGGGCCTTCCCTCTGAGCTACATCCCTGGACCTTTATAAAATTTTTGAAAACATTTTTGATACAGGGTCTCACTAAATCACTAAGTTGTCCAGGCTGAGCTTGAACTTGTAGTCCTCTTGCCTCAGCCTGTCAGAGTCCTGGGATTATAGGCAGGGGGTCTAAATTTTTATAGATATTTCAGTTCCAATTCTGTTTCTCTAGAGAACTGGAGTTCCTTACTCTGTGCTTGACTGGGCTCTAAAACTCAACCTTTAGTTAATGGCCACCCACTTTCCTTCTCTGTCAGCAGAGAGGGTCTCAATTCTGGCATTGACTTATCCCTGAGCATTTCCCTTTCTTGCAAGCTCAGCTGTACAGTGTACACAATGTATAATTATTTTATTGAGCATTTCTGTGTTGGAGTGGAAAGTTTTTATGATAGTTAGCTCTCTTTTTTTGCTGTGGAACTGTCCACACAAGGGTTTTTTTAAAAAAATAACTTCATTGAGGATTTTATATATCCCATATCATTCATCTACTTAAAAATGTACCGTTGAGTGGGTTTTAGTATATGCTCAAAGTTGTGTAACCATAACCACAATCTAACTGTAAAATATTTCTAGCATCCCCCAAAGAAAACCCATGCTCTTTAACAGTCACTTCCCACATCCCCTTAACCCTGAGCAACCACTAAGCTACTTTCTGGCCTTATAGATTTGTTTAGTTTATATATCGCATATAAACAGACTCATAGATCATGTGGTCTTTTTTGACCAGCTTGGTTTACCTGACAGTGTTTTCAAGATTCACCCAGGCTGTAGCATGAATCGCTACTTCATTCCTTGTTATTCCTAAATATCCCATTGGAGGGATATATCACATTTAGTTTCTCTATTCACTGCTTGATGGACGTTTCACGAATATAAATAAAGTTACTCTGAACATTTATGTTCTAGTTTTTGTGTGGAATTGCTAGGAGTGGAATTGCTGGGTCACATTGTGAGTCACATGGCAAGTAGAAGAACTGCGATCCCCTTTTCCAAGTGGCTGGTCCATTTTACATTCCCGTTAGTAACCACTTTTTAAAACCAAGCACAGGTGTTTGTACTTGACACAGGAAATGTTTTGAGCCAGGTTGAGATGGCATTATTGGAGTATCTGTTATACACTGAGGTAGGATGTGATATTAAAGACAAGGAATCAAGCCAGGTGTGGTGGTGCATGCCTGTAATCCCAGCTATCTGGGAGGCTGAGGCAGGACAACTGTAAGTTTGAGCCCAGCCTGGACAATTTAGTGATGTAGTGAGACTCTGTTTCAATGTAAAACGTAAAAGGGGCTGGGAATATAGTTCAGTGTATAGGCTCTGAACCCACTGCTGCCCAAATTAAAATAAGATGTATAAAATAAAATAAAGACAATAAACCAGGCAGGAAATGTTGGCTAATTTAAGTCTTAGCTGATGGGGTCTGTATGGGCAGGTGGCAGGGCAAAAGGGTTAGGATTCCTAAAGAACATGTTGAACTGTGGAAACGATTCCCAGGCAGAAGAAAGATGTTCATCTGAGATCTACTCTGACCTGCTTGCCTAACCTTTGCTTTTGATCTTTTTTTTTTTTTTTGCTTTTGATCTTGACATTACAGAAAATACGTTTCTGTTTTCAGACAAACAGGCCTTGCTGTTGTGTGATGGGGAGGCATGACCTGAGCAGATTAGGTGGCTTTTAACTTCCCTAGGGATGTCTTCTTGGGAGGTCTGGGTCCTCCTTGGCCCACCATTAAAGCCACTGTGTACATCTCTGGTTCACACTCATCCTGCCAATAGTGTCGAAGAAATGCTGGGTATTGGACACACAAACTGTCGTGTGTGTGTGTGTGTGTGTGTGTGTGTGTGTATGTGTATACTGAGTAGCTGGAGCATTTGAAATGGCAAAAGGGAATGAAAGCCATAACAGCCAAAGTTTCCTAGCTAAGTAGTAAAAACTCTCATAACTGTAGGATTTAAAAATTGCCCATCAAGTTGTTTATCGTCTAATGGAACAAGAAGTGCAAAGCTGCTGGCATTCTGGGAACTTGAATTGCTCAGGAGGCTTATTACAGAGGCCTCCTCTTTACTTCGCATGGTTATCACCCTTATGGGTTTCTTTTTTCTTTGTGATTTATTCTCTAACATTTTGTATTGCCTTTGGCCATTTAGATGAAATTTAAATAAAACCATTAGGTAAAAAGCCATGTCAGGCTGTTGAATGCTTTGAACTCATGATAAAATCAATCTGCACGGTCATTCTCCGTTTAAATGAAACAGAAACCCCTGGCAGCTACCTGTTATTTGCTGCTCTGACTCTGTGATGTACCAGGTTCTTTCTGGCAGACCCAGCCTTGTTGTGATTGCCCCATGGAGGAAGGAAACGAGGCATGAATAATAGTCCCAATTTGTCCCATTTTGTGTGTCCCTCTTGGCCTTCATTTTTCCCATGTCAGTTGACCTCTCCTGTTTGTTGGCCCTGTTCCATCTCCTAATTGGCAACCAGCCTTTAACCCTACAACTCTTGTTGCCGTAACCTGCTCTTCATAAAAATATTTTTAGGGTATATACCTGGGATTGATAAATTGAGGACATAATTTTTTCTGCAACAGATGACATTCTGATTCCTATGACTGTTTCTGAGATTGAGTGCCACGTCCTGGTATGGTATTTTTCAAGTAATTCTTCTTCCTCTTTTTCTAGGTTTATCCAAATCCCTTGGGCTCATTGAAGGTTATGGTGGACGGGGAAGAGGGGGCCTTCCTGCCACCCTTTCCCCAGCGGAAGAAGAAAAAGCCAAGGGACCCCATGAGAAGTATGGGTACAATTCCTACCTCAGTGAAAAAATTTCACTGGATCGTTCCATTCCGGATTATCGTCCCACCAAGTAAGTTCTGGTTCGATCATTCAGACATGGTCATATGGATGGGTTACACTGTGAATCTGTGACATTTCCTCTTTTTTAACTGACATGGGGAAATCACTCAGTCTCTTCCATAATCAGTCAACCAAGAACTGTTGCTTATGAAATATTAGCTAAATAAAAAAATTAAATTGTTGTCACAATGACCCAGAAACATACAAAAAAGTCCTCAATACAAAATGTTTACATTTAAATATATCACCTTAATCATATTACCTAAAGGCAACAACAATTAAAGTTTTAATATACTGAGTCTGGTTTTATTCAGATTGTGAGCCTATGAAATACTGGTTTTATGCTTTTTATTTGACATCATAAGGCTTTTTGATGTTATTGATTATAATCATTATTTCCACTATTGGAAATTTCAATTACTTTCAATTTTTCATTATTATATATAACATTAATCAATACTTCTTCTCATTCACATCTTTATGTGTATTGATTTGGTATTTATTTTCCTAATCCACAGCTCTAAAGGTATAATCCTTGTGTCACAGTTTCAGGATATTTTTGGAGGCTCTAGAGACATGTAATTTTTTTTTTCAAGAATGTATAGAAATTTATACTCCTATTAGAATTTTACTAGACCCAATACTGGGTATTCGCATTTAAAAACTGCTTTTCCAAGTTGATAGGTGAGAAGGTACATTTTGTTATTGTTTCACCTTATACTTTTGTTGTTTGAAATTCTTGCCTTTTAAAAAGTTTGAGTGTATCTTGGTTGGCTTATGGGAAGTCTTTGTTTTATACTCTTTGTTTTAGGAATTATTTTCTTTGTTTGAAATAGAGAAAGAAGGTTGTATGTGGAGCCTAGATGCTGGACAAAGAGTCCCTATTTTCTAAGTAGAACTCCACTTTGGCCTCTCAAACAAATTCTCGATTTTCTGTTAGGCTTGTAGTGTCGCTATTTTTCTAGTTAGAGTGTGCCCTTGGTTGGAGTAGATTATTTCTTTTTCAAATGGATTTTGTGCAAATCAGTTAAGTATCCTGGTTACTGAGAAAAATAAATTCAAGATAAAGAAAATTATCTTAAATGGATTTAAAATTGCAGCATTAGCTGAGAAACCTGTTAAATCTCCCTCTCCACCTAATAAGCATACATTCATTTTGAATCACTGGGAAAATATACATCAGCCCCATTGTAAGCTATTTTGTGTTCTTCGACTTGCGCTCTCAAAAACATCTGGCTGTTTTCATTTCCTAGTGCTCTGTGATTAGCTTTTCTTATTTGGATGTTGGCAAATAAACATGGCCATATTATTTTTTGTTCTCTTATGAAAATGTCTCCACCATGCAACTTACTGGAAATGGGACAGTTGAACGAATATTGATGGGCACCTATTGTGTTGGGTGGTTTTCCTCACAGTAGAGACAGAACAGTGGATGAGACACAGCCCTGGCCTACTTACTTCTCTTTCTTGGGGAAGGAGACAGATAGGAAACAGAGCCATTTGGCAGAAGGTGATGGATATGGTGTGGGTCAGGCATGAGATACACACTGCATGTGCAGGGAAGGTCCAAGGGTTTCCTGCTTGAGAGGATGCCTGAGCTAAATCTTGATAGATGGCCAAAGGTTAGGAAACAGAGGAGAGGGATAAGGGTGGAACAGGCAGGGAAGCAGCAAGAGTGCACTTGGGTGTGATGTGCTTGGGAGGGAACCATTGCTCAGAATTGCTTTGTGGTGCACCATGATGAGGCAAACTCAACACTTACATTTGGTTCCCTCTGCAACAACTGAAATGCTAATGAAGGAGCAGAGAGGATGGCAACCCATAAGGCAAGACTAAACAGGGTCGGTGATGATGGTAGGGAAGAAACACGTACAAAATATTGGAAAATGGAAAGAGAACAAGCAAACGTAACATGGGGAAACTGTGACCTAACCTGTGTGAGACGAGTAGAGATGGTGGGAGCAGAAGAATGTAGCTCAATCAGAACTCCAGCGATATAGGAACTGAACATGCCAGGTGTTTCTAGTGGCTGGGAGGTGCATTTGAATGGAAGGGTTATAGTTATATCCACATATACTTGTTTTTCAACTTCGCATAGCCAGAGACTGCCTTCTGCCCCAGCACAATGTGGGAGGTTTTCTCCTCACTGAACTCTGGGCTTTAGTTCAGAGAGGGAGATTAGGACAGAGACTAATGAAATTGCAGACCTAATGGAGACATTTCCAGCTTCATTATTCCTCCAGGCTCTCAGGCACCTATAGGCAAGAGTTTGAAGACCTCATTAGAAGAAAAAAAGCTTAAGGAAAACATCATAGATCTGACAGTTAAGGGTACCCCCAAATGACTGAATTTTGCTAATTTTCTATCAATATGGGTGCCTCTTGTAAAACTCTGTCCTTCTACACAAAGCTGTCGTAAAATCAGAAGGAACAGCCCAGGGGCCTTAGACAGTTCACTGGAGTCTGGTATAAAATACCTTAACAGCAGCAGCAACAGAAAGAAAGCAGTTGGAGGAAACAGATTACAGACTTTAAAAGTATAATTGACTTAGAGAAATCATGGAGTGTTTCTGTTTTGCTCACAAAACAAGGACAAATAACTATGTGACTAATAAAGAGAATAAAAAATCTTGGAAGTTAAAATTTAGGTAGAAATAAATAATTCATTAAAAGGTTGGATGATAACATTGAGGAAATCTTTTGAAAAATAAAAAAGAGAGAGATGAAAAACAAGAGAGGAAAGATCAAATAAGAATTAGATCAACTCAGTAGGCTCAACATCCACTATCAGGGATATCAGAGAGAACAACAACAACAACAACAGCAATTAAACACAGAGAAGAAAATCATCAAACAAATCACACAAGAAAAATTTCCAGAATTGAAAGGTGTTAGATTTTAGATTAGAAGATCCCATCCTTTGACTGCATAATTTATGAAAAGAAAAACATTAAGCACACATCAAGAAATCTAAATGTAAAATTTCAAAGCACCTTGAATGAAGAAAAATCCCTAAAAGCTTTGAGAGGGAAAATGCTGATCATATATACTTGGTGTTGGATTTCTCAGTAGCAACATTTATGATTAGAAGATAGTAGAGCAGTGCTTAAATAATTTTGAAAGAAAAGAATTATTTGCAGCTTAGAATTCTATGGTCAGTCATAGAATACTTTGGGCCAGGAGCAAGCACAAAGTAATTGCATTGCAGATTATGTAGGGTCTCATCAATTTTATCTTCCTTGCAGTGTGTTCTCAGAAAGCTACTTAAGCGTATGCTCCAGTAGAACAAAGAAGTAATATAAGAAAGAAATAATAGAACCTAGGACACTAATGGCGAACATTTTAGAGACTGAGTGCCCAAACTGCAACTCAAAACCTACTTACTATTTGCAAACTCCCAACAGTACAATTAAACCTGAATATTGAGGTTTTAGTTTAGAAAAAAACAAAACAAAAGTATTATCCAGTGTTTGGCTGCTGGGGCAACTTGGCTTACATGCCAGTGGCCACTCATCTAGGAAATGGAAGTTCAGATAGGCGAATGCTGCAGGCAAATCCTAGAGAAATGCTAAAGGAATGTTCCATGGTGACAGCTATGAGGCATGTCAAGAGACCAACCATTTCACCATTCTAGGAGGTGCGTTTTGCAGAAAAATTGGGCAGGGGAGCACATTGAATTGTTTGATTGCCTAGTTTTTGACTACATGAAGATTTTGGTGAACATTTTTTCTGAAGGTTTGGGACTATTTACTTATAGACACAGAAAGCTAAGCTTGTGAAAAACCAAACCAATTATTTACTGATAATTGGTACAGATAAAAGCATGCCAAGAAAGGAATTTCAGCTCCATATACTCTGTGGCTTAGCTTATATGTAACTATGTAAATGTATAATATTGCATGATATAATTATATAAATGTAAATATTGCACATTGATTTATGCACAAGTTAACATATAACTATATTGGAAGGTGATGGAGGCGAAGTATATGTGGTGTGAATAGTGTAAGAAAATTAAATCTTCATCTTCTGTAATAGAAAATCAATATCTAAAACTTACACATCAGAAAATAGTAACATGATCATTATTATTTGAAAACATGGAGGTTACCGAAGTGTTGTGAGACAGTATGATAGTTAACTGATTGTGTCAACTTGAGTAAGAAACACCCAGCTAAATTGGATCAGCATAGTTTTGGGTGTGGAAGACCCATTCTAGGGAGGCTTGTCAACAGAATGATATAAAAGGGAAATGAAGAAGGAAGACACGCTTCTGTTTTTTCAGCGGGACACCAGTCTTCACCTTTACCTTGGACATCATCTCCTGGCTTCCAGCACAGGCTCTTCAGCCTTTCAGTGTGAGCTCTTTAGCCTTCCAGCATAGATCCTTCAGCCTTCCAGCATAGATCCTTCAGCCTTCCACTGCAGACCCTTCAGCCGTCTGATACAGACTTGCACAGGACACTGCATTGAGCTCCAGGCCTTCGACTGGATTCTTTGAGTCTTTAGTGTACAGACAGATCTTTTGCGCTCTTCTGCACCTGACTCTGTGTGCGGCCATTGTAAGCCAATCTTATAAATTTTTATGTATTTGTTTATCTTGCATTAAATCTGTTTCTCTAGTAAGCACTGACCAATACAGACTGTGTATGTTTTGTCTTACTAAATAACATTTCAGTTAAATTATAAATACAAATCTACGCCAAAAATTAAGTGCAAGACAGGTGGAGTGAATGGTAGAAGAAAGAGTTGGAGAACTGGGTGAAATGACATGATCATATTAGCCTTTTTCCATTATACTGGCAGCTGTACATTGTATACATTTGAAAGTGGAATTTGAGAGAAATTTGAGCACATACCCACTGGCCATACATGGTAACCAAAGGCACCATTGTAAATTCTGAGTGCCACAGAAAAAGTTACCAAATTAGCCTTTTTAATTGGAAATGAATCCTTGCCATCAAAAAGCAGCAAGAACCTTGCCTGTAAAAGTAGCGTGTGCGACATTTGAAATCTAAAGACATGGAGGAGAAGGCTGTGTGGGGCTAGAAGTATTTTCTTCCTACAGAGAAATTAGCCCCTATGAACAGGATCTTGTTTTTAAGCCCCAAATGGCTCTCACAAGTTTCTGAGAGTACTTAAGTAGGCAAGCTTCTCTGCAGTTTTAAACAGAGCCTCAACTTGCTTTAATTCCTGTTGTTTTACTACTATTTTACACTTGAGAAAATTGTTTCTCTTATAAATATGAATGAAGTTTTAGGTAGTAGTGAGATTAACCATTTGCTTGTCATATTTCATGCAAATGGATTCTGAAATGTTGTTTTCCATTTTATTTTAATTCTGTGATTCTTTATTTTCCCACTGGACAGATATTTTAAATTTGTATGACTCAAAGTGTCTTTCCCTTTTCATTTCCTCACTGCACTGCTTTAAAGCTGAGAAAGATATCATCCCTCAGAATACTTATAAATATTCCATTTTGTTTTGTGCTTTTCTTCTATCACTCTCTTATATTTCGCTCCTCCATCCACTGAGAGTTTATTTTGAAATATGGTACAGATTTGTGTCTTTTGCTTTAAATGTCTGTATGTCTTTGTGCAAAACAGCCTTTTCACAATAATTTTGTAAACAACTCTACTGTTTCTCTTATTTAGAGGTGCTAAATGTATTGGATTTTATGCTTTTTATATAAAATTTTGTTTGTTTTTGGACACTTGGAGCCATTCTTTTGTTTATTTCTTTAGTTTTATTCTTTTCTCTTTCCTTTCTTTCTTTCTCTCTCTGTGTGTGTGTGTGTGTGTGTGTGTGTGTGTGTGTGTGTGTTTGACTTTTTTAAATGCTTACTTGAAGTCTCCAGTCCTTCAGGCACTACAGCTGGCTGTACAGAGAGGAGTGGCCTTGCCTGGCCCCTGGACATCAGAGGGAGTGGGGGCAGGTGGCTATTTAAAAATTCTTTGAGCCACTTCCAGAGGGCTTTGAAACAAAGATAAGCCAATGAGCAGTTCTGGAAGAGGCAGAACACTGCACAGAGGTGACCTCCATCTTTATTTCCCATTGCAGCTTATTCATTTACTTACTCAATGGACGCAATAATCGTACATATTTATAGGGTACAGGGTGATACATTTGATACATGTATACAATGTATAATGATCAAATCAGAATAATTCGCATTTTCTACTGTCTTAAACATTTATCATTTCTTTGTGTTGGGAGCTTTCATACTCCTTGTTCTTTATGAAAAATATAATAAACTGTGCTAAACTATCATCATGTTATTATGCTTTGGAGCATGATAATGTATTCCTCCTATTTAATTACATTTTGGTACGAGTTTCCAGCTTCTCTCTAGCCACCCTCTCCCCTTCTTTCTTAGCCTCTGGTAACTACTCTTCTATTTTCTATTTCTATGAGATCAGCTTCTTTTAGTTTGCACATATGATTGAGAACATGCTATATTTTTCCTCCTGTGTCTGGCTTATTTCATTTAAGATGTTCTCTGGTTACATTCATCCTATAAAATGATCTCATTCTTTTTTTTAATTGATGAATAATATTTCATCGTGTACATAAACCACTTTTTTCCTTTTTTTTATGCTGAAGTTGAACCCAGGGACCTATCCACTGAACTACCTCCCCAGCCTTTTAAAATTTTATTTTATTTTATTTTATTTTATTTTATTTTATTTTATTTTGAGACAGGGTTACTAAGTCACTAAGGTGTTCAGGCTGGGCTTGAATTTGCAGTCCTCCTGCCTCAGCTTCTCGGAGTGCTGGGATTACACATATATGCCAGTATACTTGTATCACAATTTCTTTATTCATTTATCTGTCAGTGAACACCTTAGTTGACTCCATATCTTGGCTACTATGAATAACGATGTTATCAACATAAGGGTGCGGGCATCTTTTCCATATACTGATTTCAGTTCTCTGGATATACAGTATACCCTAGTGGGCTAGCTAGACCATGTGGTAGTTCTACTTTTGTTTTTTTGCAGAATCTCTGCAATGTTCTCCAAAAATGACTGTTTTAATTTACCTTTCCAGCAACAAGGTATAAGATTTCCCCTTTCTCCACATCACCCGGTATTTGTTATTTTTTGACTTTTTGAATATTGCCATTCTAACTGGGCTGATAGGATACCTCATTGTGGTTCTGATTTACAGTTCTCTGATGATTAATGATACTGAGAACTTTTCACATACTCATTGACTATTTGTATATCCTCTTTTGAGAAATGTCTGTTCAAATAATTTACCCATTTTTAATTGTATCATTTGTTTTTTGTTGTTCAGTTTGAGTTCCTTGTGTGTTCTGAATGCTAATCCTTTGTTGAATGAATAGTTTGTGAGTATTTTCCATTTTGCAAGTTGTCTCTTCACTGGGTTGTTTCCTTTGCTGTATGAAAGATTCCTAATTTGACATGATTCCATTGGTCTACTTTTGCTTTTGTTGCTTGTATTTTTGGATCTTGTAAAATGATTGTCTATATCAATGTCTTGAGGTATTTCTCCTGTTTTCTTTTAGTAGTTTCATATTTTACATTTTGATCTTTGATCCACTTTGAGTTGGTTTTTGTATATGAGGAGAGATAGGGGTGTGGTTTCATTCATATAATGTCTAGTTTTCCCATTTCCATTTATTGTATTGAAGAGGCTGCCTTTTCACCAATATGTATTTTTGGCACCTTTTTGCAATTCATTGCTTGTAGCTGTGTGCATTTATTTCTCATTCTCTGTTCTGTTCCACTGGTCTATATTCAGTTTCTGTGCTAGCAACGTGTTACTGTAGTTACTGTGGCTCTGTAGTGTGCTTGAGATTTGGTCACTCAGGGGTTTTTGTTGTTCTATATGAATTTCAGGATGGTTTTTCCTATATTTTGTGCAGAATCTCATTGGTATTTTATGGGGATTGACTGATTTTAAGTATGAGCAAGAATTTTTGCTCTAAAGAGAGAAAGAGAAAGTAGTAGGTAGCTAAACCTGTGAAAAAGCAAAACAATTCTTAAGAAGAAGGGAAAATCTCTTGAAGAAAGAAATTGTAATTCCATGCATTCTCTAACTCAGGCAACTGGAAAAGTTCTTGGATTTGGGAATTAGGGAAACTAGAAAGCTTTTGGCTAGAGCATAGCTTCCAAAGTAAACTGTGAGGAAAAGTTAACACGGGGAAATGGTCAGATTGTGAAATGCTTCATATTCCAGCCCTGTGTTGGGGTGGGGACTTTATCATTGTCATGCAATGCCAGTGAAGGAGGCAAGATATTATTACTGTTATGATCCTACCTCATTTTTTAAGGTAATGATAACTGTGGAAGAAATACAGAGATAGATTAGTGGAGAGAGGGGTTGGTATCAGGAAGGCTAAATGTAACTCCCTTTTCCAATCAGGCAACATTTATTGAAACCTATATAGGGGGAGAAGGAGGGGCTTCTAATAACACAACAAGCATTTTATTATTATCATGCTACATTTTGGAAATTGTTTCTCTGTAAAACACTAAGCAAGGATGAAGCAAAAGGGTTGGATTCAAGAAAAACTTCCCGAGAACCGGCAAAATGAGGCAGTTTAATTGGATGTGGCCAGAATGGGTGTGCGGGGAAGTTTCTAGCTTGGGTGATGGAGTGGAAGTGATTTCGTTAATCAGGAGAGAGACTTTTGCAGTGGTTCATGTTTTGTGAGGAGGCTAGCAGTTCTGCTCATCTGAGGGTCCCCGTAGTGTAGTTTGCTCATGGTAACTAGATGGCATGAACCTCTCACCTCTTTATTATTTGACTATATGTGTGTGAGTGAACTGGAAACATTTGGTGACACTGGAATCCAGGCATGACTTTATAACCATCACTCTTTGCCCTTGCTGATACATACCATTCTATATCATCGAGTGGCATATTAATTATCTGCTTGCCCAATTATCTCCTAATATGAGGGAGGGACCACCTGGAGCACAGAAACCTGTGTCTGCTTATTAAAGCCAACGTTGAGATCCCTGTACACATTTTACAGCATGCTTCTTCCTCTCAGACCATGTACATGATTTATGGGCAGTTTCTACTGCTGTTATCTTCAATTTCTCCTTTGGCCTCCTGCTTATAAATCCAGATGCCAGGTTTGTTTGGAATTCATTTTGCTTCACTCCGAAATTCTCTTCTTTCCTTTATTGCGGCAAACTCTAACCCATTGTATCCCAGCAACGTCTGCTTTGGAAATGGACATCGTAAGACATCTGTGGATCATCTTCGTGTTATGTCCAGTGAATGGATTCATGTTGGGCTCTGGGGGAGGAGAACTGAGTCTGGGATATTTGGGTACCAACCAAGTGCAAGGATCATTTTACATGAATCCATATGTGAGTTGTGTGCATATGTGGGTTACAGTGTTATAATTTAGTGGGATGAATCTACTTATTGGTCACACCCAACTCAAATTTCCCTCCCTGGTGAAATGGATGGGTCTGATTATTGTCACTGTAACAGTGATGAGCTTTTTAAAAATCTGAATCATTCCTCTGGCCATGGATACCCTGTGTCTCACAGGTTGCTTTGCAAATAGAGTTCAAGCCCCCTGATGAAGGTCAAGACTCCCAGATTAGGCTTTCTCTCTCACAGATGTGGGCTCAGAGGGTGTCTGTCCAATGAAAACTTGTTGGTTGGAACAATAAAACAGTTCATGGTCAGAGGTGTCTCTGAATCACCAGCCACAGTAATTATTTCCTTTTATTGACTGCCTTTTATGTTTTTGTCACTGTGCTGCATGTTTTATTGATCTCATTTAAATTTAACCACTCTCTGAAGTAGTTGTTACCATCCCTGTTTTATAAATGAGGCAGAGTGGAGGGCATGGGGAGGTTATGCCACCTGCCTGAGGTCACACGGCCAGTGTGGAGCCCCGAGGCCAGCCCACCACTGGGTGAGACTTCAGGATCTGTGAGTGTCCGCCCCAGCTATGCTGCCTCTTTGGGAACAGTCTTGCCTAACCTTTCACAGCTGTAGAAGGGAACCTTGTTCTTTGTGGTGGCCTTGCCAGAGAGAAAAGAAATGTTGTATCTTAGAGAAAGAGGATAATTTCTTTGGGGAATGTGTGTGTGTGTGTGTGTGTGTGTGTGTGTGTGTTCATTTTACTTTCATTTTCTTTTCTTACTCCTTTTCAAGTTTTCCAGCTACAGAATTTTAATACAGAGGGCCTGTGTTTTGAATCTGCTTAACTTGTCCATGTGGCCTCCTGGTACCTAGTGGGATAGAGCTGCTACCGTCTTTATTTCTTCACTAATTCAGCAAAACGTTGTTTAACATTATTAGGTGTAGGAAATGTCTTACCATAGAATTTATTTTACCCAGAGGCCTAATTAGAAGGAACTTCATTTACTAAAACTGGTCCACACCCAGCATTGGGATGGAAGGGTGATGCAGAAGGAGATATGGAAAGCAGGGTCCCCACTCATTTAAAATGTGGGGGTGATACAGGGCCTAAAGTCTTTATGGCAGAATGTTGGTCACATTTTGATGGGTTCTCTAGGTCTCACGAGACACCTGGGACACTCGAAAACCTAAATAAAAGAGAGTTTCACATGAAGGTCAAGAGCATGGACTTGGAAGCCAGAGTGCTCACACCTGTAATCCAGTGGTCTGGGAGGCCAAGGTATGAGGATCACAAATTTAAGCCCAGCCTGAGCAACATAATGATTTAGCAAGACTCTGCCTCAAAATAACAAATAAAACAGGGGTAGGGATTATAGGACCTTGCAAAGGCTGTGGGTTCAATCATAAGCACTGGGTAGGAAAAAAGAACATATATGTAGAAATCTGAATTCCAAGCTTAGATTTGTCTCTTCCTAGCTCTTTGACTTTGGCTAAATAATTTAACTCTCTGAGCTCAATTTCCTCATATGTAAAATGGTAAGGTAATGATACCTCCTTCGTGGAACTGTCATATTGATAATAAATTATTATATGTGGACTCTGTTCACTAATATTCTAGGCATTCAACTAGGCTCTTATATATTCATTGATGTCTGATCAAAATGTGAGTTGCAATTATTTTTTAAAACCTTTCACTACTTATATGCCTCTTATCTTTAAATGAGACTTTTTAGAAAAATATGTTCCTAAAATGTTATGTATGGGTCAGTTATCTGTTGCTATAACAAAATACTCTAGGCTGGGTACTTTATAGAGAAGTTTATCAGCCTCACACTTGGAGATAGAAAGTCCAAGACTGAGAGCCCCATCTACTCAGCTTCTGGTGAGGACCTTGTGACCTCTTCATAACACAGCAGGGAAGCAGCAAGGGAAAGTGCTCCCTGCAGAACTGGGAGATCACACGGTGAGACAGGATGCTGGAGTGATTTGGGGCTCCTTCATAATGGCGGAGTCTCCTAGAAGTAACTCCTTCCGGGATTAACACAGAGATGATGCCTGCATAACATCGTTACCTTCCACCTGGTCCCCTCCCTTAAGCGTTCCACTACCTCAGCACCGTGGCACTGGGACCAAGCTTCAGACACAGGAAACGAACCACATGGAAACAGGTGGTACCATATGGTTTCTGTGTTTATTGTGCTAATACGGAAAACAAGACTAGGGCAAGGGGCTTTGCATAGCTCTGGGTCAGCACAGACATCAAAGATGGATGTGGCCCAAGACACATGCTGAGGCTGTGGTGAGTGCCTGGTGTCCCTTCCTGGGGCTCTTGGGGGTCTGGATTGGAAAGCACAGCTCCAGGCTCACCAGAACAGATCACGGAGGCTCAGACACCCAGGTATTTTGGGGACAAGCAGGACTTTGTAAATGATGGCGGGAAGTGGTCAGCTACCTTCTGCTTCTGCTTTACCATTATTACCAATAGTAGTTGCACCGAAGATAGTAGAATGCGTTTTTACTTTTTTCACAGATTGAAATAATTTTGCTCACATTGAAATAATTTTTCCCATGAAAAGAACTGAATATTAAAAGGTACGTTTTTTATTTAAATAAAATTTTTATTTATAACAGTTTTAGATTTACCAAAAAAGTGATGTAAGAGTTCAGAGCATTTCTGTAAATTCCCAGACCCAGCTTCCTCTTGAATTAATATCTTGTTCTTGTGTGCTGCCTTTGTTACAATTAAGTAACCAGTGTTGATACATTGTTATTTATTTATTTATTTATTTTGGGTACCTGGGATCAAACTCAGGTCCTTGCGCTTTCAAGGCAGGCGGCAGAACCACTGAGCTAAATTCCTGGCCCCAATTGTTATTATTTAAAGACCATACTTGTTTAGAACTACTGCATTTTTATTTCATGTCTCTTTTTCTTTCAATATGTCCATTAACAAATGAATGGATTAAAAAATGTGGCATTAGGGCCGGGGATTTAGCTCAGTGGTTCCGCCCCCTGCTGTGCAAGCCCAAGGACCCAAGTTTGATCCCTGGTACCAAAAAAAAAAATCTGGTATTTATATGCAATGAAGTACTACTCTGCCATAAAGAAGGATAAACTTGAGTCATCTTTGGAAAATCGATGCACCTTGAGACCATAATGTTAAGTGAAATAAATCCAACACACCAACTTAATTATTGCAGGATTTCTCTTATATGAGAACCCCAAATTCTAATAGCAAAATACAAGAAAATAGGAAATAGGGGAGATAGAACTTTCTCAAATGGAAAGAAGATCAAGGGATGGAGGGAGAAAGAGGAAGGGGAGGGAAAGGGGATGAAAAAAGGAATTAAGATGTGTTCTGTACATGGAACAACGCTATACACAAAAGTATAATCACTATGTACTACAGACCTCCACTAATAAATAATAGATACCATGTTACATTTATCGCCAAGAGAGACGTTAGTCTTACAGTGCTACTGATACATTTAAAACGTTATGTTCGAAATGCATAACAGATTATATTTTGTATACTTACTTATTTAATGTGGTACTGCGAATTGCACTCAGGGCCTACATGCTGAGCTACCTCCTCTGCCCTTTCTAATTTTTAAAAAAATTTTAAGACAGGGTTTTGCTAAGTCATTAAGTTGCCCAAGCTGGGCTCAAACTTGAGACCTTTCTACCTCAGCCTCCCAGGGTACTGGGAATAAAGAGCACATTTTGGAGTCATGTTTCTCAATGGAGGTCTTCTGAGCTTGTTAAAAAGGGGAGGGAGCTGGGCCTGCAGTCTGTGAGTTCATTCCTTGAGTAGCTATCTGCCCCCCCCCCGCCCCCGCCCCACACTGAACTCAGGACCTAGCACTTGCAAGGCAGGTGCAGCGCCACTGAGCTAAATCTCCAGCCCTCATTCCTAACTTTGAGAACCTCTGTGGCAGTGGAGGCTCTGGGAGGGTGAATGCTGCTTGTAGGACTCCTTTGTCCCCAGGAAATCTGGGTTTGTGAGACTCCCAGGAGCTGCTCTAGTGTGACTCAGGGGCCAGCACCGGGAACAGTCGGGAGGGAATCTGCTGCCTCCTCTCCCAGGTTGTGTTGGCGTTTGGGCAGCAGAGAGAGAAGCCTTTGTTACCTCACCACATGCTCCTGAATGAAACCTGTCACTGTCATGCTCTAGAGGCAAAAAGCCTCAGAAGTTGCAAAAGTGAAATGTGGGTCCCCTCTTAGGACCCCCAGTCCTGCCCGCCCCAAGACTTCCTATACCAGAGGCTCATGGAAAAGCCCAAGCCTGGTTCTTAGGCTCATTGCCCACTGGAGTGTCTAGGGGAGACTACGCTGGTCTAGGGGTGTCCAGGCTCCACCCTGCAGCAACAAAATCAGACTCTCCGGGAACAAGTGAGGCCCAAGCATCTGCAGTAAAACAGTAAAACAGTTTGTTCACAAACTTCCGGGCATCTCCAGCGTCTCACTTACACAGTGGAGAACCAGGGGGCCTGGGATGTTTCTGGACCTGAACAACTCACATCTGATCTCCAAGGCTGCTGCTTCAAACTATCAAGCCCTGGGCCCTGAGACAGTTTTCATAGACCAGAGCAGGGCCTGAAAATCTGCTTGTTTAACAAGACCCCAAATGATTCATGTTATGGCTGTGTCTAGATGTCCCCCCAAAGCCTCCTGCAGTCATAGGAGGGTTTTTCAGAGGTGGCTGGATCTAGAGTGTGATGCCGGGATTAAGGGCGTGTGATTACTAAACCAGTCTACTGATTGGTTTGGCACTGCCCTAATCCCTGTAGTCTGGATAAGATAAAAGGGACAGAAAGACGCTGTTAAGGTCCCTTATTGCTTGGCTACCTTCGGTCCAGCACAAACTCTTTCTTCTCTGTAATGCCCCTCTGCTAAGCCACCCTGCCTTGGAGCCAGTCGATTATGGACTGAAACCTCTCTACTAACTATGAGCAAGTAAACCCTTTCCCATTTAACTCTGATTGTTGAGTATTTTGTCTCAGCAGTGAGAGAAAAGTCACTAACACAATTCATATTTGAAAATTTTGAGCATCCCGGGACCCAAGCTTTTTCTGAGAATCTGTGTAAGTGGAGGTAGGTGGATGAGAACATGAGAAATCAGGCAGGACAGTTGAGAATTTGGGGGAAGTTGTCTTTTCATTCTGGATTTGGCGAACTTCAGTTCAAAAACATCAAAAAATTGCCTTTGTATTGAATTGAATGTTTACAGACTTTCCTCCTCATTACTAAGCAGTATAACATGACATCTATTTATGCAGGATTCACCATTGCATTGGGTGTCATAAGTAGCCGAGCGGTGATTTAAAGTATACAGGAGGAAGTACATAGGTAACACACAAACATGACATCATTTAAAGTAAGGATCAGAGTATTTATGGGCTTCGATGTCCTTGGGAGTTCCTAGAGCCGATGCCCTGTGGATCCCAGGAAGCAGCTGCATTTTATTGTTGGTTTATTTCATGTCATTTCCTTCTCTTTTCACTTGTTCCTTCCCATCTCATATTCCAGAGTGCATCTGTTTCTTTAATAGATGGAAATGAATAGAAATCAAATTCAGTTTGAATTATTTTCTTCTTAGGATTTCACAATACCCTATGATACAGTTGGCAACACTTGGTATTTTAATGTAGAGACTTACAGGAGGAAAACGAATATAAATCAGAGATGCTGTTTGCATGGGAAGTGGCCTCATAAACATGCTGGAGGTCAAAGACTTAGCTAACTTTTCTTTGCCGTATTGGGGATTGAACACAGGGCTTTTGTCCTAAGCTCTGCCCAACCTTTCTTATTTTTGAGACATGATCTTGCTAAGTCACTAAATTGCCCAGGCCTGGCTCAAACTTGTCATCCTCCTGCCTCAGCCTCCTAGCATACCGGGATTACAGTCATGTGCCACTGTACCTTGCTGACCTAGCTGATTTTTAAGAAAGTATTCTCACTTTTGGGGGCAGAGCCAACCAAGCTGCCCAAAAGTTTATGAATTGGCAAAGTTAATTTGATCTTTTATTGAGACCTGAAAAGATCCCCAGCTAAATGTGTTGCAATAAAGTTTCCCTTCCATTTCAGTTCTAGAGAGCTTTCTGGATGTTTCAGTTTCTTGCATAGGGAACTTGAAAGCAGTGGATAGGAACCAATGTCAGTCTTGCCCTATTTATGCAAATGGCTTTGCTCTGTGGCCTGTTTATAACCCCTAGGGTCATTGAGTTTCCAATTCACATTTCCCAGATGCAGATCTGACTCTGGGAAATGGAGCACTTGATTTATTAGCTGACATCAAACCAGTATTGGGAGTTCAGCCACGGCTGTTCTTGCTTCTGTAGACTTCGGTGTTTGATGTAAGGATTGTAGGCGGTTGAAAACTGGAAGGAGACTCATGTCATACTCAAAAATCCTCATACTGCCTGTGCTTGGGGATGGTAGACTTGGAACCCACAACCTGTGTTTTTAGAGGATTCTCCTGCCTGAATATTGCACTACAGGATGCTCTAGTTGTGCACTCGGCATTAAAAAGCCATTACACACACACACACACACACACACACACACACCTACCTCTACCAGAAAGCTCAAGCTTGTGTATAGAAGCCTCATTCAGGCAGCCTGTGGAATTCTGCTCTGATTTGTTCAGTGGATACTTAAGTGAAATACCTTCCTGCTAACATTCATTTCTCTGCCCTGAGAATAATCAGTAGAAGCCAGTGTCTTTGCAAGTGCCTTTTTACATGTGGAGATGTTGGTTGTTCTTGGTCTGTGTGTCCAGTAAACATTCTGGAAGTGGCAGTGAGAGGGACAGCGTCCCAGTGCATTGAGATTTACAGCGCTGGGAGAGCTGGGGGTATAAATCAGGCTTCCAGTGGAAGGGGCAGAATGGACTGAGTTCAGGTAGTAAGGGGAGCGCAGCATGTAGGCTGCAGAAAGAGAGAGGCTCATCAGCATTACAGATGGTGTGTTCTTTTAGTTAATTTAGAAGACATTCTGATCAGGCAGCAGAGCTTTGAGGATGGATGCAAGAAAAAGAAGACTGGGGCATATGGAGAGAACATATTTGTTCGTGGAAAATCAGTAGAAAATGTTTAATGTCATCATAGCCTCATTTGCATAAAAATAGTCATAGGCAGCAAATCAAATGAAAGCAAAAGGAGACAGGTTGGAACCGGTGCTGTTCCAACTTGCGTTTCGTTATGAAGAGCATAAATAATTCAATTGAATAAATAAATTCAAAATTGCTTCAAGTAGATGTACTGCAGATGATAATTCCTTGAAAATCCCTTTACTGGTAGGTGTCGTGATGATGAAGTAATGGCGATTATGCCCCTGTATGGGGCAGCACACGTGACCCTTGCTAAAAATATTGAGCTCTCTGAAGCTCTCCAGTGTGCATGGACACAAGTGAATGTTTAGATCCATGGCCCTATTCGTACACTGACCTTGAGGAAGTTAAATAAACCACGGCTTAGCTTCACCGTGCCGAATCTAGTCCCACCTTGCAGACGGGTCTGCTTGAGCAGTACCCAGTAATCAGAAGTCTGCAGAGTCCTCGACTGTGCCATGCTAGACAGATAATCCTAAGTCAGTATGTGGAACCTTGGTTGCAGAATGAGAGCTATAGTTTCTTTTTTACAAACTCATCAGTAGAATTCTTGGGCAAATATCAACTGTGGCATGGAGAAAATCGCTATATATATATATATATGTATATATATAAAGTATATATATAAAGTGTATATATATAAATATATAATAAATATATATAAAGTATATATATACCAGTGTATATATATATAAATATATATATATATTTTACAGTACTGAGGATCAAATTCAGGAGCACTCTATCACTGAGCTACATGCCTAGCTCTTTCCATTTTTTTTGAAGACAGAGTCTTGCTTAGTTTCCAGATTGGACTCAAACTTGTGATCCTCTTGCCTCAGCCTCCTAGAGTGCTCCTAGAATGTGTATCACCAAGCCCAGCTACAATGTATTAATTAGTTGATTTCAGCAAACATTGTCCAGGGCTATAAAGAAAGCCATGTGCAGATACTACGGAAGGTATAACAGATTGTGTATGATACAGCCCTGTATTCATTTGATTTTATTCATTAACTCAGTAAATACTCAACAGTAGGCTCCAATGAGTCAGGCACTATGTTAGATGTCAGGGTTATAGCAGGAGACAGATAATAAACTGGAAAAAAGAAACTGAACATAAGATAATCATAGATTGTGGCAAGTGCTTTGAAGGAAAATAAACAGGTGCTAATACGTAGAGTAGCTGGAAGTGAGGGCGCACTTCAGAAAAGATGCACTTAGGAAGTAGAGCTGAGGGTGAGCAGCCACGTAGAGACAACTCTCTGGAAAGGAAGCACAGTGCTTGCTCAGCAGACCCCAGGTTGGAATGGGGGTGACTTCATTTAGGAGCTGCCAGGAGACCTGGCAGATGGTTTGGAGGGGATGGAAGGATAGGAGGAATTGGATCGTTCACTGGGTATTGAAACAACCTGGGGTCAGTGACCCCCTCCCCTGAGTTCAAGTCCATCAGGACTTAGAAGTTTACCTTGTGTGGAAATAGGGTTTTCATGGATGAATTAGTACAATGGGGTTACACTGGATCAAGGTGGGTCCTAAATCCAAGATGAGTAGTGACTTGGAAGAAGAGGAGAAGCAGAGACAGAGACAGACAGAGGGAAGAGGGCCACATGAAGAGAGGGTGACACGTCTACAAGCCGAGGATGCCAAGGATGCCAGATAGCAGTTGCAGATAGCAGGAAGACTCAGGCTGGATTCAAACATGCAGTTCTCCCGCCTCAACCTCCTAGAGTCCTGGGACTACAGACCTGCACCAGTGTGCATGGCAAAGCTGAAGCCATTAAAGAAAGCAAGCTAGAGATGAGGCTCATTGCTTTCTCAGCCCAAAATTTACATCATGGGAAGAGGAGAGAAAGTCAACAAAAGATGTAGAGAAGGAATAATGAATAAAGCAAAAAGAAATCTGGGGAAGACAGGGACATGGAAGCCAAAAGAGGATGTGGTTCCCAAAGAAACCAGCTGTTCCTAGCGTTGCACAGTGGATTGGCAGCCTGAAGTTCACGGATGATCTCAACAGGGATCTTCAGCCCTGATGGGAGTTGGTTAGGGAATGAATGGAAGAGAGGAAATGAGAATGCAAACTGACTTCTCCTTTTGAATTTTATTGCAAAAGGGAGAAGTAGCATGGGGTTGTAGCTGACAGCTTTGGCAGTATGTCAGAGGAAATCCTTATTATTGTCACTATTATTTCTTTTGAAAATTTCATTTTGATATACTTCAGGCTTACTGAAAAATTAAGAGTAATGCAAAACAATTCTGTGTCCCCTTTAACCAGATACCTTAAATGTTACCATTTTATCCCATTTAGCTCTCTCCATATTGAACTATTTTTCCCTGAATTATTTGAGAATAAGTCAGAGCCCTGATACCTGCTTTGCTTCTGGGTACCCCAGTGTGTGGATCCCGAGAGCGAAGATGTTTTCTTCCACAGCCACACCTCAGCATGATGATACCGTCTTCTCCACTCCTCAGCAGTTGTCGCAGCAATGTCCTTTAGAAAGTCCTGGCTCGTGTTTTAGGTTTATTTGTCATGACTTCTTGTTTTGAAACAGCCTGTTAATCTTTGTTTGTCTTTCGTGACGTTGACGTTTTTTGAACACTATGGTTCAATTATTTCGTAAAATGCTGCCCATGGGGCTCTGTCTGATATTTCCTCAGATTTGATTTAGAATGTGCTTCAGTGGCAGGACTGCTACAGAACTGGGGTTGGGTTTGTAATCAGGGTCTCTTAGCTGGACACATGGGGTCTGTTTGTCTGGGCTCTGGTGGTGTTGATTAGTGTTATCACTAGGGTAGTCAGCCATGTTTCCTAATACCCCTGGGGACAGCGTTGTATTTGTAGAGATGGAAATGCCGCTAGTGTTTTCCTTAAGTAAGATGCTGGTCTTGTGACTATAGAATGGTTGTTCACTGTAGTAAGAAAGTATGAGGCGGGCATGATGGTGCACATCTATAATCCCAGCACTTGGTAGGCTGATGGAGGAGGATTGTGAGTTGGAGAGAAGCCTGGACTGCATAGTGAGACCCAGTCTCTGTAGAGAAAAAGGAGGGAGGGAGGGAAGGGAAGGGAAAAAAAGAAGAATAAATTCCTATCTTTTGAGTTTTTAAAACTAGGATGAATATTGATGCTATCAAACTTGTTAAATATTTTCCGTATCTATACAAATATAGATAGATATACAAGGATGTTTTTCCTCCCTGTGTCTGTTGATACAATTAGATTTCCTAATGTCAAACTCAGTTATATCCCTGAACTGTATTCATGTAGGTCAGGAGTATTGTTTTCTTGTTGTGACTTTGGGTCTTGTTCATCAGTATTTTATTTAAAGCCTTTAAAATTTTAAATTTATTTTATTTTGTATCAGTACATGTTTGTGGTACATAATGACCACACCATGGGAAGCTGGCACAGGTACACAGCACAACCCAATTCTTTTTTTTCTTCCCCTACCCCTCCCATTTTTCCCTGCTCCTTCCAACTTTTGCTTCTTTTCCCATTTGCAAAAACTTTATTTCCATGTTAAGAATTCTTTTTTCCCTCTCCCCTCCCACTCCATTCCCTTTCCCACCTTCATCTCTGGCTTCCTCATCCATTGGGAAAAGATCTCCCTACTTCCTCTTTATCTATCTTTTAGTTTTTTCTTTCTTTTGGAGTTTCTGGTATAAGAGAAACCATGAGATATTTAACCTTGTGTGTCTGACTTATTTCACTTAATATTATGGTCTCAAGGTGCATCCATTTACCTACAAATACCTCAAGTTTATCTTTAGGCAGAGTGGTACACCATTGTGTAAACATCACATTTCTTTGTCCACTTATCTATTGATGAGCATATACGTAGATGGTTTCCAAGATTTAGCCATTATAAATTTGCTACTATAAACATAGATATATGTGTATTACTGTAATTGATAATTTTAACTCTTCAGAAGATACCTAGAAGGAGAGTAACTGGGTCAAGTGGAACCCCTAGTTTTAGTTTTTTTGAGGAATCTCCATACTGATGTCCATAATGTTTGTACAAGTTTACATTCTCAACCGCAAGGTAAAAGGGTTCCTTTATCACCACAGCCTGGCCACCATTTGTTGTTATTTGATTTCTTGATGTTGGTAATTCTTTTTGGAACAAGACAGAATCTCAGTGTAGTTTTAATTTGCATTTCTTTAATGGCCAATGATGCTGAACAGCTTTTCATGTGTTTATTGGCCATTTGTACTTCGGAGAAGTGTTTATTCATTTTGTGTGCCCATTTTTTATTGGGTCTTTCATTGGGGGAGGTTCTATTTTTTTTGAGTTTGTATATATTACTAGACTTTAGTCCGCTGTCCAAAGAATTACTGGCAAATTTTTTTTCCCATTCTGTAGGTTGTCTCATCACCCTGTTGGTTATTTCCTTTGCTGTACCAGAAGCTTTTAAGTTTGATGTATCCCATTTGTTAATTCTTAGTATTATTTCTTTTTTAAAATTAATTTTCTTGGTGTATTTTAGGTATACAATATAATGACATTCATCATTGGAAATTTGCACCTTTACATAATCTCTCTTGGTTCTTATTTTTTCCC
>NW_004624740.1:9898560-9923107 GCF_000247695.1 Heterocephalus glaber | reverse complement strand
GAAACAAATCACATCCTCTGGTGTCTTGTTGGTACTTGAGATGCTTTTTTAAGTTATATGGAAAAATGTTTAAGTGCTTTTCAGTTCTGTTTTGGTTGAGTTCTACTGTATTTGAATATTATTGTAGTTTTTTTCCCCTGCATTGTTCTTCTTTGAGTGGTTCTAATTTTTTGTATGTGTGTGTGTGTTTGATAATAAAGTTATTTTTTTAAAAAGTTGAAAAATCATTCAGTGGAATCATTCATTAATCAGGGACCTTCTGTAAATTGAAATCAACCCAGGATTGAATTATCACCAAAAAAATCCCCATGAGTTTTGTATTGTAGCTGAGATTTGGAAGTCAGGAAGGTCTGTCAGTGTGGTGCTCATGGTAGATTCCAGCACTGGAAGCTAGTGACATTTTCTATGACCTAAGACCATCTCCAATGACTCCCTTCTTTATATTCTTCTCTGTTCCTTATGCTTTCCACTAATCCCTGTGACTTAATTTTAATTTAGCAAACACCTATTGTATGTTTACTGTGTAGTAGAAGCAGAGCCAAGAGCTGGAGAAACTTGAAAATGAGCAAGACACACTCCCTTGCCTACAAGAAGTTTTTAATATACTAGGGAAAGTGGAAGTGTCTGGCTATACTCTGGGCCAGAATAAAATAGCTGTGACATTGAGTCCCCAATCAGTTTTACTCCTGTTGCTTAGATTCAATGACTTCTGCTTCAGGTGGCAAATCCTGGTGACTGTGGCACAATATGTGTTATAAATAGCACTGCAACTTGATGCAAATGAACTCAGAGAGATAGAGAGAGAGAGTGGCCGGGGGGGAGATAAAAGGTAGGGCATAATTTATCTCAGCGTTTGTTTATGAGATTGAGCTATGGCTGTCTGGGGCCAGGTGCTGTTCTTGCCCTGGAAGAGCCAGGCTGTTTTCCGTTATGAGATTTCATCTTTGGGACTCGACCACTTCTGGAGTGAGTGTGTCTATGTACAAACTTACATTCTGCCCGTGAGCATGGGTGTTCATGCTTAACTGATTCAATGACTACATTTCCCACAACATATTACACCAAATGTACTTAACAGCAATTAGAATGTTTGCCGCCTGCTGTGTACAAATCTCTCCAGAAAACAAAACTCTCCTAAATGGCAGTCTAAGTAATTCTGAAGATTAAAGCTAGTGATTTGCAGAGCTCTTGGTTTGTTTGCTTCCTGCAAATATCAAGATTAACAAAGAAATTCATTGATCCCATTTTGCCTCTTGGAAGCTTGCACGTAGGCCTAGGGGAGTACATCACACGTGGCAGTGCGATTCACATAAAGACTTGTTCTTGCTTTCTTTTATACCCAAGATGCTGATTTAGTGGCATTTCTCTTGGCAAAAGTGTCTCAAGAAAACAAATCCATTTATGAATATTTTTCCAGCAGACACTCTACCTGGGCCTTTTCCACTAACAGCCTTCTTTCTCAGTGGGTTTTACAGGAAACATAGTCCACCTGTGGCTGTCGAAAGGGCAACTCAGATCCAACTCCAAAGACAATGCCTGGGTTGCTTGATGTTGGGTCAACCTCAGTCACTCTGAGCATTCTTTATCCAGCTGTGAATACAGGCCTTGAATGAGTTGCTCTCCAAATCTCCTTCCATTTCGAATGTATTAATTTACTTACTAACTAATATTTTTTGAGTATGGAGAATGTGCTTTGCATTGCAGCAAGTGCAAGGAAATAAAGTGATCATTAAGAAACAAAGCCTTTGCCCTCAGATCAAAGAAATCTTTTCCAAAAATATATTATATCCTGGTCATTCAAAAGAAACTGGCTGCCAATGGCAGCCGCCATTTTAGGTATGTTCTCTGGAGAGTTTTACATCCTCCATTCCCTTTGGCAGACTCACTTCTCAGGTTGGATTCCCCTTCATTCTCTGACTTCTTTATCTGGCTTCAAAACTGTCATACCTTGGTTCTCATTCTTCTCAAATAACTTGCTAGCAGCTTGGAAGTGCCAGACTAGGAGTTCAAGGTCAGGCCTCAACATAAATCTGGTGATCTCTTTTTCTGAATTCTTGGCATTTTGAATCTTGGTCTTCTTATATGGGTTATCCTTTTCTTAATTCTGTGAGTCTTGGATAAAGCCTCTTGGTGCAGCCATAGTCTTCATGGGAAAGAGGATCCTTTACCAATATCCCACCGAGGCCTAGTGCAGCCAGCCCTTTGTCAATGATATGTTTGAGAGGAGGTTGAATTCTAAATTTAACATACCATTTTGCCAAATAATAGTCTTTCTACAAATACACTTTTGGACCAGTGAGCAAGGTGAAATATTTTACAGAGCATGACGTAGACATGTCTTTGAAAATTTTTTATTGGATCCCATTTGCCATTACTCATTGAAGCAATTTTTAACTATGCACATAGTCAGGCAGTAAAATGCCTCGGGGAAGACAAGAGCCAGATGTGCCAAGATACTCGTTCTGAAGAAGTCATTACTTTGCCTTCTAGAACTTAACATGCTTCCTGCCGGCAGTCCTGCCTGCTGGTGGAACAGGGAACACAATTCTTTAAGAATGTAAGAGCAAAGGCCAGAGGGACTCATTTGCTAGGGTTGGATGCCAAGTGAGGAGTCCTCCATGTTAACCTACTTCCTTCCTCCTTTCATTACCTGCACTCCCAGGTTTTTCAGAGGAATGTTCTTAATTCCTTGAATCCATTGGTCCCTCCATTGCTCATGACGGGAAACTGTATTGAAATGTGCAGATGTCTCCTGTGATTTTCTAACTACCAAATCTAATAGATTTTTAAAGCCTTTTTGAAAATGTAAAGAAAGTACACACATAGCAGTTGTGTATCTTGTTTATGGATTATGTAGCTGTTTTTAGAGCAAAAATAAAGTCCCTTTTCAAGCACCCAAATCCTACTCCTCAGCAAAATTAACTACTATTGGCTGTTTTTTGGCTATCTTGCCCAGATTTCCTTACACATGGATACTGTGGGCATATCTATTTTTAATTTTCAAAGGTTTTGCTAACTTGTTCTCCAAATACTTCACCTGTTTATGCATCAACTAACAATACATGAGAATCTTTCCTCACATTTGACACTACTGTATAAAACCAGTCTTTAATTTGTTTCGTCAATCCAAATGGTTAAAAATACTCATAATTCTTGGTTGCATGTCTTTGATTATATAGAGGCTGATCATGTTTTCACATATATTTGTTGGATGTTTTTTGTTTCTTTGGTTGACTTCTGAGAAATTGGTTTTTATCCCTCACTGTAAGAATTAATTTGTCTTTTACTGTTTTCTTTCTAATTTTTCAATCCATTTTGCTTTGCATATTTTCAAACTCTGTTGTTAGGTACAACATATACTTGTGATTCTAGACAGTCCTCAGCTTTATGGTGGTGTGAAATCAGTATGCATTCAGTAGAAACCATGCTTTGAGTTTTGACTTTTTATCTTTTCCTGGGCTTCAGATATATAGTAGGGTGCACAATGCAATGCTTTTTGTAAGGCTAGGAAGCAGCAGCAAGCTGTAGCTTCTAGTCAGGTCTGCTATCGCAAGAGGAGAACAACTGATAATCTACAGTGTGCTGTGTCGCGAAGCTGTGATCATTGATCGCTTAATATATTAAATGCACTTCAACTTAGGTATGATATTTGCAATTTATGATGAGCTTATCATAATGAAGCTACATTGTAAGTCGAGGAACATGTGTATTTAATTGTCTGAAATAACATCTTCCATCAATAAAAATCTTCCTTTTGGACTCAGGGTCCCTTCATGTTGCTTCCAGGGCCACTACAATAATCTTACTGATCTTTCTGCTTCTCTTGTCTCTCCTGTTCAGTACTCTTTCTTCATTACCTTTAGTGTAATCTTTCTAAAACACTGATATGGTTCTAGCTGGCTGTTAGTATAAGGATAATCGGTGAAGGGTTTGGGACCAAACCAAATAGAGACAGGACCCCCAAATTCCAACCTCCTTTGCACATAGCAACGGGAGGTGCACTCTCCTTTTGTCTGTCATTGTGGTGTGTGGTCTGGTGGCCTTTGCTAGAGGCCTGTCTGACCTTCTCAAAGATTGGCCTGTTTATTGGGAGTTCTAGGTGGGTGCCCTAGGGCTATGTCAGTTTACCTTTAAAGGGATAAAGCCAGGTTAACCTGAGGCTCCTCCAGGTCTGAGGCCATTAGCATGTAACCAGTGCTAAGTTGGCAGGTAACCTTGCTAGTTACTTCCTTCTTTGACTGAAGTCACTAGCTATTGATGAATGCACAAGATTCTCTTAAATGTAATTGCAGGGGTCAACCCCTTGAGGATTTACCTACAAGATAAAATCCCTTGTTCATTGTTCTGATGATTTACACTGAAAAACCTCATTTTCTTCTATTAATGCAGTAAGCTGAGCTGCAAAGAACAAATTGCCCTTGTTTATTGTTTTTAGCTGAGCTTATGTGGATGTTCTTCTCATTATGATCTTTAACCAGGTTGGGGGTGGGGTTGCAGAAAACTAATAGGTAGGCCAGAGCATAGGAACCCAGCAGGGCACGTGGAGTCTATTCTGGAAGCACCAGCTGGCCATCTGTATCCATGGGTTGTGCTTCTGTGGGTTGAAAATATTTGGGAACATAAATTTCATCTGTACTGAACACGAATAGACTCTTTCTTGTCATTATTCCCTAAAGAACAGAGTATAAGTGGCCGGGGATTTAGCTAAGTGGTTTCGGCACCTGCTGCGCAAGCACAAGGACCCAAGTTCGATCCCCAGTATCAAAAAAAAAAAAGAACAGAGTATAAGAACTGTTTACATAGCATTTACATTGTATTTGCATAGCATTTACATTGTGTTGGGTATCATAAATCACCTAGAGATGATTGAAACTTATACAGGAGATATATGCATATAGGTTACATGAAAATACTACACTTCTTTCTGTAAAGGACTTGAACATTTTTAGATTTTATTATCCTTGGAGGTTCTGGAACCAGACCCCTAGATACTGAGGGACAAACAGATTCCAAGTTCCTTGGGGTTAAAAGAAGAGGCAGAAGCCCTGGGGCTATAGGAGCAGGTGACGGACAGAGATGGTTGTGATCCAAGCCACAGGAAACGAATGAGTGTGTGGATGGGGAAGATGTAGACTTGCATCCTTTTCAAAGCTGGGAACTCTGCCACTGAGGTCTCATCTTTGCCCAATTGAAGGGACAGTTGGCTTTGATTTGGGCACGTGCTGTGTGTGGTCTTGTCACTTCTCTGATCTATAACCCTAGTCATGGGAGATTCCTGTTGCTGGAGGAGCTCCTGGCTTTTACAAACTGGCTCTATTATATCTGGCCCAGTGTGTTTTCTTTTCTTCATCCCAGTCACTCCCTGAAGCACCTGGTTCTGCTCCTTGGTGGGACACTATATTTCCTCTCCACTGCCTCTGCATATGCTCTTTATTTCACCTAGAGACTTTCTCCTTCTTCCCAGCTGTCCCTTTGCGAACCCTCACCTGGAAATCACCTACTGGTGCTTTGTGGTCCAGATCAAATTTTATTTCCTGTGCCAAGCCTGCCTTGGGTCCCCATCGACCTCTGGCATGCAAAAATAAGCTCCCAGAACATCCTGAACAAACCTCACTTGTGCGATTTGTCACTCTGTGTCACAATGATGATTTACATATCATTTTCTCTTAGGGAGCTGTGAGCTTTTCCAGGGTATCAGTGAGATTTTTGAAATTTCTGTCTTCTTTGTGGACCCATAATTGATGTTCAGTTTTGCAAAGATCACAGTTAAGCTAATGTTTCTAGGTTATATAGATACACCTGTCCTTCGATGTGTTAAAAATGAAGAAAGGGCCTTTTAAAAATGAATACATGATCTATGATAAAATCAATGGACAAGCATCGCCATCCATCAGTGATAAGCATCAGGCACACTATACTGCTCAGCTTCCTGGGGATTTTTGCTAGCACAAGCCAGTGGGATGAAAAATATTTGGAATTCAATAAAGCCACCGTTCCCAAGAACATGAATTTCTTCTCAAGTGAGCTGGTGTGGCATTTTCAGCCAGGCATGTCAGATACCCTGGAGAGGACTCAGTCTTCCCATGATTACAGGGCCCTCATTACACCCTTGGAATCCCAGAGCTCTGTGCCCTGTACAACCCACTTTATGCAACTAGAATACTGTGGACTTTCCATTACTGTCACAAATACCTGAGATAATCAGCTTATAAAGAGAAACCATTTATTTTGGCTCACTCTTTTTGGAGGTTCTAACTCATGGCCAGGGAGCAGAAGAGAGCAAGGAAGACTCCAGGATCCCACTGTCCCCTTCAAGGGCACAGCCCCCATGACATGAAGCTCTCCCACCTCTTCAAGGTTCTGCTGCCTCCCAGTAGGGCCACAGTGTGGACCCAAACCTTTACCCACGGGCCTTTGACCAACATTTAAGGTCCAAACTATGGAAAATGGCCTTTCTCTACCATATTTATTAATGTATTTAACAAATACTAATTGAGCATCTGGGATGAGCCCAGCCTATGTGCCAGATACATCAGCCAACAAGACGTGCCCCTTGACCTTATGGAACCTGCAGGTGAGTGATGAAAGGTGTAATTGTTACAGCCAGAGTTTGCATGGAGGCATTTCTTATTGCCAGCCTGGGTTCTTTCTCCATGTATCTTCTACTATTTCTGTGCCTGCCTCACAGCCTGAGATGTGAGGAGCTGAACACACACTGCAGTCTCACAAGTTTGCATAAGGTCTTACCTGTGGCATTTTAGAAAGGAGGACACTAGCTAGAGTAAGATTGGAAAGGATAAAAACTATTATTAATGTACGTCGGAGGGATGGAAAAAGTGGTAGGGAGAATTCTGCAGGATGCCAGAAAACCACTGGAAATGGGATTTGAAAGATTACAATTTTTCTTTTCATGCCATTCTACCCTAGAGCAGAAGTACATCCTGCTTTTAGGAATTGGTCACAAAAGTCATTAGGTTGTTTTATAGGTGACTTTTAATGCAGGAGACCACATGCTAGGCAAGCTTAGACATTTCGGCTTCTTTATAAATGTCCAACCTTGGCTTCTCATCCTGCACGACATTACCTCCACTGTAAATGGCAGTTTCCCATAACCTTAAGAAATTGTCATGCACCTGAGCTAAGTCAATTTTGGAATAAGATTACAGTCATTTTGTGTTTAAGTTTCTCGTGCCCTTTTGAAGCTATGTTTTTGCCAACAAAGGAAAGTCTGCAAGCAGAATGATTGATTTTATGTTTATTGTACAAGTCTGTCACAAAATAGCTTGTGGGTAGAGAAAACAGTTGGAGGTCTGTGTTAGTGTAGTTGTGTTTGTTGTTCAGAAAAGGCAGCAGGAAGTTGGACCATATCACCCTTCTCCTCTATCTTCATTGGAAAAGTTGGAATAGGTTTGATTTTGGTTTTGCCTCAAAATTCTGTTTCCAACTGTGGCCTCCGAGGGCAACTGAGGGATAACATGGTGTGTATGTCACTTGATGTCACTCTCATGTGAAAATCTAAGGCTATTAGTCAAGCATTGCAGTTCAGTTTTCCAATGTAGTTCTATTACCCATGAATTCATCTGTGCTGTGTTTCGTGCTTTATATGTGTACATTGTGAGAAGTTATAAAGGGGCAATAAAATGATGTGTAACTTCACCAGCTAGAGACAAAGTGACATTTCATTGTTTTCTTTGAGTATCTCTTATTACTAATGAAGTTCTACCTATTTTTATGTTTTTAGATATTTGCCTCTTTTCTTATGTGTTCTCGTTTTTTGTTTATTGATCCGATTGTGGTTTTCAGTTTTCATTACTGACTAGTGTAAGGTCTTTTACTCTGTTATCATTGCTATAAGTGATATTTTGTAGTTTGCTGTTGTCTTTTAATTTTGATGATCAGAATAATTTCCAGTTATTATTAACCTATTATGCTTAAACATGAAAATTCTTCAATATCCAAAAGTTGCACAGATATGCACCTACATTTTTATTTTATTTTTCTTGTATTTGGAATTTTACACTTAAACTGTTTCTTCCATCTAAAATTGATTTTGAAGTATGTTTGGAGGGTCAACTTTCACTATTTTATCCAGCAGACAGATGAATATCCCAACACCACCGACTGAGTTATTTTTTCCTTAACCTTCAGTTTGTGGTAACTTCTTGGCATAGAGTCTCTAAGATCAGCTCTGTTTTCACATTTCTTCATTTTGTTTCATTTGTCAGTTGGCTTGATCTAGGACCATTGTTGATTAAATTGTATTAGCTTTATGTTGTATTTAACATCATGTAAGTCTTTGAATTTCCTTAAGACCCTTTTCCCTTCAGTGGGTTTGTTATTTATTCTTATTTGTTTATTATATCAGGTTCAGTGTTAAAATGATTTGTCAAGTGCTAAGATTGTTTCCATAGAAATCTTTTAGAAAGCAACATGTACAGTATTTTTTGAAGTATAAAAGTAACACATGGCAGGAGTAGAAAACTAGAGACCACAGTGAAATATAAAAGAGTAAACAGAATCCATTGAAATTGCTCCACTTAGACCTTCCTTCATAGATATTTATTTCACTACTTTCAGAGGCTAGGACGAGAGGATTTGGGGTAAGGTAGATTCGGTTTTAGCTAGCTCTATCTACCACTTTCTTGACTAAACAAGTGACTCTGGGCCTTAGTTTCCTCATCTGAAAAATGGGGATACCTGTGTTACTGGCTTATGGTGAAAAACAATGAGAAAATATCTACACTATTAAATTCTTAGCCTCATGGCTCCAGTGGCTGATTTCATACATCCATATATGGTCCTTCTGGGGGGTCACCTTTCCACTACTCACCCTCTTTCCTCTCCTGGGCCCAGTAGACTGGCTCAGTGTTTCTTAAAGTTGTGCCAAAGGTGCAAGAGCTTCTCAGGAGGCTCCTGATTACGGCTGGCACATAGCACTTTGCCTTGTTTGACTGGTCAAGGGAAATCACATGGCCAATTCTGGATGCCAAGGGTAGGGAAAATAGAGGAAAACCTCAAAGCCAATGGCAAAGGGCATGGGTATATGGCGGGGTGAAGGATTGTACCACAAGGGCATTTTGCCACACAGTATAAACAGGATCTGCTTGAGGGGGCGGGGGATTTAGGTTTGAACTAAGATAGGCAGGGCCACATAGGACTAAAATGGGCCTAGAAGCTGGTTTGGAGGATCTGAGAGTTGCATTTGGTCTGTCCTTGGGACTCCTTTACGAATGGAGATTTAAATAACAAAAAGTGACTCAAAAAATGGTGTGGCGTTACACACCTAGAGCCTATAATCTCAGCACTTGGGAGGCTGAGGCAGGAGGATTGAAACTTTGAGCCCAGGCTGGGTGACTTAGCAACTCAACGAGACCCTGTCTTAAAATACAAAATACAAAAGAGCTGGGACATAGCTCTGTGTGAAGGTCCCGAGTTGGATCTCCAATACTACCATAAGAAAAAAAGAGCCCAAAGACAGATAACTTAAGGGACAGAGTGCTGGGTGTATGGATACAGCTTGACATGACCGTAGCCATCTTGAGTTGTAACTGCCATGATTGGCCAAGTAACTGTAGTGGTTTTACCTGCATAATTTTCCAGCAAACCATAAATAGATAAAACCATTAGAGTCATATGTGAGGCTTTGCAACTGACCCTGGCTTGATGGATGCTCCTGGCTTTGTGATAGTATCTTGCAATACACCAAGTACATGCCAACTAGGAATGGTCACTTTTGTCCTAACCCATCTCTACACCCATCTTCCTGACCCAAATTCCTGGAATCCTACTGGTCTTGTTAGGACCCAGGATCACGATTCCATCAGTGAGTACCTTCAATAAATTGCACCCTGTGCAACCCTGGTTCTGCCGCCTCTCTTCTGTCTCATGGCACCTTAGGGACAGTTCTCCTGCCTTAGGACAGAGTCATTCTAAAACGATGGGGGAATGAAAGTATTTTCAAGATCCCTGTCAAGAAAAAGATGGGTTTGACTATTGTATTTAGCAGGAAGATTAAAAGGAAAAATAGCTACTTTGGTAAAATGTGCCCCAGCACTGTGCCGAAGTTACAGGGTACAAACTTACAGGCCTGTCTGGAGCTCCAGGTGGGCCTGCGGGGGGGGGGGGTGAGATGAGATCTTGGCTGAGAACAGAGGTTTTGATGGCCTTATGTTTCCATGAAGAATCCTATTGGCCAAACTTGAGACCTGCTGGGCTTTGGAATAAGGATGTTTGTTATTTCCAATTGGCATCACTTCCTAATGTGTTTCTACCCCTCCTGCAGCAGTCCGCTGCCCCCACTCTGCTCCCCAGAAAGGCAACAGGATAAATGCTCTGCATGAGTAAACGTAGGCCGCGTTTCCTGTGCCTTGAGTATGAAGCTTTTCTTAGCTCTGACCTGAAACTGTCTGCATTAATTTACTTTTAATTGTTTTTAGAAATTACTATTCCTGAGCCACTGCTTAATAAAGCTCTATGGGGTTTTCTTCCTTTCTTTCTTTTAGCTTTAGTTGAATCCTGCAGGATAAGCTGCATCCTACCCAGACTCACTCATCTACTGATCTGAGAATGTAAAGGATGCTTCCCTGGGTTCATGCTATGTGTGTGTGTGTGTGTGTGTGTGTGTGTGTGTGTGTGTGCGCGCCCTTACTTCCCGCTTAGAAAAAAACATTGCTGTATAAAGCAGAGAACTATGCTCAGAATTCAGGTCAAAGAAGGAGAATCAACCCCTTTTGCTTCAAAAAAATTTATTCTGACCATGGAGGAACAGGTAGCATCTTTGTCCGTGTCAGGACCTCCTACTCTACCTTGAACTTGGCCAAGGAAAGCTGAGCCTCCTGGGTTTTTTGGCTAAAGACAATTGCCCTGTCCTTGGAAAAGCAACACTGTGACTCAGAGAAAAATACTTCCTGTGTATCCATGGAGCCAGTAGGTGACCCATCCAAGAATTAAAAATGTCTAGGGGAATAATCCAAAATCAATGTCTGTAGGAACCAGTCTGGCAAAGAAGACATAAAACTCTGTTGACCCTGAGGTGCCTGAAAACAAGACCAGACCCAGTGGCTGGTCTGTGACACAGCTAGCAAAGGTGCTTTCTGGCCTTGTGGCCTAGGTTAAACCCTCCTATCATGCTCCTGTGCGAAGGCCGTAAGCGGTATGGTATGATTTTCTCCCCAGGAAAAGCCTCACATGCATACACCTGTAGCCTTTTGCATTCAATTTCTGGAACTCTTCCTGGCACTCTATGGCACCCTTGATAAAGACTCATGCTATGGAACAGGCTGGATCTTGATTCATGAAAATTGCCCGGATTGCATTGATAGGATAGACAAGGAAATGCAAATGCTGGGGTTGGCAGTTCGTCCCCAGGACTGCTCTGTGTGGGATCTGAGCTAATGAGGTGTGTGGCTCTTCCTGGAGGACATGCAGAGCTCACCGGAGGAAATTAAGCCACTCAGCAAAGTGTGCGCATTCCCTAATAACCAGCGCTCCAAGAGAGGGGCCTCGCGCATCTCTGTTATTCCACCCCATGTCTCATTTGCAAGGTCTGCTGTTGCTAAAAATGATCCCACTCTTCTAAGATTAGAGGAAAGGCTTGATGAGGAGGGAAGTGAAGCGGGATAACTCGGCTGGTTAATGCACTTGACCGGAGCAGCTTTGAGAATTTGAGCCCTGATTAGTAAATCAAGAGAGACAGACATGCAGTTGTGTTGGGGATGATATCTTTTAAGCGCTGAGGTGCTATCAGCGATGTTATAATTGCAGTTAGAAGTAAGTAATACCTTTGATCAGGAAGGGCAGAGGGAATAAATAGGGGAGGAAGGAGGATTTTCACATGTTCACTCAGTAACTGTTTCTCAGCCGAGTACCGTGCAGAGCTCTGGGGAAATAAAAGCAAAGAAGCCTTGCGTGCTGGCTGCACAGGTGGAAAGGAATGGAGGGAAGAGGACCGGGCTGTTCCCATGCTGTTGTGGCTCTGATCTGGAACATCCCCCAAAACTCTCATGCACTCAGAGGCGGGGCTTTTGGAAGGTGGCTGGATCAGGGGCTGCCATACTCATCAGTGGATTCGTCCCTTAGTAAGTTCAGAGCTGAGTTGCTGTTAGGTGAGGCCTGGTTAGAGATGGTCACAGGGGCCATGACCTGGAATTGTATCTCCCTCTGCAGCTACTCCTTTGCTCTCTGCTTTTCGGCTGCCGTGGGGCGAGCACCTTTTCCATGGCCAGGCCCAGTGGCCGTGCTGTTTCTGCCTTGAAGCCAGCTGACCATGGACTATAACCTCTCTCCCTGTATGTTGTGGGTGTTGGGTATTGTATCCCGGAGACAAAAAAGTGACTAAGATACTTGGAGACAAAGCAGCAAAGAAGCACTTGACATTGAGCGGGGATGGGGAACTCTAGCTGGAGCTGGGGCTTGAGGGAGGAGGAGGTGGTAGGCAGGAGAAGAAAGGGCATTTGAGGCAGAGAGAAAAGGGTGGGAATGGAGAGGAACCATTCCGAGCTCTAGGATCTGTGAGTTTTATCATGATTGGAGGGTGGGCAGGGAGCAGAGAGGAGGTTGGAGAGGTGAGTTGGGTCCAACTTCAGGACAGCGAGAATGGAAGAGGACTCTGATTTTTTTTTTTTTTGGTACCGGGGATCGAACTCGGGTCCTTGCGCTTGCACAGCAGGCGGCGAAACCACTGAGCCAAATCCCCAGCCTGACTCTGATTTTCTTGATGGTAGCTATCCTAATGGATGTGAAGTAGTACCTCACTGTGGTTTTTACATGAATTTCCCTAGTGATTAGTGATGTTGAGAGATCAATATTTTAAGGAGTTGCCTTGCATGATAGCAGAGGCTGGCATATCTGAAACCTGCAGGGCAGTTGGGCAGGCTGTAGAATTAGGGAACAGATGAAGTTGCAGTTCCAATCTGAAGACTCTCTCTGGGCAGAATTCCCTTTCTTAAGCACCTCAGACATTTTCCTCTTAAAGCTTTTAGTTGATTGGAGAGGCCCTCCCGTGTTACAGAGGATGGCCTGCACATGCCAAGTCTACTAAGCTAAATGTTAAGGTCATCTAGAATAGTGTTTCACCAGCTGCAGTGGACCCTTGAGTTATGACCAGCCTGACATACTAGCAACCTGGGTTATGACCAGAATTTTAGTTTTAACGTAGGACCAAAGTCTTGCATTATGAACCAAATGCTGGCCGTTTGTGCTTCCGCACACAGATCTAACCCTTAAAGAGTTCTGGAAGAAGCATTACAACATCTTTTCCTGTGTGGGGTTAATTGAGAAATCCTGGGCCAATGTCTCTCTAAGGACACTGAGATCTGCCTGTGTACAGGAGAGAGACTTTGAAGGCTGTGTAGAGGAGCCTGAGCCTTCATTGACCAACTTGAGCTACAACCAACCCTCAAAAATGAATTGAGTTCTTAAGTCAAGGGTCCACTGTATCTGGCTGTCATGGCTTAACCAAACTGACACATGAAATTAGCCATTGCAGTAATTTAGATTTTCTTGGTGACTGACTTCATAATCTCCACAGTGAATTCAGGAGAGGAGGGAGCGCTGTGTCCTTGTTGGAGAGACAGCGAGATTGTTGGCAGTGGAATGTCACTCGGCTCATCCATAGCACACACACTGCCCTAGTGTTTTGCTTCAGTAAGCATTATGTCAGCATGGGTGGTCATTTCTGGGTTTGGGGTGATGGTCTTTTTGTAGTAGAGTTTCCAGAGAGGCACCCCCTTTTCTCTTGGTTGGCTAGAGTTCATGAGCTGGAGTAGCTTGGATGGGCAAACACCAGCCATGTCTGTGGCTGAGCTTTTGCTATCTCTATGAAACTCAGGCAGCAGTCAAGAGAAGACGATTTCCCACATTACCCTTTCCTTCTTGGAGAATGTCAGCTTCGGTTTCAGCGTACACCTGCTGTGTCTGATGCCAGCCAGGGAGGTGTGGCCAGTCCGGGAAGAGTGGCCATCAAGGCTCAGGAAGAAGGTGTGCTAATTCTGGAAGTGAATAGGTGACACAGGGTGTGCAGGGGTGATTAAAATATACAGTGAACGTTTAAATGCAAAAATATACTGTACAGTAAAAGACACCTTGCCATTAACCCCAGCATTTGTGCCACTTTCTGCAGCAGTTCTGGAAGCCATCTCACAAGTGTCTTTAGTTGCACTGTTGTAGCTACCTCAGTGTCCTGAATTGATTGAAAAGGTTTACTTTCATGGTTATTTTGATTTGGGGGAAGAGCCAGAAGTTGCAGGGTGCCAGATCCAATGCATAAGGTGGAGGAGGACACAGCATTGCCTATGTGCGAGCCTGTCTTTCTGTCTGATGGCGCTCGGCAGCAGGATTCACTGTATTTTTGATCACACCTCATAAAGACCTTCATGAAACAGGACTTCAAAACTGCTTAAGAACATGACAGGAATGATAAGCGTGTCCAAAATCAGGGGGACTTTTTTTTAAGATGGATTAACAACAATGCATCTTTTACTGTAATAAAGTTTGAAAAGTTTAAACATGCACCACATTTGTCAGTCATCCCTTGTCCCTTAAATGTAAACATTCCTTGAATTTTTTTTTTTTTTTTGATACCAGGGATCAAACTCGGGCCCTTGCACTTGTGGGGCAGGAGGCAGCAGAACCATTGAGCTAAATCCCCAGCCCCATTCCTTGTATTTTTTGAGGTTTTTTTTTTTGGTACCGGGGATTGAACTCAGGTACTTGTGCCTGTGATTGTGAGGCAGGCGGCAGAACCACTGAGCTAAATACCTGGCCCCCTTGTATTTTTCATTAGACCTCGTGTTCTGAGTTTGCTCACATGATCAGAACAGACTCTGAATTTAAAGGGTGAACACTCATGGACCTGGTCTGTCCATTGGGAAGTGGATTTGATGTCTTGTGGAGTAGTGAGGAGGACGGGCGCTCACAGAAGGGCTCCTCACTCCCACCTCTGCTGTGAAACACCTGTCCCAGACCTGCCATCATCCTCATGCGTTTACTCATTGGCATGTGGATGCTTTCAGGGTGTCACGGTGGTATTTCTGACTCAAACCTCCCATTCCCTTGGACTCCCCAAGTTTCTTTCATGTTGCCTTCCACAGCACGAAGAGCTTGGGGATGGCTGGAGGTGGGCATGCATGGTACTGGGAGAATTTGGAGATCCTGATAGGAAATCTGTGGTTCCATTGTGAGTCACCTGGCTCTTTAGCTCTTGATCTCTAAACAAGCTTACAAGGATTTCTTCTGGAAGGCAGTGGAAGAGAAAGAGAAGGAAATGCTGGTACCTCTATGCTCAGAAGTGCTCTAATTGTCTGCTCCTTTCTTTGTTCTTGGCTGTGCAAGTTTGACCCAGTGATCCATCTTTCAAATCCAGCTCGCAGATCCTCTCCCTGTCCTCCTGGTCCACCTCTCCCATCTATTACAGCAGTGGAAGGTGCAACCTCTGCCCCTTAGCATTTGCAGCGTGGCCTTGCCGGCTCCCTCGTTAGGAGTGTTTAATGTGCTTTAGCTGTCACAGCCCGGAACTCTGCGTTACTGATGGCAGGTCTGGAGCAGGGGCAGGTCGTTGTAATTTGTCTCTTGGCTACAGTGGGGTCGCTGAGGGGCATCTTTACACCTGGGAGCCACAGTTGAGTTGAGCAGCCAGGAAGGCTCTGCAGAGCAGCCGCACAGTGACACCCACATAAACCAGGGGCCAAGGGACAACCCAGTTAGGCCCTGGAAGGGGAGCCCTTGCTTTCAAGAGACCCAAGGGACAAGGACAGGAACCTGTGCTCAGGTCCTGTGGGTGCCTGCCCAGCTGTCCTGAGCATGGACCAGCATGCTTTCCATGCCCAGCCTCCTCATGCCCTCTCCCTCTGTGCCACAGGATGATGGAGATGACAGGGATGGGACAGGGTGGAGGGGGCCGCAGGGCCACAGCAGCTCATTAGCAGCAGGACCTTTGTAAGATGCCAGCATGATTGAAAACGAGTTCGGCCTTGTTTGCTTGGGGTCCTTCAGATGGAGGGGGCTTCTGATAAGTCCCCACAGAGGGATCACTCAGTGTGGCACCATGTCTGGACTCACAGCCAGGACCCTGGGGGCTTTGCCTGCATCCCCACCAGCCATAGTAACCCCAGAGGATGGCAAGCTGGTTCCTGCTCACCTACATCCCTCTTGAAGGGTGCTCCGCTGGCCTTCCCTGGATCAGGAAAGCCACCCAGCAGCTCATGCATGGTATGAGGCATCCAGCCTCAGAAAACCATCCCCTCCTGGGGGCTTTTGGGGTAGAAATGAAGAAGTCCAGTCCCACATAGACTATAGGACTTGGCTAAGGCCTCTTGGCTAGCAAATGCTGAACTAAAACTGCATAGTGGTTTGTCACTACAGCTCTCATATCTGCCTTGGCCGGGCAGGGGCATTTGGAAGAACATAAACATCTCAAGGTGCAGTTCCTATCCAGGAACGCTGAGAGCTTTTTCAGACTTGCTGCATGACTTAGGATAAGTGACTTCACCTCTCTGGGCCCAAGATTCCTCAGCTGTGAAACAGGCATGATGATACTGCCTAGCTCATAAGGTTTTTGTGAGAAATAGAAAGGACAGTCCAGTCCATGGAAGCTTCTGGCAGTTTCTGGCATGTGACATGCTCTATCCAGGTGTCTCTTGTAACGACTGTCATCAGCAGGAGCCACTGTGGTCCACTTGCCACATGTCCTGGACCACATCACATCTAAATCCATTTACTGTGATGGGGACATTTGGAGACATCCGTTCGTCTTCAGGTCGGCAGACTGGATCCACAAGCATGTCTTGGTGTCTCTCATTTGTATCCCATTGTGGTCACTTACATTGTCTCCTTCAAAAGTGGCCTCGTGACAATAGGTGTGTGCTTCTGAGAAGACACAGCACTCTTGGGCCTTCAATCCCTTCCTTGCTGGGGGTCCTTCACCTTGACTTTCTTCTCTTTCACCTGTGATTCTTGCTGGTGGCTTCCTAGAGGTGGCCCAGTCTCCAGTTCACCGTCCATGGAGTAAGACTATGGGCACCTTTGGTGTTAGGTGACGTCAGTGCCATGGCTGTCCAGGAAGGGGCCAAGTGGGAGGGGTAACAAGTGATCACCTTTGGGGCTTATGGAGTTCAAGGTTGCATCGGGTATATGGACAGAAGGGCTGATGGACACATGGACAGTAAGCTGTCCAAGGACTCAGAGGCCTCCTCTAGTTGGTTATTTGTCTCTGCTTTTCTTTTTTCCTTCTCCATGTGAAACAGCTTCACTGAGAATCTGTTACCTCATCAGCTCTTGGAGAGGAGGAACCTGATTTTGAATTTCTTTGTAGCCCTCTTCAGGGCTTGGGCATTGATTGCAATTGATCCAGACTTCAAGACAGCTTGCCTGCCAACAGTCCTCTTTCACAAAAAGGATTGTTTATTGTTTACTGAATAGTTATTGGAAGGAAATTCTGTCATTTCTGAGACCCAGATCTGATTCTGTGTTGCTAGAGGGCACACACAACACCCCAGCGATGGATTTTGGCAGTTTTGCAGTTTATGCAGTGGGCCATCCCCTCCTCACTGCTTGAGCATCTTTCACATCTAGAATCTGTTCTTTTGTCTTCACAAACTTCTAGGTTATTTGCAGCCTGGGAGACTGGTGTGGAGGCAGACAATGTGTCTGGTTCTTTATGTTCCATGGAGGCACAGGAAGCCAGGCTCTGAGCTGACAGCTCCCTTTTTTGGCTGTTGCTGGACCGCAGAGAGCAGGATGCCTGGCATCATGGCACTGAGCACTTTGCAAGAATGAGGGGTCCCTTACACACCAGCCCCGCTGCAGGGTGCAAGACATGTATGTAAATATCCTCAGGGTGTCAGGCCACAGCGGAAACTGGCTTATCCTCATCCACACTTCTGCTCCCTTCCTGGGTTCATCTGCCTTGTAAGACATTGACTTTCTGATTAGAGTAGCATCCATGCCAGAGTCTGAGCCTGCTCCGTACAGAAAATGCTTAGAACATCAGTTTGCCCATCTTTCTATTTATCCAGCATTGATGAGCATCTTCTCTATATATGAAACAATAAGCTGGACATACAATGTTGTGGTATAGATCTAAAACATCCCCCAAAAATCTCCATTGAAAAGTGGGGTTTTGGAGGATACTGGGTCATGAGGACTCTGTACCCATCAGAGGATTTGTCCATGGATGAGTTCAGGGCTGAATATGATGTCAGAAGCTGGGGCTGCTTTGAGGCTGGTGACTGGGGTGTATTCTTGTCCCTAGCTCCTCCCTTTTGTCTCTGCTTCCTGGAAACAGTGACATGAGCACTTCCTCTGCATGCTCTTTTGCTCTGCTATTTCTGCCTTGGACCCAAATGCTTGAGACCCCGAGGCCCGAAGCTCCAGGGCAGGTGACTGTTAGCCGGGCAACATGGGAGCTCTGGCTGTGCAGGGAGCAGAGTCCTGGGTGGGTCCTGGGGAATGGGTCTGAGTTGAGGGAAAGCTCCAGGAGCCAGTCCATGGTCACTGAGGATGCACAAAAGGGAGCGAAGAAGCCAGGATGGAGAATGAAGGTAGCAGCCAGGCAGATTGCAACTTTGTCAGAGAGAACTTTAGCTTCTCCTGGAGCTCTCCAAGGCTCTGTGTCACCTGATCCTTAACAGAAGCCTGGAGCTGGGTGCAGTGTGGTCATTCTCCAGGTTTTTATTTTGTTTTTTGCAGCACTAGGGATCGAACCCAAGGCTTTTGCACCAATTTACATTTCCAGTCTTTTATATTTTATTTTTTATTTTGAGACAGGGTCTCACTAAGTGACTAAGTTGCCCAGGCTGGGCTTAAACGTGCAATCCTCCTGCCTCGGCCTCCCAGAGTGCTGGGATTACGGGTGTGCACCACCACGGCTGGGTCATTTAACAGTTTTTCAGATGGAGAAACTGAGCTATAGAGAGGTGATGTGAGTTGTTGGCCCAGGGTCACGTGCCCCCTGTGTAGCATTGCACTTCTCACTGCTTAAATCCCCAGTGACTTATTCTTGGCCACCTGGACCCATGACGGGTCAGGACTGAGGACTCCATACCCTGAAGACTTTTCTGTTTCTCTCATGAGTAAGAGGACGTGTCCACTCCATCCTGAACTGCAGCCTGCCCTGTGGCCTGTGGGTGGAGAAGGCGTTGGGGGCAGTGCCATCTTCTTCGAAGTTTCGAGGCCCAGAGGCTGATCAAAGCCTTGGTCCACAGAAAGCAGCCCGGCATTGAGCTGAGGGGCTTTGAGCTCGAATGTACACAGCCTGCTGAGGAACAGGCTGAGCTGGGGCATCTGCAGGATCGCCAGGCTCGGGATTTAGGAAGGGCCCCGAAGGACCTCTAACATGCCCTCATCCCCCATCACCACCCCATCAATGAGATGCTTCCCAGCAACAGCCCGGCCGCCTGTCAGCAGCCCTTCTAATCTCCCTGGCATCCCCCAGAAGTGGATTTACAGTGACAGCATAAAAATGAGGCTGCATGATCAATGGATCCCTGAACGGTCTCCTCCAGGAGACACGAAAGTATATCGTAACAAAACTTTATTTTCTTCTGAAAATTGCCTCCATGATTAATAAGGCCTGACACAGCCCAAGCTGTTCAGCATAAAAAACAGCCATATCTCTCACGGCTCCCTCTTTGGCACTACATCCCTCTCACTCCATCCCTCTGTCTCCTTTCTTTTGTTTTGCTCTGCATTCTGTGTCATCTCCATGGGAGAAGCATGCATTAAAATGTGCAAATCTCCTTACCTCAGTCTGCTTCCTTTCTACTTGGTATTTCTGACGTGGCGTGAAAGTCTTCGGTGCTGTCTGCCTGGAGTCCGGGTGCTTCTGTACTGAGCAGTGGAGATTAGGCTCCCCTACATCACCTGGAGCCCCAAGAGGGCCCCATGGCAGGAGAAGGAGTTTGTCCTTGAGACTCTACCTTCGCGCATGTGTGGGAGAGCGGCTAGCTACTAAAAAGCAGGACTCCAGCAAAGGGCTGCTCCTGCCTGCAGAGAGGGTCTAGGAGGGCTTGCTGCACAGTGAGGTGGGGGCAGCACTACAGTGCCAGCCCATTTTGTTATTTTGAGATGGGGTCTGTTTAAATCACTGTGTTGCCCAGGCTGGGTTTGAACTTGGCAATCCTCCTGCCTCAGCCCCTCAGATTGGTGGAACTACAGGTATGTGCCACCACACCCAGCCTGCCTTTATGCTGGTGTTTGACATGCTTGGTTTATTCCCTCTTCTAGAATAGCAGCTCTGTGAGGAGTTGCTCTAGCATAGTACCCTGACCTTAGTTTGGATTCCGCCCAAAACAAGAAGATTTGGGTGCAAATACATTATGTGGGACGTGAAAGCTTTGTAGGGGAGACAGGACATAAGACCACAGGGAAAGGAAGATGTCCCCCAAACAGTACGGTAGGTTGTTACTGTGGGTGCTGGGCCTTAATCCTGCTGGGGTATTTAGAGGGAGCCTTCTTCGGGGGCAGTGGAGCTGGGGTATTTATCCATCAACTCCCAGTGATCTTTAGACAGAGCTCTGTGGGCAGGGTGATGGCTTAGGTGGCAGGAAAGAAGGTTCCAGATGAGGAAATGCAAGTGCTGGGGGTAGAATTTAGCAGGGCACAAATGATGCAGGTCGGTGCAGGGGGATGTGTGCTCCAGATGGGTCTTTACCCTTCCTCTGTGGGGATGGGGGGATATAGGGGAAGTAGGATCCTTTGATGCTGTCCTCCCTGGGTCCCTGGGGCCCATTCTCAGGTCTTCCCAGGGAGATCCTGAGAGAGAGAGAGAGCTGATCTTCTTGCCTTGGGAGAACCCCCTTAAGGATGCAGATGAAATCTCTCCCTGTGTCCACAGCAGTGTTACCTTCAAGCTGCCTCTAACCGGCTTTCCTGCTCCCTCCCCAGGTGCAAGGAGCTCAAGTACTCCAAGGAGCTGCCCCAGATCTCCATCATATTTATCTTCGTGAATGAGGCCCTGTCGGTCATCCTGCGGTCAGTCCACAGCGCCGTCAATCACACGCCCACTCATCTGCTGAAGGAAATCATCCTGGTGGATGACAACAGCGACGAAGGTATGGGGGCTGCGACCCGCGTGCAAGCTTATGCAGTTAGCAGGACAGAAGAGCCACTTTCCTTCCCGGAGGCTTGGAGAAAGGGAGCAGTTTTAGAGGAAGAAGTCACGGGAGACACTGGTTCATTATTCCTCCAGTGCTCTTAAGAATGAATACATTGCTAGGCATGGATCTAGATCTATTTCCCTTTTCACATCACCTAACGCAGATAATAGAGAAGGGCTGAATTCTCCCTCCAACCACTGTTTTTTCCTAAGATGTAAATAAAAAGTTTAGTCCTGTGTTGAGAACTGTTCATCTTGAATCAAAATCTCTCCCAGACTACTGTCCCCAAAACGATGCTAGGTAGAGATGAGAGGCCTTTGTGAGTCTTTTGGAATTCAGCACTACTCAGGAACAGTGGATCAATGAAAAAATATAGAAAGCAAAGATTGGGTGGCAATAACAACACTCCTCAGAGGTCCCGGGGGACTGCCAGACAGCAGTGTGGTGTGGAGGTGTGGTAGAGGCTGGCATTGTGCCCTGTGCCCTGTGTTGGCTCATAGCCTACACAATGCACTGTGCTTGAAGTGGGGAAAAACATCATAAGCTCACAAAAGTCACAAAAGCCAGAGAGCAAGCCTTCCTGAAGGCCGAAAGGCTTATCCCCTGAGTAACTGCAGAGTTGGGAGTGGGCCATACCCCAGGCTGTCAGAGCTGAGGAGCAGAAGGAGGCTCTCGCTACAGGAGAGAAAGTGAAACAGTAGTTAGGTACGGGTCCTGTTTACAGCTAGATTATTTTCAGGAGTGTGGAGCTGAACTTCACACATTGGAGCTGATGATCTCATACCCTTCTGAACTGTCATTTGTCCCCAAAGGCCTCAGTACACGTGGTCCCAGAAATATACATTTGCCAGGGCCTCCAGTCTGTGAGGACTGGTCTTTGGGTTCATTTCACACCCCTATCTTCTCCCTTTGTATTAGTCATATTCTTGCTGAGACACAACACCAAATTCCCACAATATAAAGGAGGAGATGTTTAATTTGGTTCATGGTTTCCGGGGATTCAGTCCATGGTAAGTAGAAACATCATAGTGGAAGGAAGAATGTAGTAGACCAAAGGCGCTTAGTTCCTGGCAGTTGGGAAGCATAGCAAGGAACAGAACCAGAGAGGAAGGGGATCAGAGACTAAATATAGTCCCCAAGGTTACACCTTCATGACACACCCAGAAGTGTGCTTTCTTAATCCTTTGGACAATTCTTCATCTGTCAAGTTGATGTATTGTGGTTACCGGTCACAGCCTTTATCTTGAGCCATTTCCTTGTCTGTAGATATTAAGCCTAACATGAGTGGTCTTCTTGTGAGGAAGAGAGTCTGAGTGTTTCGAGTCTTTTAGCTTGATGAGCCTGGCTCGCTGCCCCCTTCTCTGCAGCCCTTTGAACACCTTCTACAATCCCCTTACCTCAACAGTGCTTCCACCCCTCAAGGCAGGGAGTGATGAAGCTAGGTAGGGTTAGGAAATGACAGCAGGGGACAGGCCACAAAGCAAAGTAAGAAAGGCAGGATGAACTGTGGGCAGGTTGATTCATAGTAAGCACTCACTGCCAGGGTATTTCTCCCAGGAAGTCTCCACAGAGCCCAGCCAGAGAGGAGTGGAAGGTGAAGGCAGTCTCATCTGGAACCCCACCTCTATGAGAGACAGCAGGGTGTGTGCTACAAGTTGGGCATTTAGTACATTCAGTAGGTATCTTAGTTTGGTCTCCCCCAGAAATACACTCTGAAACAAAGGTTTAAGTGCAAGTAGTTTATTTGGGAAGTGAAGAGAATGCCAACTGGGACTTGAGAGGTAAGACTGGGATGGGAAGGTGACCCCAAAAAGTTGGTTATTGTGGTCACAGGAGCTTAATTCTTCTGGAAGATCCTGGAGGTGTATAGCCCCCCCCCTCAAAAAAAACCAAACAGGCCTGCTCCAGGGTGAGGGAGCTGGAAATATTTATGGACCTTCAGCATCAGATGCACTAGCTTGAGAATGTTCTGGAAATTACCTCACAGAAAGTTCTCCTTCAGGAGGGCTGCAGTCGGGCTGAGAATCTTCATTTTGACAAGCTGCGGGCGAGTGTGGGGACCACACTTTGAGACCCTCTGGGTTAAACCACCAAGCCCCAAGGCTGTTCTGAAAGCACCATTTCAGCAGTTCACGTGTCAGGTCCAAGATGATCAGTGAGTTTGGAAAGGGGAGAGTCAGTCTGAAGTAGGAAAGAACAAATAAAGATGGTAGAAAGGAGAGAAGAAAATCATAATTTTAAATATAAAAACTGCAGCTTCAGGACACAAAACTAGTTTAAAAAAATTGTTTTTGGTGGGCCATTTCTTTTCCTTGCAAATGGTCCATCTTCTGCTCTTCTTTCTCATTTGCAAAATGAGTTTTTCCCCATCAAAGGGTGATGGCTACCACCCCTTCTTGAATGTGTATTTCCTAAGTAAATCCTTCCCCTGCCTCTTAGTGACTAGTCCTGAAAAGTCTTTTTCTGAGATGGGAGTCAGAGATCTTTTCCTACAGGTAGTGTGGGCTTAGGTTCTTCACCTCCACTTCTGGAACCTCCTGGGACCCTGTTTGTCCTCTTTTCTAGCCTCCACACACCCAAGGGCCAGGAGTTGGCCATCTGAATGCCATTCCAGGCTCTAATCTCAGTATTTTCTCCAGACCAGAAATGCCTTTTCTTTAACTGGAAGAAGGATTTATTATTCTTTATTTTATTCAGATGTTCTTTGTATCTAGTATTATCGAGTTTTGTAAATGTTCCATATCTACTTGAAAAGACCCCCCCCCACACTGTAATCATGGAATTGAATTTCTGCCAGATATCAATTTTGTGTATTTAGGGAGAGTAAGAGTTTATTTTCTTAAGTCTTTTAGATAATGATGTTTTAAAATCTCCCCCTACAATTCTGTGTTTTTAATAATGTTTGATTTCGGCATCTTGTTGTCAGTTTCCTTGGTAGCTATAGATTTGTATCTTCATGTCTTCATTATTAGTGGTGCTTGTTACTATTATGTAATGTTCTCTTTATCTTAAAAGCATACTTTTCTTTTTGGCCTGCATTTTGTTCTTCCAACATTAGTATTGTTTTCCTTGCTTACCTTCTGTTCAAGTTTGATTAAAGCTTTATTTTTCTAGCCCAGCAATTTGGTTTTCAGATCTTAAAAGTAATGTACACTCTTTGGAGGAAAATTTGAATGTATCAAAAAGCAAATATAATTGGAAAAAAATAAATACTGAGCAGACTAACCAGAGGCAACTGCTCATTCATTCATGCCCTCACACTCCTTTTAAATGCGCATTTTACATAGCTAAGATCCTATAATATAAACAGTAGAGGTTCTGCTTTTTTTTTCTCTTGCAGTAGGAAGCATAATCATTTCCCTTTTTATTTTTTTTTATTTTTTTCCCCATTAACTTTATTGGTACATTTTAGGTATACAATACAGTTACATTCATCATTGGGATCTTGTACCATT
>NW_004624740.1:9764988-9890275 GCF_000247695.1 Heterocephalus glaber | reverse complement strand
GTTTATAGCGGCACAGTCTGTAATAGCTAAAGCTTGGAAACAGCCCAAGTGCCCATCAACTGGAAACTGGATAAAGAAGATGTGGGGTTTTTTTAATAAAATGGAGGGCTACTCAGTCATAAAGCATGAGAAACTAGAGTCATTTATAGCTAAATGGATGCATATCGAGGCCATAGTTTTAAGTGAAATAAATAAAACACACATGTGTAAATAATGAATAGTTTCTCTAGTGTGAGAAACTGAGAGTGTAAATAAGGACTAAAAGGATCAATAACTAATAATTGATACTTTGTAACAGGAAAAGGTCCAAAGGGGTAGAGGTGGTGGGAGGAAATGGGGAAAGGAAAGAATGGAAAGGAAAATTTATGAGAAAAAAAATGGAAACGAAGTATATAAATAGGGAAGGGTGGAGGGGGTGAAGGGCGCCCAGGTAATAGGGAAAAAATAAGAACCAAGATACATCATGTACGGATACAAACACTCAAAGATAAATGTAAACGTATTGTTTACCTAAAATGTACCAATAAGAGAATTTAAGTAAAAAAAAAAAGACAAATAGGCATGAATCCCCCTGAAAATCCTCCCATTGCTTCACACATAGCTTATCCCATCTCTCTTGCCACTTTCTGAAGCAGTTTATGGTTTTCGTTTATAGCAGTTTCTGTCAAATAAAAACATGACACTGTGTCCTCATCCACCTTATTCACCAGACCTAGACCTGGCGCCGTTTGACTTCTGGCTCTTCCCCAAAGTCACAATGACCATGAAAGGGAAACATTTTGAATCAGTTCAGGACATTGAGGCAGCCACGACAGCACAGCTGAAAAAGACTTCCAGCTCAGTGTTTGCTTACCTGCTCTGATTGTATCTGGGCTTTTTCTTTTTTCCAGATTTTAATTTTCATTAGTCCATGTTTGCAGTACGTAAGGAAGGCGTTCTTTGTGTGTTGTTGGTACAGGTACATGTCACATTTTAATTCTGTTTATGCCCCTTCCCTCTCCCCATATCTCTTGATCTCCTTCCCATTTGCGGAAGATCCACCTGCCCATTTCCTATTATCTCTCTTTTATTTTGCTCTTTAATTATTTATGGTTTGAGTTTCTCATATAAGAGAAAGCATGTGGTATTTAAGCATGTGCACCTGCTTTGTTTCACTTAGCATTATGGCCTCAAGGTGCATCCATTTTCCTACAAATGACTCAAATTCATCCTTCTTTATAGCAGCTTAGTACTCCGGTGTGTGTAAACACCACATTTTCTTTATCCATTCATCTGTTGATGGATAGATCGGCTGCTTTTATGATTTTATTAGGAGTTGTGCTGCTGTAAACACGGATGTGCAGGGATCGCTGTAAAATGATGTCTTTAATTCTTCCAGGATGATTCCCAGAGCATGCATCTGGACTTTTGTTCACATCTGATGTTGGCTGCTGCCTGTCTTGAGTGTTTCTCTTCCCAGTATCTCCTTTAACCTTCTGGGGCTACTCCTCCTCTCTCTTGGCTGTCTGCTTAATTTGGGGTCCCCAAGACTCCCAGCCTTAGGACCCATGCTGGGTCTCCTTCTCGGCGTATGTCTTGATGATTCCCAAAACCCCCTTCCCAGTGCAGAACAACCCAGCCTCCCTGGGCTTTGAACTCGGATGTCCTCTGTCTCACAGACTGTTACCCAGGCTCCCTCGGACACCGTAGCTCTGCTGGTCCCGTGGCGAACCTGTCCTTCTCCCTCTTTTCTCCATTACCTGTCACAGCGAAGAGTGCCACCCTCTGCTCAGGTATCAGCGCGTCAAGGACACGGAAGTCTTTCTTTCGCTTCCTCCTCCCTCTCCTGCCAGCATCCACTCGGAGAATCCTGCTTCTCTGGGTTCTCATACACTGGGTTTCTAGTAAGGTCCTCACCATCTTTTCTCTTGCCTTCCTCTTTGTTTGTGGGGCTGGTAGGGAAATTCAGGTGCAGAGAGTTTCATTGGCCATAATTCTTGATGGACCACATCATTATTCCATGCATGGGCATCCTTTATTTTTCCCCTTATTTTTAATTGAGATCTAATTCTCATATTGTAAACACTCTGTTATAAAATGTGCAATTCAGTGGCTTTTCATCTATTCACAATGTTTGGTATCTACCACCAGTAGCTGCAGAACATTCCAACATTTCTAATAGTTTTATTCCCAAGAGAAACACTATACCTGTTAGTAGTCTCTCAATTCCCCCATTTCCTGTCCATCTCTGTGAATTTGCTTATTCTGGACATCCGATAAATAAATGAAATCTACAGCATGTGGCCTTTTGTGCCTGGCCACTTTTATGTACACTGTTTTCTAGATTTACCCATAGTGTGACATCTATCTATACTTCGTGCTTTTTCCGTGACTGAGTAATATTCTACTGTATGGATATAGTACACTTCATTCTTCCATTTGTCAGTTGATGAATACTTGAGCCATTTCTACTCTTTGGCTATTAGAAATAATAGTGCTTTGAGCATTCATATATATAACCTTATGTGTAGGAAAGTTTTCAATTTCTTGAGTATATTTTAGGAGTGGTCTTACTGATTTTTATGATAATTCTGTGGTTCAGTCTCTGAGAAATGTATCCAGGCTCTTTTTCACAGAAGCTACATTATTTTATACTCCCACCAATAATGTAGGGGGATTTCCATTTCTCAACAGCCTAATGAAACATTATTTTCCTTGTTTTTAAAAAAATACGGCCACCTCAGTTGATATGTGGTGGTCACCTGTGCTTTCGATTTGCATTTCCCTAATGACTAATAGCTTGAATACCTTCCCATGTGCTTATTTGCCATTAGTCGGTCTTCTTTGGAGAAATGTCTTTTGAAGTATTTTGCGAATGTAAAGTATAGGCTATCTTTTTATTGTTGACTTGTAATTGTTCTTTAAATTCTGGAGACTCACCCTTATCAAATATACTTAACATAATTTTTACACATATTCTTTCTCACCGTGTGGATTTTTCCATGTTCTTCATAGTGTCCTTTGGTACAGAAAAGTTTAATTCTATTTAAATCAGTTTGTCTGCTTTGTTGTGGGCGGGGTACTTGAGCTGTTGGTGTCATAGGTAAGTTTCTTAAACTGCCGAATCCAAGGTCACAGAGATTTATATCTCCCTTTTCTACTAAGAGTGCTGTAATGTTTGCACTTCCACATGGGTCTTTATCCCTGGCTAGTTAATGTTTGTATGTGGTGTGCTGGAGGGGGTTCAGATTCATTTCTTACCTATAGGAACTTGCTGTTGTCCACCACCACTTTTTACTAGTATATGTTTATGAGATATAGTGAATACGTTCATCATGGGGAATTGGCACTTACACATATAAGATCTTAATCCTCTTTACTTCCCCTTCCTCTTTCCTCCTTCCTGTCTGCTTCCATCCCCAGATCTTCCTCCATCTCCTCCATCTATCCTCTGTTTCCCATCGTCTTTTATTTTGATCTTTAAATTGTTTATACTTTGGGTTTCTCATGTGAGAGAAACCATGTGATAACCTTCTGTGTCTGCTCCATTTCACTTAGCACTGTGATCTCATCCATTTTCCTACAGATGACTCGAATGTATCCTTCTTTATGGCTGACTAGTACTCCATTATGTATAAATACCTCATTGTCCTTGTCCATTCATCTGTTCATGGACACATGGAGTGCCTCCAAGATTTAGCTATTATGAATTGTGCTGCTGTAAACATGGTACACACGTGTCACTAAAATGTGATGATTTTAACTGTTTAGGGAAGATACCTAGAAGAGAACATTGAGTCAAATGAAATAAAGAATGTTCTTGCCCCCATTAAATGGTAATGGTATCCTTGTCAAAAACCCAGCTGACTGTAATTGGGAGGGTTTATTTCTGGATTCTTAATTCTGTTTCATTGATCTTTGTGTTTTGGTAACTGTGATATGTTTTAAAGTTGGGAAGTTTGAGCCCTCCAACTTTGTTCTTTTTAAAAATTATTTGTCTGTCCTGGGTCCTTGCATTTCCTTATGCATTCTAGGACCGGTTTAGATATATCTGTAGGAAAAGAAAGTTAGAATTTTTCTCAGGGACGTCAGCAAATGTGTAGATCAATTTGGGGAGTATTACCGTCCTAATTTGAAAATTCCATGGACTCAGACATCTTTCTATTTATTTAGGTCTTCTTTATTCTCTTCCAACAGTGTTTTGTAGTTTCCAGGACACAAGTCTTAATATTCTTCAGTGAAATTTATTTCTAAATATTTTGCTTTTCTTGATGCTGTGATAAATGCAACTGTTCTCCTGATTTCACTTTTGGCTTATTCTTTACTAGTGTGCAGAATATTAAAATACACTGCATAGTGTATATTGATCTTATCTCTTTCATCTTTGCCAAGCTTATTAGCTCTAATTGTTTTCACCCCCTCTTGGTGGATGGTGGAATATAAATATGTATATGTAAATTTTCTGTATATTGCCATTTTCAAGTAGAGACAATTTTACTCTTTACTTTCTAATTGGGATGACTTTTATTTCTTGTTCTTGTTGAATTTCCCTGGCTCTTCCAGCTATTTTTAAGGTGTACTTACTAAGAAACACCTGTTATCGCACCAGGTCAAGAACACTGAGGAGCACTTCTGGGGAGGAGCCAGCCCAGGAATCACGGTCTCCCAGCAGTGGAAACATCTGGCAGGTTGTTGTTTGGGCTGGGACCAGGTTCTGAGACAAAGTATGGGCAGATGGAAAGGCTGCTCTGTGAGTTCTGCCTGTGAGTCACCAAGGCCTATACCTACCCTCGGGAGCAGGTCAAAGCAGAACACATCTGTGAGACCAAGTTACTGTCCTCAGCTGATCCAGGCCGCAGGCGAGGGAGAGAGTGTGGATCGTAGGGAAGAGTCAGAGCCAGACTCGTCGAGGCAATGTGTCCTCGGTTTGAAGGAGCTGAGTGTTCAGGGGAAACAGGAGACGTGACAACCTCTGTGTGTAGCTCAGGTCAGCCGGCCCACGTGGCCATACGCTGCTGTCGTCTTGGACCTTGTCTCACCTGGGCAGCCTCTGTCCCCTCTGTGGTGCATCTCATGCCTTTCCCTGCTTCTTTTGCTGAAACACAACTAGAAGCTCCCTAAGAAAGACTTCAAGGCAGAGAACATCGTTGGTGTCCACCCATGGCTAAAGAAAACTTTAGCCTGACCTGTGTGCAGAATGGTCTGCTTGCATTAGATGCCCCTTCTTTCCGAGTTTTGATGATTTTACTCCATTATTTTCCATCTATCTTTGTAGTTTTAGAAAACCAAGGCATTCTGATTTCTGATCTTTTGCATGTCTTATTCCTTTCTTGGAGATGGTGGAATCTTCTTTTTCTCCCTAGAGTTTTGGATTTTATAGGAATGAGCCATGGTGTGCAGTGGTTTTTATTCAATAGAGGGGACATTCCATGGCCTCAGTCTGGAATCTAATTTCTGTCAGGTTTTGGAAATTTTCTTGCAATTTTAAATTTTGACTTCATCCCCATTTTCCCCTGTGCTCTCTCCGTCAGCATCTCCCACTATTCTAGCACCACACCTCCCAGACTGCCCTAAAATTCTCTTTTCTGTGCTATCTATCTTTTCTTAAACCATTTTGCTCTTCTTTCCATTTTATCTTTCTTCCTTTCTGTTCAGTTTTAAAATTTTCTGCCCTCATGGTTTTACTTCTAAGTGATCATTTTTATTCTCTGAAAGTTCCTTTTATATATAACATAAATTACCGTGTAGGCATTGTTCCATGAAGAGCACATGAAAGTGCCTGTTTCTATGTATCCTCACCAGCACTGAATCATACTAATCCTTGTCCTCATTTCTGAACTGAAGAGTAAAAAGTGACCTATCTTTGTTTTTCCAGTGCTAGGGACCTTGCTCATGCTAAGCAAGTGCTCTGCCACTGAGCTACGCCTCCAGCCCAGCTTAACAATTTAAAATTTGCACTTGTTTGAGTACCAGTTGTGATAAATGCTCTTTCAGAGGCTTAACTGTATATTTCTGAAGTATTTGCATATTGATGACCCCTTATTTGTTTTTCCATTGGAATATATATTTTTGTCTTGTTGTTTTATAAGAATTTTTTCTGTCTAGTCTTTTTAATTCAATTTGCAGGTATTTCTCACAACTTGTATAAAATTTGTACTTTAATGTATTAGTTTATAATAATTTTGACAAGCATAAATTTTTATATGATCAAATCAATCAGTCTTTTCCTTTTGATAAAAGCTTTTCTTGTGGCCATGGGGCTAGAAATTGAACCCAGGACTTTGAATATGCTAGACAAGTGCTTCATACTGAGCTACATCCCCAGCTCTTCTTTTGGATAACATCTTAATTAATTCATCTTACCTAAATGATATATTCATGTACATTTCAATTAATTCTTCTTTCAAATATCAATTCCAGATGAATTAAATACTTTCTCATGAAATATGAGTTTTAATATAGAGACACTGTTCCAAAGTATGACTATCTCAGATTTATTTAATAATGAGTTCTTTAGCCATTGATTTGAAATTCGCTTTGTTTATATGCTGAAATATTTTAAATCTGGAAATATTGACCCTTAATCAGACAATGACTGATTGGTTATGAAGGAACTGAAGAGATGGTAAAAGAAAAGCCCAGAGTCCCTGCTTAATAAGTACGAGTATTGATGCCTGTCATTAAGAAAGAAAATACAGTAGTAGTAGCAGGTTTGGGAAAGGGCTTGAATTCACTGACTAGGTACATCAAGTTGCAATTTCTTATGGAAGTTATTGGGCCTTTAAAACTCAGGTATAACTTCAGCCATCGAGTTTTCTTAAAATAATTTTAACAGCTGCTACATTTATATCATTATGGTCCTCATAGACTTTATTCAGCCTTATCAATAATTTTACCTAATTTTTTTTAAGTTCCCTCATTACTTTTCTTTGTTCTAAAGTAATAGCACATGGAGGAAAGAGTGGAATCAGACCCTGACCCAAACTCTAGCTGTGTGGTTCTGGCCAAGGCACTTAACTTTTGTGATCTTAAGTAAACTGGAGTGATAGTAGTTTTCATGGAGACTTTTTTGTTGTTTTTTGTTTGGGTTACTGGATTGAACCCAGGGACTTTGCACTCAGCTGCATCTCAGTACTCCCTCCTTTTAAATTTTTTTTTTAAATTTTGAGAAAGATTCTTACTAAGTTGCTGAGTTACACAGGCTGAGCTTAAACTTGTGATCCTCCTGCCTCAGCCTCCCAGCATGTGCCATTTTGTCCAGCTCATGGAAGGTTTTGTTGTGGGCTTCAAAGGTAATACAGTATTCTCCATTTTACCTATAATTTTGCATTCTGTAGTTTCAACTACCTGTGGTAAATCACAGTCTGAAAGTATTAATTGGAAATTTCCAGAAATCAACAATTCATAAGTTTAAATTGTGTGCTTTTCTGAGTAGTTTAAAGAAATCTTGCACCACCCTGCTCTGTCCCCTGGAGATGTGAATCATTCCTTTGTCCACTGTGCCCACGCCATTTGTGCCATCTGCCCACTCGTCACCTAATAGGTGCCCAGGTTATCAAGTGGAGTGTCTCAGTATCACAAGTAGATCTCATTTTATTTAATAATGTCCAGAAGCACATGCTGATAATTCAGATCTGCCAAAGAGAAGCTATAAAATGATTAAGTGAAAGGTGAAAATTCTTGACATAATAAGGAAAGGAAACAATTGTAGGCTGAGGTTGCTAACATCTATAGTACAGTGAGAGAGAGAGAACACAAAATATTGCCATAGTTGTTATATCTTATTGTTAATCATTATTAATCTCTTATTGTGCCTAATTTATAAATTAAACTTGACCCTAGTTTTATATATATATATATATATATATATCATAGTATGTATAGGATATGATTCTGTCTATGATTTCAGGTATCCACTGGTGTCTTGGAATATAACCCCCATGAAAAGGGAGGACTATTGTACTTGTAGAGCATATAGAACAAGTCCTGGCAGCATTAAGAGGAAGATTGAATGTGCTTATGATATTATTGATTTTCTGGCTCTAGCTTATTCATCAACATTCAATCTGTATGCCATCCACAGCAGGAAAGCCTCCCAGATTTCCTGCTTGTGGCCACACTGGGCACCCTCTGTCTCTGTTCTCCTGTTACCAGTGTGTAGACGAGTAGTTTGTCTACTTGCCCTAATCATCATCTAAGACCCTTGATGGCAGGAATGATAGCTTTGTCTCTCCTGCATCCCCAGGGCCTTGCGCTCTGCTAAGTCATAATAATTGCTGAATGAGTTAATTTCAACTGCATGTGTGCAAAGATGTCTTTTTCTACTTCTTCTGGCATTATTCTTGAAGTTTTTGCATGTGGCGTCATTGTCCGTATTTGGGTTTCAGTGCTGTAGTTATTTTGGTTTAGAGCTTAGAAATAGCTTGCTGTAGTTTGGGCCTAAAATATCCCTCAAAAGCACATGTATTAAAGGCTTGGTCATACACTTGGTACTATCAGGAGGTAGAGGACACTTCAGGAGTCAAGGTCTGATAAGAGATTTTTAAGTCTTTGGGGACACTCAGAGAGAAGAATGGGATCTCAGACTCCTCCCGTTTTTATTTGTTCTGCTCTTGGCCATAAGATGAGAAATTTTGCTCCCCCATTAGCTCCCCCCATGATATTCTGTCTCACCATAGCCTCCAAGTAATGGGGCCACTTGATCATGGGCTGGAATTTCCATAACTCTGAATGCAAAGAGCCGTTTTCCCTTTGTAAGTTAATCACCTCAGTTATTTGTTACAGTGAGGGGAAACCGACAAATACACCTTTAGTCTCCAGCACTCATCACTGGGCTTTCTCCGTGATCTGGATAGCTGCACACTTTGTCAGTAACATTTCCCTGTAGAGCAAGAGCATCTGATCAACTTCTTCTCTCACTTGGTTGTACTCAAAGGTTGAAGGCAGAATGGCTCAGGCTAAATTGTTCTTTGAGTGGAAGGTTATACCCTCCGGTCTTCCAAAAGGGATTTTTTTGGAGAAGAATCCACCCTGGCTTTGTTTGCCTTTTTCTCTTGGTTTGTAATTGCAGAGATAGGGGAAGTCTTGTGTTTCAGGGAGATAACATTCTCCCTGGGTTGCTGGGGCTCTGAGTGACAGAGCCAGGAGACAAGTTTTTATCTCACAGCTCCATGCTCAGCCAGGCTCTCTGCATACGAACATCGCCTGCCTTCACCCCTGACTGTAAAGAGCCTTCCTAATCAGAAGTAATTCTTGTTTCTGCCCCCAAACAGATCACTACACTGTGGATCTGTAATCACAACTAGGTCATGCATTTACATTTGTCTCCGTGTACTTTTAGGCTGTGGGGAGAGAGGATGGGAAGGACAATGCATGTCTTTACACAAGAGATAGCATGAGAAATTCAGCCAGAACTTGATATGCTAACTGACTTTAAAAAACAATAGGAACGAAAACCTTTTCAGTTCCAAATAAATACAGATTCATGGGAAGTTGCAACTAGACATAAGTCCTGTGTAGTATTGATTTAGTTTCCCCAATGGGAATGTCTTCCAAAACCCTAGTATGCAATCATAACCAAAGAATTGGCTTTGGTATAATCCAAAGAGTTTATTCTGATTTCACCAGTTTTGTATGCTTATGTGTGGATGCACTTGTGTGCAGTTCTGTGCACTTTCATCATAGGCGTAGATTTGTGTAACCACTACCACAATCAAGATATATAACTTGTTCGCCATGCAAGTTCTCTTGTGCCATCCATGACCACAGTCAGCACCTGGGAACCACTAGTCAGTTCCCATCTCTATATTTTTATATTCAAGAATTTCTATTAATTTAATAATTTAGTATATAACTTTGTGATTGTGTTTTTACACTCAGCATCATTCCCCTGACATCCATCCAAACTATCATGTGCATTAGATTTGGTTTCTTTTTATGCTTTCACAATATTCCAGGGTACTGGTTTTCAACAGTTGTGGAACCGTTTTCCTGTTGAGGGACTTTTGAGTTGTTTCAGTTTAAGATTTATTTTACAAATAAAGTTGTTATGGTTGCTTATCTATCACTGTTTCTGTGGAAATAAATTTTCATCTCTCTGGAATAAATGCCCAAGAGTGCAGTTGCTGGATCTTATGGTTAATGCACACTCCAATGGTCTTTTCTGGTCATTTGTTACATCGATGTGCCATCTCTTCTAAAATTTTTTGATTAGTGTTTAATCTTCCAGCTTGGCCTCGCGTAGAGGAAAGGTTCTGCTTTGGCCTCAATGACCACATTTGTGGCACTGCATTCCAAAAGAACCAGGAGGTCATCCAAAAAGTGTGTTCAAAGTTCTGACCTGGTGCTCAGACTCTGGGTTCCCACTAAATAGGAACCCAGCAATACAAGAATTTGGGAGGGGTCTAACAGAACCCGCCGTTGAGGGGAGACAGGACTTTGTCTTCAGGAGAGTCCCAGGGAAAGGAAATGGTACTCTAGTCTTATAAATTTACTTCTTAGGACCTGCCATTAGTGGCTAGGGGGTCGGTGGCCATGTATAGCATCATCGCACCCAGTTACTATGTGATCAGTAAAACAAGCTAGGTAGGAGGCCATGTAGACAGGCCTACTGTGGACTTGAGGATAAAATGGACCATGACAACATCATGAGGTTTTCTGCTTGGACTTCCCACAAGCTGAAGAAATTAGTGTCATCTTTGTGAAGGATGTGGCACATGCATTGGACCATGAAAGAATTCGAATGTGTCAAAATGAGAAGGGGGCAGTGGGAGGGAGTACACAGGTCCAGAGGCAGTGATACTTGGGGTTCAAACAGAGAGTTATACAAATGAGATTTGATGTGTCCTAATGGATTGGAGGGTTAAAGTTTTAGAGACGGAGTACAGTGAGCAACGGAGGCTCTTGCTGGGTCATGAGACGGAGAAGGGACAGTCTCCAGTGGGCAGTAGTGAATAGGAAGTTAAGACAATGCTGAGCAGCTGTAGAGAGGGAGGATTGGAAAAGAAGGGGTAGAAAAAGCATCCCAGCCCAGGATAGAGAGAAGTGGAGCAAGGGAGCCTTGGGTTGGTTGAAATAGTTGTCAGTAAAGCCCACAGGTGGCCATTTCTTCCTGTATTTCTGAAGAACAGTGTTCTCAGTTTATTCTTTTTTATTTGAAAAGCAGGGTGGCTAGTTAAGCTGATATGGACATGGATGTCTTTAGGTCACTTTGGCTGTGTGCACTGGTCTGTTTTTCTGGGGCAGCAGGTCTTTGACCTCATGCTGTGCAACAGGGTCTGGGAGGGTTTATGTCAGGAGACCATATCCAGCCCTGAGCTAATCCTTTCCTTGCCTCTTGAAAGGCTTAGGGCAAGATGGCTTCCTTCAGAATTGTGAGGGGCTGGGTCCTGGTTGGCTATGCATTTCTTACACATGGGGGAAGAAGTCAGCTGCCGAGTCTGCAGGGAGTTGCTGGTTGCTTACCCCAGCAGGACTTCCAGGAATACTGGAGAGGTCGGGACAAAGGCATAGCATGTATGGGACAAGCCATCCTGCTCACCTGGTTACATACCTTGTTGCTCACTGAGCATGCATCTTTCCGGGTCTTGACAGCACCTGCTGACACTGGGAGAGAGTCCTTACGTCCTTAAAGAAGCTCCAACTTTGGCAAGGCAAGTGCTGCCCCCAGAGAGTACACAGCTGAGGCTCCAACTCAGCTACCCTCATCCTCAGAACCAGAACCAACTGGTCTCTTATCTCTGCTGCCTCTGCTTCCTTTCCAGCTCTTTCCAGTCTTTCTAATTTGCAGTTCCCTTCCCGGTATCCTTCCTAGACCCTTCATGGATTTGTTTCTTAACTTCCCAAGCTTTCTGTACCATCTTTGCATCTACACAAACTGCATACAGAAGTTTAAAAAGTAATGATGATTGCTAACAATATTGATTGTGTGCTATGAGAAAGATCCTAAGCAAAGCACTTTGCATGTATGATCTTAATCAGTACTCAAACAGCTTGTCTTAGTCCATTTTCTGTGGCTATACCAAAATCCCTGAGACTGAGTAATTTATAAAGGATAGAGATTTATTTTGGCATGTGATTCTAATAGCTGTGGAGTTCAAGAACATGGCAGCAGCATCTTCTCCACTTCTGGTGAGGAACTTATGCTGCATCAACTCATGGTGGACAGTAGAAGGAAAACGGGCATGGGTGGAAGTGGAATAAAAGAAAGCTGAGTAAGCTGAATAAGAGAAAGTGTAACAGTCTACACTTCTGGCCACTAACTCAGTTCAAGAGCAAAAATGCACTCCTGGAGAAAGGCCTTAATGTATGTATGCCTCAGGGCTCCACTCTCAGGACCCAACACCTCCCACTAAATGGCATGTGCTGACATTGCCATATCGGGGACAAACCTCAACATGAGTTTTGAAGACAAACTATACTGAAAGCAAACCCCACCCCTATAAAGCAGGAACCCTTGTAATCCATATTGACTGCTACCTTGACTTTATCCGGGACATCAAGCTAAATGCTCTGGATCGGGATATGGCCCATCCTCTCCAAGCTACCCCCAGGACAAAAGCCTGTACATCAAGGCACTGTTCCTCCTTGAGACCTTTCCACTTTCATTCTTTTTCCACACCCAAACTTCCTGTGTTGTGCACTCTTTGTGTACCTAAAACCAGTAGTAGTTCTGCAAGGCTTCAGTCCCGATGATTGTGAAGTGTGGGAACATCCTCTGTGACAGTGCTGTGGTCTTAGCCAACTGGTGTTTTAGCCAGAGTGTTCGACTGTGGCGTTCCAGTCCACATCTGTTCTGACTGGCCCCTGGCTGTGCTTCTGCTGTACATCTTGATAAGCCTGCACAAGCTACAAGAGATCCGTTTTCCTCTGTGGGTTGTTTACAGAACACTTACGCTGTGTAACACCCTCATGTGGACTTTTCCTCCATGCCTATGTCCAAGTCACTTTCCAATTGCTGAAACAAAATACATGACACCCACAACGTACAGGGGGAAGAGGTTTATTTTGGCTTAAGGTTGAGTCTGTGGCCAGCTAGCTGCCAAGTAGAAACAGGATGGTGGAGGGGCCTGGTGGAGGAGAGCTGCTCACATCATGGTGGCCAGGAAGCAGAGAGAAGGGGGAGCCAGGGAGGGAGATAAACCCTTCCAGGTCACACCCCAGTGACTGATCTTCAGCCAGATCTCATCTCCTAACAGCACTCTTTAGTGGATGAATCCACTGATGAGTACAGCACCCCATGCTCCAATCACCTTCCAAACACATGAGACTTATAGGGGTCATTTTCAGTCTAAACCATAACAGCCTCTATGAGTATTTCATTTGTGCGTAGGACCCACAGTGCCACTGACCTTGAAGAAGTAAGAGCCGTAAATCTAGGAGACCCCACAATGCTCAGGAAGGGAAACCTGGCCAGATAACTTGCTTCAGTGATTCCATTCCTAGTGCCAACTATGCCTAAAGAAAAGTCAAGGAAGAAGTGGCCAAGCGCCAAGATGCATCCCGGTTCTCTATAGACCTTTGCATTTCTTGTGTTCTGTTCTGTTCTCCCTCCTTAATGACTGTGACTCTTGCTATTTTAAGGAAGAGATTTGCTAGCTTCAGAGCATTCAGAATCAATATCGCAGTAAATAAGAAACATAATGAAAGAAAAACACACTCCAGCCTATAGACAAATTTTATCACTTAAATTCACATGTTATTATTAGAATCAGCTGCAAATACAAGCCTTTCAACTGCCTTTTGATGGGGTAAAATAGGGGAATTTCTTTTAATTTGGGAAACAACTTGGGGCCCCCACCCATAGGTATCATGATGCTTCCCCAGTTTGGATGACTGGTATTTATTTTTGAAAGGGGCAAATCTAAATGGAAGAAGCTGCAGAGAGGATTTTCTTACCAAAGGAATTGAAAGGGGAGATGGCTTTCATTTTTTGAGCACCCCTCATGAATGCACAGCTCAGTGTGATATATTTAGTTCAACACTTTGGTATTTTGTACCTCATATCGCTTTTCTTTTCTTTTCCTTTCTTTTGTTTTCTTTTCTTTTCTTTCTGCCATGTTTTTCTTTCTTTTGGCCTTGCTTTGATCTCACTATGGAATTGTCCTTAAAATGCTTTCCTACACAATAAAAGCATCTCTTTTAAATCCCCCTTATCCTTCCTGAAGTTTCTTACTGTTGCCACTTTTTTGCTCCAGCCCTTCCTCCCTTTAGTTAGCAAGTGCATTATTTGAGTCTGCAAAGCTGAGTGATGCTCAGGGAATAAAATATGCATTATAAGCCGATTTGTGTGTTATTTCACCCTGCAATTTTACATGCTTGTTTCCTCACCACTGGATGTTCTCCAAGCCAAGGAATTCAGTGTCATGGCAGCAGGATGATCAACAAATATGGTGAATGTTTAAATTTGTAAAAATCTGTTACAGGAAAAGACGCATTGTCATGAGTTGTCACAGTATGTGACTGTGGGTGGCATGGAAGATGAAAAGATGACCTAGAGATGAGACTTAGTTCAATCACCGAGAGGCCCAGAGAGGCACCCAACCAACAGGGAGACTCAAAGAAGAAAGCAGCCACCAAGCTGAGAACTCTCTGGCTTTTATTCAAAATCTCAGTGTAGGAGAAAAAAGCAGAAGAAAAAGCAGTTTGGGGCAAGAGCTGTCTCAAGGCTGGGCAGTTTTTCTTGGGGAAAGGGGAAGGACATGGTCAGACTCAGCATACTTTACTAATATAAACTTCTTATTTAATCATTCGATTCTCACACAGCCTGTGTGCCTTTGTTCCACAGTTTAATTATTAATTCTCACAGTGCCTGCTTGCCTTTTGCCTCACAGTTTAATTATTTGTGGTTTTTTGCCCCATATTTTAAACATTCACTCCTCATAGAGCCTATGCACTTTTGCCGCGCGATTTAATCATTAATTATTCACTTTGGCCAGGTCCCCCACAATTAATCTCTCAGAAAACTCCCACTTGCTTTGAACATCCTCAACGTCATTCTTGTCACTTTCTGAAGCAGTGCTGGAAGTCCTCTTTCATGAGTGTCTCTATGAGGTACCGAGCACCATCCAATAGAAAGGCAGGCTTGTGAAAACATGACAGTGGGTCCTTGTCCATCTTATTCACTGCATCTCGCACTGTCCCACTCTGGCTTTTCCTGAGTCAAAATGACCATGGAAGGTGAACATTTTGAATTGATTCAGGACATTTAGGGATTCACAACAGTGCAACCAAAGACCTGCCCAAAAGAGAACTTCTAGACCTGCTTCAGAAAGTGGCAAGGAGGATGGGATAAGTGTGTTCAATGCCAGGGTGAGTATTTTGAGGGGAATTCATGGCAATGGGTCTTTATTGTAATAAAGTTTTAAAAATTTAAACACACATTTTATTTTTCTATCACATCTCAACATGGTTCTTGTACTCCATGGCTCTTTGGATCCATCAGAGTTTGGCGGTGCTGTCTGCAGGAGGTGGAAGCCCAGCATCTTGTCTGCGTTCCCCACTCTGCCCAGTGCTCCTGATTACCTGCCGGCCTCTTCTCTAGAAAGCATTGATCACTATCAGTGGGACCACTGTTTCCACCCCACACTGGCCAACTTCCCACTCATGGCTTCTCCCCTAATCCACACCCTCCTCAGCAGGAATCGGTGCAGATGGCGGCAGATGCAGAATGGAATGGGATTCATTGTTCTGGGTCCTTTGCATTCACATGGGATCCACATGTAACCCTGTGTAGTGGAGCTGATTATGCATCCTGGTAGCTCGTCTGTGAGAAAATGTATGGGTGCTCAGTGCCACTGTAAGGACCCAGTGCTTAGGAGGAGCCCGGGTCAGACCTCAGCATGGCCACCTGAGGGAGGAAGTTGTTTTCACAGTGTCACATTGCGGAAGTCAGAGGCAAGCTGGTGGTGCAGGGGGTTGTCACTTACAAACCATGACCCTGGGACAGTCACTGACCATCTGTCTTAGTCCTTTCAGGCTGCTATGACAAAATGCCTTAGATTGGGTAACTAATAAACAGTAGAGATCCATGGCTTACAGTCCTGGGAGCTGGGAAGTCCAAGATCAAGGTGCCAGTGGATTTGGTGTCTGGTGAGCGCCTGGTCCTCACAAGCTTCCCTAGGCTTCCTTTATAAGGTCACTGATCACATCATGACTTTAGACGCCTCATGACCTCTCCATCTTCCAATAGCTCCATTTCTGTAGCACCATATTGGGGGGTTATAGTTCATTTTAGGAATTTGGCAGGGACATGAATGTTTAGGCCATAGCACCCTCTCTGTGCCTCAGTTTCCTCATTCATAAAATGGGCATGATAATAGTCTGACAGTGATGAGGGGAGATGGGAGGGTGTGGAGGGGAACAGAAAAGAAAAATGATTAAAATATATATGTATTTGTACCAGTTCCACAAGATGCATGTTAATGTCACGTATTAAAAACATACCAATAAAAAATTGAAAAAAGTCAAAAGAATTAAAAAATAGTAAAGTTGATAATAGGTGAAGTAGTTAAAACAGCAGATGATATTTAATATGTACTCAGTAAGTGTTAAAACAGAAATTGGGGGATGTCACAAGTTTGCAAGACAGCCTAGTTAAATTATGAAAGGGGATCTAATCTAGCTGAATCGTGTTCTGGAGCATTTCCTGATTAGCTGACATATTTAGTCAGCTTGGTTAGCAATTTGAGGATATAAATATTTCATTAGAGATGGAGACAAGCATAGTATTTGAAATGTTGGAGAAATAGTGATGGTCAGCAGAAAAGGAACCTTGCATTGGTGAAGCCAGCCTCACAAAGGGTCTCCTTGCCAGGAAGTGGAGCAGGCTTCAGCTTTGGGCCCCTCACTCCCATGGACCCCCTTGAAGGCCACCTGAGGGGCCTAGTTATGTGTGTACATGTACTTATATTTTTATAAATTTTTAAATATGTTTTTTATTTTTCATAAAGAGAATTTCCCCAAACCGTGTAAACTGCAGGTATCACAAACCTAGATTAATTCCCAAGACTTACTGTCTCCATTTAACAGATAAGAAACCCATTGTATTAGTCATTTTTCCATCACTGGGACAAAATACTCAATGCCTGCAGGCAAAAGGCGAAGAGTTTTATTTGACTTATACTTTCAGATGGTTCAGTTCATGGTTGACTGGCTTCAATCATCCCATGGCAGCCAGAAAGCAGAGACAGAAGGGAAGAGCCCTGGACAAGCATACACCCTTCCAGGTCATGCCCCAAGTGACCACCTCCAACCAGGCCCCACCTCCTGACAGCACCTTCAGCTGCTGAACTCACTGATGAGTGTGGCACCCCATAATCGAATCACCTTCCAAAAGTCCCCTGACTGAATACATGGGACTTTGGGGGATGGTTCAAATTTAAACAATAGTACCCACATATCATATGGCCAGGTTACACATCAGGTTTCTCTCCCAGCTCCATTGTCTTCCAGTTTTAAGATAATATTTTTAAAAAATCTATTATTGGTCTTTGCATAGCTGCTTTTATACGTTTTGTTGGGTGGTTATTTTAGGCATAAAGATCTTTCCAGGCACACCTGGCAGTCCAGGTGTTTCAAGTCTATTTTTTATGTTCTTTCAAAGCTGAATCTCACATATATAAAATATGAAAATCTCTTAGGAAAAAAGACGTTGCAGAAATGTAGAGTATCCTCATTAATGTCTGTGCTGAAACTCAGTGTTGAAGACCATGTTTTCCTGAGCTGACTGTTGTAAGGCCCTGACCTCCCTGAGCTGGGAGCATTCATCAAGGAAACAGCAGAGGCTGATGTCCTGGAGATTGTGGGCCATGAACAACACAGTAGGACAGGACCTTCCCTCAGGGAGGCTGGAGCCCCACTCCCAGTCTGGAGGAGCTCAGGAGCAAGTCCTCATTGGGGGGAGGATTCTTACCTAAGTATCCCCCAGACAGAGGTAGCTCTTGGTGTCCTGTGGGTATATAAAGAACAGGACAAGAATGCAGTCCTGTGCTGGGAGTGAGAGACCGACAGGAAGCCATGGTGGAGAGTAGACAGCCATTCAGGCTGCACTTTGGGGACAAGCTTCCAGTCATCCATTTAGCAGAATTGGGGTCAGAACCAACTGGCCACAGAAGATGGCATCAGATCTTCAGAGGTCTAGGGCTTTAAATTCTCACACATGCACACACATTCACAAGTCACCTTCCCCACCCCATCTTCAGAACTGACCAAGGCCTACAGACACAGAAGGCTTCAGATTGTATGAGTCCATTGTTATGAAATATCAGAATAGGCAAATTCATAGAGACAGCACACATTTGTGTTTCCCAGGGACTGGGGGAGGAAAGAAGCAGAGCACCTACTGCTTAGAAAGTGTGGGGTTTAAGTTTGGAGTGATGGAAAGTTCTGGGAGTAGATAGTGGTGATGGTTGCACAACTTCATGAATGTACCTAATGCTGCTGAATTTTTTTTTTTTTTTTTTTTTTGGCAGTACTGGGAATTAAACCCAAGGCTTTTGCCCTTTTTGTATTTTAAGTTTTAAGACAGGGTCTCACTCAGTTGACAGGCTGGGCTGGAACTTGCAGTCCTCTTGCCTGAGCTTCCCAGAGTACTGGGATTACAGGCATGTGCCACCACATCTGCCTTGAATTATATATTTTTTAATAGCCCAATCTGTAAAGTTTAGTTACCAGTGAAAACCAGTGCTTTTGGGATATTTTGGGCGTGCATAAAAATTCTCTGAGCTGCCAATCATCTCTACTAGGGTTGGCCGCATGAGAGAGCTCAGAAAAGAGCCAGGGAGCTAGCATTTCAGCAGCTCCCAGATCACCCTTACTCCAAGGAATATGGCTTAGGCCATCTTGTTTTGTTTTTTAATTGGAACATGCCATATGTGTCATTTTCCCATCCCCAGCTGTCACAGCCCGTCCATTCTTAGTGAGCAGCTGCTGGCAGGGAGAAGTGTTAGTCATGAGAGTGGCAGCAGGGATATAGGTGCTGATGGTGGCAGAAGGAATATGGGTAGAATTATAGGGCTAATAGATCCCTTTTACCTGCGTTTTGCAGAATTTCAATCCCTTGCATTCAGTCTTAGTCCAAAAATATTGAATGGAAATTTCCAGAAATAAACAGTACATCAGTTTCAAATTGCGCACCATTCTGAGTAGTGTGATAAAATCACATGCTGTCCTACTCTACTTCCCTTGCAATGTGAATCATCCCTTTGTTCAGTGTCTCCTTGCTGTACCCATCTGTCTTAGTCACTTTTCCATTGCTGGGGCAAAATATACACCTTCAGCTTAAAGGAAGAGAGGTTTATTTGGCTCACAGTCTCAGTCCATGCTTGGCTGGCTCCAAGGCAGAGGCAGCATGGCAGAGGGGCCTGGCGGAGAAAAGGTGCTCAAGCCATAGCAGCCAGGTAGCAGAGTGCTAGAGGAGGAGATAGGAAAGGCCATACACCAATGCACGTCACACCCTCAGTAACCCACCTCCTAACAGCGCATTCAGCTATGGACTCATCAGTGGATTACACAGCACCCCCGTGATCCAATTACTTTCCAAAAGCCCACCTCTGAACACGAGTTGTTGGGGGGACATTCTAGATCTAAACCATAATGCCACCTGTTACTTAGTAGCAGAATTGGTTATCAGATAGACTATCTATTGCAGTTTCATGGTGGTTGTGTTCAGGTAACCATTATTTTACTGAATAATGGCCCCAAAGTGCAAACTTTTCATTAGAGCATATTGTTATAATTGTTCTGTTTTATTGCTGCTTATTCTTGTTAATCTCTTGCGTTGCCTAATTTATGAATTAAACTTTATCACAGGTATGTTTGTATGGGAAAAAACAGGCACATAGGGTTCAGTGCTATCACTGGTTTCAGCATCCACTGAGGATGCTGGACAGAGGAAGGCTACTGTATCAGTAGTAGGAATCACAGGAGTGAGAGCAGACGCTAGGGACATTTGGAGTCCTGGCTGAAGGGTGACCTCATTGTAAGATTGCTCCTGGAAGGTGTGGCCAGCAGCCAAGTTCCCAGTTTTACAAGTAACCTGGCAGGCTCTGTAAGGTCATCTCTGAGGGTCATCACAGTCTTTTAGCCAAGACAGAACAAGAAGGGTCCAGACAACAAGAAAAGCCAAGATGGGAGGGGCAACTCTAGGATTTGGAGCATTTACGAAGTTAGGATGAGTCCTGTTCCATATACACAGGGGCGAATTTGTAAAGAACCAGGCTCGCTCATCACAGATGGGTCAGGCAGGGAGCAGCCGCTCAACCAGAGCTACCCAGCAGCATCACAGAGCCACAAACCTGTGGGGCTTGTTAGAAATGTAGTTCTTTGGAGGCACCTCAGAGTGACTGGAGAAACATTCATCTGAGTTTAGATGGATTCTTCCAAGTCTCCAAACCTTAAGGAGGAAGCAAAATAGTCAGTGGATATTGTCATCAAGGTTTGCTAGCTCTGTGAGGGGTGAGAGTGAAAATCGCCTACGTCACAGACTCACGGTCTTGGCCCAGCCCTGGACTGCATGGCCCCTTCCCAAGCCCACCTACTTGTGGTGCCAGGCTTCTGGCATTGGCTTGGAAGTAGGTGGAGATGAACCTGCTAGGTCAGTCCTCTCTCCTGAGCAGGGCTTGGAGGCAAGGACCATGCTGACAGCGTATTCTGTAATATCTCTGCAAACACCAGATCCAGATAGAATTGTGTGATAATGTGCTTTGCTTGAATTCTTGCTGTTTGTACCTTTCTTATTGCCAGTTTACACTCCTTAAGCCTGGACGACAGGTGTTTCTTTTATTGTTAAGGAGCAGAGGTATCACCCTCACCAGTCCCTCCTGATCCTGGGCAGTGTTTACTTCTCCCCTCCTGACTACCCACGGTACTGTTTATCAAAATCTGAAGAAACATGGGATTCCCAAATGGCACTAGGCCAATTTGGTATTGAATTTCATCTAACACTGGAAGGTAAACATTTATCTTTGCAGAAATGAGTTTTGTTTTCTTCCCAGAGTTTGTTGGTGAGGGAGAAAAAAAATCTTACACATATTTTCTTTGCTCTTCTTATAATGTGCAAGAGTGGTTTCATCTGTGAAGGGTGGTAAAGGATTTCAGTTGATGAGTGGGGTCTTTTTAATTAGAGGAAGGGTGGTACAAGGGATTAAATGCAGGGCCTTTGCACTGAGCTACATTGTCAAACCTTTTTATGTTTTATTTTGAGACAAGGTCTTGCTAAGTTGCTCAGTTACCCAGGCTAGGCTCAAATTTGTAATCCTCCTGCCTCAGCCTCCTAGAGTGCTGGGATTACAGGCGTGCACCACCACGCTGGCTTCAGATGGGACATTTCTAACCGTGCTCGGGTTGGCGATTTATTTGCTTCCATGGTGAACCTGGGGGCCCTATTTTACTTGGTTGATTTGTGCACTTACTCTGACATGAATTCGGACATTTGCATCCCCTCCAACAAGGGTGATATCCCCCACCTGCCAAATCTCAACACCCGTACGCCCTCAGGCTGTCACACTTGTGTTCTCCCAGGACCAGCTGGCTTTTGGAATCACTCCCAAGCTGTCCTGTTCCCTCCATTCCCTCTCTGCGGCCCTTATCCCGAGGGCCCCACGGCAGCCAGAAGGGAAGTCCTTTCTGTCATGGGCGCCATCGGGGACCTCCTTTCTTCTACATCAAGGGCCTGTTCTCAGCTCTCCTTTTATGTAATGCACTTGACTGTCCAGAGACTTGGTGTTGAGTAGCCCATCTCCAGCCACCTACGTCCTTCACGTCCATGTAGGTTTGTTCTCAGTAGGTGTTTGTAAAATCAGGGCACACACCTTCCTCTTGGAAACTCAGCTCTATATTTTGTGCTCCTACAATGCTGTTCCTACCTAGTGTTGGTTTCTAACCCTTCTTCCTGCTTCTGAATGTATGTGCCCTCAAGGTGTGGCACAGAGTCATCTTCGTTCCGTCTCCTGGAACCGTCACCCTCCCGCACATCCTCTCTCGTCACTTTGTCCCTGACAGCTGCTCTTCTCTGGATCGTTACTTTGCTTCGCTTGCCTTCCCTTCAGTGTCCACTGACACCTCCACCTGTCCCCCAATACCCTCATCAACTTGTTCTTCCTTTTCTCCTTTTAAAATTAATCACATCTTCCTAGTTGCCTACACTGAAACCTTGACCCTTGTGATTTTTTTACCTAAGTGGCTCCAGTGTTGTGCTTCTGTATTTCTCTTTGTGTGCATGTATCCTGGTGTAGGTGTTCACTTAAACCTCTCCTCCGTGAACTCTCACAGCCGTACTAATGCCCCCCTCCATTGCGCCCTGTAGCATTTTTCTGTGTGACCATTTCTATTTGTCCATTCGCTCCAGTTACTTGGTAATACTGAATATAACAATATTTGAACATGTCTCATCTCCTTAACTAGATTGTTAGGGTCTTGAGGGAACACTTGTGTCTCAATTGGTTGTTTTGTTTTTGGGTTTTTTTTTAGCAAGGGTACGACCTCCTGCTTTATGAAGCCCAGAATCTTACTGCCTGGACTGGGATAGAAGCCCTGTCGGTGCCATTTGCTTTTGATCTCAGCCAGCCAGGCTGTGGCCTCTCCCTCGGTTACCCCATAGCAGCTCCTAGGCTGTCGTTTCATTTGTGTCCCTAACCCTTGTGAAAATGAGGATGGTGTCTCCCACTTTCTCTCTGGGATAAAGTAGTTCCCAGATTTTAAAACAATATTGACCACAAAGGGAGACACGCTGTTGGTCATGGGAAGTTATCAAATGGATCCGTCATAGTAAAAATAGTAAACCAATTATTAGAAATAACATTTATTGGGTACATAGTAAGGGCTTTAAATATAGCTTTTCATTTACTCTTAATAGTCCTAAGGCCAGTGCCAAGTGATTAAGCATTATCCTTTCATCCTTTTATACTTTTAAAAACCTTTAATATCCATATTGCAGTGGCTTTAAGATGTAAAAAAAAGTACTCTGTCCAACCTCATAATTTTTTGCCTTTTGCACATTCCCAAACCCTCAGTTGCCACCACTTAACAAATGAAGGAATCACAGGGTACTTAGGCCTGGTGCCTGATGTAGCCAGGAGCTAACGTCCAGTTACTGGGCAGAGCTGCAATTAGCCTCAGCTTACCCGGCAGTTGAGGGTCGATGGTGCCTGCGGGTTCCTTGACATGGTGCTAGGCACTCACTATACAAAACATCTCCCCTGAACTTATGGAGATTTCCACCAGGACAGGCCAACTCTAGCAGGTGGGAGGATTGCCACCATAGCATCCCACAGGTCCACTGCCATTCCTTGGTCCTTTACCTACCGTCAGTGACACGTCTTTCCTTTCCCTTCTCACCCACACAGCACTCACAGGAACAAATGGAAATCCAAGCAAGTATGACCTGGCCAACCATCTCTGTTTTGTGTTGCTATAACAAAATACTTGAGACTGCGTAAGGTATAAAGGAGAGGCTTATTTAGCTCAGAGTTCTGGAGGCAGGAAAGTTCAAGGTTAGGCAGCTGCACTTGGCTAATAATGTCACAGGGTGGGAAAGTGTGCAGCCATAGTGAGTGACTGTAGACAAGTCAAAACTTAAGGGGTGACCTTGCTTTAGGGATGACAGCCTGCTGCAATGGTAACTAAGCCAGGCTCTCCAGACCCAACTCACTCCAGTGAGACCTAAGCTAGTCTCTTAAGAAAGACATTAATCCACTCACGAGCATGGTACCCCCTGCGACCCAGTCACCTCTTGAAGGTGTCACCTCCTAATACTGCCACGTTGAGGAATTAATCCTCAGCAGGGGTTTCAGTGGAGATAGACCACATCCAAACCACAGCACCAACCTCCTTGCTGACATTCTTGCTCCAAGAAATTTACTTAGTTGACAGGAAAACCCAGCCAACATGAAGTCCGATTTTAGAAGCTGAAAATGCATTGGCCCACTTCAGCTCAACTGCTTGGCTCTCCTTCTCACAAAGTGAATGGACTCTCCACAACCTGGTTTCTCCATTGGCTCCTCACCAGCCCTGGGATCTGGGATGATGGTAAACAAGATAGCAGTACAGGTAAAATACCAAGCATAACTTTTACTGTTTACATACTATGTGTCAAGCATGTGCTAAGACTGCCACATGCATTTTGAGCTCAGTGGTTCTCAGTGGGTTCCTCAAACCAGAGCCTCAGAATCCCTAAGCTCATGATGTAAACATACGTACTCAGTTCCTACCTTAGACCTACCGGAAGTGAAACTAAGGGGGAGGATCTAGCAACATTTCCAAAGAACGCTGATGTGCTTTCTAGTGTGAGAACCACAACTATGGCTTCTAGAAACTCAGTTTTGTTGCCTCTGCATGGCTTCTCAGGCTCCCAGGGCTGCTCTGAAATCTCTGGCCCGGTCTCTCTGGAGAGAAAGAGGGAGAAGGAGATACTCATTCGTACTAGTTACTCAGTGTTGAGCATTTATGCTATTCAAGGGATGATTGGAAGCATCTGCTCTATATTAACTCATTTAATCCTCACAATAACTCTGTAAGACCAGTACTATCATTATCATCACCTTTCTTTAGATGAGGAACAAATTGATTGACTTGTCTGGGATCTGAGTCCAAGGCTGACTCTAGCTTCAGCATCAGTCATACGTTGGATCTCCTGGATGTCAAAGCTTTTTCTCCCTCCACCCCCAAGTTCCATTTTCCTCCTTGAGGATGATGACATCTTTCCATAGACATTTCTTGATTAGTCATCTAGGTCACTACAACAAAATACCACGGACTAGTTGGCTTACACAACATTTATTTTCTCATCATACTGGAGACTGGACATTAAGGATCAAGCTATTGCATGATCCCTCTCCTTGGCTTTCAAATGGCCACTTTCTTGCTACTACTTTCCATGGACATCCCTCTCCACATGAATGCCCAGTATATATTTGTGTGACAGATTTCCCCCTCTTCTCAAGACACGAGTCAGACCCACTCTAATGACCTCATTTTAACTCACCTGTTCCTTTAAAGGCTTTATCTCCAAATACACTCACATTCGGATGTGCCAGGAGTTAGGAATTTAACAGGTCAGTTTTGAGGGGAACACTATTCAGTGTATAACCTCCATTATCCATGCCTTTGACGGACAGTAACTTCCATGTCTCTGTACTCTTTGGGTCTCTCTTACCCCCATTCATTCAAACACCCCATGCTCTGCCTTTATTCCTGAGTCACATGGCTGCATCATTTCAGCCATGACACAAAGGTATCAACCTCTACATATGCTGCGAATGCATGCCTTTGGTTTGGCAAAAGCTGCCATGTGTACCTAGGGAATGAAGGATCTGAACAAAATCTGGTAACACAGCCTGTATTAGTCAGCTTTCCCATTTCTAGGACAAAATACTCCACACCTGTAACTTAAAGGAGGAGATGTTTATTTGGCTTATGATTTCAGAACATGGTTGGCTGGTTCCAAGGCAGAAAAACATAGTGGAAGGGGCCGGACAGAGGAAAGCTTCTAAAACCATGGCAGCCACAAAACAGAGAGAGAAGGGAAGAGCTGGAGACAAGAATATACCTGTCCAGGTGACCCACCTCTTCTAACCAGGCCCACCTCCTAAAAGCACATTTAGCTACTGGGCTCATCAATGGATAAGTCCATTGATGAGTATAGCATCCCCACAGTCCAGTCACCTTTCAGATGTAGGAGACTTTAGAGGACATTTTAAATCTAAGTCATAATCCAGCCCTTTTAGCATTCTCTGCAGCAAAGCCAGAGATTAAAGTGTTTCTTGAAGTTTTGTCTGTGGACCACTAGGGCTGCTCCAGCACATGAATGACTAAGATTGTCCAAGGGCAGATTCTTGGAGTGTATCTATGTAACTCCCTTCTCTGTCAGTCCTTCCCCCATCCTCCCTCTATCTAGTGATTCTTATGGACACACAGGTATCAAGCATCTCATCTGTGGAGACAGATGCGTTTGGGTTATGTTTCAGCTCTTCCATTTCTAGGTGTGACCTTGGAAAAGATTAGCTTCCCTTAAATGGCATCTTACGTATAAAATTGAATTAATGTCACTAGTTAATGTAATTAATCCAGCAATCTTCTAAATTGGTATAGGATTAGACTATAGAAATAACACATTCTGTCACCTGCTTATTGCAGAAATGAGGTGTTCAATCATCAAGAGCGTTGCTTCTGTCACCAATGTGTCATTTCTAGTACTGGAAAAAGACTTATTTTGCATCTTAAGACCAACACAGGCCCTGTTAATGTTGGGGCTGGTGCATGACGATGAGTCTGGACCACCCCAGACACATTCTGTAAAAAGCATCTATGTGCACAAGGAATAGCCCATTTCAAAACTGATAAGCAGGAGCCAGGGGCCATGAAAGGACAGGAATACTAGCCAAAAGAGTAGGAAGGGCCACAAAGAGAAATCTCAAAGGACTTCTGCCAGCCTGGGGCCTTTGAGACATAACAGTCAGGCTTGTTTCCTGTCCAGCTGTATACACTGTACACTGTCAGAACAGAGCCATCTGGGATGAGTGATGTCTTGATTCCCAGACTGCCCGGTTTATGTTTTCTACTCAATTACTCACATGCAAACCTCTTTGCTATAGCTGGATTTCCTGAGGACCTATAGGTAGCACTGTGGACGGGGTGCAAGTTTGAGATGACGTATTTAGAGACTTCTTGCCTTTCATTCATCCTTTGCAGAAGAGCTGAAGGCACCATTGGAGGAGTACGTCCACAAACGCTACCCTGGGCTGGTGAAGGTGGTGCGCAATCAGAAGAGAGAGGGCCTGATCCGAGCTCGCATAGAAGGCTGGAAGGTGGCCACTGGTCAGGTCACTGGCTTCTTCGATGCCCACGTGGAATTCACTGCTGGCTGGTAGGTCATGAGCTGAAGCAGGGGCACTCAGGATCTGCAGCGTGGGCAGGAGGAGCTAGAATCTGGGAGATGAGACATTTTGTCTGTTTCTTTTGGGGCCCCTGGAAGAACGAAGAAGGGTTGGTTAAAGAATAGGCTGATAGGGGCCGGGGATTTAGCTCAGTGGTTCCACTGCCTGCCTCGCAAGTGCAAGGTCCCAAGTTCGATCCCTGGTACCAAAAAAAAAAAAGAAGAAGCTGAAACCATTGTCTGGGATATAACTGGGAGGCGGGAAGATGTTTACCTGCTATGCATTCGGCCCGTCCTGATCATCACCACCATCATCATCATCATTTCCCAGTGAACACGATGTGGTAATTAGAACTCAGGATGATTCTCGGTTGAGACAAGGCAATCCTATGTCTGTTGTTCTGATTTCACAGTTTGCTTGTTCCCTTTCCTGGGAGTGATGTTGACTTGCTGTAAGCCAGTCTAGTCTAATCCCTCTCCTGTCTAACTCTGACTGGTCTCTGTGGCCCCAGTCTTGGCCACTCAGATTCATTTCCTCACTTCTGTCGGAGTGACTGTATTCCTTGGCTTTCCTGTTGCCGGACACAATGCCCAACACTCACACTTAAAGGAGGAACTTGGCTCACATTTTCAGTCTATAATCCACTGGTTCCAAGGCAGAAACATCATGGAGGAAGGACGTGGAGGAGCAGAGCTGCTTGGTTCATGGTGGCAGGAAGCAGAGTAAGGGGACAGTGTCAGAGAGGAAGGGACTAGAGGGCAGATATGGCACCCAAGGTCCCGTGTCCATGTCCCACCCATGCACATGCAGGAGTGTGCTTCACTAACCTGCTAGGCATTTGTTCCTTAATCCAATGAAGTTATCATATCAGGATTAACAGTCACAGCATTGTGTGTCCCTCTCCGAATTGAAACTCTTTCATAGTTCTTTATTACACGACGTGTCTCAGTTTACCAGATGAAATGTTATACAGTGGTGGAAGCTTGTGTGGTGGTAATAATCCCCAGTCCCAGTGACCCACAACATCATTCCTCTCCCTTCTGAGTGGCGTGTTGGCTGTGACTTGTCTGTCAGTGGCGCTGTTTGGGATCTCGTCTGTGTCCTGCCACCCAATGAAGACTCCCCTCGGAGGATCATAGAAAAGAACAATGACTGAAATCTGCAGTGGCCATTAAAGCCTCTACTCAGCTGTGACTGTCATTTCTTCTCACATCCGGGATCTGCAGTGTGGCAAAGCGATCCACACGTCCAAGTTCAATGTTGTTGTTGTTTTGTCTTGCTTTGTTTTGTTGTAGTACTGGGGTTTGTACCCAAGGCCTTTACATTGAGCTACAGTCTCAACCTTTCTTAAAAAGTATTTGAGACAAGGTCTTGCTAAGTTACTAACTTGTCCAGGCTGGGCTCAAAATTGGGATCCTCCTGCCTCAGCTTCCCAGAGTACTGGGATTATAGGTGTGTGCCACCATGCCTGGCTCCAAGCTTCATGTTAATTGGAGGTTGAGAGAGAGAGTATTCTCTTCCATGGAAGCACAAGAGGCCGCATGGTAATAGGCAGGATATTACCGGGGAGGGAGCAGAGAAGTTGGAAGAGTCAAAAGAGTGAGACCAACTTGTCAGCTATAGAAGCATTATGTGAACCAAGGACTCTGTGCCCACTCTCAGTAACTCACACTCAGGACCTCACCTGGAAGCTTCCATCTGTGGTACCCGACCAGCCTGGGGGAAGCATGGCCCATTGGAAGAGGCAGTGGAGCTTAGGGCTTGGGCCTGAAACCAGACCATGTCTGTTAGCAACCTGACTCTGCCCCCAGCTGGCCATGTGGCCTGGGGCAAGTCCCTTAACCTCCAGGAGCCTCAGTTTCCTCATTGGGGTTGCTTTACCAGCACAGATAAGACATTTAGAGTGGTACATAGCTCTGTGTAATGCTTGATAAATAGTAGCTCAAAGATTAGCAGGGGCAGCTGGCAGAGACATTGTGACTTCAGAGAAGTGGAGGAAATGGCCTAAGAATGTAGAGGAAGGAAAAGACCTTCCTATTGAGGGAAATCAGGGAAGGCTTCTAGGGAGAGGTGACATTTGGTCTAAGCCGCCATGGTAGCTGGGCTTTCTGCTGGCAGCAAAGGGCATTCCTGAAGGAGAGAGAGTGGTGTGAGTGAAGGGTTGGAAGGGGAGGAGCTCTAGGAGCCCTGGAGGGGTGGTTCCACTTGGCTTCAGCCTGTGTGGGGTGCGCAGAAGTATTGAAGGCAGTAAATGGCCCAGAGTATATTTTATTACTCGTTTTAAATAGAAAGATGAGGTGAGCCAACAGGTAATTCAATAGCTGCAAATGAAAAGAGATCAGTTGTAGACTGAGTGTTCTCATTATTCTTCCAGATAATGCAGAGGAATGGGATTTTTCACTTGATTCTTTTCCAAAGCCCTCACTCTGGTCTAAGCTGGGAGATTAATGCTGTGGCTTCTGAGAGCTATTTTTTCCTTCTCAAATATGGGAAATGATCCCTTCCTGTGTGTGCCTCAGAGACACACGTTGGCGGAGGTGTCTGACCATCTGCTTCCTCCTAAACCAGCCCACTACACCTTGAACTTGGAGCCAGATCCCTGACTAAAGCCTGCTGCAGCCCTGAGGGGGAGGAGGGGAAGGCAGGATTGAGCCTGCCAGTTGCATTTAATTAGCTCCAGCTTTCCATTGCTAACCAATTCAATTGGATTCCTTTTAAGAAATCAATTAAATAATCAATTAAAACAACTGAAACAGTCACACACACAAAGAAGTTAGTAAACGCTTATTCAAACCAAGCCATCCAGGGCAGAAATGACCTATTTGGGGAAAAGGAATTGGAGCCAAGCAAAAAAAAAAAAAACAAGAGGTGGTAAACAGTGCCCTAAGGGGGATCTGATGGCACTGTATAAAACTGTAGCTTGATGCAAATCATATAGTACCAGGACACTGCTGCTACAAAAGAGATGCTTGGCACTTTCTGGGGGAGGGGACCCCATGCTGAAGCAGTTGTCCCTGTAGTGATTCCAGCATGTTCAGTGTACACACTTCAAAGCCCTCATATGTAGCCACATGCTCCAACTTGGCCAGGTCACTTGGCTTGAGGGACCTCAGTTTCCATCAGAGTTCCAGCCTGTCCAAAACCCAGCCTTTCAGCTACATTGCTTCTCTTCATTCCTGGTGGTCTCTCGGGAGAGAGATATTTATCTCACCTTTTCTGTGTTGCAGGGCTGAGCCAGTTCTATCCCGCATCCAGGAGAACCGGAAGCGAGTGATCCTTCCCTCCATTGACAACATCAAGCAGGACAATTTTGAGGTGCAACGCTACGAGAACTCAGCCCATGGGTACAGCTGGGAGCTGTGGTGCATGTACATCAGCCCCCCAAAAGACTGGTGGGATGCTGGAGACCCTTCTCTCCCCATCAGGTATGTGGCCAGTGAGCTCTGGTGGCCAGCGGCTGTCCAGTTCAAAGGGAAACGAGGAGCCATGGAGGAGGCCAGGCGGTTCTGCCGTAGGCTGGCACAGTAATGTGCACGTGGCACCCCAGGAACACTGGGCAGCCTGAGATCATAATTCTCTTGCTGAGCGAGGACATTACATGGCATTTCATTTCTCTAGCTAGTTTTCAAGTACAGCTTTTGCAGTGTCTTGGTCACTTTCTTGTCACAGAGACAACGGTACCCAACACCCACAACTGAAAGGAAGAGAGATTTATGTTGGCTCAGTTTCAGTCCATGGTCAGCTGTCTTCAAGGCAGAGGGTGGAGAAAGGGTCTGGGGGAGGCGAGCCACTAACGTCATAGTGGTCAGCAAGCAGAGAGAGAAGGGGGAGCTGGGGGCGTCACATCTCAATGACCTACCTCTCCCAGCAGAACCCCACCTCCTGCGGGTGAGTCAGCTACAGTACCTCCGTGACCCAGTCACCTCCCATGAGCCACCTCTTGAGCACCTAAGGCTTTGGGGGGAATCCCAGATTGAAACCACAACCCACAGCCGTACTGAAAGTTTTACATTGGTAGCAATACTCATGCTTTTTTATTCCTCGTCAGCTATTCCTTCCTAGGGATACAGCCATCCTCCTTATACACGGCTTCACTTTCTGTGGTTTCAGTTACCCTGAGGCACCCATGATTCAAAAATATTAATTAGTGTATTCTAGAAAAAGATAATTCACAAGTTTTAAATAACTGAGTATGCTATATTTTATGATTACTGTATTTTATTATTAGTTAGTGTTATTCTCCTACTACGCCTAATCTGTACATGACACTTGTTTATTGTTAATACACTGAACTTTATCTTGTGTATATACAGGAAACACTGTAATATATATAAGATTAGGTACTCTCAAGGGTTTCAGGCATCCACTGGGGTCTTTGACCCTGTACCCCTCAGATTAAGAGGGGCTGGTATTTGGCCTTGGAACCTTGGATAACTTTAGTGTTTCCTGTCCCCAGGAAGCTGGGCCCTGATGCAGTGAGGAACAAGCCCTCACTCCATGGTCCTTGGCTCTTTGTGCTCTTGGTGAAAGAACTCAGTCAGGACACATATAGTAGCGTTTATTGTGAAGTAGATATTTGGATAGTTACACTTTCAGTGAGAAGCCAAGTAGTGTCACAAAGACACCTGCACTGAGTGCAAGTTTGGATGCCTTTTATGCACACAAAAGCTACTCCTAGGCTTCAGGAAACTATGGTGATTATGATGCTTATCAGTATTTCTCTTAGAGGTTTCTTTTGACTGTAGCTATCTCAAAAATATCTTCCTTGTTCCTTTCAAGTGGCCATTGTTCCCCCAGGGGCCTTAATCGTGCAAGAATCTAAATCAGATCTCAGCCCAACCAGAGAGGGTAATTTAAGAATGCTCCCCTTTATGATATTTTGAGTGTAGTCCATGGCACCCAGGAACTCGGTGTGCCTTGTTGTTCCTGCACAAACTGAAAGCTGAAAAGTTGCATGGGAATAAAACCACTGTGGATGAACTTGCACACCAGGGAAAGTCATTGATTCCTTCCTCTGCTGAAGCCCACTTGTAACTCTGTTCCCACCTGCATCATTCGGGAAATGCTGTGGGGCCATCTTGGCCATCTGCAATCATAATGTAGGCTCATCACTAAGGTATTATGTGAGAGCCAAAGTATAACTTACAAGGGTATTTAAGCTTTAATGGTGAGTACGAGAAGATCCATTGACCTTCAGATCTTACAGGGATGAAGAAATTCAAATGGTGGACTTAAAGACATTGTTTACTATTTTGGCCAAATGATACTTTCTCCCAAGTGTCCTCCCAGATGCCCAGGAGGAGGCTGGGCTCCAGCCCTGACAGATAGGGGAATGAAAGTGTTAGCAGCGGAGAGAAAGGAGTGGTTTGGGATGTGGGACCAACATCCATAATGGCTGTCCTGAGTATGAAAAGGGCTGAGTGAAACAGGGACTTCTGTTTCATGAGTTGCAGGACCATTAACAGATGATTAATACACACTTTGAGAAGACTTGAAAAAATAGTTGTGATCATGATAATATTACATGCATTTCTAATGTACAAAACAATCAAATATCAATGATCTCCTTTTAATGTATCTTAACTTACCAAATGCCTAATTTGTTAATAGTTGATGGGGATATTTATTTATAGGAAAGAAATATTAGGGTCCTTTTGATATTATTAAGCAGATACATTGTGGTTTCTTAATCATTCAGATATGGTTTTTCCTTCTACCCATGGTGCCAAAATTTTGTTATTATTTTACTCTAATAAACGATGAGATGAAGAGAACTTTTCATAATCCAAATAGTATTATGTTAGATGAATCTTGGATGCTGTATTTCCCAGTAGTCAACATAATGTAGGACATTTTGCATTAAGGGAATTTATATTCTTTCTGTTTTAGTTCTTTCCCCGTTTCTTCATGTATATATTTTTTCTCCCGCTGGGTGAATAGCTATTTTCCAAGATTTTGTTTGTCTTCTGCCCTCATTTGTCTACAGCAGAGTTTCAGATGTAGAGTTCTTAGGTGCCTTTACAGAGGGCCAGGACCAAGTGTGAGGGTTGGATTTGGGTCTTTGAAAAAGCACACGTCACACCCAAAGGGACCAATGCCTGCCACCAGCCCTGCATGATGAATCTGGGGTCACCAACATGGTCAGGTCCTCAGAATTTTAAGAGAAGCTATAAATCTAAAACTTTGTGAAATTCCCTGATCTCCCTCTAAGTGTTGGCAAAAGAAATCCCTCTTCTCCAAAACTATGAGGACCCTGCAACATGTCTTGAGGCTGAATTTGGTCCTCCGGGACCTAGAATTTAGCACTTGCTGTGCCTTGGGAGACTGCCATTCCTGGGAGTCTCAGCTTACCCTTCTCATCCTGAGAGCCATGGGCACCTGTGGCATGTGGTATTATTATGGCTCTGGGGGATTTGGGGAAAGTGTCACTGAGAGCCATAGGAGCAGCATGGCCAGGCTTCCTGGAGCTTCAGTGACGCTGTCCCACTTGTCCCCCTGCTTTCACTGCATGTGCACAGCACCTGCCACTGAGGTTCTTCCTTGGAAGAATCTGAAGCACCAGCCCAGCTCGTGCCTCTGTTTACAGAGTATCCCAAACCTGATTCTTGAGGCTTGATTATTCTCCACAGTGACATTGTTTCAGTAACCCACAATTATGAGGCCAGTACATTTTAACCTTTTTTTCTTTAATCAAAGATCTCTGAGAATTTGATGAAAGCCATAGCTCATACTCCCCTGAGACTGTGTAAGTGGGTAGAACTTTGCATACATTTCATGAGGTTTGTAGCTGCCCTGAGTCCAATCTCCTAAGGAGCTTATATCAGCAACCACTGCTGCATACGTTGTTTGGCTCTGCTAGCTGGAGGGCCTGCCTTTAGCTTCTGCTAGTCTGTATGCTTTATGGATCCAGGGCCATGTCACAGATATGTCCCCAGTGCCTAATGAGCAGTTGGCACTTAGTTGGCATGCCAGTGGTATTTATTGAATGAATGGATGGGTGAATGGCATCTGGGGCCCAGAAGAGAGGTCGGGGCTTGTGAATAGTTAGAGAGAGAATGAGATTGCCCAGAGGTACATTAAAGAATGAGAAGGGAAACAGTGATATTTCTGCAACCAAGGAAGCCTTCATGGAGGAGACTCAGGAGGAATGAATGATCGGAGAGGTAGGAGGATGTGAGTCTAAAAGGAGAGGCAGTGGGTCGTAGAGATGCAGCAGAAAGGCTGAAAACATCCTTTGGCTTAAGCAGTTAGCTCATTGGAACCTCGGTGAGATCATTTTAAGGGAGTTTTGCCTGTGGAGCCAGATGGCTGTGGGTGGAAGAATGAATGAAGCAGGAAGAAGTGGGGGGAGCGAAAATGCAGATTCTGTGGCTGAGATCTTCGAGGGAGACTTGGAGGAGGAGCGAGGCAGAAAGTGGGTAGGATGGTGCAAGGCAAGTGACAGGTGCTTTAGGATGGGAGACCCCGAGCGTGTGCCTGTATCCAGTGAACAAGCAGAACTCACGGGGTGTAGAGTCGTGAGTCACTTAGTGACGGAGTGTGATCAGAGGTGGACATCGCCACGTGACCTCATTGTTGTGCACGCATCATCAGATTCTTACTCAAACCTGGATGCTGTTGGTCGTCACTCCATGGGGCCTCTTCGTGCAGTACAGAAAGATGTCTGAGGCTGCCGCTGGCAACACAACACTGCTTTACAGTGAACTTTAATGAGGAGTACAATAACAATTAAAGCATAGTGTTGTGAATACATAAACTAGGAACACAGTTGTTTATCATTGCGAATTATGTACTATACATAATTATATGGCTGTACTTTCTTATCCTGGTTCAGCAGGTTTATCCTCACCAGGCACTAGGAATTTCTCAGCTCTGTTACAATCTTATGAGACCACTGTCATCTATGCAATCCCTCACTGTTCTGCAGCATGTGACTGTATTTTTTAAACCCCCATGGCTTTTGTTTCCTTTGGTTCCATTTAGCTTGTTCAGTAAGATGAGTCTTTCTCTTGTCCCAGCAAATCCCAGGGTTTTTCGCACAAAAGTGGGAAAAACTCTAGAGTCATATTAAGTCCTAAACTGGGCTCCATTCCATTATTGGAGTTGTCCAGGGCTGAGGAATTGAAATTCACATCTCCTCCTGTCTCCCTGCTGTGGCCAGCCACTGGCTAACCATGCACAGTGGGAGATACGCTGTCATCCTTCTTCTTCTCTCTCTCCTTCATCTTTTTCCTGTAGAATCAGTGTCCAAACTCACTGGGGTCCAAACAGGGAGAAAAAAAAGGAAAAAGTGATTCTTGGGGTGATTGGATGGTACTTCCAGTTCCTGAGTGTGAATTCAGCAATCTGAAGCTCCAAGCTGTTTGCTGGACTCCACAGAGGTGGAGACTCTGGCCAACTGGCCTCTCCTTGTACCCTGGGCTTCTGCCTGCATGTCCAGCCCATATCCGTCTACTTCTGGGGTCTCTGTGCCCTGGGAACCACTGTGTAAGGCATCCCTTTGTGTTTTGGTTTAGTTTGGTTTATGATTTTTTTAACCATTTAAACCATTTCCAAGTGATTAATTAATGTCCATAATTCATTGGCTTTAAGGGCATTCCCAATGTTGTGCAACCGCTGCCACTCCCTACTTCCAGAATGTTTTCATCACCCTAAACAGAGACCCCCCCACCCCAAAGCCACTAAGTAGCCATTCCCTATCTCTCTTCTCCCGAGTTCCTGACAGCTGCCAGTCTACTTCCTGTCTCTATGATTTGCCTACTCTGGACATTTCATATAAGTGGAATCAGTGTGTGCCTTTCAGAGTCTGGCTCCTTTGATGAACATAAACCTAACTAGATTCATGCATGGTGTAGCATGCATCAATACTTTACTCCTTCATTGGGAGTGGGGTATCCTCTTTAAAGTGAGCCATATCCCTTCCGTGGGTTCCATATCTGGTTTCTGAAATTCACACACTTTTGTCCCTCAAGGAACCCAGGAGCTGACTCCTTCACACAGGGCTCCCCTGTGCCCCATGGGGACACTTCCTCTTTCTTAAGCATGAGTCACATGCAGGGGACACCAGGGTTGCGGTTAGATGGTAGGAAACCCTTTCCCTTCCCCTGGGGAGGGATGCATGTTTGGAGTTCGATCTTAGGAGTCCTACCTGGCTCTTTTGCTTTAGGGGAGCCCCCCGACACTTTTATCTCCCAAACTCCATTCACTCATCCTCACTAGTGAGCTAATCATTTTTAGCTGTCTGTTGAACTTTTTGTGTAATCTCCTTGAATGTAACATCTGTTATCTGGATACCTTCGGCCCCCGTCAGGCAGGGAGAGCCTGTTTTAACACAGTGCAGCCGTCTCTCCGTATCCATTCATCTCACCTCTGTGGATTCAACCAACCTCGGATCGAAAATTATGAGGAAGAATTACAGCTGTGTTGAACTTGCACAGACTGTTTGCATTGTTATTATTCCCTAGTCAATGCAGTATAGCAACGATTGACAGCATTTACACTGTATTAGGTATTATAAGCCGCCTAGAGATGATTTAAAGTACACAGGAGGATGTGTGTAGGTTATATGCAAATATCATGCATAAGAGAAATGAGCATCTGCAGATTTTAGCATCAGAAGAGGGTCCTGGTACCAGTTCCCCTCAGATATCAAGGGACAACTCTATCTCCATCTGAGGGCATGGAACAAGCAGAGATGGAAGGTCTGAAGACAGAGGGGAAAAAAGAGGGTGATTCAAAAAGAAAGACCCCAGAGAGGGAGGAGGGAGGAGGAGGGTTGGGGTGAAGCACCTGAGTAGTGATTTGATCTTGAACAGCAGAAACAGATTGTGTTTGTTGGCTTGCATTTCCCTTGTGAATGAGGACAAGAAATCATTAGTTAAGAATAAAAGTTAGTGGCTAATGTCTACAATCCTAGTACACTGGGAGGCTGAGGTAGGAGGATTGCAAGTTTGAGCCCAGCCTGGGCAACTTAGTGACTTAGTGAGATCCTGTCTCAAAATAAAAAATAAAATGGGACCGAGACGATAACCCTGGGTTCAGTCCCCGGTAGTAGGAAAAACAAGTGGCCAAGATAAGAATGAAGGATATCATATATTCAGCCTGAAGATATCTAGGTTAGATGTACCATGGACTCATGACAACCTGACTTGGTCCAGTGACCTGCCGCTCACAGCTCACAGCTGATCTATGGCGTTCTTTCCATCTATGGAACTTTCCCCACAAGAGGACAGGGTCTATGGTGTTACGCACGGGACATTTCCCAGCACATTGCTTTCAGGCACTAAGCTGAGTCAGGTATCTTCTGTGAGGGGACAGGGAGGCCTCCCTTCTCTGTGTTAGGTGGCCTGTAATTAGTGACATTACTCATTAATAACCAGTTCAAGCTGATGATTAACAATTAGCAATCCCCAATCCAACATATAATTTGATAATAAATTATAAGGTACAGGAGCCATTGGAGCCTGTTAGATGCATTTAGTTGAAAGGGCGGACAGGGCTATACATAGTTACTGCAATCCCAGATTCTGTGAGACCTATATAAAGGGACAAGGTTATTTTTCTCCTCCCTAGAGGAATGTTACTGGCTTATACAAGAGGAAAGCTTTAAGTGAAAAATCAGAGGCTTTTATACTTTAAAATAAAGATGTCTTCTTTATGCATCAGCAGATTTATTTTAGGTACCAATTGTTTGCTCAGCTTTGTGGCCAGCACTTCTAGGGTGACAGTCTTTGCAAGTGACATGATTCTCCTGTCCTGAAGGAGTTCAGATGTTAGTTGGAGACACAGACCCAAATGCACGTGAAGCCCTTTGGTGCAGGTAAGTGGGGGTTTCGAGGGGTGTGGGGGCAGTTTTGTGAGTGCAGGAAATGTAAAGGCTCATAAAAACCACTGTGAACACTAGAATGTCCCATGTGCCAAATTTCTCTTAGGTTTTACACAATCCAGATTCATTTATTCCTCATACTAGCCCTGTGAGATAAGTACTATTTTTGATAATTATTATTCTCCATTTTTTATAAACAGAGCTGCTGAGTCATATTGCCTAAGATCACAGTTCTGGTAGAGGGTACATCTGGGATTCAGATCTAGACAAACCAGAGTCTGTGCTCTCATCTGCTGTGCAGTCTTTTCTGGAAAAGGTATGTGCAGCTGGATCTCTCAGTGTGGAGGAGCTTTGAGTACAATAGTCCCATCATCATTGGTTTACTTTCTGCACTTTCAGTTATCCACGATCAGCCACAGTCTGAACATATTAAATGGAATATTCCAGAAACAAGCAATTTATAAGTTTTATATTGTGTGCCATTCTGAATTGTGATTCTGCTCCATCCTGCCTGAGAGGCGAACCTTTCCTTTGGCCACTGTATCCATGCTGTATACACTACTCACCCCTTAGTCACTTAGTAGCTGTCTTGGCCATCAGATCACCTGTTACAGTTATCATCATGATTGTGTTCAAGCATTCTTTATTTTAATAAATGCCCCAAATTACAAGAGTACTAATACTGGAAATTCAGATATGCCAAAGAGAAACCATAAAATGGTTCTGTGAAAAGGTGAAAGTTCTCAACTTAATAAGGAAAGAAATGAATTGTGTGCTAAGATCTATAGTAAGATAAATCTTCCATCCATGAGATTGTGAAGAAGGATAAAGAAATGTCTGCCTGTTATATCGTCGCACTTCAAACTGCAAAAGTTGGAGCCATAGTGCATGACAATTGCTTAGTTAAAATGGAATTAAATGTTAGTGCTCAATATTATCCACGGTTTCAGGTACCTCCAGGGATTTTGGAATGTATCCTCTGGATAAGTGATGCCACTCTCTATGGGAGACAACACAATTAGGAAAGAAGTGTGTTTGGTGTCCAAAGACTACTCTCAGCGGCTGTATCCATGACTACTCTTTATGCCAGTGAATGGATGCAGATTAAAGTCATCAGCGTGCCCAGGACAGAGGCCAGGAGAAGCCGGCATGACTGGTTGTTCTCTCCTGGTGCAGCCACACAGACGGACTTACTTCTCGGCACAGTGTGTACCAACACATACGAAACGTTGTCAGTGGGGACACTCACCTGGGCTTAGGTGTCCGAGTGTTGCCTGCAGCTCCATCACAGCATGGAGAGTGTGCCTGGGTAACCATGGCCACTCTATCAGCATTGTCCTACAGGGAGTTAAACAAGGAAGCACAGCCCAGGGTCTCCGAGATTCAAAGATGCACTGGACATTGCAAGGGCCTCGTGGTATCTCTCCTCAGGAGTCTGTCAGGGGCCAATTCTTCCTTTGGACTGTGCAGGGTTTGGCCACCCAAGCCCACCAGGATAACCCTTTCCTGTACAGTGAGACTGGGGCATTGAGGGTCTTGGGAGGGGAATGAAGGTGGGAAGTGTGCATTGAAAAGTAGGGGAAGATGGAAGACCAGATAAATGAAGACAGGAGATGTCCTTTAGGGAGACCCTTAGAAGCAAACCGAGGAGCCCAGCCTCAGTCCACTGGTCCAGTGACTCCGACTAAAGATAAGAACAAAGCTAACTGAGAGAGACAGAAAATAGAGTAGCTGTTGCCCATTAGTGCTTTCTGGGGAGAAGGTTGGGGAGGGAAGTAACTGAAGGAGCATGGGGTTTTGGAGGAAGTGATGAAAATGTTCTAAAATAGATTTGGGGGATGGTTACACAACTCTGAATGTACTAAAACCCACTGACTTCTAGCCTGTAAGTAAGAACTGTCTGGTGCGTGAGTTCTGTCTCAGGAGCTGCTGACCATTTGTGCAGCAAGATGAAGACAGATGGGTACTAATTCCTGGATCAGCATGGTCTGGAGTTCTGATCCCGGGCTGCCCTCAGGTCTCGTGTGGCCTCCTTCTGGGGGGGGAGTGGCAGGGCAGCACAGAGGACACCAGGGGATCGGCCAAACTCAGGACAAATCCCAGACAGCAGAGTTTGTCATGGCAGAGACCCAGCAGGGATTGAGAAACCGAGGAGTACTATTCAGCCTTCAAAAAGAGGAAATCCTGTCATTTGCAATGACATGGCTGAATCTGAAGGACGTTGTGCTAAGCGAAGTGTGGCACAGAAAGATAAATACCAAGTGACCGCACATATATGTAAGGCCTAAGAAATTTGACTCATAGAAATAGAGATTAGGGGTGGGGAGACAGAGAGTTGGTCAGTTGATGATCAAAGGGTGCAAGAATGGGTTTTGAGGTCTGTTCTGCTAAAAGGGTGACTATAGTAAATACAGATCTATAGTATAGTATTTTGTATGTATGTGTATATGTGTGTGTTCATATATGGCATACTGGGAATTAACCCCAGCACATCCACACTGAGCTACATCTCCATCTCCTTAAAAAAGTTATATTTTATTTTGAGACAGGGTCTTACTAAGTCTCTTCAGTTTCCCAGGTTGAGCTCAAAAATCCTCCTGCCTCAGCCTCCTAGAATGCTGGGATTACATGCATGTGCCACCATGCCTGGCTGGTATTATCTATTTCAGAACTAATTAAGTATTTTCAAATATCTTACCCTAAAAAATGACAGGTAAGTGAGGTGAGATAGGTCAGTTAGTCTGATTTAATCATGCCACATTGTATATCACATACATCAAAGCAGCAAAAACGTACTCCATACTTGTCTACAATTATGACTGTTAATCAAGAATAAAATAATAGGATAATAAATGGAAGAAACAGAGAGAGAGAGTGAGAATGTTCAGTGGAAGTTGAGCACCACTCGGCAGGGCCTGGTGGCCTCCCCAGGCTTTGCGGGTGCCACTGGCCAGCGGCAGTGAGTGATGGGTAAGGACAGGTTAAAAATGACTGCGGCAAGTGTTTGTGCTTGGATTTCCAAGGGAGAGTTGGTGAAACAGCGTAACTCAGGAGCCAAGGGAACCCTGCAGCATTTTGGGAAGAGAAGAACCCGGAAAGGAGTTAGACCTTCTCCACCTTCTCTTCCTGCCCTCCCAGTCTCCCAGGAGCACAGGAATGACCTGCCAGGGATGCTGTCACCTATGGGGTCCATGTCATTAGGCGAGGCATTCACTAACTGTGTAAATAGATGAGATTTTCGTTTTCTTACCCATAAAACCGACCCAGCATTTAAAGGCGCATTGTTCCAGTAGTAGAACATTTGCATAAAAAACATTTGGTCCCTTGGATGAAAAACACTAATTATAAACTCCCTGAAGTTATGGCAGGAGGTGTTGAAGATAATCAAATGTCTCAGTTAATAGAGTTCTACTACAGAAGCAAGACCACAGGACAATTTACAGTCAACAATTAAAACACCTCCACACAGCTCTGCTTTTCTCAAGGACAAACCTGGAGGCCCCAGAATGACAGAAAGTGTAGTTCAGGTGGGGGATTCACATCATTCCGGAAGATGTATTATCAAAAGATGCAGCTTGGGAGCCGCTGTTGCTCTGAGTGCTGCACAAACAAACCTCTGTATCAGGCAGAGTAAAGAACACTTTTCTTGTATTTCTGCCCTCCTCACATTCATCTACATTTTGAGACCCCAAATGTGAACTCAGTGAATGAAAAGAAACAAAGAATGAGAGTTCATCCTTCTGGAAGATGGTCTAGTGGAAGACAGAACCATTCCTCGCCTTGTTCACTAAGGATAGAGTGCTTGCCTGGCACAGGCCAAGCCCTGGGTTCCATCCTCAGCTGCAAAAAAAACCCTTATTTGCTCAGTCGAATAACTGGACGGATGCCTGGCAGAGTTATAGTTGCTCAGGGACTTGCAGTAGTGGCAGCAGCAGCTTAGTTACTTCCTAGGACAGAGGCAGGCAGGGCTGGCCAGGTAACACTTGGTTCCACAGCTTTCGTGCTGCTGCTCTCAGGATGTCCCAGCAGGGATGAGTGCTCCTAAGCGACTCCATGCGTCAGTGCAAGATGTGATAGAAAGAATGTCACCCTGGTTCTGGAAATGAGATCTCTTGACCACTGGCTTTGGGCCTTGGTTTGCTTCTCTAGAAAAGGAAGGATTCTTACTAGATGTGTCACAGGCCTGTTCTAGGAGATTGTTCAGATTCTTCCTCTTCCTGCTTCTTCTCCTTCTTCCTTTTACCTTCACCTGATCCTTCTCTCTTCCTCCTCCTTCTGATCTTCCTTCTCCTTCCTTCTCCTTCCTTCTCCTCTTCCCCTTCTCCTCTTCTTCTTTCTTCCTCATTTCTTCTCTTCCTTCCCCTCTTCCCCTTCTTCACTTCATCCTCCTTCCACATCTCTTCTTCCTCCTCTCCTCCTTCTCCTCTCCCTCCTCTTCCTTCTTCCTCTTCCACTTATTTCTTCTTTCTTCTCCAACTTGTGATCCCCTTGCCTCAGCCTCCCAGAGTGCTGAGATTATAGGCACGCACCACCATGCCTGGCTATGACTGCTCATATTCTGTATCTATAAATGAAGGTAATGTGATCATATCCACTTAAATTACAAATGTGCCTTCCACGGTCTCAGTTTCACATGGTCCACTGGAGTCTAAAAATATTAATCTGAGTCTTGATGTTTTTTTCAGAGAGAGATCACTTTCACGTAACTTTTGTGACACTATATTGGTGCGGTTATTTGGTTTTATTTATTGTTAATCTGCTACTGCGCCTCACTTAAAAATTAAATTTATCATAGGTATGCATTTTTAGGAAAAAGCGTGATATATATAAGGTTTAGTATAATCCAAGTTTTCAGGCATCCTTCAAGAGGCTTAAAAGATATCCTTCTCCAATAAGGGAGATGACAGTAATAGAACTGTCTTACAGGGCTCTTGTGAGGGTTAAATGAGCTATTACATGTAAAAGGCTTAAGACTGTCTACAGTGCATAGTAAATACCCTCTAAGTGCCAGCTGCTGCTATGATGGATGAAGGTGGTGGTGGTGGTGAGGAGGAGGAGGAGGAGGAGGATGGTGATGATTACTCTTCTGTATTCTACAGTGGCAGGGCTTGCTAATTCTTTTTTGTCTTACTGGCCCAGTTCATATATTCAAATGATTATGAAAAATACCCATCTAATCTGTGGTCATCCCTGATCTAGTGTCCTACACACAAAACACAACCCCGAGGGGTACTGACAAAAGAGAGGGGATCTAGGGAGGGAACTGAGTGTTTTATTTTGAGACATGGTCTCGCCAAGTTGCTAAGCTGCCCAGGCTGGGCTTGAACTTGTGATCTTCCTGCCTTAGCCTCCCAGATTGCTGGGTAAGAGAGACATTTTTAATGCCGAGAGATGTTCACAGGAGAATATGGAACCCACCTTCCCAAGCCATGCTCTTCAGGCAGCTGTTCATTAAAAAATGGAAGTGTGCTTACACGGGGTGAATGTGCTTCTTTGGGAGTGAAATAAATGGTATTTCTTGACGCCACCTCAGGCCCTTCAGCACAAACCTGGGTAGATCAATATTTCCTCTTTATGCATGGAACACTGATACTGCTGCTGCATTCCTTTAACTTGGAAGCAGAATTCCCAGCCAGCGTGGGCTGTGACAGTTGTGACAGCTCGTAGATTCATCTGGGGGATGTTGGAAAGCCTTCCACCCTAGAAAGGGGGTTCCAAGTTGCGGGCTACTGCAGTGCAGACAGATTTAGTTGGAATGGAAGGATTTTTTAATGGAAGGCACTTTACCCTTGAGTTAAATGTTCAGTTCCTGAATTATTGCTGGACATAAATACAGGAGCAGCCGCAACATTAATTTTATCAAGTTAACCTGGCAGAGTGAAGAGCATTTGGTTTCACATTCTTCTTGGTTGGAACTGGATGCTTATAGTTGTGGGAGACAGGGAGGGTAGGTGAGCTCCTGCCCTTATTTTGACATCTTTATTTTGCTTCAGGTTTTGTTTTTGGCAGTGCTGGGGATTGAATCCAGGGCCTTGCACATGCTAAGTAAGCACTGCACCACTGAGCTGTTTCCCCAGCATATTTAGACATCTTTAATCGCTCTTTGGAGGTGACCCCAGAATGTGCCATCTTCCAGGCCCTCCCATATTCCTTCCTTCTCCTGCCCTTCCTTCCCATTCCTCTTCCTCTGCCCCACCCTCAAAGCCCAGAAGTAGCTCTAGAAGACACTTAGCTGGAGGTCAGCAGGAAATAGGTCTTCATTTCTTCCTCACCACCTTGGATGGGATTTTACAGCACAGTTCAAAACCCTTTTCTTGTCCCCTGGCCCACCTGGTCCTCAGTGAATTACTACTCCTTAGTGATGTGGAGAGGATCCTTTGGAGGAGATGACTGAGATTTTGAGTGTCTTTAGTTGCACTGGTGTGGCCACCTCCGTGTCCTGGATTGATTTGAAACATTTCCCTTTCATGGTCATTTTGACTTTGGAGAAGAGCCAGAAGTCACACGGTGCCAGATCCAGTGACTAAGGTGGATGAGGACACACTTATGTTTTTATGAGCCTGCCTTTGCACTGGATGCCATTTTGGCAGTAGCATTCATGATATATAGATAGATAGATAGATAGATAGATAGATAGATAGATACACACACATATTTTAAATCACACTTTGTAAAGACACTCGTGAAAGAGGACTTTCAGAACTGCTTCAGAAAGTGGCAAGAACCATGGGAAAAGTGTGTTTGAAGTGAGAGGGAGTATCTTGGGGGGGATTAATGGCAGTGCGTCTTTTATTTTAATAATGTTTTAAAATTTATACGTTCACTGTATTTTTCTGATCACCTTTTGTGTTCTCAAGCCGAGACAGCCTCTTCCTTGCACTTGCCTCTCTGTCAGTACCCGCTGGAGTTGTTACCCTCCAAGACCGATGAGTTTCTGTCAGGCCCAGGCAGTTGCATCTTTGTTATATACAAGTCTGGATTAGAAGCCAGGCTCCTATCCATTTTCTCTCTCATTTATGAAAATACAGAAACACATGACTATTTTCATTTCTCTTAGATTGGAGAAAAGGCAAATGGAATTTTATTTTAGAGTTTGGGAAACTAATTGTAAGTACTAATAGCAGAGCCTGTATTTCCTTTCATGCCACATAATGAACTTTCAAGAATCCAACATACACAAATGACCACTGGCTGTTAACCCACTGGATACTGGGCCGTTTTTCATCCTGTTGGCCCAGCCCTGTTTTTTAAGGCTACAGGAGTGGGACCTAGGCATTCCCAAAATAGGGAGATGGAGGCTGACACTTTGCGATGCCTATTTGGAATTTTAGGTCAGAGTCTTCATTCTTTTTGCTGTCAACATGACTAAAAATAACTACCACCACCAGCCACAGAAGCAGTTGAGGGCAGCTGACTTCATTTTCTTCTGGAAGACTAGGCTCCTGTGTCATTAAATCATTCCAGTGGCACATCCTCCTGGCAGCATAGAAGTTTGACAGGCTTGTTTAACTGTTGTAGACAACATAACTATGGGGTGTGCTTGATACAGCAGTGGCCCCTTCAAAGCCCTTTGAGAGTGGGCTGTACCTGAGACCTGGCAAAGCTCCCCCACCCGGAGGCCCTTTATGGACTTGGTTGGATGCCGAAGCCAGTGTTTCAGAGTTTAACTTCTGTGCGTGAAGTTCAGTGAACCCCTTGGTGCCTAAGAAGTTCACTTAAAGGAAAGAGGAAAGAAATGATCCTTGAGTGTCTTTTATGAACTGAATTTCCCGCTGTGGGTTATGTATTGGCTGTAGGAGATTTTGGCTTGCAGGGTGAGCAATGGCTGTAAGCAAATCTGAAGTTCCAGTCGCATGGACTGACTCTGAGATAGCTTCCACTTCAGAGGTCATCTCCTGTCTGAATGCAACTTAGTCCAGGTTGTGAATCTGAATGGTCCCTTTGGGAATCCCAGCCTGTTCCGGAGAGGATGTTCCATTTCTAGGATTTATCAGTTTGCCTCTTGACCTTTCCCAGATTCTCTTAAGATGGCTTCTGGGTGTGTGGGGCAGATGGGATGATTTCCACCTCATGACCAAGGGGAAGCATCAGGGCCTTGCATGTAGTGTCCTTCTCTCTGGCCAGTGTCCCTGGCCTGGCTGGCCACTCCTTGCACTGCTGGTATTCCTTGCAGATGTCTAACTTGTGACTTCAGTATGGTCAGGGTCCCTTCGTGTGGTTCCCTATCTTGCTGGCTACAGACCCCAAGCCCCTGCCACGCACCCCCTGCCCCCATGCCAGACTCAGCTCCCATTCTGAGAGGAACCACCAAAGAACCTGAGCAGAAAGGCTCACATGGACACCCTGAGCCATTGTCATTTCCATGAGGGTGGCCTGGACTGAGGGTATGAGACCATCTATGAGACAGGTTCCTTCCACCGCCACCATCTTTCCTCTGCACTGGCATGTATCTCTCCTATCTGGGTCTAAACTGGTCACTTGTCACCTCTTGCCTCTCTCTCTTGCTTTCTAACAGGACTATAGGTCAAAAATCTTGGGCTTTTGTTTAGATCCCTGCTTCATTTTTTCCACTCAGCTTTAGCTGACAAAAGGGACTTTTCTGACTATTAGGCCCCAGGATGTGATCCTTCAAGCCTAGCCAAAATCTCTTAGAGAAAGAGGTAAAAGAATCAAGAAACACAGCGGTCACCAGCCTGTGACTTAGAGCTGAGGTCACATCACCCAGAAGAGAGAAAGCACATTAACAGTTTTCCAACTGTGACCTCTTTTTCCAGAACAAAGAGAAGGGAATTTCTGAATGACAGTGGCTCCCCTAGGCTCCTGTGCAATTCCAGTTTTTAGTGTTTGAGCGTGCATAGCAGCGAGACCTTTCTTTCACTCTGCCCTCAGTTTTCTGGCTTGTTCTTTGCCCTGCTCTGAGACCTCCTTTGCCCATCTCACCTTCGCAGTTGCATGCTCAGCCTCAGCCAAGGTGCTGGGTAGGGCTTGCCTAGAAGCAGCTCTGGACCCAGCATGGTGAGCCAAGAAGTGATGTTCATGTACTGAGCCAGCCAGGTACTGTGCTTTGGGGCTGACCTCAGGACTTCCATCTTTGTCCAGTCAGCTTCCTCTTCTTGTGGGCTTTGGTCTGAGCCTGAGGCTCCTTGAGTGGTGTTTTCACTCCACAGTGTGCTCTGGGTGGGACATCCTGGCTTGTTTGCAGCCAGGGAAGTTTCTTCTTTTTGCCAGTCACTCCCTCAAAGGATCTTGGTTGTCCTGGACTCTTGCAAATTATGGCTATAGCTGCCTTCCCTAAAACCCACATTTCTGAACCTGCTTTCCTGACCTGGCCACACCCCATGTCCCAGCTTCCAGAACTCGCTTTGGAGTTCTGGGGCCCAGATCACCAGAGGTGTGGTTGCAGAGGGCTGGAACTTTTAAACAAGGGTACCCAATCCCAGTCTGTGGCCTGTTAGGAACTGGACTGCACAGCAGATGAACAGTTGGTGATGGAGTGAAGCTTCGCCTGTGTTTCTAGCCATTCCCTATTACTGGTGCATCACTGCCTGAGCTCCACCTCCTGTGAAATTCAGCAGGGCATTAGAGTCTTATAGGAGCGAAGACCCTGCTGTGAGCTGAGCTTGCGAGGGACCTAGGTTGTGTGCCGTTATGAGAGTGCAGTGCCTGGTGATCTGAGGTGAAGCTGAGGCAGTGATGCTAGTGCTGGGGCATGGCTGCAGATAGATAAGCAATAGCAGAGAGGTTTCACTGAACAATAAATATAATGCACTTGAATCATCTTGAAATTATCCTCTGCTCCCAGTTGGCAAAAAACTTGTCTTCTATAAAACCAGTCCCTGGTGCTGAAAAGGTTTCAGACCACTGCTTTTAAACAATGCGGTGATTTTGTCTGGTGGGCTGAACACCTTCAGTGTGCCTATGAGGCTGCTATATGATCTTCCTTGACTATAGCCACCAACCTTAGATGCTTTCCACCCTAGTCCCCATGAACTTCCTTGAATGGTAAAGGACATTGGTAGGACTGATTGCAAGTGTTTGTGTAACTGTGACATTTATACCCTCCTCCATCAAGGCCCTCAGTTTTTCTTAAGAACTATCCACAGGGGAAAAAAATTCCCTAAATCTTGCCATGTCTGGGAAAACTGGAATATTTGCTTGAAGAAACTTGAAATTGCAGAGATTTTAGATCCTAAAGAATTTATGAGGAGAGAGGAGCAGAGTCTGACAGCCATGAAATTAGAGCTCTATAATTTGTCTATAGGCATTCAGGAGGGGAAGAAATAAGAATAATTTTTCTGCCTTGCTTCTAAACCAGATGTTGTCTTGTAGCCCAATAGAGAAGAAAAGGGCAGAGGTTAGGAGACCATAGACTTTTAAAATCCTATTGTAAAAATACTTTTTAACTATGTATTCATTGCAGAATTTATACTGAATTCATTGTAAATTTAATATTCATTGTAAAAATTAAAAATACAAGAGTATTAGATAATCACTCATAATCACACCACCCAGTGATAGCCACTGTTAATATTTTATGAGTATTTTATATATTTTACGTTATTTTTACATTTATAAAAATTTTGCACATATGTGTTCAAAAAAACCAAATATATATTCTCCAAGACTCCTCTTACTCTCCAGAGGAACCACTCTCTGTTCTTTAAAATGCCTTTTTTTAAACCTCTGTATCTCTAAGTGACCTATTTCTGGTTCTACATCTTTAATTTAGGCATTATTCCTGAACTTCCTACTGTGGGAGACAAGGTATTAAGTCTTTCCACTCACCCATGCCCACCCCCACCACACATGCATCTATTTCTCCACTTGATCTTAGCCAAAAGGCCGAGAAGTGATTATATATACATCTATTTCTCATTCCTTCTCTGAAGGTTTTCCTTCCATAGCTACTAATTCTCCTATTCTCTAGCACTAACTGGGTGTCTTGCAATTCCATTCTGACACCAACTACCCAGATTTAGCATTAGAGTCAATGGGTTTAAGGCCTCAGTCTCCCAAAACTACCTTCAGTTTAGACACCAGCTGCATGTAGATTAGGTCTCCAGTTTGCTTACACATATATGCAAAATGACTAAAATCGGGGATTCTCACACCCCTCCCTTCGGGTTTGATAATATGCTAGAACTCAAAAAAACACTTTGCATACTATTGCAGCTTATTAAAAGAGTGCAATTCGGGAACAGCTAAATGGAAGTGTTGCACTGGGTGAGGCATAAGGAAGAAAGCGGGTGGAGTTTCCCTCCCCTCCCCAGCACAGGACCTTCCTAGCTTCTGGATGTGTTCTCCAGCAGGGAAACTTTCTGCACCCATCTTTTAGGGGATTTTATGCAGGTTTCATTAGTTAGGCGTGATTGACTAAATCATTGATTGGCCAATGGTAATTAAACTCTACCTCCAGCTTCTCTCCTCTTCCTAGAGGTTTCGGGTGAGGGGCTACCAGAGATTTCAACCCTTTAATTATGGCCAGATCTTTACTCCTCTGGCAACCAGTCCCTATCTGGGGGCTATTTAGGAGCCCCCTCAAACAAGAATCATCAATGTCATTAGCTTACTAAAGATATTCTTACCACTCAGGAGATTTCAAGGGCTTTAGGAGCCATGAACAGGGACAAAGGTCAAATTTTTTGTGTTATATCACTTTACATCATCATTACATTGTAATTTTTAAAATCTTTTCTTTTTTTGGTACCAGACATTATACCTGGACCTTTGCACTGATCTGCATTCCCAGCCCATTTTCTTATTTTCATTTTCATTTTTATTTGTAGACAGGGGCTCAGTAAGTTGTAAGTTATCTGAACTAGTCTCAAATTTGTGATTCTTCTGCCTCAACCTCCCAGCTGGGAGCTGGGATTACAAATGCCACCATGCCCAGCTTTGAAAAATGTTTTTTTATTCATATATGTTTACAGTATACTTGTGGAGTTACACATTTTAATACTCATATGATCACAGCCATATACAGCTTATTCACATGGTATATTTCCATTATTTTCCCTTTTGTGTATAGTTCTTTGTTTTTTCTAGGGTTTATCATTGCCTTTTTTGTTTGCTTGCTTAATTTGTTTTCTGTGCACGTTTCACTAATTCAATCGCAGACCCTCTGCCTCCTGTCTGAATTCCTTCTTGATTTTCTCAGCCACTTAGTTATTCTATCTGATTCATCTTCATGAGAAATGCTGCACGGCTCTGGCCCCTCCCATCAGTGATCTTGGGATTCTTTTCATCTCCATCCTGTGTTGGATTTCCTGTAACCTACATCCCATATCTTTCTTTCTTCTTTTTAGTTTGTTCTTTCATTTTATTGGTGCACATTTTCAAGTAGTTGTTTAACCCCTTGCATATCCAAAACTTTCTGGATTGACCCTTCCAACTTTGATTTCTCTTAGAATTTGAGACAATATTCTGTGGTCTTCTAGTAACATGACTATTGGGAATTCCAGAGCCATTCTGACACCTAGTTCTTTGAATATGACTTTTCTTTCCTCTTTTGAAATCCTTTTATTCCAAATATGGAATTTCATGATGATATACTTTAAAGTAGATTTATTTTTATCCATTGTCCTGGACTCACAATAAGAACTTTCCACTGAAACCTCCTGTATGTTGTTGATACTCTTCCTTCTAATGTGTGTTTTTGTTTTAAGTCCACATTTTGGGAACTTTTTTATTTGGGTGTTGAAGGCTTCCTTGTGGACTGTTTCTTTAGTTTTGTTATACTTACTCTTATTTTCTGTTTTGATTTTTGGCTGTACAACTGGGATATTTTCTTTACTTTAAAAAAAATTCTATGTCTGCTTTTCCATTATTAGTTTTCAGGGCTTCTTTTTCTGTTCTCTGCCAGTCTTTTGCAGTGGCAACCAGTTTGTGTCTTTATGAATGTCGTATCTTCTCTAATCTGAGGATATGAAAATGAAAATGAAAGACACGTGTATCCTTCAAACGTTAAGTCAAAGACTTTAGGCACAACCAGTGCATAGTATGTGATTCTTTTTATATAAATTTCAATCCCAAGTTCATCCAGTTGTATATATAAAGCTTTTTATGTATTAGCCATACTTCAGTAATATGGTTTTTTAAATAAATATATTAAAAATAAGCAAATTTAATCTTCATTGCTGGAAGTAATGTAAGGACAGGGTAATGAGCAGATTTCTGGAAGATTAGTCATTTCCCTTGTTTGACTTGGATGTGTTCTGTTTGAGGAATTTGATTGATTTGCACACTTGAGATTTGTGTACTTTTCTGCTATATTTCAATGAAAAGTTCATTACAAATAACAACTAGCTGGTTTTTCAAACTTTTATGAGTTCTGATAACTTTGGTTGACTTCATCGTTACTTTTCTAGGTACTTAATTAGATTATGCTCAAATAAGTATGATTTTGCCTCTTTATTCCCCACCATTCAATTTAACTTTTTCCCCCTAACTGTAGTCCGAAAAGCCATGTTGAGTATTAATGGTGACAGTAGATCTTTATCTCATTTCTGACTTAATAAACTGCCGTGGCGATTTCAGTTATGACCAATATTGGCTGTTTGTTTTAAATAGACAGCAGGTTAGGGCAATTTTCTTTCTAATTTACTAGGAGTTTCTTCTTGGAAACACATAATGAATGTTTCCACCGCCTTTTTGGCATTTATTTAAGTGTTTATGTATTTTTCTCCTCATCTGTTAATATTTTGAATTATATGAATAGATTGTCTAAAATAGAACCATATTTGTATTTTAGAAATACAAACAACTGTGCCCCACAAATAAGTCCTAGTGCATTAATAGCTAAAACATTTTAGTTAAAACCTTAAACAATCAGTTGATCAGCAAAATTCAGGCATAATTTTCTCTTTTGTGTATGCATCTGCTATCATTTAAAAAATTACTGCCTCATTAATATATAGTTCACATGTCGTACATCTTTCCCACTTAAATTGTACAGTTAGGTCTGGAGGAGTGCATTCCTACAATCCCAGCTACTTGGAGGCTGATGCAGGAGGATTGTGAGTTCAAGGCCAGTCTGGGCAACTTAGCAACACCCCATCTCAAAGTAAAGTATCAGAAGGGCTGGGTCGCAGTTTAGTGGTAGAGCTCTCATGTAGCGTGTGTAAGCCTCTGGGCTCAATCTCACAAAATAAATCAATGAATAAATACTAAAGTGCACAATTAAATAATTTTTAGTGCATTCACAGACTTATGCAGCTGTCACCACAGTTGTGGTACAAGTGCATCACCCTTAGGAAAAACCTGTTGCTTGTTCCCCCCCTAACATCCCCAGGTAGTTGCTATTCCATGCTCTGTCCTGTGGATCTGTCTTTTTTTTTTTTCTGGTATAGGGGATTGAACCCAGGGCCTAACGCATGCTAGGCAAATGCTCTACCACTGAGCTACACCCCTGTTCCCCTGTTCTTCATTGTCATAGAAATGGAATAGGTGGTCTTTTATGACTGACTACTTTTATAACTGACTATTTTCATATAGCATCATGCTTCTAAGGGGTGTGTGTGTTTGTGTGTGTGCACGCTGGGTTTACTGCTTTCATAATGTTACAAAACAAGTTTGGAGAAAACACTCAACTTTTTCATTTTCTTTTATGTTTGGGGCCGCTTTAGGTTGTAAAACATTTTTGTGTCCCTTACAAAATGGACAGAATTTAGCAGGGTGCATGGCACACTTCTGTAATCTCAGTTACTTGGGAGGCTGAGGCAGGAGGATTGCAAATTTAAGGCCAGTCTGGGCAATTCAGCAAGACTCTTTCAAAATAAAAAGGACTGGAGGTGTAGCTCAATGGTGGAGTGCTTGCCTAGCATGCACAAGGCCATGTTCACTCCTCATTACAGGGAGAGGGAGAAGGAGACTGTAGCCCCATCTGGTTGTAGTGGCTTTGTGGATAGTAATTCTCCACCTTTCCAAGATTTTCAGTGGTTAGATTACCAGTTTTCTGCTCAGTGTAAGAAAGTTTTCTGCATGACATTTCTTCCAATCATCCCTAAAATATTTAAAGGCTTTTTTGTTTGTGGTCAAAGCCTTTTTCTCAATCCTAATAGCATTTATAAGTGTTTTTTCTCTCTTCTTAAAATGAGATTTAATTTTTACATCTTTTCAAAGGACTAAGTCCTTATTTATCAATTCCTCTCTTTACCTGTATTTGAATTTCACAAATTTATTTTGTTTGTTCCTCTCCTAGATTTCTTGCCCTTTTGAAATGAAATCTCATTTCATTTATTTTCCTTTTGTCTTGCTTAATAGTAAAGCATTTAATGCTGTCTTTTTCTCTGAGTACAGATCTGCTACAGCTCATAAGTTTTATACATAGTGTTGGATTCATCACTATTTTTGAAATAGTGTATAATTCCAGGCTTTATTTCCTCTTTGATCTAGGAGAAATTTAGATGTGTTTTTATATAACTAAATGGTTTGGTTTTTTAAATACAAGCTTTGCTTTTTAATTTCTTGTTACCATAAACTGGTTTTGTTTTTTTTTTAGTTTTAACATGGGCAGAGTGGTTTAATATATAACCAGTTTATAGAATGTTCAATGGAATAAACATTGTCTTATCCATTGGGTAGGAAAGTTGGTTTGCTTTTCAGGAAATTATACGCATTTACATCCTGGGGCTGTCCCCAAGGAGGGGCACAAGCTGACTGAGCAGCGTACACTCAGTCCCCCTCCTCCGGAAGTGTCCACATCTCTGGAAAGGGCAGTCTGGTAAGCATAGAGGATCTCTATTCCCTTCCCTTCCCTTTCTCCTTCTCCTTCCCTTTCTCCTTCTCTTTCCCTTATCCTTCTCTTTCTCCTCTTTCCCCTTCATTCCTTCATTTTTTCTAATTTCTTCCCTTCCTTCCTTCCTCCTCTCTTTTCTCAAATTCTGTGATGTGTTGTCAGTTCTCTCTTAGTTCTGAATCCTGAGTAGCTTTTTCTCTATTTCATTCCATCTTTCCACCCAAATCCTGGATGCTGTGGTTTGCATATGACTTGTCCCCCATCAATTCCTTCATGAGTTCATCCCCAAAGTCTATGTTAATGGTATTAAGAGGAGGATGGACACTTATTCCTCTATAGTGTTTAGAAGTATGGCATTGGGAAGTGAACCAAATAGGTCATTAAGGTGAGGCCCCCATAAATGAGTCCCAGCGCCTTTATAAGGAGGAGAGAGACCACACACACACAGACATACACATAGGCTTTCACTGGGATGCAATGCAGCCCTTGCCAGAGCCTGCTTTGAACTTCCAGCCTCCTAAAGCCTCCTATAAGCTAAATAAACCTTTTTGCTCTATAAAGTAACCACCTCCAGTATTTCATTATAGCTACAAAAAGCTATCTTTTACCACTCTATTCTTTCTTTTTTTTTTTAATTCTTTTATTGGTACATTTTAGGTATACAGCACAATTACATTTCTCACTGGGAACTTGTACCTTTACATGATGCATCTTGTTTCTTATTTTTTCCCCATTCCTAGCTCTCCCTTCACCCCCTCCACCCTTCCCTATTTACAAAGACTTTGTTTCCATTTTTTCCATTTCTCATCATTTTTCCTTTCCCTTCTTTCCTTTCCCCTGCCCCTCCCACTACCCCTACCCCTTTGGACATTTTCTTCCTATTTTGCATTATCGATTATTCATTCTAATCATTATTTACCACTCTATTCTATCTTGCACAGAATATGTCCATCATTTTCTCTGTTCTCACTGGGTTTTCAATGAGCCCCATACTGGAAACTCCAAGAGGATAAGAATCACACTTACCTTCTTTATAGTTATATCTCTAGGGTGTATATCTCTAGGGTGTATATCTCTGCCAGGAGCATATTGCATAAATGGTTTTTCACGTGAATTAGAGTTAAGAGTGGTTCTTCAGGGCCAGCGATTTAGCTCAGTGGTTCCAGTGCCTGCCTCGCAAGCGCAAGGTCCTGAGTTCGATCCCCAGTACCAAAAAAAAAAGAGTGGTTCTTCAGGTCAGGGGGAGGGCTGAGTAGATTTCACTTTAAGCATTATTCATAATTAGATTCCTACTATATTTTGTCTGGCATAATAACCTACTTCCCTGGCAAATTTGATTCCAAAATATTTCTGATTGACATTCTTTAATATCTGCTCTTTTTTCGTAAGACAGCGTATTGGGGCAGATGCGAACAAAGCTGTGAGGTAAACCACCTGCCTCCTTCCGCAGCACCTTCTTCATCCTTAGGTTCTACCACCCCAGGTCCATTGGGCCTGTCCACATCATCCTGGGAAAAGCTGTAGCTGTGTCCTCGCTCTGGGACTGTCGTGCGACTCTGTGTCTCATAAACCCAGACGATAATTTTGAAAGTTCTTGTAACAACTTAATATGTCCCAGGATATGAATAATTTCCAGGTGTCAAAAGCTAAAGTTACAGTTCAGTTTTAAAGATCTTAATTGTTTTTATCTGCAATTCTAGATTCAGGTGACTTCATTCCCTAAACCCAAGCTGAGCAGAGGGGCTTGGTTTTATAGATAGAAAAAGGCTGAAGATAGCAGAAATAACAAAAGCAGATTGGTCATTTCGAAGTTACTTTCCTTGTAAGGTGGGCATGGGAGACAGAACAATAGAAAAATAATAGATGTATTAACAGGGGGTTACTTCTGTTTGCCTTTTTGTAAGGATTAAAGCAGAAGGAATTTATTATTCTGCCAGTGAAACTGGCCCATTTGGGAAATTTCACTGCTATTTCTCCCTTTTGATTTCTCAGTAAGTCAGATAACAACTTAGTTCCAGTTTGGCGATGTGGGATTTTAGCATGAGTGACTCCATCTGGAGTCTTAGTGTGATCTGTTGGGACCCAGTGAAGGAGTTCAGTACAGAACAGTGACCTCCTGAAGCTTTCGTGGAACATAGGGAGGGATTTTCTTGCATTTTAATAAGGTTCTTTTTGTATCTTCTCCTTTATTCATTCAACAAACACTTCTTAAAATCACTGGGAGTATGCCTGTGTGCCATACCCAGTGGGATGACAGTAGCTCTTACTCCCAGAGGAGATAACTGTCCCCAAAGCTTGTGTCCCTGCTCCCCAGCCAGCATGGGAGCAAGAACTTTCCATTTTGAGCCTCAAGTCCCACTCAGAAAACACTACAACAATCAAGAGATGGCTAACTTTTTTAAGGACAGTTCTGTCTGAGCAAGTGAACAATTTTAAAACTGAGTGGAAGCTGGGAGTATAGCTCAGTGGTAGAGCACATGCTTAGCGTGTGCCAGGGGCCTAGGTTCAAATCCTCAAGGCCAAAAAATAACACAAAATTAACAATCAATTAGACTTGCCTCACAGTTTCATCCCACCACTTGTCACCTGCTGAAATTCAGTGAGCCTTCGATTCCTGTGAGCAGTCTGGGAGTGATTGCCTGTTTCTTGGGGATCCTGTGGTCCCTGGCCTTTTTGGCACTAGAAACTGGTTTCCTGGAAGACACTTTATCCACAGAGCTAGAGAAGGGGTGGTTTGGGGTGATTCCAAGGCACTGACAACCTAGATCCTGTGTCTGTGCAGGTCACAGTGGGGTTCAAGTTCTCGGGAGAATGTAATGTTTTGCTCGTTTGCCCACCGATCACTGCTGCTCGTAGCAGTCTGTGGCCTGGGGTTTGGTGAATCCTGATATAAAGAGTATGTGTGACACTGTTTATCTACATATTGTGGGAGTCAGTGGACTGTTAGTTCTATCTTACACTTCCAAACACCAAGTGTGAGGACTGGGAGGGAAGCAGAGGGATGCATGCACTGTTACTGTTGAATTTACATTTAAAAATAAGTCTCTGCAGAAAGGCGCTGATGACATTTTACCCAGAACAGCAGGCCTGAGCAGAAGGCAGGGAACATAGCCGCCCATGCACTATATGAAGCCACACCGCGTTCCTTAGCAGACCATTCTGTTCCCCGCAGCCCCCAGATCACCAGGTTCCACTAGAAAAGCTCAGTGTGAAAAGTCATCTGGGATCCGCTGCCAGGCTCAGCAGCTGGCCAGTCCGTTTCCAGCCGGCAGCACAGGTGTGGTGATGTCACCAGACATGGTCCTGGGAGGTTCTTAAAGCTTCCGTAGAAATGAGTTGCAGATTTGCTAATTCCTGTTGCAGAAAAAAAAAAAATTTTAAGACGCGCCAGTAAGAAGCATAAAGGAATTTATTAGGCAGGAATTTAAGTTACATATTCAAAGAAATGGTGTGCAGGTCCCTGAGAGAGAGGCACCTTGTGATCTGGAGTTGGGTATATTTATGGGTATCTTTAGGATGGGTGATCTAGGACATGTATTCCTACTGTCTGTTAAGCTACCCAACTTGTGGTCTGTGTTAGAAGGCAAACCATTTACACGCAAGTGAAGTTGAGAACTGCTGCTTCTTAATTATCGCTGCTTCCTTGTAAGAGGAAGTACGGTTTCCAGGTCAAAAGAGCTGGTCTGTCCAGAGATGAAAAAGGCCAATTTGCAGGTGAAGGGGAATTGCCCAGGTGTATTGTGTCTTGGGAGAAGAGAAAAGAAAAGAAATCAAATGGGTTTGAGTAACTTTTGTGTCCTGAAGCTGCAGTTTTTAAAGTTAGAATTATAAACTTCTGCCCTTCCTAGTTCCTGTTCTATATATTTTTATTTCTTGTGTCCTACCTCAGTGGGACTCTGATTTGTGCATCTGTGCAATCGGAGATGGATGGTCTTTGTTTCCTCCGGGAACATTGGAAGTATGGCTTTCCTGTTTAATTAAGAGCTAATCACACAGTAAATAGGCAGAGCAGATGTACCAGTGGAATTATATGTGTCTGCAAAGTAGACCAAAGTGGCAGTATCGGACCATGGCTAGGGCATGTACTACCATGATTCCTGTAATAGAAGCTTGGTAACATATGTGTTGATCAAGAATAAAGTCAACCTAAGCAGGAACAAAGAAAATTACACTTATTTGGAGCTAGTTGGGATTGTAATCCAGGAAAATACAAAATCAAGCAGTCTTGAAAATGTGTTCAAACATTTAATAAAATGGCAGCTGTATTTATATCTTTAGTTTGCAAAGGGGGTTGCCAATTACTTCACTTGTTAGTCCTGAATTGTGATTGGTGCTGGTCAGAGTTAAGCTGTCTTGTAAGAATTAGAGGCTTGGTGCTGTCTCAGTCTCTGAGTAGTTTGGGGTTTTAAAGCACCTGTTGTACAGAAGGTCAGCAGAGGTTAAAATACAATGTTTCAAGAGACTTGGTTTGGCCCAGTCCAGAGGGGAGGGTGTCAGCCCATTTCAGAGACTCAGTTCTGGGTATATCTGAGACCAGCTTCAACTGTGTCCTCTCAACTTCCAAACCTATGCTCCTCCATTTTGATTTTGGCAGGTAAAAATAAATAGAAACCGAATTACCATCGTCCTCACAACCATTACACATGTCACTGGGTGGGGGCCCCTTAGAAAGGAGATGGGGACTTCAAGTCATCCAGTAGATTAGTCTACCAACTCTCATCTTTCTCTCTCTTTCTCTCTCTCTCTCTCTCTCACACCCCCGCACCCCCCCACACACACACGCACACACACACACATTTCAAGATGTGTCAGAAGCATACATTGATTTATTAGGCAGAGTTGGAAAGTAAAAACCAGAGAAGGGACATAAGCTTGAGCAGCTAAAGGAGGAACAACTCTGATGAAGAGCAAACTAAGCCATTAACAACTGCAACAAAAAATGGGACCAACTTTTATGGATTTGCTGGGGTTGCCTAAGGACTGGTTGATCATTACTGTAGTTCTGGTTTTTGAAGATGGCTCCAGAAGTTTATCTTGCTTGAGGGTGCAGTTCCATCTCCACTGTGTTCCAGAGACCAGGCATTGTGTGAGCAGTGAGACTTGTTTATTTAACACTCTGGTGCCAGCAAGCACGCTGAATCCAAAACAGGACCTAGCATAGAACAGGCAGGGAACAAATAATTTAAAGGAAAGGGAAGGGGTTGCTGCCTTATGGAATTTTAGGGGCCAAGGGAGTGGGTCATGCTCCTCGGAAAGGGCAGTGCAGATGTTATCCAGGTTCCCGGAAGTGAGGGGCTGGGACATGGTGTCTTGTTTTTGTTCTTTTTGAGGGTTTCCTGTACATTTGCCTCAGAGGCTTGATGCTGTGCTCTGACCTGCACGGTTACCATGGACATGGCCTCACCCACTGGGCGTGACATCTACAGGATGATTACTTCTGCTTGAGGAAGTCCTAGTCTTATAGAGGCTCTGCTGCAACCCAAAGTGATGGTAGTTTCAGGGCAAACTGTTGGCACTCACTGATAGATGATTGTCCCTGTAAATCTTGTATCCAGGTATCCACAGTCTTGCAGTTGGATGAGACAGGTTATATAAACGTAGGACTAAGCAACTTGTCTTTCCAGCTTTTAGACCGACACTCCTTAAATGTTCCACATGCCTGTCTGCAGAGCTGGGAAGGGATCTGTCCCACACTTTTAAGATGCTAAGGAGACAGGTATGAAATAAAGATCAAGTTTCGTTCTGCTTTTAATTACCTATTGGGCAACAATAGGCCCAAGAGAGGAGTCACTTTTTTGTTTTGTTTTGCTGTTGTTTGTTTGCATTAACAAAAAACAGTTTTAAATCCTTGACTGCCTCAGAAGAAAACACAAAATCGTGCTTTTATTGAGTAACAGGTTAAGGACCCAAGAGCTTGTTTGTCCTTTCTCCCTGCAGTGGTCTCTGTCTGTCACCAGCTAGGGGAGTTGTAGCTATCTGTGATTGATAAAAGTGGCCAGACCTCTTTGAAGGATAAGTAAATATCACACCAAGCAGTTGGGTCTAAGATTAAAGCTCCTTAAAACTTCTGAAAATTAGTCAGGCATGGTGGTGTCCACCTGTGACCTCAGCACTCTGGGAGGTTGAGGCAAGAGGATTGTAAACTTGAGCCTAGCTTGGATGACTTGGCGATTTAGTGAGACCCTGTCTCAAAATAAAAAAGGACAGAATATAGCTGAGTGCTTAGACCCTGGGTTCAATCTCCAGTGCCACACACCACACACACACACACACACACACACACACACACACACGGATTTCTAAAATCTTTTCATTCTTTTTATTGAAACTCAGCCACCCCAGCCATTTAAGTATAGCAAAATACCATCCATCCATTTTTCTAGGTCTAATCGTTGACACCATAGACTTGCCAAAGGAAAGCCAAATCCACACTTTCCAGTGAACACTGGAAATACTTTCTCATGGATGTTAGACAAACACTTTTTAAAATGACCTGGGGGTGGGGGGATGAAAGAATGTAAGAAAGCACCTTTCATTTTTATTAAGCAAGAATTACTGAAATAAATCATTGACTTGCTGTATTCTCTTCTCATTAGGAAACCAAGTATTTAATGACTTCCTTAGTAAGTACTCAAAACAATGCGGTGATAATAGAAGGATTTCTTAGAAGTAGACTGTAACAGTCCTTCATCCAAAAGGACTTAGAAGAGAATTTCAAGTGTGATTGCTGAGGGCTGTGGTTTTCTTTCATGTGCACATTAATTCAATGTCCTCTTTACTCAGTGGGGCATAAACATCCATCATTTAAATTAAAATAAAAAGTGGGAAGGGGGCCCCCATTAACATATCCATGGGGGAGGGCTGAGCGAGTCCCCAGGGCTGCTTGAACCAGCCATTTCCCAAGAGCTGATGGCGGCAGGGCCTCCCATTGACCTTCTCCTGCTCTCTGTCTTTCCTTCCACTGTCCAGTTGTTCAGGGTCAGTCCCAGCAGGTCCTCTCATTGCAGTGCCCTCTTCTGCGTCTCAACAGGTCTGGGTTATGAGGTAAGCAGCTGCTGTCAACTTGCTGTGCGGCTCTCTGGGGCAAGGTGGGATGCATGCCTGTGGCACGTGGCCCAGTTGAAACTGGCTTAATTGGCAAAATGTCCAGTGGTGCCATTGGCTGCCTATGTCTTAATCAGAGAGGCAGGCACCTGGGGGCCGAGATAGCCTTGTACTCTGGGGTGGCAGCTGTTTCGGGTCCCAGACATACACACATGGAGGTCCAGATGATTCTCCCAGCTGCTCAGTCTTTCAGCATCCCCTGGTGGGGCACTGTGAGGGAGCAGCCATGAGTCTCCCTGCCTGACTATGGAGACCCCAAAATCTCAGCTCTCCTTTTATCTTCTCCTTCTCAAGGATGTGCATTCCCCACTCTAGCAGTTCATGTGGTGAAACCAAAACTTTTGACACAGTTCTTTCTGAAATAAAAGGGTTCATCAAACCCTTACAGAAGCTGGCCAGAAAAAATACCAGGTCCTGGAACAACATCCCACAACAGGGCAGGGCCACAGTTGAAAAATGTCCACTGGATCGGAGCTAAGAGCATTTTTAAAATAATGAAATGTGGGAGAAAGAAAGCATCAGTTGTTTACATTGACCTTACATTGGCTATAAAAAAGAGTGATTTTCCACGAAGTGGAGAAAGCTTTCAGAGAAGAGTGGTAGCTTACCTGGGGTCCTTTGACTCAGTAGTAATAGAAATCAAGAACTGGGCCAAGAAGTATGAGAACACAGGTAAAGCTTTTCACTGAGAAGGGAGAAAAAGGGGGAAGAGACTTCAGCTGAGGGAGAAGAGCTGAAGGGGGCATAGCTTAGATGGGAAAAAAATCAGACTGGCCTGTGGGGCTTGCTGGGGTGGGCAAGGTAGGGTTGGGTTGATCATTATCTCAGTTCCACTTCTGCTCTTTATCAGCAGAAGGGGCATCTGCTCCCATGAGATGATTGCATCTGATTGGGGGCACCCTTGGTTGCTGTCTTGGGTTAATTGCTCCTGTTTGGGGGGGTGAGCTGTCTGCAGAGGCTCTCCTGGAATCAGAGGTGACAGCAGGATTAGGGTGATGTGGAACTTGCACACACTGCTCTAGGGGGTCAGGAACACCACATTGTAAAAGCTGGCAATTGAATGCCCCTGCCAGTCTTGAAAATATCTTAGTTACTCTTAGCTTGGTGTACTCAGTCCTGAAAGGTGATGAGATCTATTAGATATATTTAGGGCTAAGAAACCAGCTTAACTTTGCCAGTGCCAATTATAATTCCTGACTAGCAAGTAATGTAATTTCCCCCACCCCAGAACCCCATGCTGCAGCTTAAAGAACCATTTTATAAAACCTTGGAATACATTTTCAAGACTGATTCTGTGTTTTTCTGATTGCAATCCTAATTAGCTCCAAATAAGTATAATTGCTTTTGTTCTTGACTAGGTTGATTTTATTCTCAGTGGACACATATGTGATCAAAAATTCCTCCACTCTGTGAAGTTTCACATTTAATAGGGAAAAAGGCACACAAGTTTAATGCATACAGGAACATCACAGGATAGTGGTTACCCAATAACCCAAGGAGATTCAGAAACATTAATTATCCTTCTTCCTAGGGGAGAGAAAAATGGGAGGATGTGGACAGTTTTGAGGAGTAGCAAATGGTCTTTGGAATAAAGGAATGGGTCTAACAAACGAACAGTGGCTTGGGACAAGGTTCCTGTCAGCTCTGAGGGAAGTAGAAGTAAGTTACATTTAAAAGGTGAGGGCAGCACTTCAGGTCACCTCCAACAAAGGTTGTTTTAAAGTCTCCTAGAAACCTCTTGGAGCTGACCTCAGAAGCACAGATGAAAAATCTTACTGGGCATGATAACTTCTAGTCTCTTTTCTGGTGGTTAATCTTTCCCACCAGAAGAATCCAGAAGTTGGTAGCAGGGTAAGATAGTTGCTTGCTTGCTTGCTTTCTTGCTTGCTTTCTTGCTTGCTTGCTTTCTTCTTTCTTTTTCTTTCCTTTCTTTCTTTCTTGCTTCTCTTTCTTCTTTCTTTTTCTTTCTCTTTCTTTCCTTTCCTTTTTCCCTTCCTTCCTTTTTTCCTTCCTTTTTCTCTTGTGCACTACTGAGAATTGAACCCAGGGCCTTCACCCTGGGCTATAGTTCTAGGACCCCCATCCTTTTTAAAAAAATTTTTATTTTGCAACAGGATCTCCATAATTGCTAAGTTGCCCAAGCTAGACTCAAACTTGCCATCCTTCTGCCCAGCCTCCTAGAGTACTGGGATTGCAGTTGCATTTCTTTTGGAGGAAATTTCCTCAGCCAGAGAAGAGAACCTGGGCGAGAGCCTCTTTCTATACTAAATGGGTAAAGGGAATGACTTTGATTCAAAGGCAGTTTCTGAGTAAGGACCACTCTCTAAAAGTATTTCAATGTGTACTACTTTGGAATATCCATTTCCTGAGCTCCAACACTAATTATGTCTCTAAATACTTCTTAGGAGGACAGTAGTAGTGGCTTATGGATTACCAAGGGGACCCTGGGACAGCTGACTGGTTGGAAGGAGGGGGGAAGAGGGATAAGGCCATATGTTTCTGCCAGTGTGTTATAGACCGTGTTTTCTAAGTATGCTCTTATTCACTTAAAACTCACATGAGATTGAATGAAGACCAGTTGTCTGAGTTACCAAAACATTAGTGTTTTAAAATAGGTCAATTTGGGACCATGGTGAAGGAAAAGTCATGCCTGGAAAATAGCTAGTGGAGAAACGAAAAGACAAGGAGCTCTAGTTTTCATCCAAAGTAGAACATTTCTCACTTCACATAACAGATGTATTCGTGAAAAAATGGCTGTTAAAGTAATTTCAGCTCCTGAGCCCTGCTTCTCTGACTCCCTCCTCATGGCAGGGCGAAGCCTGGTGAGCTACCTGGTCAGTGATAGAAGGAAAGTTTGGAGTTCTAGGGGTCTGAAGGTTGTGTGTGGATTTCCACTCTGATGTAAGAGATGAGCTCCCCCAGCCCCCGTGGACCCAAGCTCCTCCTGTCTTGACCTGGCTACTGCATGGAGGACTTTGTTGTCCAACAGAGATACTTCCGTTCATCCATCTTGTAGTCTGTGTAAGTTATTCATTCTTTCATTTGTTCAATGAAAGTTCATTGAGATCTTACTGTTTGTTGTGCTCAAGTCATGATCACAAGCCCACCTATCAGTTCCTCCTCTTTAAGGAGTTCAGATGATGTTAAGGGCAGAGAGGAGAGAGGGGACATGTACCACATTATCACACCAAGGAGTTCACAATGACAACTGAGATGACTGCTTTGACTTTGGCAGAGAAACATGACTGATAATAACCCAGTAGGTGAAGTAAAGGCAGAGAAGGGAGGATGTTCTGGACTCAGGGAAGGTGTTAAGGTGTAAGATAGTATCTCATGTTCCAGGAAGTTGTTGTTGCTGGGAGAGGAAGGATGGAGAATGGTATGAAAGAAAGTTTTAGAGTCCCGAAGATCTGAGTTCAAAGTTGGCTTTGAAACTTCGGCAAGTTTTTAAACCTTATAAGTAAAGTTTAAAATCTTAATTTGTAAATGAATGGTGGTCCTGTGGCCAGCTGGCTTGGATTCTTGCTTTAGTAGAAGTGGGAATGAAAACTAAAGGAAAAATTTACAGAAATTTAAAGGTTTAATTGGAAATTTAGAGAGAAAATAGGAAAGGACTCTGGCTTGGGTCACTGAAGCGGGCACACCCTGATACCAGGGTTCAGACTGCAAAGGCAGGAAACCAGGTTTTTTAAGGATTGGCTGGTGAGCTGGGGTCTGCTTGACCATTATCTCAGTCCTGGTGTCATAGTTACGGGGTCTTTATGGCTGAGGGATGGTTTTGTCCCCAGGAAAGATTTGTCTCTGTCAGTGGTAGTGTCATTCATGCAGCTCCTCTCCTCCTGGAATCCAGGTGATCACAGATTTAGGACAATGGCTGGAAGACTTCTGGGTGTAGCTGTGAATCTCTTATTTTGATGTCCTTAGTCTTGAAGAGAGAGGAGATCCTGTACATTCAAGGATAATCCTTTCAGGCAGCTCCTAGACAGACAACTCCCTAAGTAATCAACACACTCCTATGCAGAGCTGAGACTTACAGTAACAAAGGATACAAAATGAAGGTCAAGTTTTATTCTGTTTTGTTATCTGTTGGGTATCTTGTAGGCCCAAGTAAAGAGTCACAGTTCGGAGCAAAAATGGCTTTTAAGCCCTTGACTGTCCTAGAAGAAAACAAAAACCATGCTTTTAATGAGTAGTAGGGAAGGGCCCAGGACTGCTGGTTTCCTATCCCTACAGTGGCCTTTGACTGTGTCATGATTGATTTACTCCTGTTGCCTGGGGCGGTCATAATAGAGCCACCAGTGTTTGAAGACTGAGGCAAGATTGTACTCCAGTTAGGAAGTTAATAGTTAATGTTGCATATATTATCAAAAATAAGAGACCAGGTATGGCCATGAAATTAAGTCGGGGCGGGGAGGGCCATTGGTTGGTGTATTTTGGCCTCTCCTTTGGTTTGGAGGGGAAGCAGCAGAAGCCAAGTTGAAGGGCTCACTTGGAAGGTAAAGGTCTTGCTTTTGGTGAGTCCACTTCCTGGTGTTTTCCATCTGAAGGATTCGTGGTTCTCTTGGGTTATTCTGGAAGGAAAAGCTCTTTTTAAACTGCTGACTAAATGAAAAGATTGATCCAAGCAGAAGGAAGGAGCTGATGTAATGTGAAAACCACAACCTAGGCAAAGATTTAAAAGGAATCCAAAAGGGAACAGACTGGAGAACTTGCTTATCTCAAAGACACCCACGGGAACCTGGATTTTTCCAAACAGGATGGACTCACAGACCCGGTCAGCTGTCTGGTCCTTGTCCTTCACAGTGAGGGTGGATGGCTTACTTACTGAATAATACTTGAATGGGTATTGTTTTCTTATACAGTGAGATCAGTGGCTTTCCTTTTGTTAGCCTTTTTTTCACGCAAATTCATTAAATTTGAGATGTAGTAATGTACTGAAATCCTGCAAGTCTGATTCCCCAAACAGCAGTGGATCCTTTGCATGTTTTGGAAACCATGCATGTAGCTTTAAAATGTAATTGTGTGTGATCCAAAGTGACTGAAAACAGACAGGCTCTGTTCTTATCCTCTATCCTTCAAGATGTAGAGGTCAGCCCTACCTTCAAACAACCTCATCTCTCTAAAGCACACTTTGTGTAAAATATTTACTTCCTTTTTAATAAAGCAAATTATTGATGAATTATTGTTTATTTTTAAATAAGAATTCATTGATATTAAAAAAGACTTTTTTTTTTTGCATTTACTGCAAGATATCATAGAGAAGGCTGTGTAACATGCCACAGTAAAATTTAACCGCTGTTACATACCTAATTCTACCCTGAAATTTCCTTGTTGATTCTCATTTCCCCCTCCACCCATCTCAGATCTTTTTATACCTCTTTTCTTATGCTAAGCAGTTTACCTCTTAGCTTTTCCAATCTTATTTTTGCAAGCTCAACACCCCTTTTAGCAAACAAAGGACCCTTCTAGTGATCCATTCTTCGAAGTTGGGGATTATAAACAACAAATAACATTTTTTCCTATCACAGATATTTATTTTTCCGTTTGCATATGGTGTTGGCTGAATCCTAATATTTGCTTTTTATGATTGTGTTCTGAAGTAGAAGAGAAACAGCCCAGCTCACCTCCACCAGCCCCATGACCGTGTCTGTCCTCACAGCTCCTGGTCTTTGCTTTCTTTTAATCACAAGTTGTTGTCTTAGTACCTTCAGCCAGCTACAACACAATACTGTAGATAGGTGGCTTAAAAACAACAGGGATTTGTTTCTCCCAGGCGGGAGAGTAGAAAGTCCAAGGTAAGGGTCTGGCAGATTTGATGTCTGGTAAAGGCCACATTCTGGTTCATAGGTCCATCTTCTTTCTGCATCCTCACATGGTGGAAGGGATGAGGATTCTTTAGGTGTTATGTACTTATTATTTATTTTCCAGAACTGAGGGGTGGAACCCAAGGCCTCACACATGCTAGACAAGTGCTGTTCCATTAAGCTACATCCCCAGTTTAAATTTTTTATTTTGAGACAGTGCTTTGCTAAATTGGCTAGGCTGGCTTGGAACATGTAGTCCTCCTTCCTCAGCCTTCTGAACAGCTGGGATTACAGGCATGCACCAGCTGCCCATCCTGGGGTGTCTTTTTAAAGTACTCTTCTGTTTGAGAACAATTCTATGTGCAAACAGAAGCATTTGGCAAAACTTTGCTTCCATTTGTAAACTCCACACCAGGTGATGAACACAACTGCAGCCATCTTCCCTGCACGAACAGGAATGTGGGGATCTCCACAGAATCGTGCAACAAATTAAGTTCGTGAACCAAGGTAGCGCTGTGCATGAATCCTATTTGTTTTACCCTCCCAAAGCCCCCTGCCCCCAGTGTCATTACATTAAGGGTTAGGATTCTAACATATGGATTTTGGGGACACACAAACATGCAGTCATAACAGTTACTGCCGAAGATGTTTACTGAACTCCTGAAGCAAACTATAAAGCTTTTATGGACTCTTGGAAAAGCCAGCTTAATGACGCATTAAAGGTCAGTGTAGCCTGGCTGTCACAGTGCAGTACATGGGAGCCCTGAGCCAAACCACCCTTCTTAGCTGTGTGACCTTGGACAAAGTCGCCTACTTCCCTGGGACAAATATCAGCACCAATCCCATAGGCTTGTTGTGAGGATTCATGGTTTAATATCACTAAATTATAATCTTCAAAAAGGTAAAATCGTGGCTTTTGTGCAAATATAAAATGAAAATGTAGCATATTTTATTCAGGTTATTAATTCATGGGAGAATCCGTGAGATTCAGTGCAATTCAGATGAGAATTGGACTTGAAAGGGTCTGTTGTCTACCAAAAAATGTGATTACAGGAATCTTTTGCACTGCTCTTGGTTTTCTCCAGCTTAACAGACCCCCTAATAGGGACAGGTGGAGTAATGTTCCCTTCAAGATAACCACACCCTAATCCCTAGAATTTGTGAGTGTTGCTTTATATGGCAGAAAAGGACTTTGGAGTTGTGATTAAATTCTAGTGTGAAACCAAGATATGGAGAAATTATCCTGGATTATCTGGTCTGATATCATCACAGGGTCCTTGTAAGAGAAGATAGAGGAAAATTCAATATAGATGGAAAAGAAGGTTCTGTGACCACAGCATCAGAGATTGGAGTGATGCAGACACAAGCCGAAGAATGCCAGCAGCCACCAGAAGCTTCTGGAAGGAATGGATTCTCTCCTAGAGCCTCCAGAGGTAGTGAAGCCCTTTAGACACTGACTCAGTCTGGTGATTCTACTTCTCTGCTCTCCAGAACTGAGAGATAATAAAGTCTGTTGTTTCAAATTACCTGATTTGTGGTCATTTGTGATAACAGTGATAGGGATCGGTTGGCTACAAGGTTAGAGCCTCCTCAACAGAGAGTCAATCAAAGGTGCATCTCTTATAGAAACAGGTGTCCCCAGCAAGTCTGCTGCATCATACCCCTTACCGTACCTAAATGACATCCAGGAATGTCCTACCCTTTCCCCCATTTGGACAATTTTTCCTGACAGTCTATATGAAGTACTTGGGATATATTTTATGCATATAAAGCATCAGCTTCATAGTGAATACTACTGTGTAAACATTAGCAATGCTACCACTATGACTGATAATAATTCACCACCATCATCTTTATGATTATCATTTTCTTTCATGTTCCCCACTGATTCTTTTAACTTGATGGATTGTGTTTACTGGGGACCAGTGACTCACTCGATTAGTGGGATCCATGCCCAGTGGATGAGAATGATGGTATTAGGAATGGGACAAAGTGGTTAATCTAGTGGAGACTGGTGTGTTCTAAAATTTGTGAGTGCAAAGACATATGGCACTGGCAATAGATACTTAGGTGTAAGTGATAGATACCCAATCCTCCAACATGGGTATCTTGAGCTACTGGGGGATACAAATAGCAAAAAGAACAATTAAATCAGAAGACGTGGTTTCACTGAAGAGAAACACTGGAGGGTGTGAATAGGGTGTAAAACTTCTTGCTCACACATCTCCTGAATAACAGAAGCAAGGGCCATACTGTCAGCTTGGAAAAGGAGTGTAGTTATGAAAAAAAAAATGAGTAAAAACTACAGGTTATCCAGTTTCTAAAGGAATAGGGTGTGGCAGTTTGTAAAATTTAAGTTAATCTAGGACAGTGGTCTTCAAGGTGGTGGTGATGGGATGATTTTGTCTCACTGGTCATCACAGCTGGGGGTACAGTTCATGTCTATTTGGTAGAGGACAGGGATGCTATGTGTATCTTGCAGTGCACAAGACAGCTCCCCACAACAAATAATTACCTGGCTCCAGATAACTATAGAATAAAGGCTAGAATGTCTGTAGTGTGTTGGTGATGGGTGAGTGTTTCACCTGGCTACTGGGCTGCTCAAAAAAAAAAGTTTGAAAATAACTTCTGTCTTAATCTCTCATTGTATGGTTAAAGAATAAAGGTCTGAGTCATACATAACACAGTAACACAGTGCTGGGTGAGAGCCTCATGTTCTGGCTTTCCCTGTCAAGGATTGACTCAGAGCCTGCTAGAAAAATGGTAGGGTCTCAAACTCCATCTCTGGAAATACTTCTACCATGAACTGGCTTAATTTATGACCATAATAAGCACATTAAACTGGAAATAGCAAAAGAGTTCTTTATTAAGAATTTTACTGAGACAGTTTACTGAGGAATTTATTATACCTATCCTGTATTTGGCCCTGGTCATTTAAAGGGTGTAGAGTTTAGGGCTAAAATTCCAGTACGTATTTTGGAAACTGAAGTTTTTAAATAAATCCATAGCTTACATTTGCCTCTGTGTGTGTGTGTGTGTGTGTGTGTGTGTGTGTATGTGTCTGTGTGTCTGTGTGTCTGTGTATTAGAAGGGATTGAACTCAGTACCTTTGCACTGAGCTACATCCTCAGTCATTTATTTATTTATTTATTTATTTATTTATTTATATTTTGAGACAGGCTGTCACTAAGATCCTAAATTGCCCAGGCTGGGCTTGAACTTTTGATATTCCTGTCTCAGCTGTCCAGAATGCTGGGATCACAAGTGCCTATGTTTTTTTGTCTCTTCCAAACATAGAATGGCAAAGCCTGGAAACAAGATGGTGGTACAGAGAGAGAAAAGTTAGTTTAAGCTGGGTGTGGGGGCATCATCATGCTTAGGTGGCTATAAAATCCACCTTATTTTTAGGGGAATTTCCCCCAATGAGTCCTGTTTTCCTAAGGGTAAGTGGAAATGAGCTGTCCTGCCTCCCTTGCAGCTAAGGTCTCTTCCTATGAGCCACACTTCTCCAACATGCAGCATAGCTTTATCTTAGAGGACAGGGATAGGAAATGTGTGCATTAGCCTGTTTTCTGTTACTACAACACAATACCTGAGGCTAGGTACTTGTAAAGAAAATTGGTTTATTTAGCTCACAGTTTTGGAGGCTGAAAGTCCAAACAGAATAGCATCAGCACTAGCAAGGACCCTTCAACTGCACTGCATCTTAGTGGATCGCATCATGGTCAGAGGGTTGAAGGAAAGGATCCCATGGGGAGATGGGTACACAGAGCATGGGATAGTGCCAGTCTTGAGACCTCCCTCTAAAAGCTCCCACCATCTCTCACTATTGCAACACTAAGGACCAAGCTCCCAATATGTGAACCCTTGGAGACTACATGCAAACCATGGCAAGAAAGGACCATACAAAATCTGTTCTGCTGATGAGAATGAGTGATGTTTTACTTTGAATGTCAAGAGTGACTTCAGTCTTACTAACTCTATCTTGTTCTTGGCACGGATAAAGTGGCAGCTGGGCTTGGACCTCCTTTAACAAATCCCTCTTCTGCTAAACTAGCTAGTGTCAGTTCTGGAAGCTGCAACTCAATGTGCTGCCTGACGCAGGAGAAATGTTACCGTGGAAATATCTCAGAGACGAATCACTCACTGTGCATTCTGCAGTTTTGTGACTTATTCACTGTAACCACCAGACACATGGTTCTCACATTCTCTGTATTGTCTGCCCTAATTAGGTAGGTTTTAAAGAACTTGCTGACAATCGTAGTCTTTAAATGAACTAGAGTTGTCTTTTACAGTTGGTTTAAAGTCAGTAGCTTTACAAGAGCGGCCTTTACACTGTTCATGAAAATTATATATATGATTGAGTCCCTCTCTATACCTGAATTTTTGAAAATAGAGACAGGAATGTGGCTCAGCAGGAGAAAACCTGCTTACCATGTGTGAGGCCCTGGGTTCAACTGCAGCACCAAAAACGGGAAAAGAACTTCAAGTAAAGTGAAAATATTTTTTTCCACCCAGTTCTTCACTATAGGACTCAGCCTGTATGGCTCCAGTTAAGATTTCTCTTAATAGATTCTTAGAAGAAGCCACGGGGAAGACCCCAGGACAGATTGAGACAGCTCCCTTGGTTACAGCTCCACTTGGCTTCATGTGACACTCAGGTAGTTAATTGATTTAGGCAAGATAATTTGTGTGTGATAAACAACACAGACCTTTGATTTTCAACTGTGAACAAGAAAGAAATCACCCAGTTCAGTCTTAGAAACTTGTTTTGTTTTTTGTGTTTGTTTTTTTTTTTGTCTCCTTTGCTACTGGAACTGACTCCTTTGCCAAGAGAAAATTGTCTAACCCTCTGTAGAAATTTCCAGACATTGTAAAAACCCATTATGTTTGCAAACCTGGAGTTGAGCTCATGCTTAGGTAAATAAGGGAATTCCCTTTGAATGGGGCTGGGCTCGAAGAGTAGCTCATGGCATCTGAATCAGGGAGTGCTCTGATATTCTAAGGCTGTGGTCCACTTTGCAGCCACTCTCACCATTTTTCTAGGAAGTTTTCCAAAGGAAACACCACCCCAGGGTCACTTTTGTGAGCTGATGTCACCTCTTCTTTGTTCTTTCTCTTTTAGAATGATTTTGAAGGCATTTTCTCCATGTCTGGGGTAAACTCTTTCTCATCTGAGCAGCTCTGTCCTTGGTCTTTTAGAGCCATCATTTGATGACTTTCATGTGTGTTCTCTGGGCCATGCAAACAACCATTGGGCTGATGGCTAAAACAGGGTCCCTTAGTTACAGTTACATGTCCAGGGCTCTTGGAGACATCTCTGCAGGCTCCCACTTACTCCTAGTGATGCCAGTGATGGGCAGGTCTCTGCAGTTAGTCCCTTGGCCATCAGTTTGATACCCTCCCTTTTTCTGACCTGCTTCCATGTGACATTTCCTATTGCTGCCAGTGCCCCAAACTGCCAGTGTTAAGGGTGGCACAGTGCCCATGGCAGGCATAGCTGTCCATGATCCCCAAAAGTGCTTTGATGGCACATTTGCCTGCCATTAAAGCCTCTGGTGTCTCATGTCAAGGACTTTGTCTCACTGTTGCTACAGTGACCTTTGCCAACCCTGCTGAGGGCTTGTGCTTTTAAAACCCTGCAGTGATTTTCCTGAATGAGCCTTTCACAGCAGCACAGAGCCCCAGAGGGAGGGAGACTGTGCAACCTGCTGGGACAAGTAAGACAAGCCATCACCTCTCCACTCTGAGTGTGGTATCCCCTCACTTGCGTACTAGCAGGAAACTTGGAATCCCCTACAGAAGGCCACCTTAAGTATCCTTCCAACAGACCTAGCCAGGCATGGGAGTTTGGTGGAACTACACTTCCCAGAATTCCTTGCCCCGGACATTTTCAGGCATGGTGGACAACAGGAGAGATGGGAGATGTGGAGGCAGAAGTGAGGCAGCACTTTGTCACTCAACACTCCCAAGCCTGATACGTGTGGTTAGCTCTATCATGAAGGCCCCTGTCTTCTACTGAACCCCCAAAACCACCATGGTCAGTGGCAATAAGACAGACAAACCAGGCCTGGTGGGACACACCTGTAATCTCAGCGTTCTGGGACGCTGTGGCTGAAGGACTGCAAGTTCAAGCCCAACTTGAGCAACTTAGGGTCTTAGTGACACTCTGTCTCAAAATTAAAAAATTAAAAAAAATTTGAGCATGTAACTCAGTGCAAAGGCCCTAGTATTACAAACCAAACAAACAAAACAGAAACCTACTTAGACAAGATTTGTTTTTCCTCTTGGCCTCCAACTCAGGTTTGTGGGTTCCACTCTGTTCTTGTTCCCGTACATCATATCCATCATCCCCTTCCCAACTTTCTGCTCTGTGGTCTTCAAGATCAGATAGAAAGGCAACAGCCTTCGGGAGTCCGCTGAACAGGCACCCTTAGTAGAGCAAGTGGATCTGCTACAAGTCATATATACACATGTGTATAAGTGTACATTTATATAGATGCATTTGCATTCGTGCATGGACATATGTATAGATTTGTATCTATGACTATATTTCATGTACACAAAATTAGGTATATATGTAGGCATATGTAGACAGAGAGCTCTGTAGATTCATGTTTGTCCCTCTGTGTCCTCAAAATATGTTTCGATGCCCCCAGCACAGACACCAAGTCCTCAGATGCTCAAGTTCATTGTATGAAATCATCTCTAGATGACTTATGAAACTTTACACAACATCAGTGCTATGGAAATGCTTGTTATATTGTATTGGTCAGGGAATAACGAAGGAGTCTGTATATGTTCAATACAGAAGTAATTTCCTTTTTCAAATATTTTCAATCCAGGATGGTTGAGTCCATGGATGTGGAGCCCATGGATGGGGGTAGCTGAGTGTGTGTGTGTGTGTGTCTGTGTGTGTCTGTGTGTGTGTGCGTGTGTGCGTGTGTATATGCATGCTGTGACTTTCTACTTCTCAGGCTGAACCTTAACTAGTGCATTGGATTCCCAACTTAATGTATTTTGATTCCTCTACTTCACTGATCTCACATCATATTTTTTTTAATTTGAGGTAAGTTCTCACTAAGTTACTAAGTTGCCCAGGCTTGACTTGAACTTGCAGTCGTACTGCCTCAGCTTCCCAAAGTGCTGGAATTATAGGTGTGAGACACCATGTCTGGCTCTCACATCTACTTTGACCTCTCCTTTCAGTTGGACTGTAGGTGTGACAGTCCTGGTTTCTAATTATGCACCCTGGGTCAGATCTTGTGCTTTAAAATGCACCTTATCACAAATACCATCTGTGAACCACTGCCTGGCTGCCCATGACATGGGCTTTCTCGTGCCTGAGTGGAGATTGTCCCCAAGCATGTCTCTGTGTCTGTTTCAGTTTTGTGCCCAATAAACACCTGCTGTTCTCCAGTTAAGAAACGAGAGCTGTTAAGACATGGTGTATGGCCATGTTATTCACTATCATTGTAGCTTCCTCAGACAGTCTGTGAGTCTTAACATTTTTTAGACTCTGTTGTAACCCATCCTTTGGTCTGAAATGGCTGGCTATCTTTTTGTTCCCACAAAATTATGTGGGCCACATAATCAAATATTATGAAGCATTATTCTCCTTCTTCAAAAATTCATAATCTAATTTTCCTGTTTTCTTGATTGGAGTTAAATGGTGTTTCCCTGACTCAGATTTTATCTTACTGGAAGAAGTGAAGCTCTAGCTACCAATTTGTGTTAGAGCTGGTGGACTCAAGATAACATTTAATATATTTCCCCCCTGGTCTTGGCTTTGCTTGTAGTGACAAAGTTTTCTGGCTTCCTGGACTATTGAGATCTTTCCATTTGAACCACAGCCCACTACTTCTCATGACAGCCCCTTGTCACGCTCCTGCACTCTGTGCATGATGCCCACATCCTCCACATTCCACCTTCAGGACCAAGGTTCTCACCCCTCCGGCTGGATTGCAGTGACCACAGTGCGATGACCACAGGGCATGGCCTCACCCAAGGTCATGCCCTTCCTCATCCTCTGACTACTCCCTGGGGAACACAGAGTTCCAACCCCCTGCCTGCTTTGGGACAGCGCTGAAGCTCCACTGCACAGCTCCCCAGGGGACTGGCTGAGGTTGCACCTGCTGCACCCATCAAGCTCCTTCTGCACCCCTCATGCCTTGCACCCCAATTGCCCATTTGGGGCCAGCTTCCTGGTACCTGACCTAGAGGAGAAAGTTCCTTCTCCTTTGCTATCTCCCGGGCTTTTGCTAAGTTTGCTGGAGGGTGAACAGGATGGTTCCATTCCTGGACATCCTCACCTGTGTTTAACGCATGCAGATAGAGTTGACCAGGAGCAACAAGGATATAAGCAGAAGGGTCAGAAGTTCAATGACAGGGACTGACAACCTGGTCAACCCTGGGCACCATGTACCAATAGAAGTCAAGCCAAGAAGCCAGCCTTCAGTAGTACGAGCCTGAGAGGCAGGGAAGAGCAAAGGCCCACGCTAGGGACCTAGCACAACACCACCGGGAGGATTACCTTGAGGTCCAGGCTGAATGCTGCCCCAGCTGCCTTAGTCACACACCGTTCTTCTAGGCAAGGAAAGAATGAGGCCTCGGAACCTGAAATAAGATCGAGACATTCAAACAAAGCAGACAAATGGATTTTTAAAAAATGTTTTAAATTTTTTATTAGTATATGTTTGCAGTACATAATAATTGCATTCATCAGGGGGAGTTGGTACTTGTACACATCTCATTTTAATCCTCCTTACTTCTCCTTTTCTCACTTCCCCCCGTCTCCCCTATCCCTAAACACCTTCCCATCTCCACAGTCTACCTCCTGCTTCCTATCATCTATTTTTATTTTGCTCTTTAAATTAGTTACATTTTGGGTTTCTCATAGAAGAGAAACTATGCACTGTTTGAGCTCCTGTATCTGATTTATTCCACTTAGCATAATGGTCTCAGGGCGCAAATAGATATCATCAGCTGCCTTTGGAAACTCTTATTTACTGTGGCAAGTGACTTAACTGCTCTGAGCCTGTTGCTTTATCTGTGAAGAGAGGATAAAAACTGCTGCCATACAGGGTCGTCATAAGAATGTAGTGAGATCGAGTATGCAGGACATTAGCACAGTGTCAGCCCCCTTACCGGTTTTCACACAGGCTGAGGCAGCAGCTCTAACATCAAGTGAGGTCAGAGTGGGTGGATGTCTCGGGCAAGGAGAGCCATTGTCCTCAAAGCTCTGCCCTTCAGGTGCCCTGGCCTCATGTCTCATGTTCATCTTCCTTGAGTCTTCACAGTTTAAATAGATGGTCCTGAGCTGGGTGGAGCACGTCTGTAATCCCAGCTCTCTGGGAGGCTGAGGCAGGATTGTAAGCTCAAGCCCAGCCTGGGCAACTTAGCAAGACTGTCTTAAAACAAAACATAATAAAAAGGGTTGGGAGGCCAGGGATTTAACTCAGTGGTGCCACCGCCTGCCTCACAAGCGCAAGGTCCTGAGTTCGACCCCTGGTACCAAACAAACAAAGAAAGGGGCTGGGGATGTAGCGCAGAGTAAAGGCCCTGGGTTTAATCCCCAGTCCTGCAAAAAAACCATAATAATAATAATAATAAATTTAAAAAGAACAGAGCCCAATTTACCAGGGTTCGATTTAAGATGTCTTGATTTCACAATGGTTCAGATGTGATATGCATTCAGTAGAAACCATACTTTGAATTTGGGACTGGGGTCTTTCTCTGGGTTAATGACGTGCAGTGCAATACTTTCATGTGGCTGGGCAGCAGAAGGTAGCCCCACAACCCCAGGGCAAGCATCTGACACCCTGCAGTGTGCTGCATTGCTTGGCTAGGGTGCTTCACAGGTTGGGTGTATTCAGTGCACTTTTAATTATAATGTCTTTTCAACTTACAATGGGGTTGAGGAGCAACCTCCTTGGAGGTGAAGGAGGTGAGTGGTACAAGCAGCTTTTATTTTTCTTAGGCAGGGAGTTAAGAAGCTGGCAAAGTGGCATCTCTCCACCAGTCGCATTTTACAGCTTATGATTTGTAGTGAGGTCTGCCCTGGTAGCGAAGCACACACCATTATTTATATGTTTGTGCCTTGCCTTGTTCCCTGGAAGATTTAAGGCAGCTGCGGGTCCCAGTAAATTAACCCACTGTCTGTGCCCTGGGGAGAGGCAGGCTTCTGTCATTGGCCCAGGCACCTCAGCTTGGCTAAGCGGTCTTGGTGGCAGAGTCCAACCCATTGGGGGTCAAACCAAAGAAGACAACTGAGACTAGCTGTGTGCACCCAGAAGCCAGCCTTGGGAGCCACTGGGAGCCTTGTGCAAGCACAGATTGCTGGGCCTACCACAGAGTTTCTGAGTCCACAGGTCCAGGGAAGACCTGAGAATGTTCATTCTTACAAGCTTCCGTGAGATGCTAATACTGCTGGGCTGGGGGCCTCACTCTGAGAAGCTGTGACCTAGAGAAACCTGCATGAGCTGGAATGTGATAACCCTGCTCTGGGGATCTTGGGCCAGTATTAGGTTCTCTCTCCACCACAGAGCTGCCGGCCAGAGCCTCCCACTGATGCTCACCATTCTAAAATGTATCCTGTGTTAAAATGTTCCAACCCTGACACCCATTCCAAACCTTTGCAGGGATCCAGCACCCTAACTCGACCATGTTTCTAGTCAAGCATTGGCTGATCATTTGGAGAGGCTTTGGGGCAGGTGGACAGGGTTCAAAGAAGAAGTTGGCCAGTGGCTTGTTGGGGGAAGCAGAAGTAGCTGCTAAATCTTGTCTGTACAGACAGTGCAGTGTCACAGATCTGTTGGGACAATTCAGTCTGAGACTACAAAGTACTTGACACACCCTGTCATCTGCTGTCATTGCCTTTGCCTTCTAGGACGCATGCTAACAGAAGCCTTATCTTGAAGGGACAGCCCAGAGGAAAGATCTGGGGGATAATGATGGGCTGCCACAGTAGTTTTAGGACAATTTGGGGACCAGGGGTCACCCCTTTCAGCATTCCTTAGTTCATATGCTATAGATGGCTGCATCTCAGCCTCTGTATCCAAATAAATTACATGACTACAATAAATAAATATTTTAGTGGAAATGATCGGTTTAAGAGTAGTTTTGACTATGCTCTTGCTCATGCTTAACTTCAGACAGATATCAGGAGGCCATACTGGGTTCTGGGGGTACAGAGGCAAAGGCAGCATCGTCTTAGCTCACAGTCCAGCACTTTCTCCCAGCTGGAACCTCTGGGGCTCTTGTGCGCTTGTCCAATGGGCGGTGGGTGCTGATGTGGTCCCTGCAGCCCGGCATGGCTGAGTCTGGTCACATGCATCACTGACCAAATTGTCCTGATGTTCTTGACTGAGCCCAATTCAGTTCATGTGGAAGAATTATGCTCAGCTGGTAAAGAGACCACTGTTGAGCCCCTCCCCACCCCTCCTTCGTCTCCTGTTCCCCACCCTTCTTCACATATCCCATCCCCTTGACTTTCTTTGCTATTTTTCTCTGAATCGTGCAAATATTTCCATTTGAATCTATCAGATTCACCCACCACCGCCTCAGCTTTTCCCTTGCTAGGACACAATAACCAACACCCACAACTTGAAGGAGAGTTTTAATTTGGCTCACAGTTCAAGGGGTTCAGTCCATAGTTGGCTGGCTCCAACGCAGAAACGTCATGGCAGAAGAGCACAGTGAAAAAAATTGCTGCTCAGTTCACATCATCCAGGAAGCAGAGAAAGGAGGAGCCCTGAAGGGAGATGTACACCCCCAGTGCCCCATCTCTTCCCGCCAGGCCCCACCTCCCAATAGGACATACAGCTATGGATGAGTCCACTGATGAGCATAGCGCTCCCATGATTCAATCTCCTGCCAAAGGGCTTGCTTTGAAGCACGTGAGACTTTGGGGGACATTCTAGGTCTAAACCATAATACATGCCTTCCCATTGATGGCATTGATGGGTGTATTAGATTGTATACCTGCAGAAAAGATGGAAGTCCGTCAGCCTTTTGTTAAAGGAAAGACTCTTCTTTAACAATAATGATAGCAACAACAGCAATGATAGCTGTCTCACTGAGCACTTCCTGTGTGCCAGCTCCAGGCTGTGATGATTATAGAGGAGAAACAATGAGGTTAAATTGCATGCACAGGGCTGGCACATGGCAGGGATGGGTTTAAAGACATCTGGGTCTGAGCTCCAGGCCCCAGGTCCCTGACCTGGCTTGGAAGAGGACAGGCATATGTTGGTAATAGAAGGCTGGTTTACTGTCACATATGGAGGCCGGCCCATTCTCTGCTTGAATTGGAAATAATAATTCACCTCTTCTGCATACCGTGGCCACTTCCAACTCTGTCCAATCGTGTAGAACATTATAGTCTAGGGAGGAGAGAGTTCTGAGTGTGTGTGTCTTTGATCTAGAGGGAAGCCAGGGACTGGCAAGTGCCACTGAGGCAGCAAAGTGGCAGTCCTTCTCAGTTCTTATGTCTTGGGAGCTCATGGAAGATGCCTGCTGTAACTCTTGGGACATGAGTGGCCTGGACCTACAGGAATGTACAGGTGACTGCAGTGCCCAGCAGCAGGATTCTCACCCAGAGCTCTGCAGTAGGAAGCACTGGTAAAGCCAATGGTGACATCAGTGAGGCTGTGTTTCTTAGACCCTTGTGGTCTTAAGACCACAAGGAGTGCTCCCCAGCAAAACTGCGTGGCCCACGACTTATTTGGTGACCATACGTTGGTGAGGCCACCAGCTAGAGCTTGAACCAAAGGGAGCTACAATAAATACAGGGACCTCCCAGTGCTGGCATCATGCAGTAGCATACAAGGATCTCTGCCTCCCCTGCAGCACCCCAGCTCCACCTTCCTCCTCTCCTGCCCCTGGGATGGGCCTTGGATGAGCAGAGGAGTGGGAGTATGCAGGAGAGTGAGGAGGAGGAGCTCAGGGCCAGGCAGTAGCCTCTTTGTTGGCTGTCAGGTGCCCCAGGGAAGGCAGAGTGAGGCATCTAGACTGGCCCAGGTTTCCGTTGTTAAACATGACCTGAAAGTTTGGAAATTTGCCCAGTGAGGGTAATGTGGGTCTATATTGTCTCGCTGGAAACAAGGAGTGAGTCAATAGTCCTTTAATATTTCTATGTACAATGAGCTGACCACCTCCCCTGAATTAACCTACTCAGCCTGCTATGACACACATAGCCCAGACAGATAGTTTAAAAACAGTGGACATTTATTTTCTCAGAACTCGGGAGGCTAAAAGCGCAAGCTCAAGGTTTCAGCAGGGTTAGTTCCTCCTGGGGCCTATGTCCTTGCCTTGTAGATAACTTTGTTCTATCTGTGTCTTAACATGGATCTCCACTGTGGGTGTCTATGTCCTAATCTCCTCTTCTTATAAGGACACCAGTTCTACTGGGCTAAGATCCACTTTAAGGAGCTCATCTTAACTTAATGATCTCTTTAAAGACCCTGTCTGCAAATGCAGTCACACTGAGGTGCAGAGGGTTAGGATTCCAACATATGCATGTTAGGACACAGTTCAGCCTGTAACAGTCATGGAGCCTCCTGAGCCCATTGGGAAGTGTGCTGTTTTCCTGGAGCACAGGCTGTCTGCAGCCTGACAGAGTTAGTGACGTCTGTAGCTGTTCCCACTCCTGCTCTCATTGCTGATCTTGAATGGCAAGGCCAGGAGGGACAGGGACTCCATCTGTAATGGCTCCCACAGAAACAGGAAGCCTTGGGAATCCAGGTGTTTTTTGTATTCATCTCACAGATGGCTGAGACTTGGGGGAAGAAGAACCTCCACAATGTACCATTATTCGCTGAAGAGGACAGTTTGCAGAACAGACAGTACAGCCCAATTCTATTTTAATAGGATGCAGGCGTGCGCGTGTGCGTGGGACCTGGTCTCTGATCTGTCAAGCGAAGAACTCTGAGTGACAGACTGCAGAGCCGTGGTAGCAGTGGGCGGAGCGACCACCATTCAAAAAAAATGCTTACCCGTATTTGTTAAGTTTTCTACAACGAATTTGTTCTTTTTATGCTCTAAAAGAGAGTAGAGGCTGTAGATCAAATAAAAAGCAAAATATAGAGGAAGTGAAGGTTTAGCTTTGGAATTGGAATCAGTGAATGGAATTTGGATTTCTGAGCTACGGCTTAAAATGTCAAGAGTTACAGGTGTGGGGGTACAAAGCGGAATGGTGTGTCCAAGGATGAGAGGGCATTTGCTCAGGGCCAAAAAGACCATGACTGGAATCAGGATCTGAATCTGGCCGGAGGCTGAGCAGGAGGGAACAATGTAGGATTTCTGGGAAACAGCATGATAGGAGCTACGGGGCGACCTTAGAAAATCCTGCAGATGGATGTTGGGACAGGAGCCAGAGATCTGCATCAAAGAGATGAGTAAGGTTGAAATAGATGACATTTAAGGTCCCTCCTAACCCTGAGACTCCTCGGTTCTGTGAAAATGCAAAAACTCTGAGTTAAGCTATCTTTGAGGACGTGGTGACATTTGATGCTGTTGATATTTTCTTTGAAATCTGCACTGTGCCAACTCTACCTGTAAGGATGACCCGCAGAACGTTGGAATACTTTGTGAATCTCCATAGCAACTCTTTCCGCAGAAGTATATTCTTTTGGCGGATCTGGAGGCAAAGAGTGAATGTTATTTGTTCATCTCCACACCTCTTGTCCAAGTTAACTACCTCTTAACGATGTGGCATTTCCTGCACTGATCTTGCTTTTCCTGCATTTTATAACCACTGCCTGAAGCGGGGCCCTTGTCTGAGCAGGATACAGAGTGGGGTCATCATTCACTGGTAATTTGCATGAGCATGAGCCGGTAGCATTTCCACTCTCCAGTGATGATGATTTAGAGACTGTTGTAAATGGGAGAAGCTCCATATAACTTGAACCTGGTATCAGCAGGCTCGGGTCACAGTAAGAGAAGGCACTACTGCATAGCAACATTTTCCCTAAGAACATGATCGTTGCATAGGGAGGATGCTAAAAATTCCAGGGGAAAGTAGCCTTCCTCTCAGAACGTGTTGGGACCTGCCACCTACTCCAGCCTTCCTCCGCCTGAGACGCAGCCCGGATTTCCCTTCACCTATTCAGATCGTACCTGCTCCTCCAGAGCCTTCCTGTTAAAGCAACCCTGACTCCTCCTTCCCGCACTAGTTGCTTTCTCCTGTAAATTTCCTGTAATGGCATTGACAGTTCATTGTTCTGCTCATCTCTATGTCCATCTTGAATGTCAGTGAGGTCATTCTTGGTATGTCTGTGTCTCTTCACAGTTCAGAGGGTCACTGATACTCTGAACAGTTAGTGGGGTATTTTTGTTTGGTTGGTTTTGGTTTGGTGGGAAGGTGTGAGACAGGGTCTCACTGTGTAGCCCAGGCTGGCCTTGAACTCGCTCTCAGTGATCTTCCCGCCTCAACCTCCTGAGTGCTGAGGTTGAGGTGTGCACCCTACACCCGCCCTGAGCTGAGCAGTAACAGGAACCGTGATAGGGTCTTAGCAGGAGGGGATGGTGTGGTTTGAAAAGATCCCTGCACTTCCGTGTGCAAAATGAACTGCAGCGGGCCCATGTGGAGACTGGGAGCCAACAGGACACGACGGTGACCAGACCAGCTTGGGAATGAGGGTGACTGAGAATCTGGGGCATTGTGGGTGGGCTTTGGAGCTGCCTTGAATAGCAGATTGGGCAGAAGTGCTCAGCGTGGGGACCCTGGCCAGGAGGAACGGAAACTGAGCCCCCAGACTTTGGCCTTAGCAACAGGCTAGAGGGCAGCAGTGCGGATTCCTGATCTGGCAGCGGCATAGGGAGGGCGGGAGAGGAGGTGGATTAGCGTCTCTGCCACGCTCCTTCAGGCTTCCTGCTGGAGCTTCGCATGGAGACACCGAGTCTGTGGCCGGGTGTTTGGGTCTGGAGAACAGAGGCTTCTGCTAAAGACTGGGAGCACAGTGCTCCTGGGATCCAGAGGTCACATTGGAGAAATGGGGACCTGGGATCTGGAGAGAAGGCGGCTGTCAAGAGCGTGATCAGAAGCAGCTGGGAGCACAGGGGCGGCTGGACAGGCACCTGACCCCAAAGTGCCATCCTCCACACCCTGTCCTCTGCACCCTGTACCCACCAGCTGTCACTGCCACGTCCTGAGGATCTTTCGGGTCTCTCCCCTTCTCTGCCTCTCTGCTTTGACCCCAAAAGGCCACACTGTGGTCCTCTGTCCCCCAGGTCTCTGCTGCAGCCTTCACGCTGGTGTATGTCCACCCATTCCTGACATTCTCCAGTTTTTATCCCAAACCGCAATCCGAGGGGTTTTGCCAAAATGCAAATGGGATCACGTCCCACATGCTTAAGCACATACCCCCCCAAATATAGCAGGTGCCTCCCTTGGCTTGTAGGATTAAGAGTCTGATCCTTGCCTTGGCCCACCAAGCCCTGCATGCTCTGGACTTATCTGCTTCTCCACCTGCAGCCTGAAAAGTCTTACCCCCTCCAGAGTTTGCTCCTACCTGACAGCAGCTGTCCTCCACTTCTCCTGCCACATCTCTCCCTACCGTGGGGACTTTGCACATGCAGCCTGGTCCTGCCTCTGCGGATATCATCCCTACCCTCTCCCTGCAGTTAATTCCTTGTCACTGAAAAGGCAGATCCTATAGAGAACCTCTCCAGGGTATTACCAAGAAGGCCTGATTCCTCCATTATAATACGCCTACTGCCCTGCTTCAGTGTCTAATTCCAGTGGCCAGTTCTGTCTTAATTGTGGGACTATGTAATTATACCTCCCCCAAAGTGGAAGCCCCTGAAAGACTTTCCCTAAATATTTGCCGTTAGAAAACTGAGTAAAAAATGTGAGAATGGAGACAGAAAAGAAGTGGTTTTACTTTTGTAGCACCACATGCTTGTGTCTGATCACTCAACCTGACTCTCCCTTCCTGCCCTAATAAGCCTCATGTGTACTTGAAAGGTGCCAGCCATGGGGCTCCCTCACTCTGGTTTCTCTTTCTCTGCTTCTTGGTTACAGGAGAAAGAAGAATCCATAGCAAATGGTTGGATCCATTTGGGGCCAGGAGGGAGGGATTTCGGAGGTGTGGCCGAGCCCAAGCAGAGGGTCTGAGGCTAGGTCTCCATCCTGCCTTCCATCTCTCCCTCCTGCCCCTTGTCTCTCAGTTTTGACCCAAGGTTATTTATTTCTTTTTTCTACAAGGAAAATTAAATTGAGCCAAAATGCGGGAACACGTGGGACTGATCAGTACAACCTAGGAGATTTCTGGAAAACGCCTGTCAGAGGTCCAGAATGATTTGCGCTGGTTCTGCTGGACGTATGTCCTGGTGGGACGCGCTCATCCCAGGCTCCCCAGTGAGCCATTCTGAGCACGTCAAGAAGTTTGATTGTTTTGGTTTTGGTACTTGGGGTTAAACCCAGAGCCTTTCACTGAGCCACCACCCACCCCTTCTATTACAGTACTTTTTATTTTGAGACAGAGCCTTGCTAAGTTCCCTGGGCTGAGATGGAATTTTGATTCTGCCTCAGCCTCCACGAGTGCAGGGATGACAGGCTTGCACCTGACTGATCCTTGGCACAGGAAGAAAACTAAACCAGCCAGTGTGTGTGGAACCCACTGGGCCCCGAGCCAGGGTGTGGCTTAGTCTTCGAGCTGTGTCTCCACCACGCAATCATCATTTGCATCCTCTGACCACCTGCTTATTACCTGCCAGGCAGAACCATCTACAACATCGTCCCCTTCCCTGGAGGAAGCAAAGAGGCAGGAGCGAGGCGAGGGGGGAGCCCCCTCTGCTGGCTGCTAAGCCTAATTGTTTTAAGCAGGGGGATTTGCAGCTCCCCACCTGGATCTGCATTTGGCTCTCAGGCTTTGCTAAGCTCCTGTGACAGGCTAATCTCCTTTGTTCAGTGCCCGAGGAGGATATTTTCTGCATTATTAGACAAGTCAATGAAGATAAAGCAAAATATTAACTATTTTAAGCCATATGGGTTCACCCCAAAGAAATCAAGCCGCCTCATCCGAATTGGGCCCCGCCTCCTCTTCCGGATGAGAGCAAGCAGAGCTGTCCCCACCTCTCCCTGGACCCTGGACCCTGGTCGCTTACTTTTCCTCCCTTGTTTTCTCTCCCTGGGGTGTTTTGTAGAACCAGAAATCTTGTTCCCAGGCAAGGAAAAAAATAAGAAAAATCTAAATGAAGACCGCGGAGGTGTGACATTGATTAACATATTTTAAAAAGGGGCTTTCTATCTCTTTAGCAATTATGTTAAGCTGGCGAATCCTGACTCACGGCTTTGGCAATATGGAGTTATTGGAGCAGCTCAGCCTCGGGATTCTATCATCCAAAACTGTCTGCCCCGTGTTGGTGTCCATGACACTGTGTAACCTGGCCTCTGTCACCTAAGTGGTGAGAGCATTCGCCTGCTTTTTTTGGCTCCATGGAATCAGGGTGGTCATTGAAACCAGAGCTACACACCTGTCATCCCAGCACTCTGGATGGGAAGCTGAGACAAGGAGGATCAATCACAAGTTTGAGCCCAGCCTAGGCAACTTAGTGACTTGGCCAGAACTGTCTCAGATAAAAAATTTAAAAGGGCTGGGGCTGTGGATCATCATGAAGGCTCTGGTTTCAGCCCCCTGTACTGTAAAACAAAACAAACAAACAAACAAGAATAGAAAAAAGCGAAACACCAGAGGTGAGCGCAGGACCCCTCATGCCTGGGTGCTGAGCCTGGGGCTCCCTGGAGCTACAGTCACCTGTGTTGGATTAGGTGACTCTGCAGCCTCTGCCTTCACCAGCTGTGCTGGCCCAGTCCCACGGGTCCCAGCTGAGGACTGTGGCTCTTATTTATTAGGAACCGGTAGTGGGATCAAATCATCTCCCTGCTTCACTTCCTGCCAGGGGATAGTGATCAATCCCTCCCTGAGTCATGGCAGGGAGCTCACACCCAGGGGTGTAGTTCACACCTGATAGTTCACACTCAGATGTGCAGCCTCACAGCTGGGAGCTCACACCCATGAATGTTGATTGAGCAGGTACCATTATGGTTACTCCCGTTTTGCAGCCCAGGACACACTTGGCTTCCTGAGCTTTCAGCTGGCTCAGGTCACTGCTCTCAGTTTATGGCAGGACCTAGGGTACAAACCTGAGCCTGGATCTAGATTTGCAATGCCCCCAAAGATCCCAAGCCTGGAGTTTATGGCAGCAGTTTGGGTTCCAATCCCAGAAAGCTCCATGGAGGTGGGGAGGGAGACACCAAGGGGGCTTCCCGAGGCGGTCACAGCCCCTGGTCTGTGGGGCTCCCCCAGCTGGGGACCCCTTTGGCAGCTTTCCAGGAGAGGAGGGGACCTGGGGGTGTTTTATTTTCAGCAAGTTTTATTGAGATACAACTCACATGCCATACAACTCTCCCACTCAACAGGTGCCATTCATGGACTTCTAGGAGATTCACAGAATTTGCCATGTTTTCATGGCCCCCCAAAGCACCCCCATCCTCAGCTCTCATCCACGCCATTCTCAGCCCTGGACAACCACTGAGCTGCTGTCTGTCTGTCCATCTGCCTGAGCTTGTAGCTCCTGTCCACCCAGGCCCTGCCCAGGCCTCTCCCAGGTGCCAGATCCCTTGCTGCCAGCCTTCCTGGGCTACAGCCCAGGGTCCAAGTGCCAGTCCCCCAAGGGAGCACAGAGCCTGCCTGGCAGGACAGGACCTGGTCTGGTCTCTGTTGAGACTCTGCCTTTTTGCCTCTGACTTCCATTAGCATTGCATTCCTATTAAAGAGCCGCCTCCAACCCCATCTACTTCTCATCCAGCCAGTGACCTCCAGTCCCCAGACCTGGACCCTGCGACTGTCACCCTTTGTAGCCTATGTAGTAGTGCTTGGTGAAAATCCCCTTTCCTAAGACACTTTCCTGCCATCTGCTGGAAAACCATCATAATTAATGTATAAGTCCACCAGGATACCTGCCAGAGCTGGACACTACACAACCTTGTGAGGCACCCCTGCGCACCACCCACAACAGACATCTTTGTTGTTTAGCGAAGGTCCCAGAGTCCTGCTTTTATGGTATGAATGGCCATATGCCATTGAGCTCTTAGGACACATGTCCCTTCTGCCTGGGTAGAAAGGAATTCTTCCTTGTATCTGCAATAGCGTCTGTTCCTCAGCACTGCCCAAGTCAATGTGGAGCTAATTTGAGATCCGTCTTCATAATGTGGCTGAGGTTACTCTTCTTTGCCCAACTGTGTCAAGATGTGAGAGTGAGAATAGCTCAGGGTGGCAGTATCACTACTCGCATGGACAGCCCCTGACTTCCACACCTTCCATCAGCCTAAATGCCTCAGCCTCACAAAAGGGCTGCAGGTTGCTCACCAGCCTTCCAGAGAGAGCCTCTTTAGTGGAAAAAAAATGCTTGGTTCCATTTGGGTCATCGACCAGCACATTCCAAAGGCAGATCTGATTTCCAGTCCCCTCTGTTCCCCTGTTCTGAGGCTCTTTGAAGACTGAGGTGACAGATTGATGGGGCTGGGGATGGTTTTCAGGACCTGGCCTCTTCCCTCCACCCTGGAAGTGCCCCATTTCCGCTGTGCCCCATTTATTCTGGTAATGAACCGTGCACAGTCCGCCCTGGGCCTCTATCTCTCTTCCCCTAACATTCAGGCACCTGCATGGCCTCCTGTGGGTGTGGGAGAAGGAAGATGAGGCAGGCACAGAGGAGTGACGCTGAGAGGGACCAGCCTGAGGCCCTGGGCTGTTGTCAGGGGAAATATTTCACCGCCGTCTAATCGGCCAAGATTCCTTTGGTGACAACCTGGCCTCCTCTTTCTGAGCACTGCGATTTCCCAAAATGGCAAATGGGATCTGAAACACTACATTAAATAGCATTTCTGTGCAATTAAAACACATTAAAATGGCAATTAAGTCTCACAAACAGCCTTCTCTGTGTTCCTGGGTGAAGCTGTGTGTGTTGTTTTCCAAGGATGATTGTTGTAACTAAAGGCTGAGTTGTCTTTTCAAGGATTGAGCTGTTTCCTGGGAGGCAGGAAAAGCTGAGTTCCCAACCTTTTATTTCTTCCTTGGAAATTTTATGCTATTTTTCCATTTAGCACTGTGTGAGTGCGTGTGTGTGTGTGTGTGTGTGTGTGTGTGTGTGTGTGTGTGAAGCTACTGGGAGCTGAACCCAAGGCCTGAGCTACAGTCCTTGCCTCCTCCTCACACGCAAACTTTTTTTTTTTTGAGACAAGATCTCACTAGGTTTCCCAGGCTAGGCTCGAATTTATGATCCTCCTGCTTCAGCCTCCGAAAGTGCTGAGATTACAATTCTGTGCCATGGTATCTTTTTACAGGCCTGACTCCTAACCCCGTCACACTGGGATTAGCTTTAATTTAGGAAATCTGGGGACAAAAGCATTCAGTCCACGATATCCTCAGGAGGGGACTGGTTTCCCTCTGTTTATAGCGCCCCCTGACCTTGGTTTTCTTGCATAGTTTTTAAGGAGCAACTCAGCTTCACAGCGTCTTTCCAGCCAGCACATTTTATTTTCTTTTTTAGTCCTGCGGTTGGTGGTTGTCCTATTAGATGAGCTCCTACTGCGGTACAGAATGTCAAGGTTCATATAAGATAATGAAGATCAAATATGTAATAAAAAATATTCTTTGACTGCCAGCTGTAGGCCAGGGGGGCTGGTCTAGGTTAGGGAATACAGGGGCAGAGATACTGGGAAGCCTGTCTTCCCAGGGTGATTACAAACGCCAGCATGGAAATAGACATGAAACCACCCAGCCCCGAAGGAAATACAGGCAGACATCAGGAGCCAGTGCTGAATCTTGGGAAGTTGGATGGGGTGTCCCACGCGTGATATATGGGCCCTGTGAAGGTGTGGGTGAAAAGAAGGACAGGAAGGGGAAGGAGGAGCAGCTCGCACAGGTCGCAGCTCCTGAGAGCTTGGTACCTTCCCAGAACTACGCTGGCCTGGGAGGCTGGAGCCAGCAAGAGGAGCAGGGTAGGAGCCCAGAGGCTGGTCACACAGGCTTTTCTGCCAGGACAAGGAGACAACGTTTTATTCTTAGCTCCGGGGAGAAGGCTCTGGAGGGCTTTAGGCAGCGGCTTGACATGATCTGATCTGGTTTATAAAAATAGAAAAGCAGTTTCAAGATGCTCACCCGTAGTTGCTGCCTGACGTAGCGTCTTTCTCATTTCCTACTGATTCTGCTCATTTCCTGTTTCCCTAGATTTCTGAAGAAGACAATTACTTGATCTCCACATCATCATCCTTCTTATGGGTCCTTTTCTCTAGGATCCAAGTTCTAATGCAGAAATTGCTTTCCCCGGGGAACCTTGGGTGGATAGCCTGCCATCACTCAAAGCATCGTACCTTGCTATGCTTGAAATTAATTCCATGTGTGTCCAAGTGCTGGGTACACCAGAGGATTTAACCAGGATCTCATTAATCACCCAAGAGGCAGGAGTGCAGCCGGTGCTACTGCAATCAATTCGGCTTGAGACTGTGATTCCCACAATGTCTCTTCGCTCAGTGAGTTACCAAGAAGCCTTAGAATAGCCATATAGATTTTTCTTGAAGCAGCTGTCTCTAAACATGATTGGGATACATGCTGTCACTTCTCCTTGGATGAGGGGAGGAAGGATAGATATTCCGAACACCCCATATTTTTAAAAGCCATTGCCAGACAAGTTGAGAACCTCTGCCTGGAAGGAAGCTGGAAGAGTCTCTGGATGCCAGGGAATGGTCCCTGCCTATTCTTTCCCTATCTCTTGCTTGGATTAGGTAAGCAGTTTGATCAGGGGGTCTTTGCCAATTCATTTCTCCATTTTTAAAGTAATGAATTCATGTTACAGTGAGCCGCCTTCTGCTGCTTCCACACATCCACTAAGAGCCTGCTGTATGCTGGAATTCATAAAGGCTGAGAGAAATGCATGAGATGGTCCCAGCCCTCAAAGAGCTCACAGAGCATGGATAAAACCTACATAGAAAGAGGCAATTACGACACAGCCAGGTTAGACAGCGGTTGATGTGTGCAGGGATCCCCTGTGGCCTCTCCAAGCACTCCTCCTGTGGAAGATGGTGGGAGAATCCCATATTAAAGGAACTGGGGTGACCTCATAGGCCAGTGGAAGGAAGCAGGAAGCAGGATGGGATGTGTGGAAGCCGCAGAAGGAAACTACTAGAGTGGATGGTGCAAAAGACAGGGATTTGGTGGCACCATTTTATTCTCAGTCACTGTGGTCCCTGGAAAAATCATCAAGCAGAGGTGAGGGTAGGAAGCTGGAGTAAGTAGTGACAGGGGAGGACAGGGACAAGAAATGCAGAGACCCAGCAAAGGGCTGTCAGGGAGAGAGACGAGGCAAGAAGCAGCAGGAATGGCCAGGTTTGGCTTAAGTTTGGCTAGGTGGTAAATGGTGTCATTCCCCTGTGGTTCACTGCTAAGCTTCCAGTAAAATCTGCTAAGGGATCCGATCTTTTGGCACTCTCAAGTGTAAAGCTGCTCTCCAGGGGGAGCAAAAGCTGCCCACAAGAGATCCATGAGGGCCATCGGGAGCCACTACAGATTCTGGGTATGTGTGATTGTGTGTGTGCGTACGTGTTTGTATGCACACAGGCATGTGTGGTATGAGGTGTAGGATTCAAGATTGCCACACACCTCTTTGCAGCACAGCAGGCATGTGATTGCAGGTGCTAAGAGAGGTACAGCTCTGTGTTTTCAAAGTCAGCTTCTAGTGCTGGTGGGCATCTGGTGCTGGCAAATTTGGCAAAGGCCAGACTCAGTGCACCTGTCTCAGGTGGTCAGGGCAGCCAGATCTGCCCAACATAAAGGCCCCCTTCCCTTGGCTCCCTTCCTGTCCAGCAGGAAGAGGACCTGCCCTTCATCTCTTTAGTCTTCCGCTCATCTTTCTGCGGGGTCTGAGCATGGACTATTTCCGGGGCCTCTAGGAGAACCATCTGTGTATTCCACCTCTCTGCTGCTATCCACACCTTCTCCTTGGAAGTCCATGGAACCCCAAGCTCACACATCTGCCTTTCTGCCTCCTGCATGCAGTTAAATCAGATCCCCAGGCTGAACCCAGCTCTGGGCCGGCTGCCAGCTACTGCTTAGCTCTATTTGTTCTTCCTGGACTTCTCATGTCCAGGCTCCGAGCCCAGCATTTTCACCACACTGCCTTGCTTGGAAATAGTTTCTTGCTGGTGCATTGGGTAGCAGGCTGAATACCATCAATCATGCTGGAAGGGAAGGACACAGATTACCAGCTGATGGCATTGTTGTGTTTGTGACACATCTAAAACAAGGACAGATGGTCTGTATTAACTGTGTAACTGTTGAGTGAGTACTTTTATAATCGTAGAGACTTTGTTCCCTTAAAATCTTGATTATAGGAGGAGCCACGGGACATTAGATCACAAGGGCCCCTGGAAAGCTTCTCATCCAGATGTCTCATTTTACCAACAAAGACCAAAATATGGTGAGATTATGAGGTTTGCCAAGGTCACTGAGCTAATTAGTGATACGCAGAGAATATAACCAAGGCCCCTGACAACCAATCCAGTGTTCTTTGCCCAGTTCTGTGGAGCCTATGGATTCAGACTATGTCTTTTCTTGGAGAAGAAGGCAGTGTTTGCCAGAAACCCACAGGGTTGATATGTTCCTTCACATATTTTCAGCTCTGGGATGCAAACAGTCCTCAAACTCTCCTGAGCTTGGCCAGTTGTTTCTGCGATGTTGAGGGGAGCGAGGGCCTCTCAGGACCCATGACCCCCTCCCCTGCACAGTTTGCTTTTCAGGCCTAAAACAGGGGACCTCCTGCTTGGTGGAATCCAGCTTCACCTGGGTCATTGCTTGATTCCCTTAGGGATGTTTGGATCATGGGAATAATGGAGTAGCACTGTCCCCTGGGAGATTATAATAAATGCATATTCTCGGGCTCCCAACTAAGAAATTCTGGGAATGCAGCCCAGCAGTCTTTGCTTTTGTAAGTCATTCAGGTGATTCTGGTGCCACCTACTTTTGAGGACCACTGTTCCAACCTGTCCCCGGTATGTTGGATTCTGGCAAATCTCTGCACTCAAAGCCCATGCATGACTTTGGTCTCCAGCTGGCTGGGCAGATGGCCATGTTGTGTCAGGTACATTCTCTAAAATACTCACTGCCCTGGAGAAGAGTGCTCAAGAAAGTGAGCTCTCTGTGCTCCTGAAGAGTGTAACTTTTTTTCCCCCCAGAAAAGAGTCGCTGCTTATACACAAGGCTGATGATAAATGCAGTGTATAGGTTATTTCAGTTTCCTTTATTCTTGCAAAAACTGACTCGTTTTCCAGAATCTGCAGCCAGTTCCTCAAAAACAAATGGTTGAGCCTAGCCACAGGAGTAGAAAAAGACTTCTGTTGAAATACAAAATACGGCACATACTTTGGCAAAAGGGAGCCACACACTCCCTTTCCAAACACTTCCCTGTCTCCGTGGCTTCACTGCCACAGTCACATACTACTGAAACACCTGCCTGCAGAGGCCCCGCCTCTCAGGCTGTCCTCCATGAAGCCCACCTTCATCTCTAAACTCAGTGCAATCTCTCCACAGCCCCTGAATTGCATTTCTTTTATGGCAATCATCATTGTCTTAGTCACTTTCCTGTCACTGAGATACAATACCAAACACCCACAACTTAAAGGAATACTGGTTTATTTTGGCTCACAGTTTCAGTCCTTGGTCAGCTGACTCCAAGACAGAAACAGGATGGTGGAAGGGCATGGGCAGAGGGCAGCTGCTCATGCCATGGCAGCCAGGAAGCAGATAGAGAAGGGAGGAGTCAGGGACAAGAATTCTCCCTCCCAGGCCACACCCACAGTGGCCCACATCCAACCAGGTTCCACCTCCTAACAGCAAATTCAGCTATGAACTCATCCTTGGATGAATCCATTGATGAGTACAGTGCTCCCATGATCCAGTCTGCCACACAGCAGAGACTTGTGGGGAACATTTTACATCTAAACCATAACAATCATTTTCTCTGCCTTTTTCCTTGCTAAACTCATTATCAACTTCCATCAGTCTTTGAGCCCCATTAGACTCTTCTACTAGAATTTTTAGTTATAATTTTATGATACCTATTTTTGTGTCCAGCTTGGATTGTAGGTAGCAGGTACTCATCCCATTGTTGTTTTAATATTCTGATTGTTAATGTAGATATTAAATAAACTGAATAAATGAAGTTAATTCAACACTGGCAAAAGCATCTCTTTAGTAAAATAATGAAAAGAAAATCTAAAAAGAGTTCAGCCTCAGATATAAATCAGATGGAAAAACCATTATACTGGTTGTTGGGCAACGAAGATTCACAGAAGAGATAAATTAGAACCAAGCTGTCATGAAATGGCACTTGGTAAATGTTAAGCTGCTGTTTTCCCCTGGATAATATAAGCCCTGTCCTCTGAGCCTGTGATTAGGTCTTCTGGTATGGAACTGAAAGAAGCCCTTAGCCCAAACTTTCAAAGCTGCCATGATGCTGAGATCCATTTCTCCTCCTTTCTGGGCTGATTATCATCCAATCCTCCAAAGGCTGAGGCTCACTTTACTCTCAGCTTCAAGGCTTGTGTAAACTTTTAACTGTCTTTTCTTGCTGTGCTCATTTTAGAGTTGGTTTGTTAATAAATATTTGCCATCTGTAGCAAATTTTAAAATGTAGTAAAATCTTAAAATGTCTACAGTAAAAAAGCAAGACAAGAAACTTGGCCTTTTCTGTGAAAAGATCTTTATTTTATCCTTAAACACTCACAGATGTGTGTATGCACACACACACCCATATGTATACACATATGCACGCTCATCATGCACTGATATGCACACACCATACATACTCAAATGTACACAGCACCACAACACACACACACACACACACACGCACACACACCACTCCTCATAACAACCTTCTTTCTGTATCTGTCCTATTAGTCACTTTGCCATCTTTGGAACAAATATCTGACACTGATACAACTTTACGGAGGACAAGTTTATTTTGGGTCACAGTTTCAGTGGGTTCAGTCCATGGTCAGCTGATTCCAAGGCAGAAATAGTATGACAGAGGGCCATTGTGGAGGAAAGCTGCTCAAAACATGGTGGCCAAGAAACAGAAAAGAAAGGAGTTAGGGAGAAATACACTTTTCCAGGTCACACCTCCAGTGGCCCACCTCCAACCAGGCCCCATCCTCCTAGCACCACACCCAGCTACATAATTCATCAATGGATGAATCCAATGGAAGATAGCACCCTATGATCTAATCACCTCCCCACACATGAAACTTTGGGGAACATTTTGGATCTAAGCCATAACATCATCCTTTCTTCATTTTGGAACAAAGACTGTCAAAACAAACATTTCAACCAAAATGTCCTTCAGTTTTGGCCACATAATCAAGACTAGTGTGGCAAAAGCAAAGGGACTGTCTAGGGAAGCTGTGAATCAGGTGGAGAGTTGAAAATGACCCACATTGTGGTAGGGAGCTGGCCCCTGCAGTCTAGGCCCCAGAGTTACTGCATCTTAGTGTTTCATTGTTGTTATTTTCATATCATCTTATTTCACTACAATAGGAAAAACAGGTGAAATGGGACCAGAAATTCTTTCATTTTCACATACTTCCATTTTCTTTGCTGAAAAACTTTAGACCTGCATAACACATTTGTATCGCTGACCTTATTTTTTAGTGTGGTTGTGCTCTGAATCAATCCCATCTGGAAGTCCATTAGATGTGGAAAATGCTCCAGTTTTGCCCCTTTCTGTAGGTAACAGGATCTTAAAAATCTAAGAAAAGTGCTTTTGCCTAACCAGTGACCCCAAGTCTTGATGGCCTCAGCAACAAAGGGTCATTGTTGCTCATTTCACATGTCATGTACAGGTTGGAGGTGACTCTTTAGCTCCACTGCAGACTCTCAGTTGATTGTCTGTTCCATGTGTCGTCTTATCTTTTTGAACCAGGTCAAAAAATAGTAGCTCTTCTTATGGAAGGGACAGGAGTAATGGCAGCCAAGCCACATAAGTAGAGTTTGACTATAGCCTGCATTCCATCCTTCATATCCCTTTCACCCAAGAAAGTTACATAACCAAGCTAAAAATCAATGGATCAGGAAGTCTCCAGGAAATCATGGTCAGAGCAGTAAAGGGATCAATAATTGTGAATTGTGTTCAATTCATACCATTGATATCCATTTATAAATCCAGTATAGTGGAGGTGGGGGACAGAAATTCTAGTGAAATTAATCACCAAAAGGTAGCTCTCACACACAGCAAGGAAGAATAATTTGGCTGGATGGGTGAAATTGAGAGGATTTACAGTAAAAGCACAGATATATAAGATTTAAACCATGCAATATAAGATTAAAGGGAAAATAAAATGTAGAGTCATATATGAAATAGAAATATAAAGCTTCAGTGATTGAAATAGTCCACCTAGCAGTCAAGGCAAAGAGAGAACGATAGAATACCTAGCTCTCACTCAGTGGTAGTGAGATGTACACAGATACATTATAAGAAACAGCATTTCCCTGCTCTGAGCTTCAAGAAGCATTCATTATTTGGTTCTTTGCCTAAAGGGATTGAGTAGTATGTTGAATGACACCTTCGGCAGCAGATTATGCATGCTGTGTACAGCTCCTCCATAAGAGAAGGTTGAGCACAGAGTATTAACAGCAAAGCTAGGCAATTAATAATCTGTGGATTTTAAGCTGTGTTTGCTTTAGTATTTGCAAAGGTAATTACTCAATCAAGAATTCATTGTTACAAAAGTGTTGTTAAAGTTTGACTCCTGGGCTTTTCTAGGGAAAGCTTTTGAAGTATAAATACCTATAAAATGTAAACATTCTTTTATGTTAAAATAAAGACTAATTGTGATAATCAATGTAGAAACATGTAATTAAGCAGTGAGCTTTATGGTTAGAAAAGTAAACAGGATCATGTAATTAATTATTTGGTTACTCTTCCATCTTGGCCCAGGCAGAGTTTGGCTTCTCGTCATTTTTCCTATTCTCGTGGTCAACCACAGTTCACTATTGGTGGATTGTCTCAGCTGACTGAGGTTTACTTTTGAGTTGGGGTCATCTCTAACTTTTTTGATTTTTACCATTAGTCTTGAGTTAATAATATTTTTGTATGTCTGTGCAACACACACACACACACACACACACACTTCTCTTAAAGAATTTTGTAGGAGAAATGTTGGCAGATGCATATACCATTTTCTATCTCAGCTTTTCTTAAATCATGGTCTGGGAATACCCGCACCAGCAGTACTTGAAGGCCTGGTTGTCACACTGATTGCAGAAACCTCCAAATCAGTGTCTTTTGGAAGAGCACAGAAAATTTATTTTTAACAGGGCCTCCAGTGGATTCTTAGGCACCAATTGTCTGCATCAACACTGTCCAATGGAATTTTCTGTGGTGATAGAAATGTTCCAGGATCACACTGTTCAATATGGTAGCTATATGTAGCTACACGAGCACTTGACGTGAAGAGACTACAGCTAACTGAATTCTTTATTCTATTTTAATTACCTTATTTTAAAGTTTGTTTTTATGAAAATATATTTAACCCACTTTACTGAACTATGACTGCCAAAAAGTGGTACATATTTAATATATACAATTTGATGAGTTTGGATATGTATTTACTTAATAGACCAACCCTAAAATCAATGCTGTAAGCATATCCACCAGCTCCAGAAGTTTTGTTCTGTCTATTTATTACTGTTATTTTGTGATAAGAACACTTGAGATCTACCCTCACACCAAATGAGTAAGTACACAATACACTTTTATTAGCTGTAGATACTGTGCCATAGCTATGTGTAGCTAGTGGCTTCTTATTGGGTAGTGCAGAGCTAGATGAAGAATCAGCAGTGATAGCACACATGGAAGTAGCAGTGGTCATAGCATCAATACCTAATTCATGTATGTGACTTGTCACTTTACTATGTGCCAAATACTGTTCTCAGTATATTCACTCATTTAACCTCACAAAATTCTAGGATAAGGTTTTCCTAAATATGATGGATCAGCCAGGGTCAAGTCACAGAAGTCACTCTAGGTATTTCAAACAGACATTGAATATAAGGTATTGGATTCACTAGTGCTGAAAGGCTGAGAGAACAAAAAAGGAATGATGAAGAACCCATGTAATAATACTGTATAGGAAGCAGCTGCCATCCCTAGGGCTGGCGGAAGTGAAAGGAACAGGGGGAATGTGGATGCTGCAGGTAGCTGGAGCATCGAGGCATATTCATGGGAAGTGCTCAGTTCATGTGGGAACTCAGTGGTTGGTGCCAGGAGCTTGGGAAGTTTGCAAGTGCTGGGAGCATCAGAAGAAGCTGGAAGTTGCAGCCTTTGTCTTTCTTCACCTCTTGAGAGATGTAGACCCTAGGTGAAGACAGGAAGTGAGTCTTCTTTTCTTCTCCTGACTTTGAGCCTCTTACCAGTGTCTTCCATTGGAATAATTTGTTTTACAACACAGATAGTCTAATCTTATAAGAATGTAATAAGGTAGACAAAGGGGTTTGGAAGATGTCCTTTGGGGAGTCTCTGCCCCACATCATAGTGCGTGTTAGAGAAGAGTGGGCTTAGTGCCAAGGGAAAAAGACAAAAATCACCTGCAGGGAGTTTTTTGATCAGCATTTCTCTTAACATTCCATATGTCTACATGTATAAATGGTATCATCACTGTCTAAGCTAAATAATGCATCTCAGATAACATCTTCAGAGATGACTTGGCTCTAAACCACCAAATCTGGACTTGTTTCCAGTTTCCCTCAGCTAGGTTCTGTGCAGAGTTATATGTGTGTGACGGGGCTGCCAGGCCATCCACAGGGATTTCATCCCACTTTGCTGATTGATCTCCACTCCAGTGAGCTGAGAAGGCTCCTGTGCAGCTGGCATGAGGAACTAGGGGCTGATGTGAAGGGACTGCTTCTTACTTTTGTCATGGATCCTTTCCTGTCCCCAGCCCTCCAGATCTTGCTACTCCTGTAAGGGAAGGAAGAAAGGAATGAAAAATACATATTAGGGAAGTTGTCTCTCGTAACACTTGTTTACAGTTTTTGTGTTTTTCCAATGAAAGTCCCATGGCTTTCCTATGGCCTCTATGTCTCCCTGTTTTGGTGTGGTTTATACAAAACTCTTTGTTACAATTTATATCTAAAATATTCCCCCAAAGCCTCGTGTGTTCAGAGATGGGACGTTTGGAAGCTAATTTGATCATAGTGAACTCATAGCTGGGTGTGCTCTTAGGAGGTTGAACCTAGTTGGAGGAATGGGCCACTTGAGGTGTGACCTGGTTGTATTATTGTCCCCAGCTCCTCCTTTTGCTTTATCTCTGCTTCTGGCTTCCATGAGCTGAGCAGCTTTGCTCCTCCAGGCTCTTCCACTGTGCCGTTTCTGCCTTGGAACCATTCAGCCATGAACTGAGCCCTCTGAAGCTGTGAACCAGAATAAACAAACCTCTGCTGTTTAATTTTCACATGTCATGTATTTTGTCCCAGCAACAGGAAAGTGACTGATACACTTTTTGATTTGGGAGATGGACTGGGGAGAGTATGTGTCCTGCCTACATCAACAAATCCTGATTGAGGGAGAAGTGTGGAACACAGTCAAATTTCTCTTTTCCCCAACATTCAGACCAAGATATTTTTAAAATATATTTCTTAATAAAAATCTGAATTATCTAAGAGAAGATATATTTATAGCTGACAAATAAGTTCTTACACAGGAAAGAAGCTGAGGAATCAAGACAGGAGCCAATCCAGGTTGGTAACATGGTTGCCTAGCTCATGATTTTATTGAACTATAAGGCAGCAAAAATGTGTGCTCCTTCCTTGCCAGAATCCAAAGAATAAATGTGAAGTATAATGTATTAGGAAATAGGTTAGAAAAGATCATGAGACTATGTATTTTTGCATCATGCAGTTGATGACAAAACATTCTTGTCCTTGAATTTTGGGTTCCTGTAGCAAAAAATTTCTGAGCTATGCTCTTCCTTTGGGACTTTAGGAAGACATTCCCTTTGTCTTGCCATTGCAATATTTTTCCACAGACTCGTCCTCAGGAGGAGTGCTGAGCAAGGTAGGGAGATTATCTTAGACTCGAGTTGCTGGTTGGAGCCTATTTTCTGCCTTGATAGCTTGGAGGCAGAACAGTATGCACCAATCACAGATGTGCTCCTGAAAGCTTCCTTCATGCCCCAGTGGTGGTACTGGCTCCTCACCTGTTCCCAGGGGTCTCCAGCGCTCCATAGCCTTGCGTTGCATCCTTGTTTTGGGTTATTTTACATGCACTTTGCATCTTTCATTGCTTCTTCTCAGGCATGTACTAAGTCCTACTTTGTCCCTGACCTGCTTCGAGTTAGTTAGAATCATGCTTCTACGACGTGGTGCCCACATTCCCTCCTAAATATTTCCAACCTGTTGTTTTCTTGGAGTTTCAGCCTCCTAATTTTTGCACAAAGAAGGGAGAGCGGTACAACTCATGATCATGTCCTTTAAAGTAAGAGGAGTCAGGCTGCCTGGGGGGTTGATTTCTTTCTGCTCTGAACCTTTGGGCCAATGGGAAGATGGCAGGAAGGACGATGTAGATTCTGTGTCACCCTTTAAGAGAGTAGGAGTTCCATAGTTCAAGAGGGAAACCACCATTATGTCTTCATCAGCCCCGTCATCTGTGGTTAGCATGTATTTCTACCAGAGTCTGGCAACAAGTTTGCTGAACACAAGCCTTGGATTGACTAGAGGTTTTTATTGTCTTCTGAATTTTCATCTATCTTACTACCTGATGAGAAGATGCCATCGGGTGATGCTGACCAGATGCTATCTGACATCTGGCTCCCACACATGCTATTCTTATCCTGCTGTTTCTCTGCCTGAAATGTTACCCATGTTCATGCTTCTTAGAGACAAGGACACCCAGATTAGATATTTACTGAAAACAAAGGGTAGTTGAGTAAAACCTAGTACATTTCCTTCCATTTCTATGGATTCTCACTTACAAAGTAAAAATGTATGAAAACTAATATTTGAGGATCAGGAAGTTCTGCCATCAGCAGGATGATTGTACAGACAGTAAGTCAGTCCACACGATGCTGCTGCTACTGACACAGCCTGGAAGTGGCTGCACTGTGTGTGTCTCTAGAGCTGGCCTCAAACATCTGCACTGGGAAAGGTGATGAGCATGAGATCCCTGGTCATGGTTTCATTCATCTGCTCATTAGGAAGACAGATGCCATTTCTGGGCCAAGTGTCAAAGCCCAACAGGACTACTTAGCAATCTGACTGTTATTTGGTAAACATGAAGTATCTCTGCACCTGAGGCTGATTTCCCCCAAGCTAATTTAATTTGTAGAAATAAATGCACTTAATTTGCAACAGTCAGAATCTCGACTCCATGTACTGTAACACAGAAGCTGTTTCTCTCTAACACCCCAGCCAGGCCATTATCAGAGCTTGTTGAGTAATAAAAATCAATGAATTCAGTCCAGCAACTCATTTGATGACTCAACTGATTGTCTTAATAAAATCAGTCTATTTAGGCATTTATCCATCAAAGATTAAACACTAAACATCAGTGACTATTCAGTAGATTCTATGTCACTGAAAAGAAGATTGTTTATCAATTTTAGTTACTACTCATCTTGCCAAAGCTTCTTTCCCTGGAGATAATTTAGGGGAGTCCCCAGCATTAGAAGTGGTGATTCCTGTGGTCTCTGATGGCCCCTGCTTTGGGGAGGCTTCTGCCTCTAGGTCTCACCCTTTCTCCATGCACAGCTGGGGAAGCGGGGCATGGAGCCCCAAGCCCTGGACACAGCCATGGCCTGGGCACCATTCAGGACTTCCAAGTGGGAGCAAAGAAGGCAAGTTTTCAACTTTGGGGATGTTCCTCATACAATCAGGAGCACACACACCAAGTGTGATAAAAAAAAAAAACAACGTGTGTGTTTAAAGTTTATTGCACTAAAAGACACATTGCCACAAATCCCATTCAGAACACTCCCCTCACTTTGAACATACTTATCCCATTATTCTTGCCACTTTCTGAAGCAGTTCTGGAAGTCCTTTCATGAATGTCTTTAGTTGCACTGTCCTCCTGGCCTCCATGTCCTGAATTGATTCAAAATGTTTGCTTTTCATGTTCAGAGTTTGGATCAGTTCATAAGGTTGATGAAAACACACAGTCATGTTTTCATGGCCTTTCCATTGGATGGCCCTTGGTAGTGGCATTCAATTTTTTTTTTAATCACACCTCATAAAGATACTCATGGAAGGGGACTTCCAGACCTGTTCAAAAAGTGGCAAGAATGATGAGATAAGTATGTTAAAAGTGGAGGTAGGGCTGGGGATTGAGCTCAGTGGTTCCGGTGCCTGCCTCGCAAGTGCAAGGACCTGAGTTTGATCCCCGGTACCAAAAAAAAAAAAACAGTGGAGGAGGGCTGTGTGTGTGTGTTTTAAGAATTGATGGCAGTGTGTCTTTAAATGCAATGTTGGGTTTTTTTTTTTAAATTTAAACACTCATCATATATTCTGATCATCTCTTGGACTGTTTAGGGAGTGATCCCCAGGGAAAAATGTCTGTCCATGTTTAGACGCAATTTTTTTCTTAATACGTTTGACCCATGGTTGGCTGAATCTGCAGACACAGAGCCCACAGAAGAGAGGGCTGACTTTATATAGCAACAGGCAGAAAGTAAGGGACAGCTGGGAACTGAATGAACACTGATCATTTTGTACAGTGAATACTGAAAGTGGTTACAGATATTTAAGAGAAAGGAGGAATTCTAAATGTGTCATCATCTGCGATTACGTTTTTATGGATCCACTTGAAACCCTGGAAAGCAGAGCTTAGAGATGCTATTTAAGCATCCTGCTGCTCCATGAAGGATGAAGCAGCCTCGGATTCCTTCTGCCCCTAAACCAGTGGTGAGTGGACGCAGCATAGTCCCCTCGGCTTCCAGTCTTCAGCAGGGACAAAGGGACCAAGAACTCCGCTTCACGCTTCTCAGTCCAAGTGACAGGACATGGCAGATTGCACAGCAAAGGTGCACAAAGATATAATCAATTAACCTAATAAAATTGATTTAAAAGCCTTTAAACTTGAGAGCGAGTTCAGTGGCTGTGAAAGATCTTTCTGGTTCCTTGAAGTGATGAAATAAAATGATCAGTTGCCCTTATCAACCTCCTTTTCTGTTCATGTCGTGGTGGGAATAGCTTCTCCGGTGTCAAATTAACCTTCATTTACAAAAAGCGGCTCCACAGTGTCTTTCCCGCTCTCTCTGAGCTCCAGGGCTGTGCTCTGGGGGACTCTGTGGGACTCTTTCCTCCTTCACGCGTGTTCTGGGGTCCGTGCAGGAGGGAGAGGGTAGCTCAGGACTAACAGAGCTGCCTGGTCTTGCAAGCTCTGGGCCTTTGCAAGGGGAGGTTCCCTGGAGGCTGAGCTTTTTAAAACAATTTTTGAATTATAAAAATAGGAAAGTGTTTATTATTAAAAAAATTCAACCCACTGAAAATTAAGTTCCTGATCGCACTTCCTTCCTTGGAACGGTTTTACCTATATATAGCATTCCAGACCCTTTTCTTTATATATTTACAAATACATGTGTCTATAGGCAGAGACATATACTCAGAAATATAAATGGAGCCTTGGACATAAATTTAACACACTTTTCCCTCAGCAAATATTTTCACGGCATCTGCATAATGCCACACTCTTGAGTACATCAGTCACCTTATTCTGTGACATCTTTGTACTAAATAAACACTATCAGTAACATACATTCACATCAGGAGTTTAGATTCACCTCATTCTTTGTTATAGCTGAATGTCTTCCTGTTTATTTAGTAAACAAATATTCTGTTCATCTAGTAAGTAGATATTTATTCAGCACCTATTATGTAACAGCAGTGGCATAGGGGATGGGCTTACAGCAGTAATATGACAGCTGAAAGTCTATCTGTGTGGAGCTTTTTAATCGGGATCTACTGATACACACTATTTTTTCTAGTTTTGCTATTCCAACAGAGACAAAAGTTAATAGCCTTGGGCCGGGGATTTAGCTCAGTGGTTCTGCCGCCTGCCTCACAAGCACAAGGACCCGAGTTCGATCTCCGGTACCAAAAAAAAAAAAAAAAAAAAGTTAATAGCCTTAAGTGTATTTCATTACAGAAGTGTATTTCGGGGCTACCTTTCCAGAAGTAGAAGTGTTCTGTTCAATCATAGAGCATGCCAGTGATATATACAAGTCATAAACCAGAACTGGAGAGTTGAACTGTCCACAGTGGCAGCACTCACCAAAGGGCCATTTTCTGATTTAACACAAGGCTAGGTAGCTGTCAGTAGCTACATTTGTTCCACTTCTCTCTGCTCTAAATCTGCTCTAAATCAATAGCCAGCCTTCCGTGTCCGTGGGAGAAGAGTTCCGGGTCCAAGGACCCAGAAACAAAATCACAAATGCTCAAGTCCCTTATAGTAAGTACTTGCATAGAACCCATGCACAGCCTCCCATGTACTTTAAAATCGCCTCTAGGTTGCTTATAATCCCTAATGCGATGCCTACACCCCAGTTCATTTGCCCAGATTCCATGGAGTACAGTGCGGCATGTGGCAAATTCAAGTTCTGTTTTTTTGGAACTTTCTCAAAGTTTTACAAAAATATTTTCCATCCACAGTTGGTTGAATCCTCAAGTGCAGAATGGTGGACGCAGAGCTTGGGCTCAGGGAAGGTTATCTGTCCCCTGTGCTTACCTGTCTTAGATTCTTTAAACCATGGCTAAGAGTGGAGTTAAGAAACACTACTGGCCAGGTATAGTGGTAGGCATCTGTCATCTCAGCATTCTGGGAGGCAGGAGGGTCACAAATGTGAACTCAGCTTGGGCAACTTAAACACCTGTCTGAAAATAAAAACTCAAAAGGCTGAGGATATAGGTCAGTATGAAGGCCCTAGGTTCAATCCCCAGTAACAACAAACAAACAAAACTCAGGAGCAGCAACCACTTGCATTCAGGAGGTACAGAGAATTCTTCAGTCCCTGTCACCACCCAGTTCCCCTTCACTACCTTACTTTTGCCTGGATCTGTGGTCACTCTCTTCCAATCCATGATAGAAAGGAAAGATCCCAGCTAACACTGAAGCGCCTTCAATGAATGCTTCCTGGAAACCCAACACGATCAAGCCACAAATCTGAAATGAAGAAGTAAGGACCATCTTGCTGTAGTTGTGACTGTTTAGTTACTTGCATGTCATTTCTCTCTGAATTGCTGCTGCTCTCTCATGAAAGCCCAAGGAGGCCCTTTTCAGAGAAGACTTAAGCAGAATCTTTGCTGAAGAAAGTTCCCTCATCAAGCTCATTTCATTCATCACCCAGCAAATACCTAGAGAGCACTCACCAAGAGAGAGACATTGTGCTAAATGCTGCTGATGACATGCACAAGAGAAATGAAACATGGGCATATATTCGAGGAGGAGAACGGGATCTTGTGGGTGAGTTATTGCAATATGAGGTAGAAAGCCAGCCATGCTGTAGAGGCAAGGAGCAAAGCTTGCTAGAGTCCTAGGAGGGAGTGACATTTTCGCCTTTGCTCTTGATTGCTTTGCAACTGAGAGAAGTCACTCTTCTCCAATAAAAGATAATGATAACCCCAAAAAGGTTACTGAAACTGTTAAGGGTATATAGCTGGAGCAGGATACAGAGACCTGTGTTCTACTTTCCTTGCCCTTTTGAGAATTAAAATATACAGCAGGTATTTTGCAAGGAGATTTACCAAGATGCCTTTTGCCAAGGTTAATGAATCCAGAGCCTTGTCAGATTTAAGATCCCACCTGGCAGATGTGTTGAAGCCCAATAACTTAAAAATTTCAGCTATCAGACTCTCGAAATCAAGGCTGTTTGGTGTGAAAGTTTCTTGGGAACAAGATGCCTGAGATATTTGTTGCAGTGTTGCGAGGGGGAAAAACCCTTGACCTCTGCTACAGTCTGGATCCTGCTGTCCCTCAAAAACCCATGTGTGGAAGGGTTGGGTGAGGTGGTAGAACCGGTAGGAAGTGAGGCCTAGTAGGAGAAATCCAAGTCACTGGGGGTGTGCTTGTGAAGGGAATAATGGGGCCCTGGCCCCTTCCTGTCTGTCTTTACTTCCTGTCTGCCATGAAGCGAACAGGCCTCTTCTGACATTTGCTCCTGCCGTGAGCCCAGAACAACAGGGTTTGCAAGGGAATAGATTTAATACAGGATGCATAATTTATAGGATTATTTTATAATATTCACCCAAAAAGTCAAATCCAGAGGAATGCAAGAGATCTAGCCACATTCTAGAGACCCAAAGAATCCAGCCAAGAGTCTGGATCCCACAACAGTGTCCCACACAAGTCCAGCTGAAGGCCCAGAGCCCAAGGCAGTGTCTCATGCTTGTCCATATTGAGGATCTGCACCAGAAAGGCCCAAAGGCCAGTGGTGGAAGCTAGAAACACTGTGCCAGCGGAGTGAAGGATTTGTGCCACCAGGCTAAGGGATCTGTACTGGAGCCAGGACGTGAGCCAGGGAGCTCATGGTGAAGATCGGGGCTCCCCTGAAGAGAACAGCAGCCATTCCCAGCGACAGTGAGGCCTTGAGCTCCTCCTCTGACAAAAAACAGCCAAGGTTGCATCAGGAAAACCATCTGCAGCAAGCTTCTCCTAGAAAATCAACAGCCTACAATCTTCCCCTCCAGTTCTCTTTTTATGCCCTTGGCCACAATCCTCAGGTGGGTCTTCCACGCCCAACCATACTGATTCAGTTCAGCTGGGTGTTCCAAGCTGACCATTACTTAACCTACTGCACCAACTGATCTTGGACCAAAACCTCTGAGACTGTGAGCCAAAATAAACCTTTCCTCTTTTAAGGCTGATTATCTTAGGTTCTTTTTCACAGTAATAGAAAGCTGACAAACACAATATTTTAAAGAATCTGCACTCCAAAGGAATTTCATTTCTGCTTCTCATTTGCTTAGTGTTTCAGTAACCCATGGTCAAGTTATGGTTTCTAACCAGGGTTAAGAACATCTCATCTTGGGCTGGGGATTTAGCTCAGTGGTTCCACTGCCTGCCTTGCAAGCACAAGGTCCCGAGTTTGATCCCCAGGACCAAAAAAATAAAATTAAAATTTAAAAAAAAGAACACCTCATCTTGCCTCCTGCCTGTGGAACTGACCCTCTGCTTTAGTTTCTTCCTAAAATATAAAGGAAATGAAAGATGCATTGTCTCCCCTACATACAAAATGATAAAATAGAAAGGGGTAGGAATAAGTTCTGTGCCAGCAGTTCACATTGTTTTCTTTTTTTGTGGTAATGGAGATTAAAACCGGGGCCTTCCCACTAAGCTACATCCTGAGCTCTTTAAAAAAAAATTTAGTTTGAGACAGGATCTCTCAAAGTTGTAAAGTTGTCTAGGCCGGGCTTGAACTTCCTGTCCTCCTGACTCCACCACCCAGAATGCTGGGATTACAGGCACCACATTCAGCCAGTGGTTCACTTTTTGGAAACCTGTCTTGTCTTTATCCTTTGCAATTTCAGACTTGCTCAACCTGAGCAGGTAGAAGAGGATCTCCACGGGCTGGGAGAAGTCACTTTCTGGCCTGGGCTGAGGTTAGAGGAGCTCACACTGTGGAGACTCAGTTAACTTCTGGAATATTCCTCCATTAGCGTCACAGTTGGCAACTCCCTTTCATGAGGCTGAATATTTATTGAGAGGGGACATAGGAGAAGGAAGGCTCTTGAAGCCTGAAGATTCCTTCTGATTTTTAGCCCTATCCTTGATGAGCATGTGATTTTGTGCAAGTTCCTTAAATCTTTCTGACCCAAGCTTCAATTTCTTCATCTCTAACATGGTTAATTTAATAGCTGCACCTGCATCACTTGGAGTTTTTGGGGATCAAATGAGTTAGATGAATTAACCTCGAAAGCTTCATTTCTAAGTTATGAAGCTTCATTTGATTGTGATGCATTAGTAATTTCCACCACTGTTGGCTCAAGGAGCAACAGGCAAGGTGCTAGAGATTTGCTGGCTGCTGTTTCTGCCACAGCATCCAACCTCCCTGTCTCTTAATCTCTTTCATATTTTCCATCTTTTTTCTATGCACTAAGGTGATTTCATTGACAGGATCCCTTTGTTCCTTCTCTTGCTCTTCAGTTATGTGCAATCTATTTGATTTGCCTGCTGTGACTTAAATTCCAAAGACTGTATTTTTCACTTCTAAAAGTCTTGTTTGGCTATTGTTTCCCTACTGCCTTTGACGAAAACATCAGAATAAATATTAATACATGACTTGGTCTCTTCCTCCAGCTGGGCCAAAGAAAATGATGGTAAGATCATACACACACTGTTCATGGTATGGTAGCTGTTATGGTTTGCACTGAAAATGTCCCTCTAAGGTTCAGCTTTGGGGAAGTGATCCGATCATGGGCTCGAATTTCATTAGTGGTTCATGCCTTGATGAGAACATAATTTGATGGCATTATTAGGAGGGGATGGAAAGTGGAAGTGAGCCCTGGTGGAGGGGAGGAGATCACGAGGTGCTGACCTTGGGGACTCTATCTGGTCTCTGGCCCCTTCCTCTGTGCCTCTTTCCTTTTCTCTCTACTTCCTGGCTGCAGGAACTGACCTCCTTTTCTCCACCATGCCCTTCTGCCATGATGTTTCTGCCTCTCCACTGCCCTAAAACCAGTGTTGCTGGCAGACCATGGAATAAAACCATGAGCCCAAATAAATGTCTTCCTTTAATTTATTTATATCCAGTATTTGGTCACAGTGACAGAAAGCGAACACAGTAATGCAGGCTACCAGTTCTGGGAGAGATAATAATAAAAGTACATCACTAACTAAAACTGATCAGTCATACAATGGTGCTTAATATTGAGATATGGCTAGTAGTTTTATGTTAATGATTGTTGTGATAAAATTAATAGCTCCTAAAATTGAGGAAACACCTGCTCCATGTAATGAGAAAACATTAAAGTCTACAGAGGCTCTTTTGTCTTCCATAGTCTCTTGTCCTTATGATTTTGACTTCCTATTTTTGTTCTTGATCATTTTGAATCTTCTTATTTCATAGTCTTCATCTGGTTGTTCTGTTAACTCCATCTGGAGTTCAAATCCTATTGTGTTTGCTCATTCTTATTTATGGTGGATTATCTCCTCTCCAGTAGGCTGAGGCAGGAGGATTATACATTCCAGTCCAGCCTGGACAATTTAATTTATCAAGACCCTGCCTCAAAATTTAAAAAAATTTAAAGGCTCAAGATGCAACCCAGTGCAGAAGCCCTAAGTTCATTCTCCAGTACCATAAATTAAAAAAAAATGTTCATGTATATTTCTGTTCATGTACATTTCTGGTCTTGGGATTTCCTGACTATGGAGCTAATGCAAATTGAGATCTCAGATTCTCTTAGGGGCAAATCATGACAAACACTTGGGGTATTCTTTTTCTATGCCCAGAGCTCAAGAGGAGACAGATGGGTTTCTCTGTGCTTCCTTGCAATTTATATCCAGAGTAGATTTTTCTGAATGCAGGCAGTGTAGTAATCACCATGCCAACAATCAGGGACATCCAGGTTTGTATCTTCTCAGCTGTTTCAGAGCAAGTGACTCAGCTGTAATGAATTTCAAGTTTCCAACTTCCAAAAGCAGAAACCATCACTCATCTTAGAACATTGCTGTGAGAATCAGATGGGACCATAAATGTGTGTGAAACGCATCTCCTGGGCCCACCGTAGAGGAAGTAGTCTGTACATGGAGCTGTTCCAGTCCCCCACTTCAAGAGGGGATACTCAGATCCCTAGGGCTTTGTAGTAATACCATTGCATGGGGCGCCATCTTTCCATCACGAGTGGGCCAGTAGCCTCTCATGGGTCCACTTGTCCACATTTGGGTAAATTTGCTTGCCTCTCAACTGTAACAGAGGTAGATGTCTATTTTTATCTTTTTCTTTAAAAAAAAAAATTCTGCCCTAAATTTAGAGGTCCATCCTCTGACTTCAGCCTACAACAGGAGAGAAACCTAAGAAAAGAGGGACTGTCACTGTTTTTGCAGTGGTAATGAAAGTAATTTTCTAATGCTAAAGAAAACACAGTAAGAGCCATTTCACCTAATGGCTTTCATTACCCATTCTCTATTCTTTTCTAAACAACAGGTTATTAGCCATATGCAATAGGGGCTGAAACTAATTGTTTTCTCTATTTTTCAAATAAAGAAAGGAGTTGTACACAATGATTTCTTAAGGACGCTTTTAGGGCTAATATTCCGTGAGTCAATTTAGTTGAAAATGGTGTGGAAGAGTTAAAAGTTCATGAAGACTGGGAGTTCTGTGTTTTGATTTTGAGCAGTTGAGATACATTCCCATCTCCCTCTACACTCAAATGACAATGACAGTGACCTTTTCTTATGCCATTTTGCACAGGAATTGTATAGGTTTGCCCTTGCTGACATGGGTCATACCACCTGTCCTTTGTTTGTGAGGAAGGAGGAGGCGGGCTGCCCTCAGGGTGAACTTTCCCAATTATTTTCTCAGTAACTGAGAACCAAGCATCATTTCAGCCCTTATTTTGCTCTTCTATAGAAGCAGTAATTCTTGCTGCTCCCTGCACTAAGTTACCATAAAACAGACAATCTTTGGAAGTGTGGCATCTCCCACAAATGGGAATAAAAAATGGTTTTGTCAGAGTCTAACATTGTCTATTCAGATTGGGTACAGAAAAGAGCTAACAAGCCTACTTCTCCCTTTAAAACAAAACACATAGCTTTATTCAAGCAGAATTGATGTACATTATATATACATATGTGTATATACATATAAATACACATATTGACTACACATATTTAGTGTATATAATGTTTGAAAATACGCATACACATCCAGGAAGCCTTCACCGTAATGAAGGTAATAACATACCCATCACACGTTCGAAAGTTTCTTTGTGTTCCTTGGGTTTGGGGGAGGGGGGTTATTGGATTGGGTTGGTTTTGTTTTTGTGGTGAGAATAGAGGATCTGGAAACTTGCTGACTTCCAGAAACTTGGATTTCTGGCATGAGGCTCCTGGTGCCTAAACTGTTTGCACAAACAGTATGGGTCATGCCAGCCACCTGCATTCCTGGGATTTGGGTGCATTCTAGACAGATGGTAACTACCTGATCCCCCTCCCAACAAGCCCTCGATACTGAGCCTCTGATAAGCCCACGTGTTAGACATTTCGCAAATGTTGTCAGAATTCATTGCAGGGATTTAAGCATTTTTCTGTGTGTCTCCACTAGGAAAAGACTTGAAAGCTGACACCTTTGCCTCATGCACCTTCTCTTTGCTGATTTTCCTTTGTATCCCTTTGCTGTCATAAATCCTATCCATGAGTGTGACCATATGCTGAGTCCTCCTAGGGAATGGTCAAACCTGGGCGTGGTCTTGGAGACACCCCAACCCAGACTGTCATCAGAGCTGAGGCTTAAGTACAGTTGTCCCTTGATATTCAAGGGAGATTGGTTCCAAGACCCCTCACAGATATCAAAATCTGCAGCTGCTCAAGTTATTCCAAATGGCATGTTTGCATATAACCTACTCACATCCTCTTACGTGCTTTTGCTCATCTCCAGAGTCCTTATAATACCTGATACAATCTGGCTGCTTTGTACATAGTTGCTGTAATCTGTTATTTAGTGAATACTGACAAGAAAAAATGTCAGTATGTGTTTAGAACTGATGCAATTTTTAAGAAACATTTTCTGCCTGTCGTTAGTTGAATCTGCAAGTGGGGAACCCTGAGACACAGAGAGCACAGGGTAAGGCTGAGCCACAGCATGTCCTGGAGCTCAAGGGCTCAGTGTGCAGCCCTGTGTGCTATAGTCTTAGCAGGTCTGTGTCTCCAAGAAAGGACAGGAGATGATTCAGGCTAGAGGAGCTGGGCAGGTCCCCATTTCTGGGAAGAAGCAATGGTTTCTGGGAGCACAGGGATGTGCTGGTATTGAGGTGGGACAGAAAGAATCTGCTTCAGAAGCCCATGGGCCAGGAGAGGACTGAACCTCTCCTAGGTCTGTGGTCAATCCTCAGTACTGCCATTGTCCCTGTGACAGTAAAGAGCAGGGTCCCCCACAGGAGAGGAAAATTGATGAGGAAGGTCAGATGGGGAGGAAGCTCCACAGGCCTTCTATGGGAGAGCGGGGGTTCAAGTCTCAGTCACACCACTGACTCCTGGAATTTTGCTGGGAAATTTCTCTCTCATTTGTGCCTCAGTTTCATCTTTAGTTGCTGAGGTTGTTGGGAGGATACCTTAGTTCATTCAGTCTGACATTTTTAAAATGCCAACACCTGGATGCTTATAAACAATAGAAATTTACTAATCACCATTCTAGAGGTGGAGAAATCCTAGATCAAAGCGTCCAGTAGTTTCCGTGTTGGGTGGGGCCCGCTCTCATGGTAGAGGAGGCAGGAGCTCCTTTGGGCCCATTTTATAAGGGTCCTGACCCGTTCATTCACCAGGGCTCCACCTTCCTGACCACCTGCAAGGACCTCACTTCCTGATACCATCACAAGGGGGATTAGGTTCCAACATGTAAATTCTGGGGGACACAAACACTTGGGCCATATCAGAGGATTGTGAAGTAATGTCTATAAACCTTCACACTTTCCAAGCATACAACAGATGTTAGCCATCAGGGTGCTGGTGGCAAAGCTGCCACGTTCATGGTCCTGAAGCAGCCGCCCTGGAGCCAGGTGACAGAGGCTGTTCAAGGTGGACAGGTGCAGAAAGGGTCCCCAGGGCTGATAAAACCCAACCAAAATCACAGCTGCACAGTCCTCTGAACACCTCTGCTTTGGGTTCCCTTCTCTGGAAACTCGCAGTAGGTGTAGACTTGCTTGTAACTCTGGACTTGATTTTCTGGCTTGCTCAATGGAAAATGTTTGGAGATTCATTTTCTAAACTCTGAGTCCAGCCCTCTGTGGGAGGCCAGCCTCATGTGTGGTCTCCCCCTGGCTCCATCCTTGGCAACTCACCCCCACCCAACTGAGCTGCTCCACAGCGTCATCTGTCAAAGCTGTTATGAGTGTCCCATTCCCTCCTGTCTTCTTAATGGCCTGCCCTTTGGGACCTAATTTGATAAGTATGCTTTCAGGGAACCACCGTTGATGTCAGGATGAATTCAAGACTAAAGATGCTGCTTCTGGGATGTGAGCTGTGGTTTCATCTGCAGCCCCCTCATCATCAAAAGCCATGGGTGGAGCACTCGTGACCGGAGAAAGGGCAAGATGGCAACACACTTGCCAAGGAGAGTTATAGGTGATGTCTACTCTAGTACGCAGTTGCAAGCTACTGTGCTGAGATAGTCAAAGGATTCGTGGAGGGGCACAGCAGGGCTCACACCATGAAATCTAAGTACTTGAGAAGGAGCTGACAGGGAATGGCTTAGACTCGGAGGAAGAAGCACAGATGTTTTCAACATTGGAGTGAAGAGCAGAGGATTTTCAGAGTGGTACAGGTACAAATGGAGTACTGGTCAGCCTTCAAGAAGGATACATTTGTGTCATTTGTAGGAAAATGGATGCACCTTGAGTCTGTAATGGTAAGTGAAATAAAATCAGACATAAAAAGTTAAATATTACATGGTTTCTCTTATATAAGAAACACAAAGTATAAATAATTTAAAGAGAAAAATGAAAGAAAGATGATAGGAAACAAGGAGGCAAAATTTATGGATATGGGAAGTTGATCTGGGGATGAAGGCAATGGAGGGAAGGGAGAGGAAGCGGAAGTAAAAAGTATCAAGATGCAATACGCATATGTACCAATATCCCCTGATGAATATATCCATTATGTACTGCAAACACATATAAATTTTAAAATGTGTAGAAAAAGAAATCTGGAAAGGCTAGGAGGGGACCCAATCTCAGCAAACCTTGAATGTTGCCCCAGATGATGATGATGAACACTCTAGAGTTTTCGATGATAACAAACAGCCAGCCGAAGCACATGTGCCATAGGTTTGCCACCACTGCCTAAGAGTTGGGATTCATCAGGCAGATCCCGGGACACTTTGAAAGCAAACGAGCTCAGGTGTAATCTTCTAAAGGCTGTTGCCTTTGCATTTGGGGGTGGCTGAGACAAAGCATTTTGGGTATCAGATGGTGTTTTGGGGAGAGCCAGCCGGTGGACGCTGTGCCTACAATCAGTGTCCTATGTCTTTGAGGGAACAGATCCCTTTGGAAAGGACACTCTCATAGGGGAAAATGCAGCACAAGTACTGTGGAGTGTTGACTGATGACATGTTGTTTGTCCTGGGCTAATTATCAACAAACCAGCCTTCCAGTGAAATAACTACTTCTCTGGGCTTATGCCCTTGAGCCAGGAAGCCAGTAGGAAGCTGGCCATGAGAAACAGCTTCTCGTGAGACGCTGGGTGTTGCCAGGCTCTGTACCCTGGGGCCCACAGGGTCTCCACATGCCATTGTGTTAGGGAGGGCAGCCACGGTCCAGCCCCTTTCAGACAGTCTTGCTGATTTTCCAGGATGTCTCCCACACTGTGAGGGTCAGAGTTGTCAGCTTCTCTGGAATTCCAGAAGTTTCTAGACCTATGTGAATGGAGAAAGGGGTGGAGGGAAGGATGGATAAGATCAGTAGAAGAGATCTTAATGTAAATTTTATTATAAAATTCTATAAAACTTAATATATCTTACTACACCAAATGTCTTTCTTCTTAATTAATCAATTTATTTATTTTTGTGGTAGTGGAGGATTGAACCCAGGGCCTTTGCACTGAGCTACAGCCTTTTATATTTTATTATTTGAGACAAGGTCTTCCTAAGTTGCCAAGCTGCCCAGGTTGGGCTTAACCTTGTGATCTTCCTTCCTCAGCCTCCCAGAGTGCTGAGATTACAGCTGTACAACACCACTCCTGGCTCTCCTTTATCCTTGAGTTGTGTTAATAAAAGCCCTTTTCTGTTACTCCAGTTTGATACATCCCAAGCCCATGGAGGGAATGGTGGCATCCCAAGTCTCTGGAAGAATTTTGGAGAAAAAGAATCTATCCTGTGACATAGGTCTTCTGGTAGAACCAAAGAGGAGGTTTAGAGAGAAGGCTTCGTAGACTCTCCCTGTAAAAGCACCCAGAAAAGAGTATGTGAGTTTCTTAGCTATATTCTGACCTTACTCAAGTAATAACCACATATGAAAAACAAAACAAAACACAAAACAACAACAAAACACCGCTTGCTGTCTTCCTGGGAACAAAACCCAACATGTTTTCAAAATAATAATTAGAATGTGATATGGACAAAATAATACTGATTCACATGAGTTGTGCCCTAATTTAAAATTCAGAACAATCATTGCTAGTGTGATATTTTTAAACAAAACTGTTGCACCCAGTGAGAGAGAACCAACCAGAGACCGATATTAAGTCCACACAGGAGTTTATTACCTACCGGCCGGGACCCGAGCCGAACGTCAGACTGGAGCCTCAACTGGGGGTTGACAAACATGTTTTATACACCTTTGAGGCCAACAGTTCCTAGGCCCGCCTATGGGATAGAACTAGTAAAGCAAGCAAAAGGTACAGAAGCAGAACGTCCTGCTGTTAGAACATTTGTAAAACAATAGTTGATTAATTGTTATTTCTAAAGAGACTTTCTAAGGGGAGGAGGTTTTTAAGCTTCCTCCTTCTGAGTTCATCTAAAGAGCAGGCAGGTGGGTTAAGCAGCAATATGGAGTCTGTCTTGCTAACTAGGGTCTTTCAAAAACTAAGGAAAAATATCTTTCTTTTTAATTATAAAAGTCGACAGGTTCATGGTAAAGACATGAAAAAAGCTCAAAGAAGAAAATAAAAATAGCTCACAACTTCACAACACAGAAATAATATTTCACAATATTTTTCCCATATTACCTTTCATTATACTTTCTATATTTAAATAAAGGGATCAGGCACAGTCACAATTGTATTCTTTTTATTAGCATGGTAACATGAAAATTGTCTTGTATCAATCAATATTTTTAAATGATGTGTAATGGCTGCATACATTCTATCATGCCAAATATAGCAAAGTGTACTTAACTATATCACTACTGATGAAAATTTAGATTTATTATAGTAATATTTTAATATACAAATTTTTTGTTTAAATCTCTATTTCTTTTTCTTTCCTTTTCTCACCGTTTATAAGATTTTCTGTGTTTTAGATGTGATGAGCTTCTTGAATCCGTGGACTGATGTATCTCCTCAATTCTGGGGCATTCTCAGTCATTATCTGTTAAAATTTTGGCCTGTGACTAGATGTTCCCCCAAAGCCTCATGCAGTCATAAGGGGGCTTTTCAGAGGTGGTTGGATCTGGAGTCTGTGGTGCTGGGATTGAGGATGTGTGATGATGACTAAATTATTCCACTGACTGAGTTGGCACTGCTCTGCCTAGGATTAAGGGTGTGAGTGCTACAGCTGCCCTAGGATGGGTAGCCTGCATGAAATATAAGGGACAGGGAGAGGGCTAATGTGCCCTCTCCTGCCTGCCATGGACTGTTTCTCCTCTGCAATGCCTGTCTGCCATGACACCCTGCCTTGGAGCCAGCAGATTATGGACTGAAACCTCTACAAACTGTGAGCCAAATAAACCTTTCCCCCTTTAACTTTGGGTGTCTGTTTATCTCAGCAATGAGAAAAGTAACTAACACGCACCCTGTTTCTTCTCCCCTGGAATTTCACAAACCTTATCAGTATATTCTCTGCTCTGCCTGGCTTTTGAAATATATTTTGCATCTGTTGTCTCTTTGTCCTCTGAACAGTTTCCATTAAGATTTTAGGATGGAAACTATTCTGGGTCATTCCCTCTGACTTGTCTTCTAGCCCAATAACACTATTTTCAGCTGTGCCCAACTTGCTGTTAATCTAGCCATTAAGTTCTTACTTTCAGCACCTACACTTTTTGATTCTAGATATTTAACTTTTCTCTTTTCTCAAACCTGCTGTGTCACTTTATCGTTTCCAGTTACCTGCCAGAATTTTTAAGCTTGCTTTTCACCCTTTATCACAGCAAATAGAGGATTCTGTGCAGCAGCTGTCTGATACTGTAGTTGAAACATCTGGAGGTCCTGTGCCTCCGTTTTTGTTGGGTTCTTTCCACGGTTCTACCTTCAGCATCTTGCCTCCTGATGCTTCTGATTATCTCTAATTACATTTTGTAGATGTTAGATCCCCTGTTTGAAAATTGCTTATCAAATTAATTTGGAATCTAGGATCGTGTTATTTGCTATCAGTGGAAGTTTTTGCTTGCTTCTGCCAGGAGCATGGGAGTGCTAGCAGAGCCGGGTCCCACTAATTAAAATTCAAGGTTTGAGTTTCTCTAGTGTGTCTAGGGCAGGGCTCCCCAATCCCAGAGCCCCGGATTGACACCAGTTCATGGCCTGTTAGAAACCAGGCCATAGAGCAGGAGGTGAGCCATGGGCAAGTGAGTGAAGTTTCATCGTATTTAAAGCCACTCTCATCTCTCACATCACCACTTCTTGTTAGGGGCTCCACCTCCTATTGGTAGGTGGGGCGCTGGATTCTCGTAGGATTGTGGACTCTACTGTTAACTGCGCAGGCGCAGGATCTAGAGCTTGTGCTTCTTTGAATCTTTCCACCGCGCCTATTCCCCTCCATGGAAAATTGTCTTCCATGAGATCAGTACCGGGTGTCAAAAACACTGGGGCTGCTAATGTAGAGCAAATGCAGCAGACTTAGTGGGAGCTCAGGTTATAGTTATTCTTCAGGACAGACTTTCAGTGTCCTAACCAAAAATAGAGAGTAGTTCGCCAGGGTCTCCATTATTAATAGGCAACAAAGCTCAACTTTTAACCTCTGGGTTTTTTGTGATTGTTGCTTGTTGTACCTGAGGATTGAACCCAGGACCTCTTCATACTCACCAAGCATGCTCTCTACCACCGAGCTGCATCCCAACCCTCAGATTTCTGAGGTTGCCAGCAACACAGCTGAGCCCCTTGGCTTCTCCTTCTGAACTAGAGTGCCCCAAACCCAGTGCTGCTCTTCTTTTTCTCTCTTTGCTCGGTATCAGCCAAATCTCAGCTCAGCGATTTCCATTTTGTTCATCTGTAACAGTTTCATTATGATTTTTAAAAAATTTTCCCTTCAGTTGTTGTAGCTGTAGAATTGGTCTAAATCACATAATCTTACATTCTCAGAGGCAGAAATCATTATTAATTTCCTAAGCTGTATTCCTAAGAGTAGAATTTCAAGGACTAAAACATGTCTGTCTTTAAGAGACAGACCACCAGATTACTTTCTACAGAAGTGTTTTTCTTATGTGAATCCTTTATTCCTTTTTTTCCCTAGTTTTCTATGAGTGTTTTAAAGACTATTCTTTTACGTACTCTAAAACCTCTAGCGCATTTTCAATTTTAGTCAGATATTTTTAAAAGTGACTTTATTTCTCCATAGTTGAATTCAGCTTACTCTCTAGTCCTCATTTTTACTGATGATGGAAAAGAAAACTAATCTTTTTATACTTTTTTTTTTTGGTACCAGGGATCTAACTCTGTTCCTTGCGCTTGCGCAGCAGGCGGCAAAACCACTGGGCTAAATCCCCGGCCAGAAAACTGATCTTTGTGTTTCAAGGCAGTTCAGTTTCTTCCAATTGAAAACTCTGTCTCTTTCAAGGCAAATGCTCTGTTACATCAGGATTCAAACATTCTGTTCTTTATAAAGCCGCTCTTCCCCCGGAACATCCTCCTTCTGCCTCTTCCCATTCCTAGTATCCAGCACCTCGGAGAAGAGGAGAGGTTCTCCTTGGGGACCCCATCACTGACTTGTCTCAGACATCCTGATCTTGAGAGTTTTGTCCCCTCCATATTCACAGCTGATTCTTTGGTCCTGAGTCCCAGGTACAATATCCATTCATCAGTGCCCTCGCGTCTTCTCATTCCTTCCATGAGCCTGATCAGTATTTTGTCACCCCTTCCCCTAGGGTACACAGCAATTTAGGATTTCCTGCATGCCAGGAGCTGCCTGTGGGCATGGAGGACATTGGTTTAGGTCCTTTTTCTGCCTGAACATCGCTCCACCATTTCTATTCATCCGCCTGGGGCAAGACGTATGCCTCCCCCAGAGTACTGGACAGGAAGCAAAGAATCCCTTTCTTTTTCCTTCTTGTCCTCAAGTCTATTTGCAAAACTTCTCTCCATGCTCCTTTATTTGATGAGCAGTAGTGCTGGCCTGAAACTCCTGGGAGAAGCCTTTCCCTTGTATCTGTCCCCTTTGCCCTCAACCAACCCGGGAACAATTCGCCCAGAAACATCCCATAAGCCAATGGTTCTCAACCCAGGCTAAACTTGAGATTCAAATGTGAATGTAGACCCATCACTTCAGAGTGTCTTGGAGTGAGCTTGGGCATAGGTTAATTTTTAAAGTTCCCCACGTGAGTTTAAGGTTTGCCAGCCTTGAAACCCACAGTCTTGTCGCAGTCTCCATTCTCTGGCTTCACTGGGAGGTCATCCTTGATATGTAAAGGGAAGATTTGGGAATCTAGAAATGCTTTTCTCTCTTTGTTGCCTGGCTCATGCACTTGAAATCCTGTTTAGCATCAACTGTCGGTTTTATAGTCACAGCAAAGAAGTCCTTTATTTCTTTCAGCCTCACTCTGACAGTCTCTGTCCATCTAAAGCTACAGCTGCCTCTTGATGACATAGCAAATCCAGAATAGAAAAGCCCACTTTATAATTCAAAATAAATCACTGTATTACTTTATTTGACTACTTGCTTAAAGCTGTTTACCATGAATGTAGCCATTAAGTTAACAAGGCCATCAGAGACCTGTGGTCTTACTTGGACTTGTCTGGGCCCCCAAAACAGTTGTTGTCATTGTATGGTCCTTGGATGAGTCCTGTGGGCCACCAATGAGGAATGTTTTTAAGAAGCAGATTTGTAACACCAGCACTCTGGGAGGCTGAGTTCCATTCATAGCACCACCAAACAGAAGTTGTTCTACATCAGTCCTGGAAGTTGGGGGCCGGGGCGATTAACACCTTTTACAGGTGAGAAGGAAGATTATCTCTCTTCCATGTCTCTCACCACCTGAGTCATCCTCTGTCCTTTTGAAAGAAACCTTCTTACAGACTGTCTGGTACCATGTTGTTCTACATTGAATCTGCCCTCCTCTCTTGGGTTCCATGGTCTAGCAGACAGATTGATCACATTTTTTAGGTCAAATGCCACATAGTGAATATTTTAGGATTTTTGAGCCAAGGGAAAAAAACAAGAATGTTATGTAGGTTCTTACAAACAAGAGCAAAGACTGATTAACACAAATATTTTGTTAACAATAATCCAAAAAGTAGGAATAGTGATAATAATTTTTTATAATCCAGATCTATTAATGTGAATAATTAAATTTTTGTTGTAAGGTACATTTTATTTCTTTGAGGCAAAAAGTTAGTGTCCCTATCACGAAATCAATTATAAATATTCATTTGTGAAAGACATTCATAGCTCTCCAGCCAGACAAAAGCAGGCAGTACAGTTTACTGATGTCTATTCTAGATCTTTCCTCTTTTTCTCGTCCAAAAACATTCACTCAGCCACATCTTGTCTCACAAGATAGCTAACCAGACTTTAAAAATTATATATATAATAATTATGAAATGCTGGTGGCTGGTAATGGCTTAATGTGTCACCACTTCTTAAGAAACTTTGTGCTCTTAAAAAATACTCTTCAAAGGATCATTTGCAAATCGGTTTCTCAAAGCCTAAAGAAAACGTGATTAGCAAAGAGCAAAAGTGTTACCCTGAGATAATTGCTTCTAGGAGACTTCTTGCTGGAAAGTTTCAAGAGGGTCTTTGTTTCAATAAAACAAGCCCAGGCAAAATCAATCAGCCAGGAAATACATTTGGAACTGGCAACTTCCATCCCCACTGGCATCTTCTGGATCTGTGAAAAATCACACTCCAGAGAGATGAGCGTTTCCTTTATCCTCAGAAAGGAAAGGCTCGTAATACCCAGACAGTTCGCTTCCCAATCTGGAGAAAGTTGTTTCGATGTGAATTATCCCAGCAACAGAAGTGAAAGTGCTACCTCCACTGAACAGAAAGCACTGGCCTTTGGGTCCTATTTTCTTGTGAGCTATTTGTGTGCTGGATACAGTGTTTGATTCTTTTAAAAGGCAGAGGTACTTACCCTTTTGGTATTTATACATATTGCAGAGGCAAATGGAACTCTGGGTATTAAATTACTGTACTGTGCGCCAGTTGAGAATTCTATTGAAGTCAGCCAACTCGTTGCCCAAAATTATATTTTTAGTGTTTAGCAGCTGCAAGTTCCCAGAAATCTTCAAAGTGGGACCACTTATTCCACCCAGTGAGAAAGCTCTTAGCTGCTTCCAGTTTTGGATGATCTGCCTGGGAAGCGGTAGGGTACCAGGCTGGGTGTGGAGGCGGACACCACAGGGTTGCTCCTGGCCCCACACTTAATTTGCGTGTGTCTGTGCTTGGCCAGGTCATGTTCCCTCTGCTATAGTTTGGATCTTAAATGTCCCCCAAGGGCCCATGTGTTAAGGCTTAGTCCCCAGGCTGCTGCTGTTGGGAGGTGGTAGCATCTTTGAGAGGTGGGGCCCCTCGGGAGTGCTGTAGGTCACTGGGGGTCGTGTCCTTGAAGGGGATTGTGGCACCTGGGTCCCTTTTCTCTTTCTCATTTTTCTCCCTGGCCAGCAAATAAGCAGTTTTGTTCCACCACATGCTCCTTGCCACTGCTATCCAGCACACCCCCACCACCACCTAAAAGCAATGGGTCCACCTGAGCATGACTTGGAATCTTTCAAACCATGAGCCAAAATAAACCTTCTGTCTATAATTTGATTGTTTCAGGTGTTTGTGAGAGTGGCAGGAAGCTGACTAATGCAATCTGTGAGCCTCAATTTTCTCAGCCATAAAATGGGGCTAATAATACCCACCAGTAGGGCTGCTTTGTGGGTTGGTAATAATTATGAATTATCCTAAGGTAGCACCAGACACATACACTGCCCAGTGAAGGGGGCTGTTGCCCTCACTGAGAAGCTCCCCCCAGATTCTCCCCTCTCTCACCCCTACCTGTCTGTTGGTCACCTTAGCATAATGGATTTGCATCCACATCGGGACCTGTTTACTAGGAGCTGGTATCAAAGGATTCACGGTATATGATGCTGTCACAAAGTGCACCAAAACAAATGAATTTGGGTTAACCACGCTACCTTTTGCCAAAGAAGTTGACGTATAATCCTCCCTGGGTATCTGAGATGGATTAGTTCCAGGCCTCCACACAGTTGTTCAAATCCATGGATGCTCAAGTCCTTTATATAATTGGTATGATATTTGTATATAACCTGTGCACCTCCTCCCCTATTCTTTAATTCACTTCTAGATGACTTGTAATACCTAATGCAAGGTACATGTTATGCAGACAGTTGTACCATATTGTTTAGGGATCAGTGATAAGAAAAATGTCTGTTCAGTACAGTTGCAATTATTTTCACAAACATTTTAAATCTACAGTTAGTGGAATCCACGCACACAAAATCTGTGAACTACCAAAATACCCAGCGCTAATTATCCCCTGAGAACAAGTTTGCAGAAATTCATACGAGGGAAACTCTAGGAATGGTGTTGAGTTTTAAATGCTTTCCTTGAAAATGGAGCTTTGAATGGGAAACTCGCCTAGTTATTGGGTGAAGCAGAGCTAAGACCAAAGAAAAGGGCAGATGTTTGAGTTTGAGCTCAGAGAGAAGTAGTGAGTTCCAATGAGAAAGGCCAGGTAGAATGAGAAAAGGATGTAAGCCCATGATACCTGGATCAAAAAACATCCACATGATACAAATTTGGAGACCTGGCCACCAGGGAACAAAGGCTGAGGGGTTACTGGGTTCTAGAAGGAAAGAGACAAGAGGTGAAAAGTGCTCAAAAACAAGAGGCAAACACCAGCACCGAAGGTGGGAACCAAGACAGCTAATTGCACAGTGCAAGGTGCGCACCTGGGCAGGAGCGCTTAACTGAAGAGGGAACAGAGTGCTCAGCAGAAGACATTTCTCCACAGGGGCTTCCTGCTCATCTGTAGGCAATGGGTCAGCAGAGCCTCCAGCTTCCAGCTCCTTCTTTCCCCAACACCTCCGGAGCCTGCTCTTCTCATACCAATATCATCACCCATGAGGCATAACTCAGGTCACCACAGCTTCACCCACAAACTATTTTTACTAAAAGACAACAAGGAAAGAGTCGACTTGTCTGCTAGGATGGAATCCCATGTTTTCTAGCCTCAAGTGCTCAGGGCTTACTCTAACAAAGTCTTCCTAGATTGCCTCCTCCTTGCTAATTGCATCAAGGAAAGAATGGATGTTCTTGACCCCTGCCCAGAAGCCTTCTCTTCCAAACACTGGCAAGGCCTTCAGAACTGAGCGTTAGATTCGGAGGGAAGAGCGGCACCATCTCTGACCTTGACAAATACAGTTGTGGGGTGTGGTGGGGTTGAAAGAGAGGAATTGGAGTCACCTGGTACACACAGCTGTTTGAAGGAAGCTGGCTCTAAGGAGACGCTGCCTGGAAGGAAATGGGTCCCAACAGGGGCCTTTGTGGGATGTGACAGCCACCAGGCATGATCAGGTCCTGAGAGGAAGCTGATCCTGAGCATTGTTTCAGGGGAGGGACTTATGAGTGAGGATCATGTGGGCTGTGCAGTTGTACAGAGGTCAAGCAGGAAGACCCAGAAACAAGTAAATGGGGCCATGTTGGGGTGTGGACATTCTCTTTAGTGTGCTGAGTTTGAGGGGGTTGGGGTTTTTTTTTTTTTTTTTTTTTTGGTTTTGAAGTGCTGGGGATTGAACCCAGGGCCTTTGCATTGAGCTACGTCCCCAGCCCTTTTTATTTTTTATTTTGAGTCAGGGTTTCACTAAGTTGCCCAGGCTGGGCTCGAACTTGCCATCCTCCTGGCTCAGCCTCCCTGAGTGCTGGGGTTACAGGTATGTGTGTCACCACAGCCCCCAGCTTGTGTGCTGTTTCTTTAGGGAATAGGAAGGGAGGTCATCAGCTAAGAGTGAGGAAGAAGGAGGAGATGCTGGAGGTTTGGGGAGGGAGAAGAGGGGGCAGCTTGGAGCTTGAAGTATGATCAAAGGGCAGTGCCAGTGACTCAAGGCCCTGCATTCAGACTGAAATCAGCCCATGTGTTGTGTTTCTGTAGCTTAGTCCAGCTGTTCACAGCGGGTGAGGAGTGGGCAGAGCCCTCTTGCTTGGCACCTCTGGGGTTTCTCCAACTGAGAGCAAAGAGAGATGGTGACACCAGGGCACCATTACAACTCCGGACCATGGCTTTGAGCTGGGCGAGGCCACTGTCAGGGGACAGGGCCAATGCTCGGAAGATCCCAGTGGGGTAGGAGGGGTGGATGTGGAAATGGGAGTGAGCTGGACAGACAGGGCAGGGCAGGCAGACTTGAGTGCTTCCGGCTGGAGAGGACAGATGAGCTTTGGTTTTCTGCTTTTGGTGAGGTATATTTTCTATAAGGCCATGTGATTCTGATTTTGTAATATAATTTTTTTTTTGAAAACAAAAATGTTGACTTCGAAGGGCAGGGAGGAGTGGGTGGATGGAGGTGGTCTCACAGAGGATGGTTTGAGATTAGGAAGTCAAGATGGACAATGGGACGTATTTGAGGAATGCTGAATGGTCCAGAGTGGCTGGGCCGTGGCTAGAAAGGAACTGAGAAGGGCAAGAGTACTAAGAAGACATTGAATATCACAGAATAGGGAGCCATGGAGGGATGTTGAGGAGGGGCAGCCACAGAGATGTCCTTTGTCACCTATGAAAGCGGAAGCATTGAAACTGAGATTGCAGTACATCTCTAGGGATTCCTGGGGCTGCCACCTCCCCTTTACTGACTCCCTCATCCTTTGCTGGCCCCCCCAGCTGGAACTGTTGTGTGTGTTACATATATTTTGTGTAACAGGAACAATAAAAGTGATTATTTTTCATTTCTTTTCTTTTCCTCTGTAGTAGAGGTATTAGGCTTTGGCAGATCCATTGACATGATTATCATTTTTGAATGATTTTGAATTGAAATGTTTGCACTAATGGTGGTAATCGCGGTTGAGTCTGAAGGACGAGCCTGTATGCAAACGTTCTAGGATTGCGTCATCCCAAAGTACTATCAACTGTGGCTCACTTGGTTGGGCAGGTGTCGAGGATGCCACTGTGGAGAGGAAATGGGGCCAGGCTTGGCTCTGGGTTTGCTGATTAAAAGGACAAGGCTCACTAACCTGCCACAGATTACAGCATGTCCCAGCACGGATTACAGCAGGCAGTGGCTCCTGCTGGAGACCTTCTTCTCCCAGACAGGGGACAGTGGTGGCTGCTCTTAGTCTGGTCAGGTGGCTGGAGAATTCCAGGTAGTCACCCCCTGAACACCAGCAACACTGCCTGGCCAAGCCCTGGGTGAGGATGTCTTTTAACCATTTAAGAGGCATGATCAAACTACACTGTGAATGTTTACATTTTTTAAAAAATGTATTACAGTAAAAGACACGTTGCCATGAATGCCCCTCAAAATCCTTCCCCTTACTTTGAAAACATTCATCCCATCATTCTTGTCTCTTTCTGGACTCCTCTTTTGTGAGTGTCTTTACAAGGACAGATAAAAAATACAGTGAATGTTGCTGCTGCATGCCCTCCAAGAAAGAGGCAGGCTGAAAAATTGTAATGTGCCTTCATTCACCTTATTCAGATCTGGCACTATGCAACTTCTGGCTCTTCCCCAAAGTCAAAATGATTGTGAAAGGAAAAGGCTTTTAATCGGTTCTGAGCATGGAGGCAACCACAACAGTGCAACTAAAAACACTCACAAAAGAGGACTTGCAGAACTGCTGCACGTGTAGTCACACCGTGTGGTCTCCACTCGGTTCATCCATGCAGCTCCTGCACCATGGGAAAAGCCCACCCTGGTGTGATGGGACTGTGAGCTTCTACTTCTGATCAGAGTGATAGGCCACCTCCTAGGGACGCCTGTTGGAGCTGCTTCCTGCCTTTCCTCCCATAGTCCCTGTCTGGTTATTCTTGACCCTGTGGCAGATTTGGACAGTGTCCTTTAAGAGATCTTGCCACATAACACCAACAGCAAAAATTACCAGTCTTTGTTCCACAGCCTCCTCCCCTGTCTTCTGGTGGCCTCTCATGGGCCCTTGCAGCCTGGCCAGCTAACCTGTGCTGGTCTTGTTTCAATAAGGAGGCCTGAGGTGACCTCGCCATTGTGCTATAAGAAATCCTGGGCGTTCTTGGGTAGAACCTGGTGCAAGGTGCTGAATGGAGCAGTCTCCTGTAGAGAGGGGCTGAGGGAAAGTCATACTGTGACATTATCCCCTTATCACCCATAGCTGAGAAGTAACATCCCGATAAAACCAAGTTACATGATAATATCAGACTGATTGACCAGGATGATGTTACCCACAGGGCAACCTGAGAAGAATCTGGAAGGAAGAAAAGCCCAGAAGTGATGAGATTCCGATCCCTCTTCTCTTCCATCCCACCCCTTTTGCTTCCCTCCCCCTCCATCTCTAGAATGTTCTCTTCCTCTCTACCGCTCATCTTTCCTCCCTTCCTTTCCTCTCCCTTCTCCCTTCCAGCCTCGCTGTCCCCTTGTCCCCTGAGGCTTCCCAGAGCCCCTTCCTACCAGGCACCCTCCCCCAGATCTGTTCACTCCTTCATTTCTTCTGCTGGGCTTAGCAGGTGCCTGCCCTGTGTCACGTGACACCGGCTCCAGGAACCACAGGGACAAATTTCAGGGCTGACTTCTCTGCTTGCAGAGAGGGACCTGGTAGGCAGATGTAGAGAAGGCTGTGCAGGACAGTTCTCCTGGTATGAATGCAAACCCTGAGTCCCACCTCTAAATCAGACTCTGTGATTCTGGGTGTGTGTGTGTGTGTGTGTGTGTGTGTGTGTGTGTGTGTGTG
>NW_004624740.1:9735300-9763463 GCF_000247695.1 Heterocephalus glaber | reverse complement strand
ATTATATTTAATAATAATAATTATACTTTTATATTTACTCTTAGTTTCTTGAATGAAGCCCAGAAAAGTTCCTTAGATCTAGTAGATGCTGAGAACTATTTGCTGAATAAATTTATTATACAAGGATGCCCATAAATCTGGAAACAGAGAGAGAGAGAGAGAGACAGAGAGACATGCAAAGGGCTTCTTGGTATTACACTGTAAGGTACCTGATGTAATGCAATATGTAGCATGTGTCAGTGGGTTGTCCCTCACTAACAGTGCAAAAGCACAGCACACTAATGCAGCGTTCCCATCCTTCCCTGCCCACATATCCTCCTGTGACATTGCCTCTCGTGGCTTTGTCTCTGGCTTTTACTATGTCAACTTGAGCCTTTAGTCTACCCCATAAGAAGCAATCAAATGGATCCACATATGCAAAATAAAATAATAATCTTTGTTTTCAGAATTCAAGGTCCCCTGGAGGCGTCCTTTCCATCTGTCCTTCTCAGTCCTCCCTCTCTGTGACGGGAGGGCATCTCCCTGCCATTTATTATTGACACCTATGGACACCACTGCTTCCCTTCCTCCTTTCTACCCCAAGCACCCCAACTGATTTTCTCCTAACGTAATGTGGAGATTGGGTCCTTTGCCTTTGACTTTTCCTCTCCATTCCCTTCACACTCAGCTTGCTTAATCTCTTCAACTTCCTGTGGTGGAGAGTGGCTATGCCCTCTCCTCTCTCTTTCTTGAGACTGCCCATGGACCTCCATGATGTTACCCTGGTGCAGTGAGAACCACTTCCCATGTGTGCAGACATCATATCAATTGGGAGACCCAGCCTTCATCCAGTCTGTGAAGGAACTGGGTTAGCCTTACATATTTCAGCTTCTCTAGTTTTTCTGCAGCTAAAAGGTGGAGATGGGAATGTAGAAATGGAAGGCCTTCCGGGAACTGATGTGACTTTTCTGGAGAAAATCACCCTCCAGAAGGGCTTCTGCTGCTAACACTCCAATGAGCTTAGCTTCTTTCTCTTCTACAGAACACCTGCCATGATTGGCTGCTCCTTCGTGGTCAACAGGAAGTTCTTTGGTGAAATTGGTCTTCTGGACCCTGGAATGGATGTGTATGGAGGAGAAAATATCGAGCTTGGAATCAAGGTTTGTGAAATGGCATCTCTTCCTCTTGATGTATTCGTGTTAGTGAGCAGAGCTGGTTAGTCGTCTTTGAGGTATTTTTAAAAGCGCCTTGGAGTTGATGAATGACAGATTCATTAGTCCACCCCAGTCCTGGGGAGGTGTTTAAGCAAAATTGTCACTTCTTCTTAGATAGAGGGACCTGGGTTTTGCCTTTCTGAAGATTGACTAATTTGTTTCATCCCTTGGTGACTCACAATGGATGTTCACCAGAGAGTTTCGTTTTTCCTTGCATCCAATTTTGTTCTCTCCTTAAATTTTCTTAAAATTAAGTGATCTCCTTGAATTAATAATTCTTTCCTGGGTACATTGATGGTTTGTGTTCATGAAGGATTTATAAGATGCCTGGGGAGGGAAGCCTCATATTCTGGGGATCCCTCATTTCTCAGAAATGTTTCTGGCTGTTGCAGAAAGAGGAGGTAGCAGAATGAGCCCATTATTGGGCTCCCAGCTGAGATCAGCTCCAGTGGCACATATCTTCCCTTCTGGGTTCTAATCACTATTTTATTTGCAAAAATAATTCTACTGTTTGTTTTTTTTAAAGTTGGAAACCACTGATGCATTCCAACCTCTCCATTTTAGAGTTAAGATAAATAACTTCCACGGGGACCAAAGACAAGAGGACACTTTTAGTACCTGATGACAAAGAGTCTCTACTGGACCAAGCTTTGGTCAGGCACCAGAACATTTCTCCTAGGCCCATCTTTGCACTTCCTAGTAGAATCTAGTTTTAGCAAGAACCTGCTAAGTAGATTTAGCAAAAACCCTACACCCTTGATGTCTGCTCGCTGTCCACATCTGATTAGGTTCCTAATCCTCCACTTTCTATCCCCACATGATGTCTGCTCCTTCTGTACTGTCTCCAGGATGAGTCCTACAGAGCCAGAATCCCCTTTAACCTCATGCTTCCTCCTAGTAATTTTCCCTCCACTGACCCCCAGTGTGCTCCTTTGCTATAAAATCCCACTTACTCGTGATATAATCAGAGTTGAGCCCAGGCTGTGTCCCTTACTACAGAATCTCATTGCCATAGCTCCTACCCCTATCACAACAGCTCTGAATCATTTCTGTCTTACTGTGCTCTCACAAGTGTCATTGAGTAACTTTTTCTTTGCTGCCAATAATCACTGAACAATAGATTTGCTACTTCTGTCTGGTGTACCCAGTACTAATACTGTGAAAAGCCAGGCTGGGTCTCTGTGTCACTGTTGTCTGTCCTGAACCTTTGTATACTTGGGCAAACCAGGGTTGCATACTTGGGAAGCAGGCTTGTTGGGAACAACTCAGGACACAACTGGAATGTTTTAGGCCTGTTGCATTGCTTCTGCCTTCCTCTGCTGCAGTCATCTTATTTTTATTCTACCCAGGTGATAACTCAGTGCGTAACTCTGAGCCCTAATCAAAGTCTGCTCTCTGCATCTGATTTCAGTGGTTTTCCCTAAATGCTCAATACCTTTAAGACACCCACTGCACTTCCCATCTGCCCCTGACCTCCCTTTTGCAGGATGAAAAGCATTGTCTCCTCATATAATGAACATCCATAGTTATGAACCTCCAGGCTATATGAGTGAGGGGGATGTTAGGGACCATCTCTGAACCCTAAAATCATTCCTTTTTCAAGACTGTAGATTCTTCTTCCTGCACTTTCAATCCAGACAGAGTTCTTTCCTCAATGGAGTTTGCACAAGACTTTCTTTTAAAGCCCCATGACTCAAAAGCCCATGATTATAGCTAATATATTTGCTAATGTATTTGTGATTCATCCATTTGGAACTTAACTAGAGGGAAAGATCTGGACCGAGCATGCTGAACGTTTGCCTACAACTTAAATTGCAACCTTCCTGCTTTCTCCTTCTTCTCTGTACCTTTGTGCCTCTTTCTCCCTTTTGTATTCAACTTCCAACATAAAATAAAATTTACTTTTTCCTATGTATATTGGTTTTCTCTCTCTTCCCTTCATTAGACTGCAAGCTTGGTGGGGCACAGACATCTGTTTCTCTCACCTTTGCATCCCAATCATGGAGGACCAAGCCTGGTCCATGGCTCAGTGGGAATTTCTTAAATGAATGTTTGAACAATTGCCTTGGAACTCAATGTGAGTAACAGCAATGAAATCGGAGAGATTGGAAGGCAATGATGGTCATATGAGAGATGAAGATATTCAAATAGCTTCTTCCAGGTACTTACTGGTGAGGTCAAGGAGCTGAAGGAAACCCTGTATGGAAAGAGTTGAGGTTTTTTAAATTTTATTTTGAAGACAAGAGAGAATGGATATCTCTATATCTTGAGAAAGGTATCAGTGAAGAGTCAGCCATTACCAGCAGAGCAGAGAGCGGGTGATGGGTGAAACACTGTCCCTGGTGAGGGAAAAGTGCAGGTGAAGAGATTGCTGGGACAAGAGGGAAGCTCTCAGATTTGAGCCACTGCAGGCTACTTCCTATGGACAACACAGACTTGGCAGCAGAAGTCATTGGCTGACTGGGGAGAAGTTGTTAGTTTCCCTGTACTCACAAAGGCATTTTCTTTTGTTTTTAACTTGGAGATTTATTTTTACTAGCTTTATTGAGCTATCATTGACATAAAATTGTACATGTTTAAGATGTATATTATATATATATATATATATATATATATATATATAGTTCACCATCAACCTAACTAGTATGCCTATACCTACATAGTTACCATTGTGTGTGGGGGGGGTATATTAATTACTTTACTGTCACTAGGAGAAAATACCCAACACTGGAAGCTTAAAGGAGGAGAGGTTTATATTGGCTCATGGTTTCAGCGGGTTCAGTATAGGGCAGAAAGCAGAGAGAGAAGAGAGGAGCCAGGGACAAGAATACACCCTTCCAGGTCACACCTGCAGTGATGGACCTCTCCAGCCAGTCCCACCTCCTAAGAGCACGTTCAGGTATGAACTCAAAATGATAAATCCACTGATGAGTACAGCACCCTCATGATCAAATCACCTTCTAAATGCCCCACTCCTGAACAAATGAGACTCGGGGAGGACATTTTATTGTATTTCTGATACTTAAGCTTCATATTCAGTAAAGGCCAAATTTTTAAAGTAGAACATTGGTGAATAGTGGCTCCAAAAAGTTGGAGAACTCCACCAAACTTAGGTACCATTTGGCTCCCTTTAATCTTTAATATTAATCTCTTTTGTGCAGAGATGTTAACCCAAGGACAGAAGGTGGAATTTAAGAGCATACAGACTTCTCCCTTAATAAGAACCTGTCTCAAAATTTAAAAAAAAAATTTTTTTAAAGGGTGGGGATGTAGCTCAGTGCAAAGGCCCTGGGTTTAATCCCCAATACTACATTTCTAAAAAGAAGGTGCTTTGTTTTGTTTTACACGCTATATTCCGTCTCCTTTGGTATTAAAATATTTTATGCTGCTCAGGGCACATATTATTTGAATATTAAATGTATTCTTAAGAGATCTCTCCTCATTGCTTGAAAAATTCAGAACTTTCTATAAATATTTATATGCAGATATATATATGATTTTCATGTAGTGTACACACATATTTACATAAACAATTTTATTTATAAGAAAGGACACAAAATCCTGTTTAACATTTTTGATGTGTATTTTCATATAATATCTTATGTTGTAGGAAAAATTTTGATATGAGAGCGGTATGTTTTCCTTTTGATTTTTGCACCTGTTTCTTGGTTATTTCTTTCACCAAAAATAGAGCCATATACGATCTTTCTTATCATTCCCAGGAATTTTTTGTTACTTCTTAATTTTATCTGGAGTACAAAATGTGCCATGAGAACAGAGGGAATATAAAGACTTCCTGTGGTTCAGGAAAAAAAAATAGTAGAGTTGACTTTAGGGGTATTTCTTGCATGAATGGCAACTTACCAGTGGTCAAAGCAATCGATAGAGTGAAGAAGAAGAGAACTTTCTGGAATTGAGAAAATAAATAAGATTAGCAATTGGGAGCTTTCTTCTTAATTCTGAGTAACATTAATCAGAAACTAGAAACCATGCATATGACAATAACATGTCTAGATTAAGGACTCCTAAATGTTAAGAGAAAAAAAGTCTCCAGAGAAGAGATAGTTTACTTTTACATGATGTAAAATCAGATGGCTTCTGATTTCTCCAATATATCAGTCAGTTTGAGAAGAAAAGACATTAACTCCTCTGAACTCGTTTAAAAATGGCTAGCACCTAGGACTGCTGAATCTTGTCAGGCAGCCATTGCTAAGGGGAAACAATGAAAAGGCTCTTTTCAGATTTTCTAAACTATCAGAAAATGTATTAGCTTAATGTCTTAGTTTCCTTTATATAAGAATCCCAAGAACTGAATAAAGGCAGAATTCCTGTGTGTGCACATTGGTTAAAATATTTGTGAAACAGATGATCCACTGTGGAAGTAAATAGGAGGACTTGTGGGTGCACAGGTGTGATGACCATTTTGCCTGGTCTGACTGGGCCTGACCCAGCCCCACACCATTCCATGGTGTAACCTCTGCAGGGACCTCTTGCTGAGTTCCTCAAGACTTCATCAGCAAAGGGTTCAAATCCTAAGTCTTCATTATTTTGGCCATGTCATGCTGCATGATGGGCAGAGGATGGATGTATTTTAATTTATACTGGATAATAATAACATTTTTAGAAAGTAGAGTTTGTGGGATGTCTAATTTCTGGCTGCATAGTTCATGATGCCTCTGAGCAACACTATACCCCTGAGGAGCAGGGGTGCCATGTTTATGACTTAGTTGAGACCAGGTTGGCACTCCTACCATCTTGCCCAGCTCAGTCTGTTTGACCTCAGCACACTAATGATCAGCAGGACTCCTCAGGGACTCAGGCCATGACAGTTCCCAAACCAACTAAAATAACCTGAGCAGTAGACTTGAACACTTGCTTCTTTCAGATCAGTCATTTAGAAGTTTTGAGCCAGCTGGGGTGGCCAAAGCCTCAGGCCCTCAAAAGAACATTGTATGAGTCACTTTCCTATCACTAGGACAAAATACCCAACACCCACGACTTAAAGGAGGAGAGGTGTATTTGGCTCATAGTTCCCAGTGGGTTCAGTCCATTGTTGACCAGCTCCAAAATAGAAATGGCACGATGGAAGGGGATGGCTGAAGAATGCTGCTCACCTCATGGTTGTCAGAAAGAAGAAAGAAGGGAGGAGCCAGGGACAAGAGTGCACTTGTCACATCCCAAGTGACCCACTTCTAACCAGGTCCCACCAGCTAAAAGCACATTCGTCTATGAACTCACCAAAGGATGAATCCACTGATGAGTACAGCGCCCCTATGATACAATCACCTTCCACAGACAGGAGACATTTTAGATCTAAACCATAACAAACATGGAATCCCCCACTCACACTGGCTTCTTCACCTCCTTTGTTCTTAGTTTTGCTACTCCCTTGCCAACAGCTAGCTTTGAGAAGCCATACTGACTGTTGCCCTGCCCAAGGCCTTGGCTCCATGATTTTGGGATTCACAATACAGCATCTGTGTTAAACAGATAGATACTACCTTTCCATTTGCCATCTTGAGACACTTAGCATGAACAACTCTGATTTTCAGTAGCCTCTTTTGGCTTTTGTCAGTCCTTTGCAGAGGGGACTAGACCACCAATTCCATTTAATTTTCTTAAATATCACATTGCACACATCTTTAGTTCTCTTTCCCCTGCTGTCATTTTGTTAGTCAGCTTTCTGTTGCTGTGTCAAAATACCTGATATAATCAACCTATAAAGAGAGAAGGTTTATTCTGGCTTGTTCTTGCAGAGGTTTCAGTCCATGTTTGGCTGACCCTGTTGCTTTTGGGCCTATGGCAAGGTAACACATCATAGAGGGTGCACTTGTTCAAGCAGAGATGCTTGTCTAGTGCCCAGGAAAAAACAAAAGAGGAAGAGACTAGGGCCACAGTCCCTTCTAGGGCATATTGCCAATAACCTAAAAACTCCCACTAAGCCCCACCCCCTTGAGGATTCACCACTCCCCATAGTGCCACACTGGGGATCGAGCCTTTTAATATATGGACCTGTGGCAGATATTTAACATCTAAACTGTTGCAGTTATAGTTTGATATAAGGCATGGTCTGAAGGAGATCATCTTTGGTTATGTGTGTGTCTTCATAATACAGAGTTAGAATTTATCTCTGTTAGAACTCAGGGCAAATTCCCTGGTCTTATCAGGGACAGCATAGACCTTGAGATTTCACAGAAGGGTCATTAATCTAGATGAATACATTATGGGTGGCCTATGGTTTAATTGAATACTTTTCAAGGTAATGGAGGCTTGGCGAGTACTTTCTCTACTCTAGCAGACGCTTCCCCTGGGAATTTCAGTCAGTAGGCTTGGTGGTATCTCCATGAAATTTATGATCAGACCATCTATTAAAAAAGTAATTACCAATGGGATAAATCTGTGAAGACAGGAAGGCACATACTATGGTAGAATTAAGAGAATATCACCTGGGGAGAGTGTCCTCAAGGAACTGTTATTTTAAAACTTTTTAAATGAGTCTTAGATAGTCAAAGAAGTGATTCTTTAAATGTGAGTATTCCAGGCAGAGAGAAAAGCATATGCAAAGATTGGAATGCTGAGAGGGGAGTGGGTTCTGGGAACTGCAAGAATTTGGGATGGCAGCAGCAGAGAAAGGAGAAGGAAAAAGTGTTGGAGGCAGCAGCAAAAATCTCAGGTCCTAGTTTATGGAGGATTTGTAAACAAGAATTTGGATTTTTCTTAGGTATCATTGTGTCAGCTTGTCACAACTACAGTTTCTGTTACTGTAGTGACAGCAACCTGACAAAATATCTGAGATAAACTTAGAAAAGGGTTATGTTGGGTCCAGTTCTTGGGAGTTTCAGCCTATAATTGATTAGCCCTGTTGCTCTTGGGCTAGACATCATGGTAGGGACCATGTGGCAGAGCAGTTGTTAACCTCATACTCAGAAAATGAAAGGGAAAAGGAGGATGAAACCAGGGTCCCCTCTGTGGGCATTCCTCCAGTCACCTAAAGCATCCCACTAGGACCTACTTCTCGAAATCACCATCACCTCACAATAGAGCCAAGCTGGGGACCAAGCCTTAACTCATGGGCCTTTGAGGGGACATTGCAAATCCAAACTATAACAACCACTGTGGACATTTTAGATGGTTGGAGAGATGGATGGATGGATAGATAGATAGATAGATGGATAGATAGATAGATTAGATAAGTGACTGATACATAGTCTCATGAACCCGTCACTCACCTGCTTTGAAGGAATTTAAGGAGTGATCAGACTTTCTTTTTAATAAAGAGGTCATTACTACTGCCATGTGGAAAATGGACTATAAAGCTACATACATGCCAGAGGAAAAGTTGATGAGAGAGAACTTGGACTACAATTGAGGAAGAGAAATGGACAAATTCAGAAAGTAGAAGAGAGGACACCTGGAGATTGAGCATAAGGTGAAGAAGGGAAGTGGGGTCAAGGCTGAGCAACTGGAAGATGCTGGTGCTATCTCTTCAATGAAGAGCACTACTGGAGGAGGTTTGGGAGAAGGTAAAAAGATGACACCATCCATTGTAGTTTCTTCCATTTTAGTGTCTCCAGTTTCTGAAACACTCCTATCTATCCTGAATGTATTTCCATGCATGCAGACTAAGCTAACGACAAACAACTAAGCCTGAGACAGACTTGAATTTCTTTGATATATGGATTATGCTTGAAGTCTCAAGAACGAAAAGGTTTTCTAGAGGAAAAAGAAGGGAGACTAGACTAGAGCCCAGGGTAAAAAGCAACATTGCATGCATGGAAGGAACATCTGGAAAGGAGACTGGCAAAGACTGAGGCAAGAAAGAGAAAAAACAAGAGGGCTGGGTTTGTGGTAACTGAGCAGAGCTCATAGTGAGTGCCCAGCGTTGCCCCTTAAGCAGTAGGCTGAAGAAGATTGAAGCGCCCTTTAGGAGGTTCAGCTGATAGAACATGATGGTTAATGAATGTGAGGAGTGAATGGGAGCACAGTGGTAGGGACGCCCCCATTATTGAGCAGTGGGGTGGATTCACTAGGTCAAGAACATTGACAGGGAAGGTCTGTAGGCAGGACACTGAGAAGTTCCATCCTAGGAATATTGAGTTCCAGCAGTAGCAAACTTCTGTGACCTCACAGTGACCTCACAGTGAGATGTCAAGAAAAAGCAGGAGTAGCATGAGATCCCAGCCAGGAGTAGGTTTATCATTACCTTCTGAGGCATGCTGACCCAAGGTGCTTAGGATATGGGCTGACTTAAAGGAAATAAGGTGTTAGGATGTGGTGATGCCTTTTAAACTTTTATAATTTATTTATCTACATTTATTTATTTATTTATTTGGAGACAAGGTCTCACTAAATCACTAAGTTGCCCAGGCTGGACTCAAACTTGGGTTCCTCCTGCCTCAGCCTCTCAGAGTGGTGGGATTACAGGCATATATCATCATGCCTGGCTGTGATTCCCTTTATAGTTTGAACTGTTGGATTACAGGAGGTCTTTGCTCTCATAGGGTAACCTAAAGAATTAAATAGGACATTAATATGTTTTTTAATTGAGGACCATTCATCCTTTTTTCCTGACATATTTCTGGAAAGATATTCCAATAACTATTTTGAAATTTTTTAAAAAAAACAGTTTACAGCTTTCACATCTCTGTTCCAGATGTGCACTTTAGACAAGTACGTGTGTCTCCCAGTGTCTCACCCAGTCCTACCCTTTTGCTTCCCAGGAAGAGATGTTGAGGCCCCACCCATCTCCCTCTGGAGCCATGCTGACGAGCCACCTAGCTGTAAAAATGAATCTGCAGTGGCACCTTTTTCTTCAGCTTTCACTGTGACACATCATACTCAGCCTTGGTGCAGAGCAGTGTTTTATTGAACATGGAAAGAGCAGGAGAAAGTGATTTTAAACAGTCTCTGGCATTAGGCAGCAGTACCATTTTGCTATCTTTATTAAAATATATTGCTACAGTCTTAAAGACAAGTAGCAGATGAATATAGGAAAGGAATGAAAACACATATGCAATACTCTTGCATGTTCATGCATGTGTGTGTGTGAACAAACATACATGAACACACACACACCCCAAACATCCCTCCCTCTGGAGGCCTTTCAAAGATGGGCAGAAATGTGACATCAGCTGTAGTGTAAAGTGTCTTCCCTCTGTATTGTTTTTAAAATTCCATAATGTCAGATATTTGTGAACAGGCTGGGAAATCTACCCTGAATGAATGAAGGGATTTAGATTATTTTATTTCTTACTCTTTTTACCCCCTCAGAGCAAATAGAGAAATGAAGAATTCAGTCATCCCATTTTACGTTAATTTCTTTTATTTTGATTCAACATTGTATCATGTAAAATTTGAAACAAACACTAAAATAGAATAGTATAATGAATCTAAATGTACTAATCATTCAAGTTCAATGAGTGTCAACATTTTTGCTATTTTTTTTTTCAGTAACTGCTTCTTGGCTTTTTAAAAGCAAATCCTCAGGCATCATATCATTCCACCTATAAATACTTTTGAGTACATTACTAACATATGAAGACTTTTTTAAACATAGGCTTAACATAACATTACACATAGCAAAATTTAATATCCAGTTCACATTTTCTCAAAATTCTGTCAAAAAACATATGTTTTTACAGTTGCTTTATCCAATTAAGAATTCAAGGGCCTGGGTAGCTCAGTGGTGCCGTGCCTGCCTGGCAAGCACAAGGTCCTGAGTTTGATCCCTGATAGCAAAAATAAAAATTTTAAAAAAAGAATTCAAACAAAGTCCACCCACATGTTGCATGTAGTTGATATGTCTCCTAAGTATCTTCTAATCTACAACATTTCCCTTTACCTATATTATTTTCATACCTTTCATCTGTTGAAGAAACCAAGTCATTTGTCCTATGGAATTTTGCACCATCTGGATTTAGCAGATTGATACCTCTTGATGTCTCTAAATTGTTCCTCAAACCCCCAGTTGTCTCTAAGCTGTAATTAGACCCTAGATCTAGGAGAGCTAATTAATCTGATTAGGCCTTTCCTCCCTTTTTCTTCCTTTCATTCATTCCTCCTTTCCTCCCTCCTTCGCTTCCTTCTTTCTTGGCAAGAATAGTTTAGGTGATCCGATACTATAAACTTCAAATCACATCACATCAGGAGATACCATAATGTCTGGTTATTTTGCTTTCAGCAATGCTAAGATTCAACACTGGTTGCAGACGTTGTCAGCCTGATTGATCCTCTATAGAGCTCGCCATCAACCTTTCACCTAATTAATGGTTTTAGCAGCCACCTGCGATCATCACCTTCCTCCATTATTTCATTAGTGCCTACGAAATGGTGATTTTTAAAAAGACTGCATTCATTCTTCACTTGAAAGCTGTAATTCTTTTATTAGAAAGAACTTTCCTTTTCAACTCTTTGGATACTCTGAAATACAATTCAAACAAAAAAAGCAGGGTAAATGCTCCATGCCTTCTTTTAAACATTTTTAGAAAAAGGACTTGATGCCATAGCAACCTCCCAAGATGACCAATGAGGTTGTTGGAGTCTTTCTTCAGGTAATATTATAAACTCAAAAATTGTTTTAAATATATATTTTGTGTCTAAATCCATTAGAGTCATTATTCATTTCCCTCTAGTGTATGTGTGTTTTTATTAAGGCATAATTTAATACAATAAAATTGTACAGATTGTCAGTCTTCAACCTGAGGAATTTCACTGTTCTCTATACCCCAGTGGTCACTTTCCAAAATAAAATATTGAACGTGATTTGCCTGAGAAAACCCAAATTTTCCCTTTTCCTGTTAGTCCTTTCTGAAGCCCCAACCCTTCCACCCCAGTCAATCATTTTCTGACATTTTTCACCATAGATGACTTGGGTCTGGGCCAGAATGTCACATAATGTAATCACACCTTATCTACTCCATGACAGCTGGCTTCTTTCAACTAAAATAATGTTTTTGAGATTCTTCTTTGTCATAGTTGTGTGCATCAGCTACTCATTCTCTGTTATTGCCTTCAAGTACACATTCCATGGTGTGAAAACACAATAATTGGTTTATTCATTTTCTTGCTGTTATGGTTTATATCTGGATGTCTCCCTAGTGCCTCAGGGGCTTAGAGGTGGAGCTTGTGGAAGGTGATTGGATTATGGGGGTCTGGTCAGAAGAGGCAGCCACTGAGGTTAAGATATCTTCTTTCTTGTCTCTGTCCTTTGGCCTTTGCATCCTGGTTGGTGTGATGTAAACAGCTTTTCCTCTGCCAGCTCCTTGTGCCTTGGAGCTAGCAGACAATGGACTGAAACCATGAAACAAAATAAACCTCTCCTCCTTTACTTTGCAGCAGTTGAGTATTTTGTCCTAGCAATGAGGGAAGTGGCTAAAGACGCTTGCTGAGGGATACTTGGATTGTTTTCCGTTTGGGACTGTTATGAGCATTCACCTAAAATCTTTGTGAGACATATGTTTTGTTTCACTTGGGTAAAAACCTAGGAATTGAATCACTGGGATATCTGGAAAATATGTGTTTCATTTTTAAAGAAACTGTCAGGCAGGCCTCCAAAGCACCATATAAGAGTTCCAGGTGTTCCACATCTTTGGTCGTGTTTGGTATTGTCAGAATTTATTTTAACAAACTTAGTAGCTTTGAAGTGCTACCTTAGTGTTGTTTTAATCTGCATTTTCCTGGTGACTGATCATACTGATCCTCTTTCCTTGTACTTGTAGGAAATTTGAATATCTTCTGCCTATTTTTAAACATTATGTTGCTTTATTTTATTGTTGATATGTAGGGTTCATTGTATGTACTCCGGATACAATTCCTTCTTCAAATATATGCACTATGAATATTATTTTTCCAATCTGTGGCTTGTCTATTCATTTTCTTCTTTGACTTCCACTAGAAGCTTTATGGTTCTGCCTTTCACATTTAGGTCTATGATCCATAAAGGCTCTGAATCAAACATAAGAGGATACCTCACAGAGGAAAATACCTTTCTGGAATAGACACACACACAAATTATTAATTAAAGAAAAATTAATAAATTGGACTTAATTCAAACTTATACTTTCAGCTTATAAGCATGTAACCATTGAAAACTGAAAGAGTGACCCCCAAACCCAGCCTACAAGGTAACTTAGATTCCAGGACCAGTAACACAGCAAGAGGCCCCAGAGCACATGGGACCCCAGGTTTTCATGAAGTAGGACTTGTCCCACCTTCAACCCAGAGCACTGTGCTCTTAGTAAACAAATGGGAAGGACTCAGCGCACACTGGCATCACTTTCACGGAAAGGACCCTGCAGTGCAGCCTAGTGCACCCAAACCAGTATGCGCTATATGTTTTAGTGGATCATGTTTAGCTTACCAATCTTAAACTATAAACACATTGAGAGCCCAGTTCCATCATCCAAGTGAAAGATCTAGCTCTTATCTCTCACTGGTCTATTGAATCGCAGGTTCTGAATGTGCCCTGATTAATGTAACCAAGTGTGCTCTTTAGAAAGCATGACTTACAGTGCAGTGAGATTTATTTTTCTTAATAGTTTAATATACCATTAATTAATATAACATAATATGCCATTATGTGGTATGCTGTACTTTAACCAGCCACTGGATGCTTGTTGGAAATTTACTTACAAATCATGAACATATAAGTGAAATTATGAAAAAATGAATAGCCAAGCCACCAATTGGGAAAAATTCACAGTGCCTATATCTTATCTAGAATATACATTAAAAATCCTAAAAGTCAAGAGAAAATAATGGCAACGGGGGTTCACAGCCATTGTTGCAGAACTTCCAACAAAAATGTCCATTCTCCTGTTGTCTGTTTCCCATCTCAGACCTGAAATCAGTGATTTCTCTAAGGAGCCTTCATTCCTTCTAATGAGAAATGATATTTAGAGACCAGAGTCTTACCAAGGAAGGTGCTCAATGCTATTGGATCATTGTATCTAAGGCTTTGCAATAAATGGAGCCATACTGTACCATTTTAGGGGAGAGAAATATAAATCATCAGTTTATACAAATATCTCCAATTCAAATTTATGATTACAGGATTACAAATCTTTGATCTTATATTTACTTTCCTTGAAAGTCTTCATTCTTATTAGCGTAATTTCTTATTTGCTTTCTCCTACTATATATAAATAATAGTTTGAGTATAAAAATACCAGCCAACATGCTGACTAAATGAAGTTTAATGTTTCTCTGTGGTTCCATTTTGTTCTTTGAATATATTCCACTAGGAGTGGTTAATCAACAGTCTGTTTTAAAGCTATTTAAAGTGATTTTTTTCTGTGTAGTCATGCCAACCTTTCTTGATATTAGAGTTACACAACAATGTACAATCAAGTTCATTTTTTTCTTTTCCACTGAGGTTGCAAATCAGTTCACTAACTTCTCGTGACCTAAAGTTTTAGCTTTTACCAGTCAGTCTGTGTAGTCATAGGACTGTGCACCAAACACTGTTTTAGGTTGATTTCTACCTAGCATCCTCTCAGAATTTCAGTCCTACAACACCCAGCAACTCATACTGCCAGAGAATCTGCAGGTCTGGACTTTGCCGTAGGTGCCTTTGCTTTGTGTATAAATCTGTACCTATACTGCATGACTTTTGGCGGGAATAAGCACCCAGTCCATAGAAATCGTCAAAGTTAAACTAAACTTTGGGTTCCAAAGCTGAGCAAGAGAGAACTTTCACTGTGGCTGAGCTTGTATATCTGAATAGCTGAAGCTCTGTGATTATTGTTGTTGTTGTTATTGCCAAATCATTGAAGAAAAACAATCTAAGAGCTTCCAGGCGGGCATAAGGAAAAAATATCTCCTCCCCTCCTCCCCACCCAAATCTTCCTTATTGCTGTCTTACTCAATTTTTGGTTTTTATAACTGAATACCATGCACTGAGTGATTTACAAAGACTAGAGCTTTACTTAGTTTGTGGATCTAGAGGCTGGGACGTCCAAGAGCATGGTGCCAGCATCTTCTTGGCATGTGGTGAGGCAAGAAAATCAGAAGTTCAAGTCCCACCTGGGGAACGTAGTGAGACCCTGCCTTAAAATAAAAAATAAAAAGGTATGGTGATGTGTGGGTCCCCAGCACCACAAGAAGATGAAGAAGGAGAAGGAGGAGAAAAGGGTGGGGAAGAGGGAGGGGAAGGGGAAGGGGACAAAGATGAGGGGAAAAAGAAGAAATAGTGTCAGAGCCTTTTGCTAGGTCACAGCTGCAGGCCTGAAGTGCTTCACATGCCAGGCCTCCTCGTATGTCACTAGTTCCATCATGTGCTCCCTTCTGCCATGACCTCATCTGATTCTGAATGCTTTCCAGATGCCCCGCCTCCAAATACCATGAACACAGAACTTTAGGTATCAAGTTTTAACATGAGTTTTGGAGGGTACACACGGCCAGACCACAGCAATGGTCGAGGCCAAATCAAATCCTGGTGTGACCAAAGCTGACCCAAAGACTAGAAAGAGCCCATATAGGAGTAGAGAGAGCAGCTCCTAAGATTCTAAAAATGGGAAGAGAGTGTTTGTGGAGGTAGCAGAGGATGGGATCGCAGCAGGGGACAGGAAAGAGAACCGAGAGGAAGAGGCACCCACAGGCTGGAGCTCCTCTGTATCTTCACTGAGCAGCGCATTCTTCCATTGTGTGCACAGTTAGTCTGCACTCGGTGTGCTTAGCTAAGGAGACTAGCGAGTGGGTGCAAAGTCTGAGAAAGGGTTCCCACAGAAGTCATTGTATATAAATGTCACAGACCAAGAAGGATGTAAAAGTAATACTATTATTCTTCTGCTCTTTATTTATACTTTGCATTTCTCATACAAGAGAAAACATGCTATATTTAAACTTTGTGCCTGAGTTATTTCGCCTACATTATGATCTTGAGGTCCATCCATTTACTGACATATGCCTCAAGTTTATCCTTCTTTATGGCAGAGTAATACTCCACTGTATACAGATATTAGGAAATAGGGAGATCTTTTCCAATTGGGAAGGGGCACAGGAGTGGTAGAGAGCAAGGGGGGATGGGAGAAGAGGAGAACAAAAGAAAGAATTAGGATGTGTTAATGGCTGGGGATTTAGCTCAGTGGTTCCGCCACCTGCCTTACAAGCACAAGGTCCCAAGTTCAATCCCCAGTACCAAAAAAAGGATGTGTTGTGAAGTGTCTAAACTCCCCATGACAAATGTAATCATTTTGCTCTGCAGACGTGTACTACTCAAATTTTTTTCATGTGATACTCACCAGGGAGGTGGCCGACTGAGGGAGGCTGAAGCAAGAGAATCACAAATTCAAGTCTTACTTGGGGAACTTAGTGAGATCCTGTTTCAAAATAAAAAATAAAAAAAGGCTGGAGATGTTTGGATCCACAGGATTGCAAAAGAATGACAAAGGGGAAGAAGAGAGGGAGGTGAAAGGAAGGAGCGGAAGATGAAGATGAAGAAGAGGAAGAGGAAATACCGTTAGAGCGGGGTGCATTGGTACATGCCTATAATCCTAGAACACTAGGAAGCCGAGTCAGGAGGATGATAAGTTCAAGTCCTGCCTTGGGAGTTTAGCAAGACCCTGTCTTAAGATAAAAGATTTAAAAAGATCTAGGGAGGTAGCTCAGTGTTAGCAAGCCCCTGGGTTTGATCCCCAGTACCACAGAAAAATTTAATACTGTTGAATGGCACAAAGATTGCACCAGATGCAATGCTAGGCATTTTACAGGCACTATATTATTCAGTTCTCATGAGGATCCTATGAATCAGTCCTTATTGATCCCATTTTACAGATGATGATACTGGGATGGACAGAAACCAAATAATTGGTCCAAGATGTGACAACCAATAAATAGAAGAGCCACGACTCCAGCCATATCTGTCTGGATCTACTATTCTTATGAAGTTCCCATCTATTGCTTGGAATATGTATTCAGCAGCACCCCTCATTGTTATACCATGTGGGTAACTATGACAACACTCAGATACACAGTGATATAGTCGCATAACAGGTACTCAGGATACTACTTGTATACAAATACATCCCATAAAACAATCCTATTTGTAATAAACAGGCTGTTCATAATCCTTATGTAGACAGACAGATAACGTGTTCATACATATCTTTCATGTAATACACTATCTCATATACAGAGAACTGTAGTTATGTAATAAACAAAAATGTGTTTGAAACAGCATGAAATTGAATTTCCTCATCCATAAATTTTGTTATATTTATGTCTAAGTTATAGTTCAAGAAACAGAACTGCGATGTTGATATTTTTATAAATGGTGTCTAATGTATTTCTATTAGGAGAGATATATTTGCTGTGCTCAAATGTATTATCATAATAGCCAAACCATTTACTCTACCACTGGAAATTGTGTGGTTATTCTGTTTGGAATTTCACTTGCCTGCTCCTGGCCTGCCAGATCTATTGTAAATTATTGTAGGCATCTGTGAGTTATTTTATAGGAAGCATCCATCTATTTTTACAACTCCAAAACGTCTGTCACTTGCATTCATCTCCCTGGGAATAAAGCAATAATTTGATTCTCTATCAATGTGAACCTGAATTTACACCATCCTCTGGAGTTGGGACTTTAGTGATGTGGGTGATTTATGGCTCTGTGCTTCTGGGGCAGGGGACCGGAATGTGGCATCCTGCTGTGTTTGTTGTCATTTTTCACTATTTCCATACAAAAAGGAATGCAGCTCAACCTGTACTTTTCCACTTAGGGTGTGACTATTTTGCTCCCTGTCATTGTCAGCGTGTTAAATGCTGGACCACAAACAATAGCCGCAAGGGTCCTGAGTTTGTCCTTATAACCCTGAACCTGCACGTTGAGTATGTGTGAACAAGCCAGGGACACTGTAACGTGCTCAGCCTTCAGGGACTCCTGGTACAGTTGCTTAAACTTTCAGGGCTTCAACAGCAAAGAGGCTTAGTGTCTGATGATCTCTTGTGCATCTGTAGCCCATCAGGCAGGCCAACAGTATCCATCTTTGAAGTCCCATTTTTTTGCCCACTGGAGATGGGACTAATAAATTAGTCTTTTATCCCCTTTTCCCCTGCTCACTTGAAAAGGAGGGAGATATCCCTTTATCAGCTACCCAAGATCCTAAGGAACCAAGGCTATTTGGCTATTTTTGCTTAGAACTGTGGATGCTTCTAGGGCCAGGAAACTTGGCTGTGAAAAGACCGAATTATCACGAAAATGAGAAGGTTGGAGGACACAGAGTGAGGTAATCAAAGCTTGAATGAATAGCCAGAAAACTGTAGTGCAAGGGAGGTGAGAAGGAGAGAGGGAGGGGAAAGAGAGAGAGAGAGAGAGAGAGAGGAGAGGGACAGTCAACCAGGGCAAGCAATGTGTAGAGCATTCTGGATGAACACCTGAAACAAGTGGGCTCAAACTGGTGCCGGGGTTGCCTTTCACATGCACTCTACAGCCTGATACTGGGGTGGACTGGCTGTACTAGATAAAACAACCCATCACTCAGCAGCAGAGCCCACTGTGGAATCTGGATTCATGCATGAAAGTGCCCCTTATAACACATTACCATACTCTGGATCTGAGTGGTTTGTGCTAGGGGCTGTTCTTGATGGGAACCACTTGTCCTTGAAGATAGTTTCCTAAGTATTACATGCTAGCCTACCTCAGCGAGAAAACTATGTGTGCCAGAGGCCTTCATTATTGTGGGAGCTCTTCTTCAAGCTACTTAAAAGAAATCTAAGTGGATTGTGGTGATGAGTTTGCCAGGTTTGACTCTCATCTTTGAAACCACCATCCATATTGTTTAGAAGGTCACAGGTGGGGACATTTTTCAGTGTACAGCCACATGTACCCACTGTCTGCTTTACAGAAAACAAAATGGCACCCCCTTTGACTATTTGTAATTAATTTCACTTATCGCTTTTTAAAATCTCAAAGGGAAACCCATTGTACATTTGTCAACCTGATAAAGTATTCAAGCTATGTGTTGCCACTGTGTGACAGAAATGGAAAGAATTAGAGCCTCACATATTTTCTGAAGCTTACATTCATGCTTTTTTTCTAACCTCTTTTCAAGGCACACTCAGATTCCATTTCTCCTACAAGGAACAGCCATGTCAGAAATTACAAAAGGCTCATTCTATGGATGTAAAAGAGGCCAAAGAAATGTACAGATTTCTGTGAAAAGCTATCATTTTCTTTTTCAAATGTGTTTTACCCCCCACTGATGCTCATACCAAGTTCTCCCTTTTTTGCTCACTCAGGAAATCAGCTGGTCTTTGGGGCTTAGAATGGTGATGGGAAATTTGGGGCTTTTTGTTTTCAGAAAGTTCTTGAGGGAAAACTACCCCAGGCACAAGATGAGTGGACTGGCTGAGTCTGAGTTGGCTACACTCTGGGCAGCAGGATGGTGCGCTGAAGTCCCTTAGGCTGCTTCAAGACCCAGAATACAGATCTGGCAGGAATGGGTGAGAAAGAATTTCTTGAGAACCAGATGGAGGAATGAGATCAGCTAGAGAAGGTTAGTCAGTGTTCAAGGACCAGCTGTGTAGCAAATCACTCAAAACTATCAATTATTTTATTATCTCCCCTGTGCATCAGGAATCCAAACAGAGAATAATGAGTTACAGGTTGAATTGTATCTCTGGAAAAGGATATGTTGAAGTCCTAATCCCTTGAGCCTGTGAATTGGACCTTATTTGGAAATAGTCTTTGCAGATGTAATCAAGTTAACATGAGGTTCTTCTGGTTGACCTTCATCCAATATGACTGATATCCTGATAAGAAGACACGTATGTACAAAAAGAAGGCCATGTGACAACAGAGGCAGAGATTGGAGTGATGCAGCTGCCAGCCAAGGACTGAGGGCCCCCACCATGAGGCAGGAAAAGGACAAGGAAGGATTCTACCCCATGGGTTTCAGAAGGAGCTTCACCCTGCTGACACCTTGATTTTGGACATCTGTCCTCCAGTTGTAACAGATGACACATTTATGCCATTTTTGGCTACCAATTTGTGGTACTTTGTTTTAGCCCTGAGAACAAATCCAATGAGGATAAAGATCTTGTTCCATGAAGTCTGGGCCCCAGTTGAGAGGAATTAAAGGATGGGCACTGGGATGTGTGGTTTGTTCATTACATGTCTGTTAGCTGATGCTGACTGTCACTTGGAACCTCAGCTTGCCCATTGGGTAGAATACCTCCATGTGGCTCTGCTAGTGGTCTCTCTGGGTGGGCTCCTTTCAGCATTTCCATAGCTACCTTCCAAGAGCAAGCATCTCAAAGGACCCAGGTAGAAGCCACATCACCTTTTATGACCTCACATTGGAAGTCATACAGTGTCACTTTTACCATAGTCACAATTTGGAGGGAGCCCTAGATTCAAGAGGATTCAAGAGGAGAGAACATAATCCTCACTTCTCAATGAACATAACATCAAAGACTCACTACAGAAGAGCATGAGGAGTGGGAGAGATAGTTACAGCAATTTTTGGAAAATCCAATGTACCACAGTGGAGAAAGCACTGCCACAGGATTGAGTAGATTTGACAGTCTCTATCCAAGAGGAAGGGTTGGGAGAGTCTGTCTTCTTTCTCTTTTAACTCTTGCATCTCCTTCACAGATCATCTCTGCTTCTACATGGGGTCCTCACAACATTTTCTGTTCTCCCAGCCAAGAAGAAACTTAAGTTCAGTTCAATAAACGTGTCCCAGTCTTGTGTGCAGGGAAGCAAGTTAAGCCATGGGTCAGGCCCTTTGTTCATCAAAAGGAAAAGTTGCTGGCCCAGCAGACATAGCACATGGAGGACACAGTCGATGAGCTGCTCACTGTAAGGCGAGACCAAGGTGGTTAGTGCCATAGGTCCCATGGAAGCATAGAGTTGAGGAACTAACTAGGACACCAAAAGCTTTCCTGGCCCAGGTAGTGGGATTAGCCCCATTTCAGGATCCGGCTGCAACAGGACCACACTGCTTGGCAATATGGCACTCATACACATCTTCTGCCCCTAGTGTTTCACTGTGCCTTCAATTCGTCATCTCCCTGTCCTTGACCTTCATCTTTTCTCATGATCCCCTAAACTCTGCAGCAATAGCTTCATTTCTTACTATGAGAAGAGATGTAGCTTTCTCAGAAGACAGGAACATTCCAGAAGAGTCATGTCTCTCTGATGATGCCACTGGCTTTTCTCCAAAGCAGCAAAGTAGGTCATTGATGTGCCATGGCTGACAGCTGGTTCCTTTGGTCAGCAAGAATGCGAGTGACACTCCCATCATGTCTGTGTGGCTCTCACACATGTGAAGAAACAACAGCTGTGTTTATCAATTCTCTCATCTGATTTGAGTTATTTATTTCCATTGTGACCCATTTGGGTTTGTCTGGATGCCTTTTTTATTCATCTTCGGTGTAGTAGATTTAAGATAGAAAACTTGGGAGATGCATCTCTAGGAATGAGAGGCCTCAAGGAACTTTCTAGAAATATTTCAACATGGAATTAGAGGTGAAAAGAATCCTATAAAAATGCCTCATGTTCAGTCAAGTCAACAAATATGTATTGAGTGTCTAATATGTTCAGATAATTCTGTGATACCTGGGTAGTCAGAAGTCTCTGATGTTGTGGATATGACACAGTAAGCAACTAAAACCCTCTCAAATAGGCAGTAATAAATTGGGGAAATGATCTGAAGAGAGTGTCCTGAGCTCTATAGGGAACAATAGGATCTGGATGGCGATTTGGAGCACTGGTGGTCAAGGATGACTTCTCTAAGATAGGATATTAAAGCAGAGCCTGAGGGGTAAGGAGATAGCCTGGGAGACCACAGCCATGAATGTTGCAGAAGGACAAGAGGACTCACAGGGCCCTCAACGTTTGGAAACAAGCAGGTTTGCTGAGCTCTTGAACCTAGGGAAGTCCTGTGTGGCCATGCAGAAGGAGTCAGTGCAGTTTGAAAGCAGTGAGGTTGGAAGGGCATGAAGCAGCCAGGTCTTGTGGGCCTCATGGGCCACCACGAACCCTGGAAACCATCCCAGCTTAATGGAGTCCCACACGGGGTCAAAAGAAGCTTGGGTGTGAGGTGGGGAGAGAGGAGACGTGCTAGGCAGGCTCACCAGGGAAGCCTGAAGAGCAGCTCTGATGGGCTTCGCGCTCTTCTAAAGGTTGGTGCTGCCCTCTGACACCAGCATCAGTGGGGGTCTGGAAGATGCCTGCCTGGGGAGAGGCCGCCAAAACTTGGGGCCACCAGGGCCAGTGAGGCTCATTGGCCAGGGAGTGCATCTTAGCTAGTCCTGGGAAGCTCTGAGTCCCAGTCTTGTTCCCCCACTGCTTCATCCTCAGTGATCTGAAGGGATACTGTATCTTCCTCCTGCCAAAGCAGTCCTGAAAGCCAGCCAGATGCTAGCTAATTTTTTTAACAGTACTGGGGGTTGAATCCAGGGCCTTTGCACTGAGCTGTATCCCCAGCCTTTTTTATTTTTTGAGACAGGATCTTTCTAATTGTCTTAAGTTTCCCAGGCTGAGCTGGAACTCAAGATCCTCCTGCCTCAGCCTCCCTGAATGCTGGGATTATAGATATACCTGGACCACTAGATGGATTTTAAAGAGGCCATTGCTTCTGCCTGAGGTGAAGTCCCTTGAGGACGCTAGGGGCCATCCATTAGAACAGAATTTCTTGCCTGGACACCATTGACTTTTTCATGTGGGAAATTCCTGAGACAGAGAGAGGGGGGTGGGGAGGGAGAGAGAGAGAGAGAGAGAGAGAGAGAGAGAGTGAGTATTGGCCAGGGTGGGACTTTGTGTTACAGGATATTTGGCAGCATCCCAACTTCTACCCACCAAGTATCAACAGTGCCCTTTCTATCACTCGAGTTGTAACAACCCAGAGTATCTTCAGGTATTGCTACATACCACAGGGAAAAGAAGAGGACAAAGCCACCCTTAATTAAGAATCACTAATTTAGATTATGCATTTTCGAGAGGTAGTATGGCCTCCAAGGAGTCCTTGGGAGTCTGAAAATTCTTCCATATTGTAATGTTGTGCAGTCTTCCAAACAACCACAGCCTGTAAACAAGTATACAGGACATCCATCCATGGTATTAAAATTCCACAAGGGAGGAAGGCAGTTAGGAAAACAAATGTCAAATAAAAGCTCCTGGGGAAGGAAGTAATATGAAACAGGGAGGAGAAACACTGATACAGAGCAAGAGAGAACCAGTTTTTCTGGAAAGTTATAGGACAGGAACCTGGGCCCTAATGGGGAACCGAAGCATACGTTAGGGAAGGGATCAGCCATGGACAAAAGGGACCAGGGAATAATCCTCACGGCGAAAGTCGAGGATGACTGCTCACCATGCACCAGGGGTCAAGTGGTCTGAGTGCTCACAGCAACGCGGTATGAGATTTTATTGTTTCCCACTTTGTGAATGGGAAACCGAGACATGCGGTAAAGTGAGTGATCAGCAGAGTCAACAAGAAGTTAGGGTCCCAAGCCTGTGTAGGTCAAGGCTCAGCCGTACTTGGAGGAACAGGGCCTACAAGAGCCATGGGAAGTGATGCATGGGCCAATGGTGAACAGAGAACAAGTGGGCATTGGGAGACCTGAGCTGGCTGGGAATACGGAGTGGAAAGGCTGGGAGATAGTGAGAAGGAAAGAAACGAACAATGGAAAATTCAGCCAAGAGAGAGGCAAGGGGCTGAGATCTGACAAACCCAGACTGGATCTCAGAATTCCAGAAATTCTTGCACATCTCTTTCCTCCAGTGGCTGCAGAGCAGGGCTGCAGCAGGCTTGGCTGAGCAGCTGACCCATGCGAGGCCCGGCTTTGCGGTCCTTCCACACTTGCTAAATAAATCAGTGTATTCCCTGACTTCCCTGGGGGCCGTCACAAATGAGTTCATTCATGTTTTACACTTATAATCCTTTAGGGAAGGAATTTTGAGAGCACCCTTGATTTTAAAAATGAAATATGTAAAGCATTTCCCAATGGAGCATATATCTACAGAGAGCAGTGGTGCTATTTCATGCTACTCTGGGACAAATATTGCTCTCTTCTCAGCTCCAGAATTTTAGCCTTTTATAGCCTCAATTTGTGCTGAGATGGGGCTTTAGATTCCAGCATGAAGGATTCAGTGCTGGAGAGGTGGCTGCTGGCCCTCAGCACTCACTTCAGAACACAGCGAGCCCACTCTGCTGGCCAGGGGTAGCCCAGGAAGACAGTAAAAGTTGCATCTTTGGTATTTTGGCTTTGAAAACTTACTGTAATGTGGAGTAATTGGAGCATTTCAAATTAGAAATGGAATTACGATCACTGACTCTGTTGGTCTCTCCAAGATACCTTTCCTCTCTCTCTCTCTCTGTCTCTCTTGTCTAAAAATTTAAAAAATTAAAAAGTGGGCTGGGAAGGTAGCTCATTGCAAAGGCTCTGGGTTCATTCCTCCACCACTCAACTAAAAAAACCAGCGAGATTATCAATGCCTATTGTCAGCTAGCCTGAGTTTGAACATCTCCAGGGACAAGACACTGGCCACTGTCTCTACTGTCACTGAACTTCTGAGACATGTGCATATTGTCAGTGTTTTTAATGATTAGTGTTTGGAGCACGGACCATAAACCAGGTGCTGTGCTAAGTGATTGTTGCCTTATCTCATTCTCACAGCTGCCTAGTGAGCTATCATCATCATCATCGTTATCATCATTATCATTACATGCACACACAGTCCAGGAAGCTGAGGCATGGTGTTAAGGAATGGAGGAGCCAGGTTTCGAACACACGGAAGTGATGACTGCAGGGGTTTCGATAACAATTGTGCAACATAGACAATTCATATTGTATCTCCCCCTGGCTGTCACACAAGGCCACTGGTTCTGTTCACTGGATCACTAACTCAAGTTCAAGTCTTCTGCACAAAATCCTTCAGATTTCTGACCAAGGTTGTGAGAAGGCCCTCCCCTCCTCTGCCATCCACTCCCCCTTCAGTCCTCTCATCTACAGAGGAAATGAATCTGGTTCTTCCCCAGTCCTTAATCTAATGCTTCCAGCCTCCTACTCTTCTATTGTCTCCTCCAGGGCATCACTTAGGAAAGAACCTGATCATTCATACATAGCAAAGAGTGGGGTGGGGAGCAAGCAACAGGTCTTATTCTAGAAGCTATGCTTAAAGCCTAAGGTCACACTGCACTGTGGACAGAGTCAGGACCCACTCCTGCTCTGCCATAGACAGAGAAATGCTTTGGAGGAATTCACTTCAGAAGCAACCGCTGGAATAAAAAAGAATAACTACTGAAGCTACTACATGGAGAAGACCTGATTCCAAGATTCATAAACAGCTGTGTCCACTCTTCACCTTCAAACATGGCCCACTCTTCAGTATGGATGCAGTTGACCTTGAGGAAAGCTTGGTTTTATGCCAACATTTTGCTTATTTACTTAATACAGTGCTCAATATTGGTAGGGGATTGATACCAAGACCCGCCCTCTGATACATGGATGCTCAGATCCATGGATGTTCCTTCTATAAGGCAGTGTAGTGTTTGCATATAACCTCTACATATCCTGTATACTTTTTTTTTTGTACCGGGGATTGAGCTCAGGACCTCGCTCTTGCCAGGCAGGTGCTGTGCTGCTGAGCTAAATCCCTGGCCCCCTCTTCTATGCTTTGTCAGCTATAGATTATTTATAATGCCTAATACAATGTAAATGCTATGTCAGTAGTTAACTGTACTGTTGAGGGAATATCAAGAAAAGTCTGTGTATATTGAATAAAAATGTAATTTAAAAAAATATTTTCAGTTCAAGTTTGGGTACATCCATGGACACAGAACCTGCAGGGACAGAGACTAGCTGTTTACAGGGTGACAGAGAACTCTAGGTTGAAAGCAGAGAATTAAGTCCTGGGGTTAGAAAAATCTCAAGGCAGGCCCCAGCACCCTGGGAGGCGAAGGCAGGAGGATCACAAGTTTGACCCCAGTCTGGGCAAGTCAGTAAAAACAAAAAGTAAAAATAATAAAAAGGCTGGGGATGTAGCCCATTGAGAAGGCCCTGGGTTCAGTCTCCAGTACCACAAAAGTCAATCAATCCTCCTCTCAAGGAAGAAAAAGAAGTTGGTGACTGTAATAAAGCATGATGAGCATAGTAAGCCAAATGTGCTCAGGATGTTCTGGGGTCACAGAAAAGACCTCTGGGGCCTGGGGTATCCAGAGTAAAAGGTATAAGTATTCCTTAGAAGACTCACAGAAGGACAAAGTTCCAAGGGAAGAGATTCATATAGCTTAAGGGCAACTTTCCCAGATCGAGGACAGCAAGTTGGTGTAAATCGCAGTGGACAAGGCTCACTAGTCCCACTGTCTGTGGATTAAAATGAATGAAACCACCCTCTTCTCAGATGCTACTCACCCTCCATCCTTAGTCTGTCACTGAGGGAGGCCTGTGTGCTCAGATGGTCACACTTTAGTAAAAGGAAGCTCCATGGCTCTGGACAGCAATATCTTTCTGAAATAGTCCCATCTTTCTCCTGTCACCTTCCACCTTATTGAATGTGTTGCTTTATTACCTCTTGTGCCATCTGATCTTATCACATGGCAGTAACAGTACATTTCTGTCTCGACTCATGCAAAGGTTTTACTTGTGTCTGGTTTTGGCATTCTGTCTTTACATCACTCTGATAACTCACCCTCACCCTCTCCTGCTCACCCAGGATGGGGCAGCTGTTGATTGGCCAATGTTTCTTTTAGATCCTTGGTTCTGTTGAGTTTCCTATCAGCTTTAGGTTCATCATTGTTAACTCTCCTTCATACCCACATATGTGTTCATGTTATACATAAACACACACACACACACACACACACACACACAGGAATCCCATTTTGATTTATTTTGCTCATAGTTTTGTATATGTTCAAAGACAAAAACTATAACAAATTTAGTTTAAAATTTAATTGGCTTTTATATACGATTCTAGAATCAGGCAAGGCTTCACTCTATAAAAATAGAATAAGAGGGCCGGGGGTTTAGCTTAGTGGTTCCACCACCTACCTCGCAAGTGGAAGATCCTGAGTTTGATCCCTGGTACAAAAAAAAAAAAAAAAATAGAATGGTCTGATGGGCTGAGCAGAAGAGGTTGGGTTTATAGGCAGAAAAGGGCTGAATAAAGCAGAAATAAAGAACAAAAGGCAGATTGGTCATTTCAGAGTTACTTTCCTTGTAAAGGGTAAAGCAGAAAGGACTTCCTTACCAGGCCGGCTAAACCTGGCCTTTTTGGGGATTTAGCTATTCTCTCTCTTTTTCCTCTTTCTGATTTCTCAGATCAAATAAAAAACTTAATTTTGGTCCGGTAGCCTGGCATTTCAGCATGAGTAACTCCTTTTTTTAGTTTGGTTTGTTGGCTCTAGTACAAGAGCTCAGTCTAAACCAAACCAATGGCCTCCAACAAATTTTATTTTACAGCTCACAGGTTTCTACAACAGGTGAGATAGATTAATGCATTCAGGAAGCTACAAGCATTATGAATGGAGTGTACAGTGAGTGTAAAAGAGGTGTTCAGCAGAGTCGAAGGCAAACCCACACAGTTACCTGGTGATGCAGAATAAATGCCCCTTCTCCCAGAGCCTTCTCCTCTTGTTAAAATACAAATGAAAATGAAATACAAATACCCTAAGATGATGATGTGGTAAGAAGCTCATTAAAACATGTTCTTTATACAACCTGAGAAGCTAAGAGTTACATCACTGATTCACTGAACTCAAAAAGTATGTGATCAAACAAGAAATATCTAAAACATTTTGTAATAAGAATAAAGTCCTAACATGAAAAACCAAATAAGCACTAATACAATTGTAGTGGGGGGACCTCAACACCCCTCTATCACAAATAGACAGATCAACTAGAAAAAAAATTAACAATAAAATTCTAGAACTGAACCAAGGTATTGAACAAATGGACTTAATAGATGTTTACAGAGTGTTCCACGCCACAAAATCAGAATACACATTCTTTTTAGCTGCACAC
>NW_004624740.1:9453802-9731690 GCF_000247695.1 Heterocephalus glaber | reverse complement strand
AAGATACATCATGTTCTGGTTCAAACACCCAATGATAAATGTAAATGTATTTTATACCTAAAATGTACCAATAAATATATATATTAAAAAAAAAAGAATAAAGTCCTAAGAGCTTAAAGGTGCATCTAAATTATGTCTTACTTGAAACACATGGAGAAGTTAGGAAACAAATTTTACAGATTCTTATAAGACAGAGCAGACCTTTATATCTATTAATCATAAACAGGATGGCATATAGTAAGAAAGTGGAATAAAACCTATAAGAAAGCACGAACCTGTTTTGTTTCTCTAAAGAACAAATTAACACAGAAGACCAACAGATAAACTTAGGAAATATTTCAAAAGTAATGTGAGAGAAGATGACTAGTGTGGTAATCAAACATGGAGATATAATCTATGGATAGTAGGAATTCTCAGAGAAAAAGAGAAAGAATATCCCCAGTTGAAAAGAGGAAAGAAGAATCTCTTATCTCTTGATTTTCAGTCTTCTTTTAGTTCTTTTACAATAGAGTAGACCAAACTGAACTAAACCCTCTTTTTTTGCTTGTTGATGGTCAGCATCTCTGGAGACAACCCAAAATATTCTGAATAGCTGTATCAGTTAGTATAGGATAAGCTATGCTGCAGTAACATCTTTGCCCTGAACCTTCAATTGCTTAAAACACCAAAGTTAATGTCTTGTTAAAGTTAAGTCCAGTGAGAACTGAATGTCTCCTCAGGGCAGGTAACTCAGAGACCTAATGTACTTCCTGCTGACATAAGACAGTATTGTGGTTTGGATCTTATATGTCCCCCAAAGTTCATGTATTGAAAGAGTGGTCTCCAGCTGATGTGCTATTGTGAGCTACTCGGAACTGTGAAAGGTAGAATCTTGTCTTGTGGGAGGAAGTAAGTCACAGGGAATGTGGCTTTCTTTGAAGGGCATGTGTTGTCCCTGGCCTCTCATCTCTCTCTACTTTCCAGCTGCCCTGGGGTGAACAATTTTGCCCCACCACATGCTTCCCACCATGATGTTCTGCCTCACAATGGGCCCAGAAGCAGTGGAACCAAGTGGCTGTGGGCTGAAACCATAAGCCAAAATAAACCCTTCCTCTTTTGTCTTACATATTTTGTCCGAGTAGCAGAGAGCTAATACAGATAATCATATTCTGTTTTCTCAAGGAAAATCCTGATTTATTCCTATTTAACTGGCAATAATTATTGCAAATGAGTCTTGTGCTCTCAAACATATGCATGGGCATGCATCCAGTATATATACATATTTTGGTTTCACCATCTTGAACTGGCTTCCAGGGCACTGCAGCAGGGAAGAAAATGTGCTCATTTTGCTCTCAAATGCTCTGGCTTAGGAATGATGCATATTATTTTCATTCACCAGTCAAGGCAGTCACAAGGCTCTGACTAACTGTTGGGGGAACAGGATTTGTGGAAGATTGCATGGACAGTGAGCCAACAGTAAATATCGCCATCTCAGTAACCTTAGTGAAAATAAATAAATAAATAAAAAGGAAAGAATTAAACAAATATGAGCAGTATCAAAATAATAAAGTTCCCAAATACAGTCATTATAATTTGTTACTGTCGTTGCAGTACTGGGACTGAATCCAGGCCTTTTAAACTAAGTGGCATCTCTAACCCTTTTATTTATTTATTTATTTATTTATCTATTTATTTATTTATTTTTGAGGCAGAATCTCGCTAAGTTGCCCAGGCTGGGCTCAAACTCATGATCCTTCTGCATCTGCCTCCCAGAGTGTCGGGATTACAGACCTGCACCAGTCATAATTTTTTATTTCATTTTGTGGTCCTGGCAATTGAACCTAGGGCCTTACACATGCTTGGCAAGATCTCTATGACTGAGCTACACTGTCTCACTTTCTGACCCAGCCATGGAGTTTCTTGGACATCCTATGTGCTTCCCGATCAAAGCATCAAAGGATGCCCCAGCTAAGTCTTCTTACCCAGGGCTTTCATCATAGCCTCCATGCCTGTCTGCAGTATTTCTCCATTTCCCAGACATTGCTTCATTTCTTCCAAATCTTTTGCCTTCCCTTGGATATAGAAATTATGGATTCTGAATGAGTGGTGATTTGCAGCTTTGTCAAATACTAACTCAGTGGGCTTGAAAGAGGAAGTGGGGTCATAATGTTTCTTTATGAGTGTTATGGTTTAGACCCAAAACTTCCCCTAGAAGTCTCATGCGTTCAGAAGTAGGACATTGGAAGGTGATTGGGTCCTGGAGTGCTATATTCATCAGTGAATTAATCTGGCTGAGTGTGCTGTTACAAGGTGGAGTCTGTTTAGAGATGGGTCATTGGGGATGTGACCTAGAAAGATGTATTCTTGTCCCTGACTCCTCCACTCTTGATCTCGGTTTCCTGGCTTCCATGAGTTGAGCAGCTTTTCTCTGTCATGCCCTTTAGCCATGCATTTCTGCCTTGGAGCCCACCAACCATGCACTGAACCCTCTTAAACCATGAGCCAAAATGAGCCTCTCCCCTTTTCAGTTGCAGATGTCAAGTATTTTGTCCAACAACAGAAAAGCTGACTGATACAAGTGGTGAGAGCTGAAGGGGGTAGATGACCCACTACTGTGGAGATGAAGAACCCAAGTACAAGGCTTCAGTTGAATCAAAGTTGTCACAAGAAAATAGAAATTATTCCACCACTCTTCACACATGAAAAACTAAGAAAAAAAAGAAAGAGAAAGAGAAGGAAATTATATAGCCGGTATGAAAAGTATAATTAGGCTTAATCATATTCAGTAAACATTTATTCATCAATTAGATGATGAATGAATGAACACACATAATTAATAAAGATATATTTTTAGAACCTTAATACCTTTCAAACAGAGAATATGACCGGTTTACAACTGTGCCCTTGGATCATAAAAATCAATCATATGCTAAGCTGCAAAAATTTTGTAGGTCTTAAAAAGCATAAATTTTACTAGTATCAGTCTCCGATCATGATGTAAATTGGTAGCATAGGATTAAATAAAAAGATTTCTGAGGAAAAGACATTGTACATGTTTTAAAATGCTCCTAAATACAGAATTTTTGGAAAAAGAAGAGACCCAAGAAAATACTAACAGGCTACTAAAAGAATTACAAGTGAAGCAGTACTTAGCAGAACCCAGTAAATGTTGCCAAAGCCATCCTCAGAGGTAAATGTGAACGAGGTGTAACGGTGGATGCCTGTAGTCCCAGCTATTTGGGGTGAAGGCAGTGGGATCACTTAACGCTAGGAGGTTGAGGTCAGCCTGCAACATAGCAAGACCCCCATCTCAAAAGAATGGGAGGTGGAGGAAAGAAGGAATGAAGGAAGGAAGGAAAGAAGGAAAGAAGGAAGAAGAGGTAATGGACAGCTTTCAATGTATGAAATGTGATCAAAATATGTTTTAGAACCTTAATGTAATGTTTAAATTTTTAAAATATATTACAGTAAAAGACATGAATCTCCCTCAGATACTCCCCCTCACTTTGAACACACACACATCCCATCATTCTTACCACTTTCTGAAGCAGTTCCGGAAGTCCTCTTTCATGAGTGTCTTTATGAGATATGATCGAAAATACAGTGACTGCTGCTGCCAAGGGCCATCCAGCGGAAAGGCAGACTCATAAAAACGTCATATTGTGTCTTTATGGACCTCATTCACAAAGTCTAGCACTGTGTGACTTCTGGCTCTTCCCCAAAGTCAAAATGACCTTGAAAGGGAAACTTTTAAATTGATCCAAGACACTGAGATAGCTACAACAGTGCAACTAAAGACACTCATGAAATAGGACTTCCAGAACTGCTTCAGAAAGTGGCGAGAACAATGGGATAAGCGTATTTGAAGCAAGGGTAAATGTTTTGAGAGGGATTGGCGGCAAAGTAATGTCTTTTATTGTAATATATTTTAAAAATTTTAACACACCATATATTCTGATCACACCTCATAGATATTAATATGTGTGGTTCTAGGGGGATCAGGAATATCCAGTCTCCTTGGCCAGTGGCCACATGCCCTCAGAACTTTGTTTCTGCTTTATTTCCACCCTCTTCCCTTTTCTCTGTGTCTCATTCACACACAGGTCCCCTCTGAGCATCCTCAGATTGTCTCCCCATAACATCTATTCTATTTCTTTTGCCTAATTTACTGTAGACTATTATTTCCATTCTCAGGAGATCTTTCAACAGTCTCTCCTTTCTCAGACAAATGAAGTCCCATTGTTCCCCTAATGAGAAGCATGGCTTCATCCCACTTCTGTTGGATTTCATTCAGCACTCTGTGGCCCAAATGAACCTGGTCCAACTCACTTAACCTCAAGATTCTGCTTACATAGCAGCTGACTTCTCCTTGCAAGTCTTCATTCACTCCCGCCCAGGGCGCCCCCTCTGTTCATATGTGGTTTGACACTGTTATCTCAGACAAATACCTGTTGATTTGTCCCTTTCCTCCATAGTTTAAAGGCTTCCTTATTATATCCTACCGCTTTTATGAATCTCTCTGCTCCTTCTCTGCCTCACTGTGGCCCTGCACAATGCCTAGAGAACAGAAATCCAAAATGAAGGACTGGTAGGTGATAAAGACTCCTTCTCTGAGCCTAGAGCAGTCATATACTAATAAAAAGAAAAAAGCCACATACTTGCTTACTGGCATTAATGCATTAAACTCTTGGAGTAAAGGAGAAACTATATATTATCAAATCCCATGAAAGAGCTAAAGGAATTAGGAAAAAGAGAAAGATCACGGTGTGGGATAATCTAGGATGTCCTGGTATTACTGGCTTTGCAGAATGGAAAACACTGGAACCACAAAGGAACTCAAGGGTTGGAAGATTATGACCCAAAGCAGAGACAGAGTAGGTACACGAGATGTATAAGGACAGTGTAGAACCCACCTTAGCTGGAAGAGCAGGTCCCCAGTAAGAAGCACAAGAGGTATGTTTGTACAGTCCATGCACCCACCACCAGCCAGCCACAATTTGGGTGACACACGTTGGTTCCATTTATTGGTGTCCTATTTAGGACATGATAGGTTTCTTTGTTGTTTGCTTCATTTTTTATTGGTTATACAGGTTAATGGGTTTCATTTTGTCAGATTTGTTCATGTACATACAAAGTACGTTCAAATATACCATGATCATTCCCCTCACTCACTTCCTTGCCCCTCCATTCTTCCTAGTTTCACATTTGGGGGATTCAAATGAATGTACTTTGTTCATATCCACTCCCTGTTTCCTGACCTTTTACCCTTTCCCCTCCTCTTATTTCATTTTTCTTGTCCAGTAACAGTCTCCCTTCTACTTTCGTGTCATCATTTTTAGATTCCACTTATTATGGAGAACATGAATATTTGTCTTTCAGAGTCTAGCTTATTTCACTCAACATGGTAGACCCCCGATCCATCCATTTTCCTGCACACAGCAGGCTTTCATTCTTCCTTATAACCGAATAATACTCCATTGTGTATTTATGCCACATGTTCTTTATCCATTCATCTGTTGATGAGCATCTAGGCTGGTTCCATACCTTGGCTGTTGTGAATCGTGCCACAGTAAACATGAGCATGTTCCCTATAGTAGGCTATCTTTAATTCCTTTGGGTATATCAAGCAGCACTATAGCTAGGTCAAATAGTACTATTTTTAGTTTTTTGAGGAACCTCCATACTGATTTCTTAGTGGGTGTACGAATATACAGGCATTCCTTCATGGAAATCTCACATGCCCTCTATCAACAATGCACATTGAGTTCACTTGGAATGTTCCCCCAATACAGAAGACTATATCCACTGTTTGCAAACTTACACTGAGAGAGTCGAGGAATTCCAGTTCAGACCTAAGTCAGGGTGAATAGAGAAAGCAGGGAATTTTCCTGAGTTGTTGGAATTCTTTCTGTATGTTAATTTTCATTGCACTGAAGCTAAATCTAGTACAGCCACTCACCCCATCGAAAGCACTGCACATATGGAAATAGCCCTTTAAACACTTAGGATTAGTCACTTCATACAGTGCATAATTACTCAGCCTGCATTTCAGTATGGGCGGCTGGCCTCCAGCTTCATTCTTGTCCTGTGTTCGGTTAAAATTAGTTAAATCCAAGGAATGCATAGAGAAGAGATTGTGTCTCTTAAGCTATTGTGCAGATATTCTGATTAAGCACAGGCTTTTTAGCATACCATGTAGATGAGTTGCGCTGTGGTATTAATAAGCTTAATTCTAAATAATTGCTTGATAGAATGAATCCCTGAAGTGATGGTTTCTTTCCAGAATGCTGATTATTCCTCTCTGTAACAAAAGGCAAGAGATTCCTTTCTTGCAGTTATTTCCCTTTCAAAAGGAGAGAACTCCTTGGCGTGTTATCTTGATGGAAAACACCAAAAATTGCCTTGTTGATTATTTTGTTTCCTTTCATCTGAGCTTCCGGTTTATTCCCACACTTGCAAACATCAGCTGGGCAAGGTGAAGAATTTCTGCCTGAGCCATTTGGTTTTCTCTCTTTGCCAGTTCTGGTAAGTGACAAGTATTTCTTTGTTGGGTCAGAGAATGGAAATTCTATTTTCTAAGCCAGCGGAGTCCTCAGCTACAGAGTCTCCTCTGGGAGTCATAGTCAGAGGGTGGGTGATTTGGCCACCCTCTCCCCACCTCCCCAGGCTCCATAGACCTTGACACTGGGAGGCTGGCTCTGAATCCAAGCCAACACTGGCTGCTGATTCCAATTAAAAAGCAATTGCATTCCCAGCAGTTCAAAGGCTCCAGCCAAAAACACAGCATGTTTAGAAAAGCATGATGGATTTTGAGAAGTATTTCCCTTATAAAGGGCAAGATGCTGCTCTGGAAAGCCAAAGACAGCACATTTGTATGTGGTAAAAATGCAAATGTTCAAAGAAAAACCAAAATTAAATGATTTACTTTGGAATTATTAGTAGATGGCACTGAGGGTTTTCCGGTGGTTCTTCCTCCAATCCCCAGCATTAAGCAGCCTATTTATTAAAAAACAAACAGGAATTGACCTTTGGTCAGACAGCAAGGAAACAGAACAACCACATTAAGGAAATCAAAGACGAGAATGCTGAAGGGTCAGCAAGGACCAGCCCTGGGAAGCTGTCATTCTACAGCTGCTTCAGCCCAGTGAGCATCCATCTTCCAGGAGGTACAGAGAGCCAGATGGGACATTCCAGCCTATAGCATCCAGCGTCCTCCATTGGTCAGGTGGCTATGCCTGAGGATTTCATTAACTTCCTTCTATCCTTCTTGTCTCTAGGACACATAATTTCAGAAAAATAAAGCCAAAAATAACTCATACCACTGTGACTCAAGAACTCTTATTTGTTCCAGGTCTGGCTCACTCATCGTAAGAGCTGAAACAAGTTGTTGATCCTCTCTGGGTGTTCCTTGGGAGTCATGGTAGCTAATTTTACTTAAGTCCTAATCGTCTAGGGTTTTATGATAAAAACCATTCAGTCTGTCAGCAATGAAGTTAAGATTTCAAAACCAAAAATGCCCTTTCATCCTCAATGGTTTTTGATCATATTAAGCTGACAAACCCAAATTTTTCTTGTGCAAAGGGCCAAAAAGTCATTCATGGCATAATTTCCAACCTCACACTTTTAGTTTTCCTTAAGGAGGAAATGGATTAGTACTTCCTACCTAGACCCCTTTCAAGATGAATGCAGTGGGCAGGAATCTTCTGTTACCACCACAGTAGCTTTCGGTGAACATCGTTCTGGAAGAGAAGATGTCAAGGCCAGAGCTTCAGCAGAAAGCACACTGCATCTCTGGTGCCTCTTGTAACCGAACAGACCATTTGTTATATTTAATTTCGGATAGAATGGCTCAATCAGGACCTTATCCAAACTGGCTTCCAACACACTAGCCTGCTCTGCTGTCTTTATCCTAAGCTCAGCCACTTCATTACTTTGACAGCTCTCTTTCTGCTGGCCAGACCAAGTCACTGTACCATCAGCCCCAGGTGTAGCTTTTCCAACCTATGGAGTGAAAACATCCTGGGTTCTGTCCACATTTTAGAAGCAAAGCACTTTGTTCCTCCTTACTCTGTACCAACAACGGCTTCTCTCTCCAGAGGACTCTGAATGTCTGAGGCCATGGGAAGAGGCTTGGGCTCCTCCTGGCTCGACCACTTCCCCTCTCCCTGGACCTCCTTTGTACTTCCCTCACTTCTTCCTCTGGAACTTCTTTCCTCAGTTGCCACAGACCTTGTGTAGATGCTTTTTAGTGTATCCTACTGGCCCACCTTGGTGTTTTACTTCTTTCTATCCTCCCCTACCATCCTCCACCTCTTCCTCTCCAGGAGGCATATATTTTTGAGTCCAGAACTAGCCAAAGAGCAGCTTGATTTAATCTTACAACATCTTGCTTTATCCTTCTCTGTGAATTTAAAAAGATGCCCTATTCCTGAAATTCTGTGCAGCACAGTTAGAGGCCAGGAGGTAAAAAGATCTAGATTTCCTACAGAAAATAGCAGGAGACGCCCTTTACAAAGAGATCTCAGCCCAACATGTCGCATATTATGTGTTGGTCCCCTAAGTCACACCGTCTGCCCATAGCAGTGTCTTGGTCATCACGCAGGAGCCTTACCATACTGTGTGGCGAACTCTGGTCACTTAGACTCAGGGCATCCTTCCAAATCCTCTACCTACATGCTCTGTGGAGTTATAGTTTGTCCGTTCAGCAATCAAGGGACAGAAGGAGTTCTGACACCATGTCCATTGGACTTTCTACTATGATGGAGCCTCTACCATGGGCTGGGTACTTGAAGCATGTACTTAGCCATAGCTGCCTCTGTCCGCGGGTTGAATTCAGAAGCTTTCCACTGTTGACCAAGAAAAGGACTAACTTTTGAGCCCTCTGACCAGGCACTCCCATTCAGAACATTTTTCATGATGAATGAAATTCCAAAGGAGAAAGGGAAGTTTCATCTCTTTCTCCTTGAACCTAAAATTAGTCGCAAGTATGAAGTGACATGATTCCCTTCGCTTTGCTTTTGTTGTTACATGGAAGGAAATGTGAACCTGTTGGCTTTCCTGTTTCATCACTGCACTGCTCAATTTCACAATTTTTGAAAGTTTTTTGAGATCATTCTTTTCACCCAGAGAGCAATTTTAAAATCAAGGGGAATTAGTAGAGAAAAAGACGTCAAACCTTTTTGACAGAAAAGGAACAATAGTACCATAAAACCGTCTCAGTGTCAAGTTTCTGCTGACCTCTTCAGCTATTCTGGCTGTCATTCTCTTCTGGCATCCATAAGCACTTCTGTCCTTTTGGATAAATATTGGGTTTATTCTAATTCTCAATTCACATCAGCTTGCAAATTCAGATCACACTGAAGACCAAATTACTGCCTTTGGGACAATGGCTTTTGTCTGACTGCAAATACAGGACTTAGTTAATAGCCCTAGAGACAGGATTTGGGTCTGAGATTTCACTGGGTTGCATTTTTTTTAAAGTCAGTTAATTATAAGCTTAAGTCATATATTCAAATGCAGATATGAAAAATACAGAATTCCCATATTTTAATTGGATTCTTAGGTAGAGAGTTTTAGCTGAGTATTAATCCAGTCTGAACAACTCTGCTGTGAACAGACTTCCTTTTCTCTGAGCTGCCTTTTTTCTCCCTTGCCTTCTATCTGCGCTCTTGTGCACCCTGAACATCTCCTTTTCTTCTCAGTGTACTTGAAATACTTGTCATTGCTTCATTAGCTCCTTTCTCTGTAGGATTGCCACAGAGAAGGGTCACGTCTATTTTATTCATTAATGTAGCTCCTCAGCAACCTGGCATGGTGCCTGGCATGTCATTGCGCTTCAAGAAAAAAAATTGTAGGATGGCTGCATGGATGGATGGATGGATGGACAGCTGGATGGACAATGAATGAAATAAATGGATGGCTAGAGAGCTGGATGAACACTGGATAAAAACAATTATTTTCCTTTTTTTCTATCTTTGAAAACCATAAGAACATAACATCACAGGATAGAAATGGAACTTAATCTTACAGGAAAAGAGTTCCCTAGCCTCTCTTTCAGATTAGCCACATACCGTGTCCCTAGGAAAGGAATCTTGCCCTCCTTGCTTTAGAAGTTCAGTAAAGTATCTTTCCTTTGATCATGGTCTTTGGCGGTCAATATTTTTCACTCCTCAACAACAAAAGAGAATATCCTTTGTGGATGGATATCTAGGAGACTGTTTGCTTTTCCCTCCTTGGAGATGAAGGGCCAATGAATCCTACATTGTATTTTACCCAGCTCCTTTGCTGTGAGAGATTTTCTGACAGGTGGTATTTTGGAGTAATAGCTCTGCAGCAGAAGAAACTGGTGGAAAGGATGATAGGCTCCACAGTTTTGGAGTTTATCATACTGGGGAACAGGGGCCCAGCCCAGAATCTAATGTGTGGGGTCCCCACACATTAGATGAGCAACATGATGCTACTGCCTTTGGGCAGGCAGAGCGCCTGTGCAGCAGGCCGACACTAGATTGCCCATTATATTAATCAAGCGGTTCTAGGCATTCTTTTCCTGGAGTTTTCCTAGCATGGAAAATGAGAGAATACTTTCCCAAGTCTTAGGAGCATCAACCCAAGCACTGGACACAGGCCTTTGAGGCTTACTGAGAGCAACTGGGCCCCTGGGTCTTCAGAAGTCTTGCTGTCCCTGGGGTGAGTGGCCTGGCCTGTGAGCCTCTGTGGGCCTGTTCTCACTCATGCCTGGCTCTCTCAGCCTCTTCTGGCTTTAATCTTAAATGCATCAGCAACATGAAGCTTCTTTCCGTGTCAGTCAGCATCTGATGCCTCCTGGAAGTCATAACTCTCAGGATTTTTCTGACTCTGCTTGGATTGCACCTTGTCTCTCCTGTCCTTTCAGAGAACATCTTTCTGGTATGGTTTGAGACAGGGAAAGTGGAAAGAGTGGGAAGAGCACAAATGCTTGAGACAGTCCTCCATCAACATGGGTCCTTCCGGTCAAGTTGTAAGGCACAGTAGCTAGCAGGGGTCGGCAATAGTGCTCTCTGCAAAAGTCTCTTAGGAGATGCAGGGCTGGACAGGCAGGGATTCCCAGTGAGATGAGCCAGGATCTTCTTGCCTGGAATTTCTGCCCTGGCCCAGCTGATCCTAAAACCCTGTCTTCCCTCCTCTCCATTTCTTCCTGTCTGCATCGTAAGGCCAAGTTCTTTCCTCTGAATGAGTGCAGTATTTGGTCAGTATCAAGATTCACCTGCTCCTCCTCATCTTCTGGACCCGCTCTTTGTCTTTCTTCCTTTCTGCTGAGCACCCCTGCAGATGGCTGTCCCTTTACATTCTCTCTGTATACTTTGCCTGTGAAGCTGTGTGGCCTTGGGCAAGTTACATCATCTCTCTGTGTCTCCTTTTCCTGTTCATGAAAATAAGGGTAGTAATAGCCCCTGCTCCCCAGGGTTTTTGGGAGGCTTCAATGCATAAATATATTTCAGTGACTGAAGCGGTGCCCGCTCCTGCTGAGGATATGTAGCTCTTGTTACTGCTGTCAGGGTCAGACCCCTTAGTGCGGAGGTGCTCAGGAAACGTGAGCCCTCTGCGCAGTATGCACACATCAGCACGCGCTCCTCCCTCTACCTCTCTTCCACACTTCCACGCTCTCCCTCCTCCCTCCTCCTGTCATAAGCAATGGCGAGAGGAAAGACAAATACACTCCAGGTTGCTTAATGTCCAAAAGATGCATCTGTGCTGAACCAACATGTCTCCAAAACTCTGAGCAGAACGAGAGCTCAGAATGTTCTCCAAGAGGTCAAGGAAGCTGGAAGGAGAGGGCCTGCTGCAGATCAGAAGGGAGACATAGCTACCCACAGCTTTCCTCTTAGGACTTTATGGTGTCAGCCACCATTCCACTCTGTGTTTAATTGCCTGGGTCAGGAGCGAGATGCTGGTTTCCCAAACTTGTCACCACCCACAGGGCCAGGTTACGATGGGTGATCGATCATCAGAGACGAATGAAGGGAACCTCGGGGGGGTCAGTGAGCTGCCCTGTACCCAGCAGGAGTGGGGAGCGCTGGGGACAGTACAGTGCAGAGGAAGCCCGTGGTCTCCTGGGGTGCTAGGTAATGAACCGCTGCCTCTCCCTGCTGTTAGGGCCTGAAGAAAACTGAACCAGGTCTTAAAAGAAATCACTATAGGAAAAAAAAGTAGCATGAAGAAAAACGGTGATTGCATCAGTGCAATTTATTAATTGCTTTATAGCACTTCTTCCTAATCTTTTTTGGTTTAACACCCCTTCACAATCTTAAAAATGAAGGGAGACTTCCAAGATCTTCAGTTTAGGTCTGTCCTATCTTTTGAGCTTTACTATTTTAGATATTAAAATGTAAAATTTTAGCAACACCAAGGGTGACCAAACTTTAGGGTGAATATTTAAATTTAAAAATTCATTACAGTAAAAGTCACATTGCCATTAATTACCTTCAAAATACACCCCCTCACTTTGAACACACTTATCCCATTGTTCTTGCCACTTTCTGAGGCAGTTTTGGAAATCTTTTTTTGTCCGTGTCTTTATAAGGTGTGATCAAAAATGTAGTGAATGTCGCTGCTGAGTGTCATCCAACAGAAACACAGGCTCATAAAACCATGATGGTGCGTTACCATCCACCTTATTCACCAGATCTTGCACCATGCAACTTCTAGTTCTTTCCCAACATCAAAATGACCATGAAAGGTAAATCTTTTCAATCAATTCAGAACATCTAAGCAGTCACAAGAGTGCAACTAAAGACACTCACAAAAGAAGACTTCCCAAACTACTTCAGGAAATGTCAAGAATGATGGGATAACTGTGTTTGAAAGGACAGAAAAGAATTTTGAGGGAGGGCTCATGGCAATGTGTCTTTTACTCTGATAAATTTTTCACTTTATTCTTCAGTCACACCTTGTATTTATTTATTAAATTATCCAAAATTAATAATAAGCCCATTTTGTATTCACAAAAATAAAACATTTCTTGTGAAAAATAACTGTATCTTCCAAAATGAACAAACAAGAAAAATTGGAGAGTGGCATTGTTTCATCTTTTTGCAAATCTTGGCTTCTCTTGTCTGTTTTATGCACTCCATTAATCATTAGAGCAGTGAGTGCCATCACCCTGTGTGTTGTGGCCTCTGGAAACTCCACTGTACACTCGTGAGAGAATGAAAATAACAAATGACATCTTAGTATTGCTATGAAAATAAGTATCTCCAGGGAACCCCTAGAGGTCCCAATGGCCATACTTTGAAAACAGCAGCTGAAAAGCATAACTTAAGTCAATGTTGCTCTCCAGACTTTAGAAAAACAGACTCCAACTATTTGCCTTGCCCTTTGAGAATTGTCTTTACTTCTTTCTTTTTAAGTTTCTTAGACATTTTTGGATTTTTGTGGTTTGGTTTTTCACTGAAAGCACAAATGGCCGTGCTGGGGAGGAAACAGTCTAGTCAGTGCCTGGGAAGGTTCTTAGATTGATGCCCTTGGGAACCCAGGCCTGAGAAGCTCTGATTTCTAGGCCTCATTTTTCCAGTTTATGAAATAAATAAGTTCAACATTCTCCAGAACCCTGATAGTGTATATTTCTCTGAGACATGAGCTAGAGAGGCCAGCTGCTTTTCCATTTGCTGTGGGCTAATTTGTGTCCTCCAAAAATTCGTAATACTTCCTCTCCAGTAACTCGGAATGTGACTGTGTTTGGAGACAGGGTCTTTAAAGAATTAAGGCAAAGGCTGAGTGTGGTAGTGCATTCCTGTGATCTTAGCACTGTGGAAGGCTGAGGCAGAAGGATCATGAGTGGAGTTCAAACCCAGACTGGGCAACTTAGCAACTTGGCAAGACTGTCTCAGAAAATAAAGAGTGGGGTGGGGTGGGGAGAAGTTACTGGAGATGTAGCTCAATGTTCCCTGGGCTCAATGCCAGTATTAAAAATAAAATTAACGGCTGGGGATTTAGCTCAGTGGTTTCGCCACCTGCTGTGCAAGCGCAAGGACCCGAATTCAATCCCTGGTACCAAAAAAATTAATAAGAATAATACAATTAAATTAAATTAAGGGGCGACGGCGACAGCTCCTGGGTCAGTTTCTAATCCCCGAAGAATGCCTGGCCCACCATGGCTAGGGAGCGCAACCAGGCAGGAGAGGTCCTTCGAGCATGTTCTGGAAGCTTGATCTTGAGGCATTCAGAGTTTCAGCACCACCACTCAGGAAGAGCAAGAGTCAGGCTGAGGGGGTCTGGTACATGGCAGTGGCTCCCAGGAGAGACAAAATGCAGCTCAAGTCTCAGGAATCTGCAGGACAAAATGTTCTTCTCCAAACACAGAGCACAGCAAGGCACAAGGAAGCCACCTCAGTTATGCTCCTAGAAGATGAGGCCTTCACCATGGAGTGAAAAGAGGGACAATGGAAGCTGATGGGAACTGGTCTCCAGGAGGAGGAGTTCCAGAGTACAGAACCCAGCTGGATGGGTTCTATCTTAAGAAGGGGCAATGCTACACCCATGTTCATGGCAACATTATGAACAACAGCTGAAAAGTGGAGACATTCCAAGTGTCCAGGAACAGGTGAATGGATAAACAAATGGGACATTACTCAGCCTTAGAAGGGAAGGAAATTCTAATGTGATACAGCATGGGTGAATTTTCACATTATGCTAAGTGAAACAAACTAAGCACCAAAGGTCACATATTGTATGATTCTGCTTCTGTGAGACACCTAGAATAGTCATATTCATAGGGACGGAGAATAGAATGGATTGTCAGGCTAGGAAGAGGGGAAATGGAGGATTATGGTTTAGATCTAGAATGTCCCCCTACAGTTTCAGGTATTCAGCAGTGAGGCTTTTGGCAGATGATTGGATCATGAGGTGCTATACTCATTAGTAGACTCATCCATTTATGAGTTCATAGCTCAGTGTGTTGCTGGAGTTGGGGCCTGGTCAGGTGACTCACCGGAGGCGTGACTTGGAAGGGTGAGTTCTTGTTCCTGGCTCCTCCCTTCTCCTTCTCTCTGTTTCTTGGGTGCTGTGGTTAAGCAGCTTTTCTCTGCCAGGTCCTTCCACCATGCAACATCTGCCTCGAAGCCAGTCAACCATGAATTGAATCCTCTGAAACTATAAGCTAAAATAAACCTCTTCGCTTTTGTTTCAGGTGTCAGGCATTTTATCCTAGTGTTGAGAAAGTGACTAATATGTGAAGGGTTATTTGTAATGGGTATAGATTCTGTTTGGGATGATGAAAGATTCTGGAGGTAGATGGTGGCCATGGCTTTACGGCAATGTGAATGTACTTAATGCCGCTGACTTCCACACTTAAAAATGGTTAAAATGCTATATTGTAAATTCTATTTTACAGTTATAACAAAAGCATAATGCTTGGCATGGTGGTTCATGCCTATAATTTCAGAGCTCTAGGAGTCTAAAGCAAGAGGATCAAAAGTTCAAGCCCAGCCTGGCCTACTTAGTAATAAGACCATGTCTCAAAAAACAAAAACAGGAGCAGCAGCAAAAACAAAAATGGCTAGGGCTGTAGCTCAATGCAGGGACCCTGGTTCAATCCCCAGTACTGCAGAAAACAACAAAAAACCAAAAAGACATACAACAAGAGAAACATACACCACAGGATATTGTATTGTTTCTTCACTGTCATTTTTATTCCACTGCCTTGATTTTTGCCATGATGAGTCCACATGTTTCACCCTCTGTGAGTTGTGCCTGACAATATTGCATTTTCTTTTCCTGAGAGGGAATAAACAGATAGGCTGCCTGTGAAAAATTAATTAATTAATTAATTTAATTAAGGTAAAATGAGACCACTGAGGAGGGATGACCTCTGAGCACAGTCACGGAGGGATTACCATGTGAGGACACAAAGAGAGGACAGTCACTTGTGTGGCAAGAAGGGAGGCTTCAGAAGAAACTAAGCCTACTGACTGACCCCTTGATCTCAGACTTTTAGCTGCCAGAGCTCTGAGAAAGCATATTTGTGTTGTTTAAGCCACTGTCTGTGTGACTTCACTATGACAGCCTCTAGCAAGCCCATGCACTGTCCACCTCACTCTCTCACTCTGAGTCTAGGCACCACCGGCAGCCTGTTGCATTGATCAGACATTTCTCTTTGTTTTCAAAATTACTCCGCTGGAGGAGGGCGAATGACCATGATTTAAGGACGTAAGCTAAAGATTCTTTGGAAAAAATGCACCATCTGGGCAGCTCAGGAATTTGAGCACTAAATGTGGCTGTGAAGCTCTCATTTGCTTTGGCAAATGATCCAAGAAGAGAAAATAGTGGGAAACTACATCCTCAGCGCAGAACTGATGCACCTTTGATTAAAGAGAAATCGATTTCATCTCCTGTGTCTGCCGAGTCTTATGCTAAGCTGTGGGGAGAGAGCGTGGCTGTAGCCTGGAGTGTGATAGTTTAAGGAGCCTGATATTCCTCTTGCTCTGGAAGCAGTCGGGGCGAGGTGATGGGGTCTCCATACACAGATGTGTGGGACCCAGAAACCTAGGAACTTTGTGCATTAGCTTAGTTCCAGAGTTTATTAGTTGACTTCCAATTACCTGTGGTTGTGGAGCAAAGGGACATCAAAATAAAGCTTTAGGCTCAATTTTTCCCAAAGTGTGTTTCTTGGAAAGTGGTTCTGTGCATTGTCACACATCTCTTGCAAAAGGTAAAGGAGTTGTGTGAACAAATACATTCGGAAACCTGGAACTTAAACAATGAAGTGGACTTCATCATGGAATATAACATGGCTCCCCAGCACCTTTACCATGCTATGTGCATGTGTTACAAGTAAGAGAGAAATATCTCTCAAACTGATGCTTTCTGTGGATCAGTGTGCTGTACCCCATTAACCACATCTGTCCAGGTGACCCTAAGCAGCTATCCTAGTGGCCAGAATCCATAGCTGCTAAAATGCCCCAGTGGTGGGCAATGGGTAACCACAGGGTGAATGAGCAGTGGAGGGAACACAGTAGTGACCACTAGCATAGGCAGGACCATGACTTCCTTCCCCCCATTGTCATCTATCAGAGAGTCAAAAACCCTTAATGTAAATCAGAGCTAATAACCTCAAGGTTTTTTTGTTTTAAACTCATGATAATACCTGTGTTCACAGGTTTTAATCACTGTGACAAATACCTGAGAAAGTAAACTTAAAGAAAGAAAGGTTTATTTTGGCTCATGGTTTCAGAGGTTCAGTCCGTGGTCATCTGAATGCTCTTCTTTTAGGCCTGTGACAAGGCAAAAACATCATGGCAGAAGGGCATAGCAGAGGAAAGCTGCTCACCTCATGGCAGCCAGGAAGCAGAGGGAAAAAGAACCAGAGAAGAATGGGCCAGGGCCCAGATGTAATCACCCCATAGAACATGCCCCCATAGCCCACTCCCTTCAACTAGGCTACACTTCCTATGTCTTCATCATCTCCAAATAATGCCATCAAATCATGAATCTGTCAATGGATTAACCCATTGATGAACTTAGAATCCTCATGATCCAATCATTTCTGAAGCCCCATCTCTGAATACATGAGCTTTGGGGGAATCTAAAACCATAAAAATGTTTCCATTAATAGACAAGGGAAATAAGAGAAAGGTAATTTATAGCAATAGGTATATTTCAAGCTCCGACACAATGATAGGCTAAAGAGAACATGCCCATAGTTTTCCACATCTTACAGAGCCAAAGCTTTACCCCCCAAACAACGGAGATTCTCAAGCCATCCCTAGCCTTCAGTCTTATCAGCAGAATATGGCTCCCCAACCTGGTGAAAATTGGTTCTTCGAGGGGGTGAAAAGAGAGTTACTATTTTTGATAGGTACACAGGACATAAGAAGATATACAGCATATCTGTGGTATTAAAATTTCACAGTGGGAGCAGGAAGAGGCTATCAGGGGAAAAAAACATCTCAAATGCTCCAGGGATGGGGGGTGGTAATGAAAAACAGGTTGAGAAACACTGATACTTAGTGAAGGACCATGTTGTTTCTTATTTCCAATCTACTGTGGACTGATATTTTTATAAAATACAATAAAAGTGAATTACTAGAAAAATAAAATTGGAAAAAGGGAACAAACATAAGCCCCAAGTTTTTATTATTAGATCGAATGGACTTAAAATTGTTCTGTTAAGTTCTATAAATGCTTTCAAAGCTTATAATTTCCAGCCGAATCTTTCCACAGATTGTTCTTGGATGGGCCCCAGGCCATGGGCCACACTTTGGGGAGCTCTGATCTGGAGATGCTGGGGTGGGAGAGAAGCTGAGTGCTCAAGATGGGGCTTGGGGAGGAATGGAGAAGGAGCAGTGGGGTCAGCTGAGGGAGGATACAAGAGGGCTGTCAGAGACTTGGGGAGAGACACCTAGTAGGAGGTGCATGGCACATGAGCAATGCTCGGTGACAGTTTGAGCTCTAGCACAGAGTGAGAGGAACTGAGAGAGTAGGGTGGATGGGAAGTAGGGTGGATGGAGGTGTCCCAGATGGGAACTGGACTATGGCCCCAGTGGCTGCCTTCACACCATGTTCTAACAGGTGGCTCATAAAGCTTTGGGGTCAATGGGCACTTCGAGAACCTGATGGTACGGATCCTTTTTCTGAAGACAGTACAGATTCAGGTATTGTACAAACAGTCTTGGGGGATGGTTTCAAGATCCACTACAGCCTGGAGCCTGCAGGTTCGGAATCCTGGTAGACTCTCAGAGTCGTTCACGGAGGTAGCCTGTGACCATTGTATCCTGACTGTTTGCTGACTCGAGTTCTAGGAGGCCGTCCAGATAGAGGCAGGAAAGACACCACCAAGAGGTTTCCAGATAGCCAGAGCGATGCTGAGATGAAAGTCAAACACATGCCAGAACAGCTAAGCTCAACCCCAACATATCCAATAAGGACAAAGGTCTCTGCCATTGCCTCACATGGCTAATAAAACCCTCCTAGCCCCTCTGCCTCTTCTTGGCCTCCTCTTGTCAAGCTGTTTGCCTTTTCTTACTTTTTAAATACTGATCATAAGCTGGCTATGTTGGTACACACCTGCCATCCCAACACTGTGGAGATTGAGGCAGGAGGATCACTGCAATTTCAAAGCCAGCCTGGGCTACATAGCCAGCTCAAGGCCAGCCTGAATGCCATAGCGAGACCCTGTCTCAAAAAAAAAAAAAAAGCAAAAGCTTATGTGTATTAATGTCATTAGGGCACTGTTTCCATACACGCATACATGTGCTCTGATCAAATCCAGCCTCTCTTCCACCGCACCCCCACCCACACCACACACCACACCCATCCCAATCTGGAGTCTGCATTTTGATCCCTTTCATAGACCCTTATGAGCTTCACCAGATGAGCTGCAGTGGCCAAGACCACTCAGGACCAGAATCTCACTGAGGCTTGTTAGGATTGGTATATATTTAGAGGACAGTTTCCTCAGTATTTGTAAGGAATACAAAATGAGCTGGCAAGTGAAACTGTACCAGAGAGGCAGCTGGTGTAATTGGCCCTCACAAACACACAAGTGCTCTTCTAAAAATACCGGGGCAACTCAGAACTGAAAGGGCAGGCCAGAAACTCAACTCAGCAAGATTGGAAGACAGGACGGACAAAATATTTGGATCTTTCAGGGAATCCAGAAATCATGGAACTTGGGGTTGAAGACTCGAGGGAGAGGTACCATTTTGGATTTGAGGAAAAGCAGCAGATCTGACATAGGCCATTTTGTTGGACTCCTACCCAAGAATACTTTGCTGATGCTGAGAATATAAACTCAAGGAAGTGAGTGCGTGCTTTTCAATTCTTATATTCAAGGAACAGATATCCATTGAGCACCTACTGTGTACCAGGCCCTATGTGGCCAGGAACAAGAAGGCAACATGGCTGGAGCAAAGGGGAGAGTGGGAGGAGATAAGAACAAGAATCGGAGTCGGCGGGGGGGTCGGTACCCAGATGGAGTTTGGATTTGGTTTGTACTTCCAGTGGGTGGGAGCCATAAGAGGAGTGTGAGCAGTGACGATGTGACTTAGTTTACGTGTCAGCTTCATTGCCATGGGGCAACCAGATTCTATGTGACTTCTGGGTATGTTGTGAAGGTATCAGAGGTTAGCATTTGAATGAGTGAACCCAGCTCTCCTCTCGGTCAGTGGGCATTGTCCAATCCACTGAAGGCCTGAATAAAACAAAAAGTAGAGAAAGGAAAGTTTCACCCCACTTTTCCTGCGTGACTGCTGAACTGAGCCATCTCATCTCCTCTGTCCTAGCACTGAGATTTACATCATTCCCTTCCCTGGTCCCCAGAGCTTCAGGTGCAGACTGGGTTACAACATTGGCTCTTCTGGTCTCCTGCTGATGACAGATCATGGGATTTCTCAACTACCATAATTTCAGGAACCAGTTCCTCATCACACACACACACACTCAGTTCTGTTTCCCTGGAGAATGCTGACTCATACTGACTTGATTCAGGTTCTACAAGGGCACATCCTTGTTATATAAGGATTTGACTGCAGACCAGAAACCAGGGCCCAGCTAAGCAGCTAAGGTGGTCAGAATCCCAGAGAGAGACCCTGATGGCCTTAACTCAGGCAAGGCAAGTGTTTAAAGCTGATGGCAAGCTTTGAGGAGAAGAATTAGCTGGCAGCCAGTCCAAGACTTTGAGGGCTTGAAGTAACTAATATTCTCTACAGGGGCTCAGATGCCATGTCAAATGGAGGTCCTTTAAAGGATCTGGAGGTGTTTATTCTAAAGAGAGAAAGAAAAGACTGGGGCCAAGGGCCCTTTCTTCAGATTCCTGACAAGATGTCCTTATAAGGACCACTAAGGGTCAAGACTTGTCCACTGTGGAGCAGGCTGCTTTGGCAACAGTGAACTCTGATAGCTGGGACCAAAGCCCCAAGGGAATGCCTGTGGGGGTGCTGGGGACACTTAGGGAAGCTCCTCAATTCAGAATATCAGTGCATTCGTATTTTTTTCAGTACTGGGGATTGAGCCCAGGGCCTTTGCACTGAGCCACATCCCTGGCCCTTTTTATTTTTTATTTTAAAGTAGGTCCTACTAAGTCACTAAGTTGCCTAGGCTTGGTTTAAACTTGTGGTCCTCCTGTCTCAGCCTCCCAGAATGCTGAGATTACAGCACTGCTCCCCCATGCACACTCCTCTGACATAGGCTGGGTTCTCACTCTGTACCAGGTGCTTGCCCAGTGTTGGGGCTCAAAGACTGAAGGACTGAGGGAATGAGATTGTTCATGAGGGGCTATGTCCAGGCTCGGGATGAGTCAAGCAACATCTGTGCTCAAGCTGGAGAGCCAAGCCAGATGCCTCTGTGAGTCTGTGTGTTGGGGATGAGGGTGAGGAGAGAACCTGGCACCTTCATGGATGGGGAAAATATGGCCAGGAAGTTGTAGCAAGAAGGGCTGGTGGGGATGCATCCTCTCAGGGCCAGGACTGGGGGAAACTCATGAGGTGGAAGCTGGTTTGGTTTGAGGTTGTTCCTGAAATTCATGTTGGAAGCTTAGTCCCCAAAGCCATATGGTAATGTGCTTTGGCAGTGGGACCTCAGGGGTAATTAGGGTTAGATGAGGTCATGAGGGTGAGGCCCCCACTAGGACTGGTGGCCATCTAAGGACAGGAAGAGAGACTGAGCTGGTACGCTTGCTCTGTCTCACCATGTGATCCCCTCTCCATGTTATGATACAGCAAGATGGCCCTCACCAGAGGCCAAGCCCATGTTGACACTATGCTCTTCAACTTCCAGGACCATGAACTCAATAAATCTCTTTTCCTTGTAAAGCACCCAGTTTATGATATTCTGCCTCACCACCAGAGAGAGGACTAAGACAGAGCCTTTCTTATTTTTTTTTTAATTCAGATATTTTTTGCACATAGTGGATTTTTTTGCATCATTTTCAATTTCAAAATTATTATATATTATATACAAGTATATAATATGTAGTAATATAACAATTTCAAATATTATGTCACAATATTATTTCTGTTCGTCCCTGAGTTTATCTGTTCCCAGAGGATGGCACTAGGAATGTAGCAGTGAACAAAATAGCCCCTAGCATTGTGAGTCACTTTCCCCGGGTTCCCTCAGCTCTGCGTTGGGGAGACTGTCCAGTGGGGAGCATTCTGGTGCTGCCTTGAGTCTGTATCTTAAAATCACAGGAAGGGACTGAGATCCTGGCCTGACTGTCCCGATGCTTTCCAGAGGGACACGCTGAGCTGGAGCAGAGTTCTTTTACCAAGCAGCAAGTGTTCAAGGGGAAAGTGGTGAGGAAATGACAGCGGCTGTCAGTGTTTACCCCTCATTACTTATTTATTTAGGGAGATTGGCTGTTCTCTCTGCTAATCTTCATATAACATGCCTCATTGCCCTCTGGAGGCCCCAGAAGATGCTCCTCGAATGTATTTGGTTGAATTTGTTCTTGAAGTCCTATTTCTGGTTGCTCATTATCCCCTCTCCTAGAAATACGAGAGAGATAGTGAGTCATAATAGAGCCAAGCTTCTAGCTCATTCCCACCAGCTGATGGCAAATCCCAGGCATAATTAGCATTTACAGGTAGAGGCCAGAAGCCCATTTTTCCCTTCCATTTTAACTCATGTGCTTGGCTATATCAGGAATTGTGAACACGACCGACTCTAGACAAGCAGAGACACAGGGGTAGAAGCTTGTGTGTGGACCTAGGCTCTGGAATGGCACCTGCATCACCATGTAGACCCCTAAGGACTGCCAGGCCCACCCACCATCACCCCATGCCTGCACCAAGTCCCGGCACCCACCCCAAATCTTCATTCCCCTCTCCCAAATCTGCCCTTCACCCCAAGTCCTTCCTGTCCTTGCCCTAAGTTGCTGTTCTCCTTGAGTTGCATCTTCAGAGCAGCCACACAGCCACTGTGCCCCCTTTAGGCCATTGCATTCTACTGGAGGTGATGGACAGAGGGGACAAGTTCCATGAGGGAGTGATGGCCTGGGCAGCCCCATTACTCTTTGGCCAGCCTGGTCTTCCCAGGTCCCCAGTGCACTCTGAGAGCCCTCCATCATCACCAGCCCCTGCACTCGAGACACCTCTCTGAGCCCTCTGCCCTAGGCTGTTGACCCTTTTGGCTTCTCTTGTAGCCTTTGTACCTCGTTGCTCTTTATAGGGCATTGACAAGTGGCTTTGGGCCAGATGTCTCACCCTTCCCATGCTGGGCACGTTCACCCAGGAGCAGGCCAAGGCGGCCAAACTCAGTTGATCCAGCCCCGCAGCTCTCAGAGGCTGCCATCAGCAAGTGGCACTGTTTCATTCCATTCCACTTTCTCCCCCAAATGCTGCTTCCAGCAGGATCCATTTCTTGCCCTGGTGGCTGCCCAGCTGCCATTCCTAGGTGTGGGGAGGGTTGGTACAGGCTTGCCCTCTGCTCTGAAGGCTGCAGTCTGATGTCCACCAGTGTCCTGATTGGGGTCACCTACTGTGAGGAGAGTCCAGTGAAGGCTGGCAGAGAGCCACCAGGTGAGCCACTGATGAAGACTTCTACCCTTGGATACACCCTCAGCATGTTGAGATGGTTGTGATTGCCCTGGGTCCTTGGTGTCCCAAACAGAGAATTGAGCCAGACACACACAAGGAGAAGTGAAAGCACGGATTGATTAGCAAAGGTCCATTCCTCGAGGTGGGAAGAGCTAATGGCTCCAATAAGCCAGGGGTCAGAGCCTGTATATCCTTCCTCTGGGGAGGGAGTAGCTTTTTGAAATGGCCCAGCAGTTCACTCCAGTCAGGGTTAGGCCTCGTCCTTTCTGTTGGGGGGAGGAGTTTTTGCCCTAATATGGACCACTGAGGAACTATCGTGGTACCCAAAGCCCACTGCGGGGTAGGGGGTCTCAAAACTGCACCATAAATGGGATTATACTTAATTATAGCTGAGTTGGAGTCACTCTCAGTTGTTTGGGATGTTCTGTAGCACATGTGCAGCCGCATGGCGTAGTCATTAGATGTGGATGCTCTTTGTGGTTGCTAGAGATCTTACCTTGGGTTTCAGAAGCCTGTAGTGCATATGCCCTGTTGTCTTTCCCAGATGTGGTCCAGCTATTGGTACTGGGCACTCTGTGGTGTTTGGAGAGCCAGCTTCCTCTTTTTCCCTCTGCCCTTCAGATCTCCTCCTTCCAGAAATTTCTCCTCTCTGCCTCCCGCCCCAAGGAGACAGAGCCATACTGACAGGCTGCTGAAGACCAAGCACTGTGTGAGTCTCGAAGACAGGTTAGAGACCATTATCCTTTGCACTGTATGGAATTTAAAGTTGTAGAAGCCAGAAATAAAATGCATTTTAAAGGGATTTGTGAAACTTAGGAGACAGGACGATAACAGCATAATTAGAAAAATAAGCATTATTTTCCCTATGTTTGGGAAACTAATTTGTGGAGAATAATGATGATGCATAAATCCACATCCTATCATTCATTAGCTATGCACTGAAAGTTAACTAACTTCTCCTAGCTCTGATTTTTCATTTATAACTGAGACTCATGAAACTAACTTTGTAGAATTTAATTGTGAGAATTAAAGGAAAATGCATATAAAATACCTAGACCAGGAGCTTGCACACTATAGATGCTGAAAACAGTAGCTATCAATGTCAGTATAATTATTTTTATGATGATTGTAATGGCTATGGTAACAGAAGGTGTCCTTAATGTCATTCATTGTCAGTGTAGGCCACAGGGAGCCACTTCGATATTCAGAGACCAGACTCCAGTGACAATCCTGACCCTACCTCCTAGGATTTTGATATTCAGCAAATGCTGTTGCTGTCAGAGACATCATTCTGTATGGGATTCTGGTGGGAAAAGAGAGACGGAACACCAGCTGTCACTGGCCTAATGACACAATGTAGTGGAAACAAGTAAACAGCACCATGAAGAAAACGAAAGTGGGGGTTGGGGGCACTGGAAGCTGCCATCCAGGGCTGAGGAAACTTCTCAGGCATTGACATGAGACCTGAAGGACCACTGGGAGTGATGGAGGTGAGGAATGTGGCCCTCAGGTGGAATTGCATATGGCAGGGCCATGGGCCACAGAGTCCCTTTGTGGCTTGAGCAAAGATCACAGTAGAGGAGGCAGGACCAGGTCAAAAGATGCTGATGTTTGGGGTCTTGTAGGAAAAATTTAAACCACTTTCTGAGGATAATATGGACCTGCAAATGAGGTGGAAGATTGGGAAGCCTGTGGTCACAAGTACACTTTACTGTGTACTCACTGAGTGTATAGGCAAAGAAGTGAAGTCAGCACACCAAAGAGACCTGTGTACTTCCTTGTTTATTCCCACACTGCTCACAACAGCTAAGATATGGAATCAATCCAGGTAGTTATCTGTGTTGGTCAGCTTTGCTATCACTATGACAAAATCTCTGACACCTTCAGCTTACAGGAGGAGAGGTTTGTTTAGCTCACGGTTTCAGTGAATTTAGTCCATGGGTGGCCAGCTCCAAGGCAGAAATGGCATGATAGAGGAAAGCTGTTCACATGATGGCCAGAAGCAGAGAGAGAAGGGAGGAACTGGGGACAAGAATAAACCCTTCCAGGTCATGTGCCCTGTGACCCATCTCTAAGGCTGCACCTTCTAAGAGCATATTCATGTACTGAACTCATCAGTGGATAAATCCATTGATGAGTATAACATCTCCATGATCCAGTCACCCTCCAAGCACATTAGATTTGGTGGGACATTTTAGATCTAAGCCATAACACCTTTAATAGATGAATGGATAAAGAAAATATAGCACAGATATACAGTAGAATCTTATCCAGCTATGCAAAGGAATGAAGTCCTGTCCTTTATGGCAACATAAATGAAATGGGATAACATGGCAAGAAATAAGGCAGGCATAAGAAGACAAATACCACATGTTCTCAGTCATTTGTGGTAATTAAATGTTGACTCTTAAAATTCCAGAGTAGAATGGAGATCGCCAGAGGCTGGGAAAGGTCGGGAGGAGGAGGTTAAAAAGAGGCCTATCTACAGGTACCAACAGGCAGTCAGACAGGAGGAAAAAAGCCTAGTGTTCTCTAGCACAGCAGGGCAACTACAGTATACAACAACTTATTATATATTTCAGGATAGCTAGAAGAGTTTAAATGTTTTGGACATGTAGCATTGATAAATGTTTGAGGAGGTGGAAATGCTAATTACCCTAATTTAATCATTACACATTGTATACATGTATCAAATTATCATGCTATAACCCACAAATACTTACCAATATGATGTGTCAATGTAAAACAAAGGCTGGCTGTGACAGAAAGGTGGTGCATGGATGGCCGGGGGACCAATGAGGAAGTGGGACAGTGGTGAGTTAGGGAGGTGCCAGTGGATGCTACTTTGGAGGGAAGGGTCACCAGATCTTGGGGTACATTCAGTTTGAAATTAAGGAAGAACTAAGTTTCCCAGGTTTCTTATTCTGGCACTCAGGGCCAGGGGAGCTCCTGGGCACATTCACTGGTACATGATTTGATGGTGCATGTCCTGTGAGTGAGGTTTGCTTCTGAAACCTGCAGCCCTGGCAGGCAGAGGGGTGAGGAGGCTGTTGGATCCCAGGGCTGCAGCCCAGCAGAAAGCTATGAGCTGGAGACTGAGTCACCTGCCTGCAGATGGCACTGAGAGAAGGAAGGTGAGGTGTCAGGCCAGGCCAGGACCTCAAGGAGCCCCAGCATGGGAAGTCCCCATCCAGATGCCCCCAAGGGATAGTGACTAGGAGTAGCCAGCATGGATGGAGAGAAACCCAAGGGGAACGGACCCAGAGCAGCCAAGGCTGGAGAGAGTTGCCAGAGCCAACCACTTCTTCCCACCTCCTCTGCTTCTCTCAGGCCTAAGTCTCCAGCATCTGCCTGGATCCTCCAGAGCCCCCTTGGTAGCCCCCTTTCATCCACCCTGCTCTCCCAACATCACATTCAGAGCAGTGCTCTTAACACTGAAGTCAGATCATGGCACTCTTATGCTCCAGAGCCTTCAATGGCTCCCTAGCTCACTCCAAGTAAAAGCTTATGTCCATTCAGTGGCCAACAAAGCCATGCAGAACTGACTTCATCTACTATTCCAGCCACCTTCAATCCTTCAGCCTCACCACCCTCCTTACTCTTCTCATGTGTATGTGTGTATATGTATTTACAGAAAGTTCTGATGTCTTTTAAGCAGTAGTTATAGATTTCTGAAGAATGCATTATTCAAATAATGTTTGTTCTGAGCAGTATAAAACAGCACAAAACCAAAAGAGAAGAAATACATTTTAAAAAACAAAACAAAGCATCTTATAGGCTTTCTTTCTTTCTTTCTTTCTTTCTTTCTTTTTTGGGGTGGTACTAGGAATTGAACCCAGAGCCCCTGCACTGAGCTACATCCTGAACACCTTTTTATTTTTTACTTTGAGACAGAGTCTTACTAAGTTGCCTAGGTTGGGCTCAAACTTGCCTCAGCCTGTCAGAGTGCTGGGATTACAGGTATGCACCACCACACCCATCAGAAATCTGTCCGTTTTTTTTCCACTGGTGTATCCAAGTACCTAGAAGAGTGCCTGATACATAGTAAATAGAGAGTAGATGAATGAATGAATGAATGAATGAATGAATGGGTCGACAAGGCTGAACTTGAGTAAGATCAGGGGTTCAATGTGCGCTTGGATCTTTGCAGCAAAAGCCACACTAGGTGGAGTGATTTCAGAAGAGCAGAGACAGAGGCCAGACTGCAATGTACAGTGAGAGGAAGTAAAGACGAGCTGAGAGGGTTCTCAGGCATCTCCCTGTGTGGCTTTGGTCCTGTGCTTTTTTTGCATTACACTTGAGGGAAGAGACCAGGGCGTATTTAACTTGGTTGGAAAGGAAGGAGCAGAGAAGCAGACAGAAGCTGGAGGAGAGCGAAAATGAATAGTAGAAACAAGTAGAAGAGAAAGGATGGAGGGTTCTGATACAGATGGTTGGGCCAATCCAAGGTTGTGGTTTTGTCCAAAGAGTGGGCTGAAAAAGTAGCAGTTGGCAAGACATAAAATAATGAGAAGAGGATTCAGAGCCATGGAGAATGGACTGTAGGCTGGGCAGGAAAGGAACAGATAAGCATAGCAAGGGTCGGGCTGATAAAAGACTCCCAGGTTCAAATCCCAGCTCCACCACTACTGAGAAATGTGTTTAAAACTCCCTTTGTCTCAGTTTCATCTGTAGAATGGGAAGCAAGTAGCACATAATTCAGTGTCATCATGTGATTGCATTAATAATAATTGCAAAGTCCTTGCTTTATGAGCTAAGTGTTACCTCTTGCTACCTCAGTATTGTGCCCTGAGGCCTCCCTCTGAGAAGTTTAGGAGGAAGAAGGAAATAAAAGAATTAGAAAAAAAAAAAGCCTAAGATCAGAGTGGGACCTTTCCGGACTTGGCCAGGATGTAACCAAGGGAACAAAGGATTACCCAGAGGATGAGGGGCAGGGGAGGTGGGGAGGTTAAGATACTCAGCCCTGGCTCAGTCTCATGGCCATTGTCCCTGGGCACAGCCAGCATTTCAGACCAGCTGCTCTATCCGGGAACACGAGTGGCACAAATATCGTATTGTCTCTTGTGCCGCTTCCAATTCACTCCCTTGACCAAACCACGACCTTGGATTGGACCAACCATCTGCAATATCTGGACAATGTCCAACCTACTAAATATGGGAGAAAAAAATCCTCAAAAACACAGAGTTGTCACTGAGCACGTCTGTCCTCAAATTTCAGCTGAGCCCTTACCAGTAGATGAAGAAAGGTCGTCCCAGAAGGGGCTTCCTGGAGGAGGGCGTGTGGAGCATGAAAGGTGGCCTGGGATGGTGGGTGAAGGGGAGGGTTAGGGGACTGGATGTGGGGCCTGTGGGGACAGGAAAGCCTCTGAGGTAGAAGGGGCAGGACAGCATTCAGTGAAGTCTCGTGGTGGTGATGGAAGTAGGTCTGAGAGTGGAGGTCTGAAATGGAAATAATCATCAGGGGCTTCAGCTGTCCTGCCTTTAATAAATGCTCTCAAGGTATGGGTAGACAATCTAAGTCTGGATTCCATGTACTGCAATCCATGACACTGTGTTGGGAACTAGTGTGGTTTTAAACAGAAAAAAGTGACTTGGGAGAACTGAATGGCAGAAGGCAGTTTGAAGGGACCTGCCAAGGATGACGCCTTGTCTAAATGAATTGCACCTTCCACTCCACTGTGCACAGGAGGGGGAAAGCCTCCGCCCCCTCGTCCCTGATGACCTGAGCTGTGCCCACCCAGGTCCCAGAGATGAGAGCTGTCCATAATCCTCCTAGGCTGGTATCTCTACTCCACCTCCACAGCTCCAAAGAGGACCCTGGGATGGCTCAGCTCTGATAGATGAAGCTGAGCTTCCAGTCACCTGCCATGGAGTTGAATAATTGTGAGCAGCTAAACAGTTAACCCCTGCTAAACCACAGCAAGCAAGAAATGTGTTAAGCTATTAAATGCTTTGTGAGCATGTGGAAAATCCTGTTATCCTCAGTCTACACTGAAAGGCTAAAAACAGGCAAACTTTCTGTCACCCCTAAAGCATGGTTCCTACTTGCATGTAAGAGCTTTCCCTCATTGCTTCATTCCTGGACACCTTCAGGTAATCTCCTCAGAGGGAAGCTCATCATAGTTCCGACAAGGCAAAGGAGGGCTGGCTGACTGGGGGATGATCGCGGCTCCTTTCATGAATATATCTCCGGCACCATTTGGTGCTAACAAGGATAATCATTTCTCTCAATCTGGAAACCATGTTATTTAGACAATTAGGATAAGTGCAATACAAAGCAAGAGTGGGTAGTAAAAATAACTTTCATCTGAGAATGCTAGAAAGCCGGCAAAAAGATACACAACCATGCAACTTTTTTTGCTATCATATTGTTGTGAATGTGATTTCTTGTGGTTACTATTCTACTAGTGATCGTAAATTGTTAAATCAATCATTTAACAAAGTCCCTTTGCAAGGAAGAAAAAGATCAAAATATCCATGTAGACTTCTCGTGGCTAATGAAAATCAAGCACCTCTTTGGCTTGATTTTACCTCTTGTAAAATCTGTGTTTGTAGGGCGATGAAAAAGTCTTTTGAAATCTGTATTTTACATTTTTTAGAAGATACCTGGCCCCAACCCATGTCAGGTGTTCATAGCCTGCAACACATGCATCTCCAGAGAATGTGTGATAACATTCAGGGGTCTGTAAACTTAGGAACATAAAATACATGTTTGTGTTCCCTAATTTCAAATTGATAGCAGCATTTTTTCCATTATGAAAATAGGTTATAGATTTCTGTACCATTAGCAGTCCCTGTGGTTTGTCTCCAACAGTAATCACAGACATTTTTGCATCACTCTAGTTCCTGTGGAGGTCTTGAGTCAAGTTACGACCAGCCTGACATATGGACAACTTAGGTTAATTAGGTTAGTGGAAGAAGATTCCTCTACTTCTTGTTATCCATAGTGTGTACCCAGGTAAACATCCAGATCTCAGCTATATTGACTTGCAACCAACTTAAGTTACAACCAACCCTCAGAAACCAATCAAGTTTGTAAGTCAAAATCCACTGTACTTAGGTATCTGCAGTGGTTTGGATCTTGAGTGTCCCCCATAGCATCTGTGTTAGATACTTGGTCTCCAGCTTGGCACTATTTGGCACTGGTATAAACATAAGAGTAGGGCCTGGTGGGAAGTCCTTGAGTCCTGGGGGCTGTGCCCGTGAAGGGACTGTGGGATCCTAGGCTCTTCTCTTTTGTGTCCTAGCCAAGAGATGAACGGTTTGATCCACCATGCGTTCTTGCCGTGATGTCCTGCCATAGACCCAAAGCAACAGGGCCAACCCATCACAGACTGAAAGTTCTAAAACTGTGAGCCAAAATAAACCTTTGCTCTTCATAAGTTGATTAGCTCAGGTGTTTGTTATAGCACCAGAAAGCTGACTAACCCTGTATTCCCGTGACAGCTCTCAAATTGATTATAGTAAACTCAACACTGTCTTGTTATTTAATGAAGCACATGTGTATATATATATATTTAAATCTGATCCTTGTGTTTCAGTATTATAAGCCTGTTAAAGTGCAGATTCCCAGTTCCCTCCCAAGACCTGTTAAGTTAGAACCAAGTTCAGAGAATGGGACCTAGACAAGTGTGCTTTTCAGAAACTTGCCAGGGCAATGGTACACAGACTGTCCACTCCAGGGCCTGTATTTTGGACCCTTTGGTTCCGGGCATCTGTATCCCAGCAACCAGGATCTAGAATTTGGGGATTGCTGGTACTGGTGGGGAAATTCAGTCATGGAGGACCTTCTTATATCTGGGGAGTGGGTATGGTGTGAAAGAAGATAGAGGTTAAACAAATCCATGTTTCAATTTGGCCAAACACTTGATGAGTGTATAGTCCTTAGATTCACTGAGTCTTTAATTCTTCTTCCGTAACTTGGGCATTATAGGAAGACCTACTTCATGGACTGTGTTTTAGTCCATTTCAATTGCTAGAGAAAAATACTATAAACTGCATAGCATAGAATCAACACAGATTTATTTCTCACAGTTGTGAAGTCTGGGAAGTCCAAGATCAAGACAGATTTGGTACTTCCTGTGGCCCATTTTCTAGCTCATAGTTGGTGCCATCTTGCAGTGAGTGACCTCACATGGTGGAAGGAGCAAGGGACTTCTTGTTCCTTTTTCATAAAGGCACCAACCCCATCCCTGAGGGCTTCACCCTCACAATGCAGTCACCTCTCATTGGCCTCACCTCCTAGTACCATCACTTTGAGGGTTAGGATTCCAACATCTGAATTTGGGGGGATATAAATACTCAGCCCACTGCAATCTCTTGTGAGAATGGAGTGATATATTGAATGTAAATTACTGTGCAAAGTGACTGACATGTGATAAGTGTTCAGGTCTCAGCTGCTGTTAGTCATGATGACGATTACAATGATGTTCTCACTGTTAATGAGCCAGCTGGCGTTTCCAGGGTTGACAAGGGAGCAGGGCCTGGGAAATGACACAAGATCTCCCTTCCAAAGCTTAGTGGCACTTTTCTTCTGGAGGTCACAGTGCAGTTGAGAGGCTACACTTAGAGAAGCTGATGCTAATGTCCCAGCATCAGTTGTCTCCTGCCCTTAGGGATAGGATTCACGTATCACCAGGAGCACGAGGCTGTCTGCTCAGTGTCCCCTCTGTGATCCGGAAAGCATGGCATTTCTCCTGCTTGCCTCTATTCTTGCTGTGCAGCAAAGTGGATCATTTTGCCAAAGAAGCCTCTTGCTGTCTGCAGCCAGAAGCTACGTGTTCTCCATATGGAAGCACTTTACACACAGCTCCGTTTCTGAGAGGGAATTTCAAATGGTTCTCCTAAAGGAGACCCCCAAGCTAATAACAGAAGGTACTGAACAATTCATTGACACCTGACTGCTTCATATCCTTTAAGATTAAATTGTTTGAAGGGAGATTTTTCTTTTTAGACCCTCTTCTAGATTCTCTAGAAGCTTCTATCAGCCAGTCCTGTCTTGATTCTCCTGGGGTAGTGCCCTGCCTGTCATTAAATCCAGGGGAAATACAGAAAGGTTGGAATGTCCCCTTACCCTCTGAGCACTCCTCCAAGGACCCTAGGGGCATTCTAGGAGGCTGAGGCAGGAGGATCACAAATTCCAGCCCAGCCTGAGCAACATAGGGATTTAGCAAGAACTTGTCTCAAAAAATAAAAAATAAAAAAGGACTGGAAATGTTCCTCAAGCAAAGGCCCTAGGTTCAATCCCTAATACTGCAAAAAGAAAAAAAAAATATGTGTGTGTGTGTGTGTGTGTGTGTGCGCACACGCGTGCATACACAAAAGCGATGACATCTATTGAAAGAATCAGACACAATGAACTTCAATCAGCAAGATGGATTGTGCTTCAATTTATCCAAGGCCCAGGGTGGCCTCTGGAGAAACTCTAAGCTGATGGTCCTCTAAGGTTTCAAGATCAACACTATTCAGTGACATTCAAAGAACTGTCACAACCTAAACATGCCTATCCCCACATTTTCACAAAAAAAAGAAGAAAGGGGTGCATTCAAGGTAATGCAACAGCATTCCTTTTTTTTCCCCTGAGCCAGAGAGCAGAGAGACATATTTTGGTCACGTTGTTCATCTTTTTGATCAAGCTTTCTGTGAATGTGTAGTGCACAGACATATTCTGCCTAGCAGGCTCCATGGGAGCTGGGCTGCCAGCTGTCCACAACAGCAGAAGCCAGCAGGTAGGAGATGACATTTTAGAATTGTTCAAATAGACCCCGGGCCTAGAAGATATGCCGGACACAGTGTTAGGAGAGCAATAACAAAACAGCGCCAGAAAGGACTGTTGAAAATTTAAAAGACCTTTCCCTTTACCAGCTCTACTGCTGGCTACCCACTTGAGCAAATTTCTAAAACATGAAACTGACCCCAAGCTGGGCAGAGAAATGAAAAGGATGAGGCAGGTTGGTGACATTTGCAACACCCAGCCTCCATGGATGCTGAGAAACAGATTATTTTCCAAGAGAAAAACACAAGTAAAATTACTAGTCAGAAGGAAGCTTAGGGAGGCCTTTTGCTTCTGGATGTCCAATCCATTCAAACCATGGACTTCCTGTGTGTATTTTAAAATCCAACACACTAAAGTTTGAAATAGAGAATGGAGAATGCCTGGGGGCAAGTCACTGAGGCCCCTGGAACAAGCATATCTCCAAATCTTAGTGGTTTAATCCTGTCAAACTCCATGGGGGTGGTTTAGGTTGGCAGGTGCCTTCCTCTGGTCATTCAGGGACCATGGCCTTTCCCACATTGTGGCTCCTCCATTTCATCAGGTGATTTCCAAGGGATCTGTATCATGGGAAAAGGAATGTAGTAGGAACACTCACTTTTCAGCCACAACAGGCCTTGGATGACATACTTCCTTTGAGCTCTCATTCACTGGTGACAGAGTGTCTCATGGCCACACTTCCATCAGGAATGCTGGGCATGGGGTGCATGGGAGGATGTGGTACCTCCCTATGGTTTCTGACTTCAAGATGTAGCAAACACTGGTCCTGACACCATAGAAGCTCACCCGGATCCTTCTCATGGGAGTTGTCTCATGTGGTCAGGTTTCTCAGTAGTGGTCATGGGCCCAAGAGAGGATCAGCCATTTTCTGGTCCTTCTGAGGACCAAAATAGACATTTCCATTAAAGTAAAGGGCCTGAGATTCATCATTTTCTCAGTGTATAGAAATCCCCTCCAGTAGCAAGATCCTCTCCTGATCATTATGTGATGTTTACGTGAAAATCTTCAAGAGATTGTGAAGTCAGCTAATGTTATAACACACCAAACAGCAAATATCAAGCCATCTGGGATCCTACAATGGTTCTAAGAGTCATTTTGTGCTTAGGCCCAAGTGAACTGACAACTTATTTGTCTTTCTACTATTCTTTCTCTGTTTTTCTTTAGGAGTACTGAAGATTGAACCCAAGGCTTTTGTGCTGAGCTACATCCTCAGCCCTTTTATATTTTTTTATTTTGAGAGAGCATCTCACTAAGTCACTATGTTGCCCAGGCTGGTGGTAAACTTGTGATCCTCCTACCTCAGCCTCCCATATTGCTGGGATTACAGGCATGCACCACCATGCCCAGCTTTCCCTGTTTTAGATTATCCAGCACACCAAGAGTTGCTGGCTGACACCATGTCCCCAAATGTCTGGTCTTTTTCTTCTTCTCCTCATGTGACAGCTTCCCCACCCCTGAGCCCACCACCTTCCCCAGGTGATGACTGGGTTGGCCAAGCACTCCACCCCTCAAGTTCCTGGGCTCTGGTGCTACATCCTAGGCCACAGAAAAGTGTCTCTGTCCCTTACCTTACTTAACTCTCATCACCAATTTCAGAAAACCCACATCTCCCTGACTTCCATAGCTTCTAACCCAAGTACTGTTAGTTCCAAATTTCAAAAGTTAGTTCGTGGGCTGGGAATTTAGCTCAGTGGTTTTGCCGCCTGCTTCGCAAGCGCAAGGATCCAGGTTTGATCCCTGGTACCAAAAAAACCCCAAACAATCAAAAGTTAGTTTGCATTCATTGCAATGTGTACCCAAAAAGTGATGAGATATAGTTTTTAGAAAGACTCTGAAACCTTTCAGAATTGAAAGCAGCAAAGGAAAACTCAGCCCAGGACAGCAGGACAGGGGCCACCTCCTGAGTGGACACAGCCCTAGGCCACTAGGCTCCCTGCAAGGGACTCAGCATCTTAGCCTCTTTTCGAAGCAGGGTCACCTACTCTTTAAATTTGTTCCTACTAGAATTGAAGGAAAAGGCAGAGTGAAAGCTTCTCACCTCCTCTGCTGATGTCCTTCTGTCCCCTCAACCCCTGTGAATCCAACTGCTCTCACAGGCTCCCTGGAAGGATAGCAGAGCAGGTCGACTTTCAGACAGAAGCCAGCCAGACTGCAGAAACCACTTCTGTCCTCTGTGATTTCTGGGAGTAGTAATTGGCAATGCCTTTGATTTAGCCATGACCAAGAGCCAGGATTTGAACCCAGGGGCGAGATTCAACTCTACATTTGTGATGTCATGTTATGCATTGGCCACAAAATGGCTCATGGGACACCACGTGGGCCCCGAGTTGGCACCAAGCTCTGCATGATACCTTGCTACACCCCCATGTCCACTTCCTCCTGTTCAGATGGATTTGTATCTGCTTCCTCCCATCTGCACAGGTGGGCTGGGCCCTCCTTCAGCATCTTTCACCATCACCTCCCTCTCACTCCTTTCCAGTTCTCTCACTGTCTTTGGCTGTGCCTTGGCTTTGGATCCTTATCTCTAGTGTCAGGTCCTGATGGGCTGTTGCATGTACTTCTCCAGCTGCCACACTTTGTAGCTGTCCCCTGCCCCAGCTTTTGTGAGCCCCATTGGACCTGAGTTTAGGAGGATTCTGGGGATGGAGAGCACCCACACACACGGGATTCTCCTGGACAGGAAAGGACTTAACCAATTGCCATCTTGAGTTCTCTTCAGGTCTGATCTCAGGACACTTGGCTGGCTGCATTATAAAGAACAGGAAGTCCTTGCATGATGGTGGCCAGGGGATAGGTAGGCTGTTTAGTCAGGCACAGCCATAATGGCTGAGCAGACCCAGCCTGTCTCTAGACCTGGCCCCAAGCTATTGGGATTCCAGTTCCCTCTCCTTTTCTGCTAATTTCTAGGAGTAGCAACTGGCAATGCCTTTTATTTAGCCTGGACCATGTTGGCTTCGTTCAAGGAATTTGAGAATCAGAGGGGGTGATCACATGCTCTGAGGGCCTTTAAGAGCATGAGACATCATATTTTTTAGAAGACATAGATTCAGCAGTTCCCATCCTGATCCTTGTACATGCTCTCAAATCACTGGCCCTTTGATGTTGAAAACAGAATTAAATATAATTCACTTTCCTCCTAGAGTTAAGCAAGTTTATCTATCATTGCACCTTACCAGCTGCTGTTTAATCCTGAGCAAAATGCACAGGACATGATAGTAGAAGGATGGATGATAAGCATCGATAGGGAGTGAGTACAGTGTTATCATCCACCCAGCTTCCGCAGCTTCCAACACTTTCTGAGCCATCTAACGTTAAGCTCCAAGGAAGCCAAGAAGACGGTGAACTCTGGCAGGGGGATCTGAGTCTACATTATCTTTAGATCCCCGGCCGAATTTCACTCTGAGATCTGGTCTTAATAAACATGGGCATGGCACTAAGCCCAGTGACTCAAGAATGTGAATTTTTAGAAGATAAAGGCATCGGATGGGTGCTGGGAATACAAAAAGCAATAAAAAACACTTAATACCGGCTTCCTTGGAACTGCTGTAGAGAAAGGAGGGACGATACAAAGGAGAACGTGTGCAAGTGAAAGAAAGAACAGGAACGGGAACGAGTGGAAACAGGCACTACGAAGTCCTAGGTAGGAGGGAGAGCAGAAAGGAGAGGGAGGGATGGGGAATGAAGGAAGGAAGGTGGGAAAAGGGGAAGACGGGACCAAGCCAACCTCAACACCCTGACACTACTTTGAGCCATTTTTCCCACAGAAGCCCTGACCCTTGGTAAGAGTAGCATTCGATCACACTCAGTGTTTCAGGCTTGACTGAATTTTAAGCTGGTGAGCACAGACTGTATTATTCTTCCCTCCCCAATATTCTTCCAAGTGCAGTAACAATGGCAACAAAAATCAAAAGGAAAAATACCATCCCGACACCCTTTCCACTCTCAATAGATCAAGCTGTTTTCAATGTGCCTTTTTCCTCCTCCAAATTACGTGTCACTTACTGAGCTTCATTTTAATTCCTCATCTCGTATGAAGAGAAATGACTTGCGTTGACTGGGAATAGAATCCAAGTATTTAGGGTTCTCACCACTGGGATACTTAAGTTGAGATATGTCTTGAGGTTCGTGTTTGTAAATCCTATTTCTGAGAAACTGTAATAAATAAAGCAGAGATTGAAATTGAATTTTTGTTTAAAAAAAGATTTTAGGAGAAAAGCCATTATGCATCCATCCAATTTAATGGAAGAGAATGTGCATTTAAACTGGGAAGAATCTACTCACCATCTCCAGGATAGCAGAGGGGGGGTGTTGGGGAAAATTACCAAGAAGATGAGCTTTCCCTTCTGGGAAAAGGGTTACACGGAAGTCCCAAGAAAGATTGGTAGGATAAGAGTAGCAAATTAAAATGTTCTCTTAGCTGGAAATCTAGTTTTTTAAATTCAGATTTTACCAACAGACAAAATATTATGCACACACACAAACCCTCCACAGTGAATGTAGTCATTACTGTAAACAGGTACTAATAAAAATATTTTTTTAATGATGCATTGAAATAGAAAAACACAGAATAAGATTTACAAAGAATTGCCTGTGGAAAATCATACCCAATGTTGGAGCACATAACTTATTATTTAACTATATGGAAACATTGCTACTTCTGCAGTATTACAATAAAATATTGGTGATCCAGAATTCTTAGAGAATGAGCTGCCTTGTTTACTTAGTACTTGAGCTTTTGCTCAAAAATTCAAATTTAAAAATTAACATGTGTTTCAGTTTGGGGAATAATTTAGATATCAAAATCTAATTTTTCTACTGTAAAGCTTATGACATCTAAATACAAATCATGTATATAAAAATTAACTTTCAAACTGATATATGCTATCTGTAATACATGGTATAGATTTTGAAGGCTTAGAATTCTTTTTTCTCTAAAAATAATGTAAAGTATTTCATTAATAATTTTTATAATTTTTTACATGTCATGATAATAGTTTGGATATAGTAAATTAAATAATGTGTATTATTTAAATTTTAAAATACTAAAATTTGCATGCGCATGGATGATCTGATGAGGTATTTGTGTAATTTCAGCATTGAAAGTTTTGCCAATGTTGCTTTTAACAGTGTAAATGGGTTTAAATGGCTTTCAAAGTGACTTCAGTCTAATAGAATAATCCATGTTGAGGGGGCTCTGAAAGACCTGCTCTTTGGGTAGAAAATCACTCCCTTAGGCCAAGGGATGGGAAGACCCCCAACATACGGCATCCAGGTTCTGCGGGCAAGAAGTCCACACCCCGGAATATTAGAGACTCTCTTGAGGTGGATTTTGATTTCTTGCTCAGTGCTATGATGCAAAGTTAAAAGAAAAACTTAAAGACAATTAAAGAGACAGAGAAATGGAGAGCTAGGATGACTAATGCTTGTATAAATAAGGCTGAACAAGCCAAGACCCTGAACACCCCAAGCAGTCGATATTTATTGGTGACATCATAGTTAGATTGAGGTAAAGGGGCCATGTGAGAGGATGTGTAGTTGCTATAGACATGGTACTGATGTAGGCAGGGCTTGTAAAGGAAAAGACAAAGCATTTTTGAATTAGGAACACAATAGACAAAATATAGGTTGTGGTTAATAATTAACTTTGTCTTTTTAGTAAAGAAGGTTTTAACTTTGGGAATGGAATTTGGGTAAGAATCACTCTGACCTTGGACTGGAGACTTTGGCCAGACCCACTTCTCAAAACAAGCCAATCGTGGGGTTAACTCTTTACAGCCTACAGTGATTACAGCCTGCTTTGGGCATAATTAATTGGGTGGTCCCCCACACTAGGAGACCCTCTTTACAAACATAAAGACTGGCACAGAGGTCAGGCATGGAAAGGAGCCCATGAAGGAGAATCTTGGAGCAGAAGCTTGGGGTTGGTCTACCTACCCTAGCTGTAGGGACTGCAGGAGCCTCCTGTGCCTCAGACCCCTCTGGGGTCCTGAGTAGTTTAAAGTGCTGGTCACAACCCCATGGGGGTCGTCGTCAGTGTCACTTGATTCCAGGCTTTTAGACACCCACCCCCCCCACACACACACATGCCTTTTTCTAAGGGCTGAGCTTTCCTTTTGGGGGGGGGGTTACCGGGGATAGAACTTGGGTCCTGGTGCTTGGACAGCAGGTGACAAAACCACTGAGATAAATCCCCGGCCCTATTCTATTATTTTTTTTATCTTTATTTTTCAGAGCAATTTTAGGTTTACAGAAAAATTGAGAAGATACAGAGATTTCTCCTCTACCCCCTCATCCCACACATGCAGTTTTCCCCCTTGTCCTCATTCCCCACCAGGGGTCTGTTTGTTATAGTGACACATCCTTATCACCCAGAGCCCATAGTTTACAAGAGGGTTCATGCTTGGTGTTTATTCTGTAGATTTGGACAAATGTATAATGACATTGATCCACCATTATGATGTCATAATCATATTTACTGAGGTTTTTTTGTGTTTTTGGTTATTTATTTTTTGTCATTGTTGTTTCACCATGCTGGGTATTGAACCTAGGACCTCGACACTCAGCTACAACCCTGGCCCTTTTTCATTTTTATTTTGAAAGAGTCTTGCTAAGTTGCCAAGGCTAAGCTCAAACTTGTGATCCTCATGCCTTAGTATCCCAGGATCTTTCCCTTGAGGTACATCCCCAGCCCTTTTTGTATTTCTCATTTTGAGACAGGGTTTTGCCAAGTTGCCTAGGCTGGGCTTGAACTTTTGATCCTCCTGCTCTTAAAGTCCTCTGTGTCCTACCTATTCATCCCTCCATCCATACTGTCATATAGTTGCAATCATGGAGTATATAGACTTTTCTGATAAGGATGATTTTTTTCTCTTACATTCCAAATGTATACAACAAAACAGTGAAAACTATGTTTTTATCTTTCCTAAGAGATGGCAACAAAATCTTCTGTTAACTTCAGTTCTGTGTGCATGCATTCAGGAAAAAAAAATCAATCTGAAAATGCATGGGGCCCCTTCACAGAGGGGTTTATTTCCAGCATTCTTCACTGCTGACTGATCTGTCGGTTCCCTTGGAATCTTCCCATCGGAGTCCACATATTCATGACTCTAACAAGGGGTGATCAGAACATACAGTGAAGTTTAATTTTTTTATTCCTACATTAAAAGATGCATTGCCATGAACTCCCCTGAAAATACTCCCCCTCACTTTGACCTCACTTATCCCATCATTCATCCCACTTTCTGAAGCAGTTCTGAGGTCCTCTTTCATAAGTCGCACTGTTGCCTCAATACCTTGAACTGACTCAAAACGTTTCCCTCTCATGGTCATTTTGACTTTGGGGAAGAGCCAGAAGTCTCATGTTGCCAGATCTGGTGACTAACATGGAAGACGACACACCATGATATTTTTACAAGTCTACCTTCCCATTGGATTGCATTTAGCAGCCACATTCACTGTATTTTTAAATCACACCTCATAAAGACAGCCACAATTTAAAGGAGAAAGGTTTAATTCAACTCACGGTTTCAGGGGATTCAGTCCATGTTTTGTGGGCTCTTAGGTAGAGTGTCATGGTGGAAAAGCATGCTGGAGCAAAGATACTTAGTTCATGGAGGCCAGGAAACAGCAAGAGAACAGAGAGGAAGGAGTGAGGAACCAGATATATAATCCAGGATCACATCTCCATGATGCACACAGACACACCCAGAAGTGTGCTATATCCATCCCCTATGCAACTCCCAAGCCAATCAAGTTGAGAATTAAGGTTAATCACCACACCACCATTCATTGTGATCTCCTAGGAAATAGTGTACTTTTTTTTGTGGACTATGAAAAATGAGCTCCCAGAGGAATCCAACTACAGATAACAGAATCAAAGAAAATGATGGTTGCTAGCCAGAAAGATGTTAGGACAGATTTAAAGGAGTCTCTGTCTTACATGGTCTAGAAAACATTCCTGAATTCACTAGTTGGGGAGTCCCAAGACTCCCAAGAGTACCCAAGACTGGCAGTCTCAAGATAATTGCACAACCAAGTCAGCACTGGATGGACATCCTGTCTAAGTTAGTGCCCCCTCTCAGCAAAGCTCATACCCTGCCGTGTGGACTGTAGCCTGTGGTATAGTCACAGGCTGCAAATGCCATGGCTGAAAGGAGACTCAGAGATAGTGCCTATCCTCCTGGCTCTGAGAAAATAGTTCCAGGGAGGAGAATGTAGGTACCTTGGAAGATGTGCTGGGAGGAATGGAGTCTGTGCCCTTCCGCCAAGAAAGTGAAATGTTTGATTCTTCCTTTGCCCCTATCTTTTCCTGCTAGAAGATGTCTCCTGGCCAGGTCCAGAGTGGACTAAACTGCAGGATGGATTCGCATCACCAGAACCAGTACCAAGGAATAGCTTCTTCAGAAGCACAAGAGTGGTCTTGGGTTTGTGGGAGAAGGAGTTGGAGAGGTACTCAGATCTTGCTGAGTCCTGTGAAGTCTCTCAATTAACCTGATTGCCCCTTCTTTGCCTGCCATGTTGTCTTTTCTTGACTATTTCCTTTTATCCCCCTCTGTTTTGTTCCTCTTCCTTCCTCCTATACATCCTCTACAGACAAATTACATACACAAACCCTCCAGCCTCTCCATTCATTCATGCATACACACTCATTCATGGAACAAGAACTTACCAAGCGCCAGGCATAGTGGTAGACAGTGAGGACACAAGATGACACCGTTCATCTCTCATTGAGCCAACAGACTAGTAAAGAAAATATTGCTCTCACATACCTGTGTGCTGGCACACTCAGAAAATGACAACCCTGATAAGCACTACATAATCTTGTAATAGGGAACTCTGATTTTCTCTGGAACTTCCCCAAAGAAGTGGTGATGGAGCTAAAGGCTGAGTATGGTTTGTCTAGGTAGGTAGAGGAGGAGCATCACAAGCAGAAGTGTGGTACATGGAAGAATATATAAAGGACTGCAGGTTGAGGGGAGCTACAGAGATAATGCTAGTGGAGACAGAAAATGCAAGGTCTTAAGGCCACTTGAAGAACGTGGAGTTCATTTTCAGAGTACTGGGAGCCAGAGGTATGGCATAATCAGATGGTACCACTCTGCCTGCTATGCAGAGGCCAGATTGAATGGAGTCAGGTCAGGAAATGATGGCTGTGATCCAGGTGAAAGATGCTGTAGCTTGGACCAAAGAGATGGTGGAGGCGGAAGTGGTCTGGTGGTTGCCATGAATGTGCTAGGAAGTGAATGCAGCCCAGAGTTCAGAGGTATCATCTGTGGGACTGGAGGATGGATTGGCCAATGTTTGGAGAAGAAGTGCTGAAGATGGAAGCTGGTCCTTCTTTCTTGTTCATGCCTGAGGTGTGGGGAGAGGGGGCTCCTTGTCTTCCTGCTGGGAGCCTTCCCTATTACAGCATCCAGACTCTTTCTAGAGACAGTCGCCCCCGGGTAGTGCCTAGAAGTCCTCTGGCAAAGTGGCTTTCACCTAATCCTGGCACCTACTGTTCACAGTCTGATGACACAGCTGACAACTCTCACTGAAATATCTTGGCTACAAACCTACTTAATCTTGAGTGATGCTTCCTGCTGCTTTTGAGAAACAACTGGCCTTGAAAACCTGTGATATAAAACCAGACCTTGAATATTAGAATTCTGTGAAATTATGAGAGAACACCCTCCGTGTTCTTAGGGTAGTAGTTTCCAAAGTGGTACATAAGATAATATATTGGAGGTATGAGGGAAAGATATTAGAATTTGTTTTTAATATCAGTTTTAATTTGTATATATCAGTTTTTCATAGGTAAAATGTTTTAGCATAGTAGTATATACATGTAATTAAAAATGAATAAACACATTGGTGTGCTTTACATTTTTGAAACATAACAAAAATTTGGGGGTCCATAGCCTATGCCATTACAGAGTTTCCCAAAAAATGTGTACAGACTTCAGCAGTTTGCTGTACTAATAAACGTCTGGAAGCTAATGGCCACCACTTTGAGCACCACTTATAACTGTAGAGGCCACTGGTAACTTGTATCAATCTCATGATGTCTCAATAAATTTAGTATTAAAATATTTATAGAAGTTTTTCCTTTCCTGGTGTATACATATTTTGGCAGACCCTGTAGTTTATAGAAACACACCAGGAATTTTGGCTTTGGATTCTTCGCCTGGTCCAGTAAGGGTTCCTCAGTGACAGGCCCTGGAGAGAATGTTGCCTGGGTAGTGTCTGGCACACTCATTAGATGCCTGTGCCTCTTCCTGAGGTCCCTGAGATCACCTTCCAGCTGTCTAGGTGTTGGCAGGGCACGTCCTCTGCTTACCTCTTTTCTGTCCCTATAACATTGGTTCATAAAAATCTTAGTCTCCAAAAAGCTGTTCTAGACCCTCTATAGCATGTGTGTCACAATCATGTGGGAGAACTTCTCACACAAGTGACTGGTGTCTCTGGCTGGAAAGACACAGAGGACACACCTGGATACCATCATCAGGCTGTGGTACAGGGGAAATTCTGGAAATACCAACTTTTACCTGATTTTTTGTTTATTCATCTTTGGTTTTTTGAGACACGGTAGACCAGGCTGTTCTTGAATTTATGATTCTCCTGTTTGGCATCCTGGGTAACTTTTACCCATTTGATGACATACTTGTCACAATTTCTAAGTCTCTAATAAATCAGTGGAATTTTTATTGAACAATATAAGTTGAGTGTGTGAATTAAATATATCTCAGAAGATGTAATTGAACCAACAAACCCTGGAAAACCCTCTCTAGAGTGATGGAAATTCATTTAACCCCTTGACATTCATCTATCATAGTGTTCTTTTCTGGCAGCATATCACTTTTAGAAAGCATAAGGAATGTACTCTGCTTGTGACAGTTAGCTGCATTGTCAACTTCATTGGCTTGAGAGCCATCCAGGGAATTTTTAAAGCACGCTTACAGGTGGATCATGGTGGTGTGACTTTGAGTACTGTATATGGTTCCTGACCCCTTCCTCTCTGGCCCTGTTCCCCTGCTCTGTTTCCTGGCTGCCATAAGCTGAGCAGCTTTCCTCCTCCACACCCTTCCCCCACACTATTTCTACCTTGGAGCCAGCCAAACATGGACTGAACCCATTGGAACCATGAGTCAAGTAAACCTCTTTTTTAAATTAGAGGTGTCAGTTTTTTGTCCTAGCCTTGGAAGCAGTGGCTAATACACCACCTATTTTCTGTGATAATCCGAGACAGTTTCATTTGTTTCCTGCTTCCCATACCCCAGAGGCCTAGGTAGGTTTGGGTGGGCATGTGGCCCAGTGAACAGTGCTTCTGTGTATCCATTTACACAAGCAAGAAACAGGAATAATTCTTAACTGTTCTTCTCCCTTCTAGTCATATACAGTCCATTCCTAATGATTTCATTTATTAAAAAGCCCTCAGATCTGTCCACCTCCCTATCTCTTTGCCTTATCTCTGTCTGCCTGAGCCAAAGCTACTGACTTTTCCCCTCTGCATAATGGCAAGACCCTCATATTTTCTCTTTCTCTCCCCTTCCTTTTTCCAATCCTTTCTCCACACTTTAGAGTGGTCTTTTCAAATCCACATCTCTCAATGTTCTTCTTTATCCACCCTTTTTTCCTAGTACCAGGGATTGAACCCAGGACCTTCACAATGAGCTATATCCCTAGGCCCTATTTTTTTTAGACAGTCTCACTAAGTTGCTAAGTTACCCAGGCTGGGCTCAAACATGTAGTCCTCCTGCCTCAGCCTCCTAGGAGTGTTGTGATTATAGGTGTGTGCCACTACACCCAGCTTTAGTGGTTTCTCATTTAGAGCAAAGGCTAATTTCCTAAACTTGGCCTGCATGCCCTTGCCTGGTGTGCATCCTGTCTACCCCTCTAACTTTGCTTTACACTCTCCTCTTCCATCCCTACTCTGAGTCTACTTTCTGAACTACAACCACATGGCTTTTCTTCCAGGTCCTTCATTGTTCCACCTATATCACTTATCCATTGCTCTGTAAGTTGTGGCTAAAGTAACTGATTTGCTCACAATTCTGGTCTGGCAGTTTGGACTGGGCTCAGCTGGGTGATTCGTCTGTTCCACTGAACATTGACCAGGCTCAGTGCTCATGCACTGGCAGTTGGCCAGTGGGTTGGTGGGGGTGGGAGGTGTCTGGACCCATGTGGCCTCACTTACATGCCCTGTCCTCAGCCAGAATGAACAGGGTGGCTGGACCTTTCCATTCTGTGGTCTTTCATCCTCAGTTTCACCACAGCAGTGAACTCAGGATTCCCACAAGGAGAAGGTGGAAGTGACCAAGCCTGCACAGTGTAAGCTGCACTCCTACTGCATTCTGAAAATCAGTGAAAGGCCTAAAACCAGCCCCAATTCAAGGAGAGACAAAACAGGTCCAGCCCTTCTCTAGGAGGCACAAAAAAGATCAAATTGCAAAGAACCATGGGAATAATTACTGCCATCTTTGAACCCAGCCCACTGCCCACAGTCACTCCTCCACAAGATCACCACAGCAGTGCCAGCTGCCTCTATTCCTGAGACCCTCACCTGCTTTCTCAACTCAATTCCCACCAGCCCTTCAGACCTCACCTCAGTGGCCCTGCTTCACAGAAGCTTCCTCTGAGTCCCCTGACTGTGTCCTTTTGTTAAATGCTGGTGTTTCTAGCATTGTGTTGCTTTGCTTCATGGGATTTAGCTCCATTCATGATGATACATTTCTGCTTTTGAGTATTCCATTAATGTGTGTCCCTTGATAGATCATCAGCCTCAGGACAGCAAAGACCTTGACAGTTGATACTTCCCAATACAGCCCCCTGCACTAGAAAGTAGAATGGTGATGGGAGGAGGAAGGGAGGGATGGAAGAAGAGGGAGAGATAGAGAGAGGGCAAACTCAGAGCCTCATGAAGGATAGGCAAGTGCTCTACCAGTGGGTAATATTTTGGTGAACAAATAAGTTAATAAATACCTGTTCCTAGAGTTGCCACACTGTCTGATGGCTCACCACCCTTTTTGAGTTTTTTTTATCTTTTGTCTTCTGACTTCTTTGGGTTTTTTTTTTTTTTGCCATTTTTGCCATTTCTGGGGGTTCATCAGAAGTGAACTCGAGGCTTCATGCAGGCTGAGAAAATGCTTTCCCATGGACCAAAACCTTGGGCCCCAGCCTCGAACTTGTGATCCTCCTGCCTCAGCCTCCTGAGTAGCTGGGATTACAGGCACCACCACACCCAGCTCATTGCCATTTAAGCATGGCTACCAACCCACTTCCTAGCAGAGGAACACCAAAAACCCTTCCTGGCCCATTCCAGCCCCTCTCCTCTGTATACTCCCTGCTCTGTATGAGGAAATCTGGCCTGACAAGCTAGTCCAAGGGCAGTTCCTCCTGCTCTACCTCCTTGGGATCAGAGATGTACCAATCAGATCTTCATTCCCACTTTCCATATGTTTCCCCTTGGTATCATTTCTTTCACCCAGTGGGAAGTCGCCATCTTGGCGGGTGAGCATTGATGTAGAGAACAGATCCTCAGGATCCTCCTTGGGATCAGCAGCACTTGGGATGCACATATCTGCTTCTTAGGTCTGGAGAAAGGTTACCCAGATCACCCCTTGTTGAGGGAGCTCCTTTTGGCTTTCAGCGCTCCCACATAGAGTCAGAGGCCAAGATAGAAGGGACCAGCTCTTTCTGGAATACCTCGTCATAGTGGCCTTGGCTGCTGACCTGTTGGTTTGTTGCTAAGACTCAAAAACATTTACTTCACTTACTTGAACTTCTTCACTTCTGCTTGGCAATGGACCATCTTCATGTCAACTTGTCATTCTTTAGAGTCAGCTGTGAACTCAGCCTGTGCCCACTCCCAGTCAGCCCAGGGCAGAGCCCTTGGGACTTGAAACTCACTCAGCTCCGTGGCTCCTCCCAGGTTCCTTTGCTCCCCATTGACCTTATGTAGCAGGAGGCTTTGACCTCTGACCCGAAGGGTGTCATTGGTGCCACCAAAGATCCACCGAGCTTCCTTGGGACATATGCATACATGCTGCCTCTCAGACCCTTCATAGTTCCCCTCACTCATTCTGGTTACAGTGCTAGGAAGAGGCACCAGCCAGGCTCCCAAAGTGGGGGCAAGGCTGTGGCTGAGAAATACTGAGATGTCCATGGCCACAGGTCTGCTCTCCCTGGATAGGAGTCAGGACCTTCAGTACCCATCAAATAAGGGCAGACCTGCTGCTATGGCACATGGCTAGAGCTGGGGTTCTACCTTCCCCACTTCCCGATACTGGGGTTCTGCCTCCTCCAGTTACTTACCCCACCCCTGTGACCCTCAGGTTCCTCTTCTGTGAGGATTTGATGAGTTACTTCTGTGAGGATTAATGAGTTCACATTTGGCTCTGCCTGTATTCACTGGACTGGTCCTGGGGTTTGGAACAGAGGGGACGCTGGCTTTTCTGAGGAGAGAAGGCATGAGTACTGGAGGCCAGAGACAGAGAGGGCACAAGGAACTATTCCAAGACTGAGACTGCTTCTCAGGGCCCTGGGCTGGGCTTAGTTTGCCTCCAACATTGTGTGTGTGTGTGTGTGTGTACCCACACGTGGTGTCTCTTCTTTTTTCCTTCCATTTTCGCTCTGCACTGCCTCTTCCCTGCATTATTTCCAGAGTGGTATGCAGCTTGCATGTTCCAATGATGCCATTCCTGTCACATAAAACATGTGCCTTTGCTGGATTCTCTCATGTAAGGCTCTAAACCCAGTCTCAGTGGGTGGCCATGACAGGCTGAGGGCTGGCGTCCATCCAGGTGGGGCAAGCGGGATGACAATAGGAATGGACTCTAGGTTTTGTCAGGATTACAGCCACCCAGTTCTCAGCAAGCCACTGAGCGGCCTTTTCTCTGCTTCTCAACAGTGTACCAATTCTTGGGTTTAGAATGGATGCCTTCTGGATCCCTGAGCTGACCTGTTGTCTGGGTGGTCTTCTGACTGGGGCCTGTGCACACTTGGCATGGATACTTTTCTCTTTCATCAAAATCCACACCAGTTTCTAGGAAGTCTGTTGAGAAGAGAAGACTATGCCTTGAATTCTCTAAGCTAAATGTAAAGGATTCCTTCAAAGAACTGTTTATTCCTAGGTTAAAGATAATTCTGATGCTGTATACAAGGAACAACCTAAACTGTGCTGAGCCACTGTTTAAGCAAAATAACTCGCTTAATATTAATTTCAGTAAACACCAAAAAACAGTCTGGCTTATTCATGGATACAGGCCAATGGACTCCACACCATTATGGCTTCACAAATTTGTATGGATTTTGCTGAATAAAGAAGATTTGAATCTAATTGTAGTAGACCGGAACCAGGGTGCTGCAACTTTTATTTACAACAGAGCAGTTAAAAACACCAGAAAAGTTGCTGAGATTTTAAGTAGGTACATTCAGAACCTTTTGAGGCAGGGAGCGTCTCTTGGCAATTTTCATTTCATAGGTATGAGCTTAGGGACTCATATCTGTGGTTTTGTTGGGAAGATATTTCATGGTGAACTCGGAAGAATAACAGGTCTTGATCCTGCCAGGCCAAAATTTTTTGGAAAACCATCAAACAGCAGATTAGATTACACAGAGGCAAAGTTTGGGGATGTCATCCACTCTGATGCCGATGGTAACAAAGAAGAATTATGGCTTAATTATTTTTAAGTGAAAAACAAAATGTAGACCATAGGGAAGAGGAGATTAAAAGAGGAGGAAAAACTATGGATAAAAAATTTTGGGTGTTTATGATCTGCTGCATTGTCAAATAGCACTGTTTGCCTTTAGTTTGCCTCCTTCAAATTTCACAAAGAATCATGTCGTCTTAAGAATTGAGATTTCATGAAAATAGTTTATTCTGTTCAGGCTGCTGCCAGTCATTGATTTGGTCATATTTCCTTCTCACACTTAATGTTCCTGAAATATTTGGGTTTTTATTCTTTAATCGTGTGCTTGATATGAGGTATATCAACTAGAACTAACCATAGCATTTCAGCTGCAAATAGAGTATCTTTTCCTAAAGGTAGGAAAATAGTTTCAGTATTTTTTTATTATCTTCATGAAAATCTCTAACAAAGCATTAGTAATATTTGTCAGAGCACTTCACAGTGCCCTGATGTCTTTGTCCTTTGATCTGGTAGTACTATTTGTTGAGTAGTTCATATGTATCATGCAGTGATTCAAATGCTTTATGTGAATTAAATATTAAATTTTCTTATGTCCTAATGAGATCATTACTATATCCCGTTTACACATTGGTGAACTAGGGTCAAGGTCACAAAGGCAGTAAGAGGCCAAATCAGAATTTAAAACCATGTCTTTTGATTACAGAGTTGGCACTTCATTGATACGTTATTCGGATGAACTGATAATTTGGGTGCCTTGTAGTTTAGGGAATGGGAAGGGTATAGTGCTAAGATAGAGAAGGGAGGAGATGAAACTAAGACTGCTCCTACTTTCATTATTCCTGAAGTTTCCTTTCTTTTTGATCCAAACAATACTGCCTTATTACCCTGAATTAATCTTTTGGTAAGCCACACCAATTTTTTTGTCTTATATGTATATATAAAAATATATCAAATATATATCAATATGAATGTGAGATAAGACAATTATTCGACCCTCATGACTACATGTGAATGGACTAAGACTATTTTCGAAATAACTGTTCTTGATTTAGAGTCTAAGTTCACCTTCCCTCTTCCAGAAAGTCATTGCTTAAAGATCTATAATTTTATTATAATAACCCAACCTAACATTCTTTTTAAAAATAACTTTAGCCCTTAATTTCAGCTTAGCACAGCTTCACATAGTACACCAGTTGACTGGAACTGGACACTCTCTTGTCTGAACTCATTTTTTTCCATGAAACTGTAATTTAATTCTGGATATGGCCTTTCCAATTAACTCTTTGTGTTTTTCACTATCTCTGTTTGCATTTAACATTTGTTTGCATTTATAGTGTTTGCTTTTTACATTTCTTGATAAACTGTGTAGGAATGAAAAAAATTTAAAAAATAAAAGATTACAGCCACCCAAGCCAGCTGCAGGACCCCTGCACCAGCACAGACCCTGCCTTCACCCCAGCTCAGAGGGATCCAACAGAAAGATGTGCTTTCAGGATATCAAACAGAGTGAGGCCCCATCCTCCCAGCTCTACAGGAAGAGTGGAGTGGTTCTGAATTGGTGCCCATTGAGTGTGGCAGCTGATTCCACGTCACAGAGCCCAAGATCAGAAGTCCATGTCCCTGCAGGCTGGAGAGACGTGCAGAGCTGCCTGGCCCCTGCCTGGCACAGCACTCCTTCCCTGGCCTGATGCACTCAGTATCTGGCTCCTCCACCCTCTCACCTCTGCAGCCACATCCGCTCGGCCCTTCCCATCAGCTGCGCTGCACCCCAGGCTTGGAGACAGCCTTAACCTTGGTCTGAACATCTTGGGAAGGACTTGGCACCAAGTCAGCCTAGCTGGGGATTCATTTCCCACCTGTCACCCTCCCTTCATATGACTGCATCTCTGATCTCTGTTCAGTAATTAATTTGCACAGGGATCTGCTTTGCTTTGTCTGTTTTCCTGATTCCTCTCAAATTGAAGTTCATCCATGAATCTTTAATTCTCATCTCTCTATAGATTTATTTATTTTTATACCAGCTGTCTCAAAATATCCATATAGCATTGCAGTTCACACATTTAAAGTGTATGCTTCAGTGATTTTTCATATAGTCAGAGTTGTGCAAGAATCACACAAGCAATGTTAGAACATTTTCATTGCTCTGTAAAGAAACTCCATCCTTATTAGCAGTCACTTCATCTTCCTCTGACCCCTACCCTCAGGCTTAGGTCCCCATCAATCTACTTTCTTGCTGTCTTTATGTATCTTCCTATACTGGACATTTTTAACAAATGGAGTCATAAAATGTGGCCTTTTGAGGCCACCTTCTTGTACTTACTGTGTTTTCCAGGTTCATCTATAGTATAGCATATATTAATATTGCATTCTTTATTAACAAATAATATTACTGTGCATGGCTATGCCACATTTTGATTATCTGTGTGAGTTTAGCTTTTACATTTAGGTCTTTGATTCAACTTAAGCTAGCTTGTGTATATGATATTAGGTAGGAATTTCCATTCTTTGCATTTTGTCTCAGAATAATTTTTGAAAACTATTCTTTTTTGCATTGAATTGTCTTGACACTCTTTTCCAGTATCAGTTGACCATGAATGTGAGAGTTTATTTCTGGACTCTTTTCTCTATTCTATTGGTCTATTTGTCTGCTCTTATGCCAGTTCTGCATTGTCTTGATTTTGGCAGTTTTGTGTTAAGTTTTAAAGTTTCAAGTGAAGTTACCTAATTTTGTTCAACATTGTCTTAGCTATTTAGGGCCACTTGTATTTCCATATGAATTTTAGGAGCAGCATGTTAATTTCTGCAAAGAAACTGGCTGGGATTTTGATAAGAATTGTGTTGAATCTTTATATCCATTAGAGGAGTATGGTGATCTTAACAATATAGGTCTTCTAATCCATGAACATGGGATGTCTTTCTATTCATCCTCTAAATTTTGCAGTATCCCTGTGAAACCTGGTATTTTTGTACTACCTTTGAACTTCAGCTATCTTGCACCTTCTAAGACATGTTTCTTGCCTTTGTTTCCCACAGGCCTTTTTGCCATGTTTTGCCTTCCTGACTTGACATTCTCCCACTGCCAGTAGCTGTTTCTGTCCCAACATGTGGAGATAACTAGTTGTGGGGTTCCAGATCAACCTCTCAGGACCACCCACTCTCTACTATTCTCTTCGCTTAGATTCTCCTCCTTGAAGAAGAAATATCAGAATTCTTACATATGGGAGAATTTTCCATCTGTATTATTTTCCTGTGGTGTACCTTAAGTGGGAAGTAGAAACAGGAGATACACACACCACACACACACACACACACACACACACACACACACCCCGATTGTCCATCTAATTCAATCAACAAAGGTCCAGAGAAGGATACCTTTGATGTGCTTGATTCCAGGAGACCAAAGGTTACAGGGCCTACAGTGACCCAACTTGGGCCTAGCATACATTGTTTGTGCCTGTGTGAGTCAGCTCAGCAGTAAACTGTCCCTCGTGCAGACACAGCACCCCCACAGCAGGGCAGTCTCGCAGGTCCCTGCACTGCTCTAAGTTTTCTTCTTCTTCTTTGCTCTACTGGTACTAGGAAGCTCATTTTCCAAATATAACCTTCTTGCTAGCCAGAAATGCTTTGTTTTTCCCATCAGAAGCACAAGTTGGGTGGTTCAGCTTTACCCTTAGAGAAAGGCTTTCTTATCATGGATGCAAAGGATGATAAGCCCCACTTCCTTGAGCTGTTGCATTGCTCAAAAGCAAGCATCATTTCCTCCTGCCATCAGAATGTTCCAGTAACAGCAAGTGATACCTGTTTATGGTGACACTGGATCTGATGCTTCCAGAAGGATTGGTGTCAGTGCCCTTAAATCTCCAAAATAAAGCACGTTAACAATACAGAACTAGACCAATGTACATACTTGGTGTTGATATGAATAAAGAGGGTCTTGTCTTTAGTATGAATTTCTGTGCTTGGTTGGCAGGACGCAGTTTCAGCCAGATGGGAAAGAAAATGTTTACAGATGCAATTGTGCACTATTGAGAACTTAAGAACATCCATGTGTCACACTGGGCACTTTGGTTTATAAGGCTTTCTTACCCAGACCTGGATTTATATCCTGAGCTAGTATGTCTATAGTAATTCTCCCAAAACACCTTTTCCATGTGCTTTAGTCAGGTCAAGTTAAGCTACACTGCTACAACAAACCAACCTTGATATCTCAGTGTCTTTGTATATAAAAATGCATTTCTCATTTGTGCTATGTTGGCTGCATTGTTGCCTTTGGGCCTCAGGGTAGGCAGTGGCCTCTGGGAATTTCTCTGCCAAGCTGATGGAGTCTTTGTGTCTCCAGGTGTGGCTTTGTGGGGGCAGCATGGAGGTCCTTCCTTGCTCACGCGTGGCCCACATTGAGCGGAAGAAGAAGCCATACAACAGCAACATTGGCTTCTACACCAAGAGAAATGCTCTCCGGGTTGCGGAGGTCTGGATGGATGATTACAAGTCTCATGTGTACATCGCGTGGAACCTGCCGCTGGAGGTAGGACCCAGCAGCCTTTCCCCAGCACCCAAGAGCAGTGAACTTTACTGTTTGGCAGGTCACAGATCCTTTTGTTTAGTTTGTATTTTTAAATTAATTTAGTTTCTAAACTTGTATTTATTTGTATTTGTGGTTCTGGGGATTGAACTCAGTGCCTTGGAAACCTTTGTTTTATTTTATTTTGTTTTAAATCAGAGTCTTGCTGAGGCACTAGCTTGTCTGGGCTGGGCTCCACCTTGCTACCCTCCTGCCTCAGCCTCCCAGGTTGCTGGAATTATAGTCATCTGCCACCACTCCCAGCCACAGGTCCTTTCAATAAGCTTCTTTCCCCAAATAGATGTTCATTCTTCAAAAGTTCTGAATGCATTTTGGGAGATTCATGGATAGAATTTTAGATCCCTTGCTTTACACTGAGTCAGGTATAACAAAAACCTCAAATCTGTTTATTAAGATTAGAAGCATCTTATTTTGCTAATTCCAGCTTTATTATACTAATCTAGCTGCCTTCTCCCGAACATACATTGTGTCCAGAATGTCCTTGCCAGAGTTTTTGGCACCAGACCCCTCATCCGCTCTCACTGCGTGGCGTCTCCTGCTCCAGCTGCCCTGCCTTGCCCTGCCCCCAGCTGAATCTTTTGTCTCCCCACCTCCCTCCCTCCACATTCTGCTCAGACTACGCCAGGGAACATTCCCCTGTGACTGCAGCCCCACAGGGACAACACAGTCATTGCGCATGGCTTGAATCCCAGATCTGTTGCTCACTACTAAGGAGATCTTGACCAAATCCACTCGTGATCCCCGTAGCTTTGAGTTCTCAGCTATAAAATGGGGACAACAGCAGGTCTTCCTTCCTGGGATAACCATGAGAACTAAATGGGCTAGTACCCATGACATGCTCAGAGCAGGCTCTGGCACAGCATGCACTGCCTCTCAACCTGCATAGTGGGGAAGTGACCTGCACTCTCAGCCACATCTGGGCTGTTTCCTTGGCCAGAACCCCTGGAGGTGTCTGAGCTTTGCCCTAAGAAATTTTCCTGGGATGGTTGCTCACCAGCAGACAGCAGCCTTTGTGTTTAAGGAGATAGATCCCAGAACAGTGGAAATGTGTTGAAGGTATGCAAGAATTATGTGTAAAAGGATAAAAGTGAAGAATGTATACCATTGTTGTTACAACTTGTGAAATGCATCCTAAAGAACTTAAAGGTCTCTCACAGCACTTAAAGCTGTTAATCTAGAAGTGCTTTTACACCTTTTTATTATATAAAGATAGGTAACATTTGTTGAGCACTTACTATGTTCCTCATTTAATTCTCATGACAGTCTCATGACAGAGGAACCTTCTGCCTCATTTTCCTCCGGTAAAAGCGTGGATTGTTGATAGTTAACTTGTAGGGCTCCTTTGAAGATAAAATTAAGCTCAAAATAGAGCTTAGCAATATTAAATGCTCAATAAATGCTACCGGAATATGAGGCTATTATGATGTCCATTTTACAGATGAGGAAACTGAGAGTCTGAGAGGTTAAAGGGACTTGTTTCAGGTCCTACACATAGCACATGGGCAGCGATGTGAAATGACATCTTCATGAGACCCTCCCACCTCCGTGTGGAGTCAGCAGAGCAGGTGCCACCATTATTCCTGCCTGGTAGAGGACCAGTCATGACCCGGAAAGGATGCTGTGTCCAGAGGTCTCAAGAGCTGAATCTCCTGGCTCTGGCCCCGTGACTTCTGGTCCTGCACAGGCCACGCATCCTGATGAGCGGCAGTTTGATGTGCAGTTTGGGTTCGCTCTGTGAAAGCAGAGTAGATTATCCGTGAGAACATCACTGTAGACTTTTACAGCAGGATGCTCCTCCAGTGGAGTTTCTGCAAATATTCCTTGACCTGAAAAAATCCTAACTCCAAAGCACTGCTGGTCCCAAGTATTTCAGATAAGACCTACTCACCTATTTTACTGTTCCACTATTTTTTCCTATACATCTCTACCTATGAAGATGTTTTATTTACAAATTAGACACAGATGAGATTAATAATAACAAAATAAAATAGAACTGTTATAACAATATACTGTGATAAAAGTTACTTAAAACTTGGACGTTGTTTCTTCCTGGAATTTTCCATTCAATGTTTTTAGGCTCTGGTTGATTTGGGATAACTAAAACCACAGAAAGCAAAAACCACAGTCAGAGGGGGACACTACTGGGTTACAGTAATGTCACTAGTCCCTAAGCCAGATGATATCAACCATGCTTCTCAAAAGTTACCGTTTTCATTATCCATGCTAAAAATATTCAACCAAAGAGTTATATATTGCTGTTTGGGTTTTCTTTTGAATTTTATTAAGTATAACATTTAAAGGAATCTGTTTTCCTTTTTCAAAAATCACAATCTGGCTGCTGAAGAAATCATAATGAAATAATTTGAACTACTGTTCCCACTCCCCTAGATGTCACCAGGCTGACCCCATGCCCAGTGAGAATCCTCTCCATTTATTCTCAGCCATCTTGTGGCTGAGCCCGCGGAGTCATATTTCAGATACTTTATTTCCCCCTGTCAGCACACAGCAGCCCATTACAGGTTCATTTCTGTAAAAGCAGAGTGAATTATTCATTAGAACATCATTACAAGCTTTGCAATGGAAAATTATTTTCCCTTCTGCATGTAATGAACTTCACAGAGAGCCAACAAAGAGGGAAATTACGCATGTATAGGAAAGAAAGGCAGGAGGATGTTATAAGCATTTATTTTCTTGTCTTAATCAAATAATTCCTCTAATCATTGGCTCTGATGACTACTGAGGAAATGTGGGAGAGAGGGAGCTGGAGATGTCAAAGTGAAGGTCTTGGGAACCCTTTGCCCCATAATGACAAAGACGGTGACTACTCTGGGGACATCATGCTGCAGGGACCTGGGTGCACTCAGGAGAGAAGATTCTGTAGCCCCGGTCTAGGTGACCAAGTTTGTCTCCTTAGATGACCCTCTCAGTAAGTCCTTAGGCTCGCGACCTCTGGAAGGGACCCCACCCGTGCCTGCTCCAGCCAGAGTCCCACAACCACTCACGCCCCTTGCTTCCCTCTGCTTCCAGAATCCGGGGATTGACATAGGCGATGTCTCTGAAAGAAGAGCATTAAGGAAAAGTCTGAAGTGTAAGAATTTCCAGTGGTACCTGGACCATGTCTACCCAGAAATGAGAAGATACAATAACACCATTGCTTACGGAGAGGTAATTCAGACCATGCCTGCTATAGGCTGGGTTTGATGTGCAAACTCTGTGGAGTGATTTGCTGTGGGAGAATAAAGCCATTCATTTTTACATCCATCCACCCATCCATCCATCCACCCACCCATCCATCCACCCGTCCACTCACTCATCCATCCATCCATCCACCTATCCATCCATCCACCCACCCACCCACCCATCCATGCACCCATCCACACACTCATCCATCCAACCATCCATCCACACACTCATCCTTCCACCTATCCACCCATCCATCCACCCACCCATCCATCCACCCACCCATCTACCCACTCATCCATCCAACCATCCATCCACCCACTCATCCTTCCACCCAACCACCCATCCATCCATCCATCCACCCATCCACCTACTCATCCATCCACCCACTCATCCATCCATCCATCCACCCACTCATCCATCCACCCATCCACCCACTCATCCATCCATCCATCCATCTGTCCACCCACCCATCTACCCACTCATCCATCCAACCACTCATCCATCCACCCACTCATCCTTCCACCCACCCATCCATCCATCCACCCATCCACCCACTCATCCATCCATCCATCCACCCACCCATCCACCCACTCATCCATCCAACCACTCACTCATCCTTCCACCCACCCATCCACCCACTCATCCATCCAACCACTCATCCTTCCACCCACCCATCCACCCACCCATCCAACCATCCATCCATCCATCTACCCACCCATCCATCCATCCATCCACCCACTCATCCTTCCAACCATCCACCCACCCAAATATCCAGTGAAGAGGATCTCTGTGGCTAGCAAGAGTGTGAGGAACAAAAGGCTGTGGTGACCCTGATGAGCCCTGTTGGAGACATTTTGACATTGAGGTCCTCTGGGAGCTGTAAGTGGAGACACTGAGCAGGAAGCTGGTCATAAACAGAAACAGGAACTGGCATCCTCCTCAGCCCAGTGCTGTGACCAAAGCCACTTAACAGCAGAGAAGGCAGACAAGAAAGAATCTTCTCAGGTTCTCTAGGATGGGATCATCTGACCTTTCATTAAAACAAATCAATTTTTTCCTTATTACAAATACCATAACTATGCATTTTAGAAAATTTTCCTAATAATAATAATAATAGATTATAATAACCATGAACATTTATTAAATATTTCCAAGAGGCCAGGCACCAGTTCTGAGCATTTTTCATATACATATTCATTTCACCTTCACCTTATGAGACAGTAGTGTTATTTCCATTTTATTGATAAGAAAGTGGCAACTTAAATTGTATAACTTATCTAAGGTCACAGAGCTTATAATTCATGAGGCCAGGATTGGATATAGGCATTTTGACACCAAAGATAATATGTGCCCTTTGATATATTGTCTTCTTTATTGTGTGTATATTTGGGTATATTTTTACTAACACAGTGCTGTCCATAATACCTAAAAATTTGAAATTTTACTCAATGACATATGGAGGATATTTTCCTGTGTCATTACCACTCTTCCTGCAGCACTATTAAGGCCGCACAGGATTCTGTGTTTTGCATGAACTGTGCTTTGTTTGAGAACCTAGACATTCGCATGGATTCCATTTTGACAAAATCCTAAGTACCATTGCTGAGAGCATCCATCTATGTAAACATTTGTGCATTTACCTCATTACTTCCTTCTGGTGACTGCAAGCAACATCCATAACACCCAGTCGGGACAAGGGGCAGGGAGCCCAGGGCTCTTGGCCAAGCCGAGACACAGCCCAGTGCCACAATTTAATTTCCTTCCCAGAGCTGCCTGGGCCTCCCTAGTGACTACCAGGATAAAAGTAAACAGTCTTCCTTTAATGTAGCACTTAACGTTTTTCTCCAACTATGAATTTTCCTGTTCTCTGCCCAACGCCCTAGATAGAAAGTCAGCCACAGGTTAATCACCAGCATTGGATTAGGAGGCCAACCCTCTTGAGCTAGATGCTCACTTCTGGCAGGGACAGTGTCTAACAGGGACATGGGAGAACTCTGGAACCAGCCCATTCAATTCAGATCCTAGTGGGTTGTTACCAGTTGTGTGGCTCCTTTGGGCTTCCATCCCTTCATCTGTAAAATGAGAGAGATTAAAGCATCTGCAGCCTAGGGTTGATGGGAGGAAAACTCAGCGCACTGTGTTGAGTTCTGAGAACAGTTCCTGGCACACAGCAGGAGTGATTAATAAGTCTTAAATGACTCGTCTTTTCTTCTTCAAAATAAAGGTATGTATTATTATTTTTTGGTTATCAAAGTAAGATCAGATGTAAAAGAGGCATCAAAAATGAGAGGCTGGGAATGGATTATTCCTAAGACAATTGGATAAATTGCCCAGCTCTTTGGAAAAGAAGTCAATTTAGATTCTTACAGCTCATCATATACCAAAGTACGTCTCAGATGGACTACCACCTCAAATGAAAGAAAAGAAACCATTAAAAAACCATGTGGAAATAGAGATGAATCTGATCTCCAGAGAGACATGGACTTTTTAAGAATGAAAGTGGTGGAAGGAAAACAGAAAATGGATCTGAGCTCATGAATAGCAAAATAACCTATACATCAACTGAATAGGGGAATGAAAATAGGTCAGACAGGAAATATGTATGCCAGAAATCCTATGGGGAAATGAATAACACTCATTCATGTATAATGAGCTCTGCAAAGTGACTTAAATAAAAAAAATAGTTAAAATAATAAAATAAAACACTCCCAAAGAAAAATAGACAAAATACAAGGAAGGCCAGTTACACAGAGAGAATACAAATGATTGAAAAATACAGGAGAGTTTTTGATTCATTTTATTATCAGAGAAACTAAGTTTTTAAATATATTGAGGTAGCTGTTTTTCAACCTAACAAATGAATAAAGATTTAGTATTTGGAACGAATGTTCCTACTTTGCTGTCAAGGTCTTGGTAAAATGAAAAGTCACATATCCTCCGGTGAGAATACAAATTGAAACAAGCTTTTTAAAAAGCAATTTGAACCACATGTATTAAAAAGCTTAACGATAGTCATACTTTCTTCTCCACTCTTTTCCCACAAAAATAACTTGAAATAGGGACATAGATGTGAGAGTAAAATTGTTCATCTGAGTGATTTTATTTTTTGGAGCAAAAATTTGTTAATTTAACTTGAAGATTAGTTAAAGATAATATATTCATAGCTTGAACAATTTTGCAGCCGTTACAAATAGTGTGTACAAAATTTTAATAACGTGAGAAAAATATTGATTCTATAATGCTGAGGAGGAAGAAAGCAGGATGATAAAAAAAACTAGATTAGCCACTAAGTTAGATCAGGAGCAAGAGAGTAACAGGAGAAAAAAGAGATGGTATTACAGTTGCCTCTAGTAGGGGAGCCGCAGGGATTTTTTACATGGATACAATTTTCACTGTTTTGATGATTTCATAATTAGAAGAAAAGTCATTGTTAAAAATGACATTAAAAATGAGAAGATAGTAGAACCTAGCTAGGGCTGCTATGCACAGCTGCACAGTCAGCACACTGCATAACTCTGAAGGTGCCATTCACATTAGCCATAGTAACAGTGATGCCCTTGGAGCTGTAGTGGGGTAGCCTTGGAAATGACAGAGATCATAGTCTGATATTTCATAAAGGGCAAGCCTTTCCTTTTAGCACTTTTTCCTATATTTAAACAATAAATTCAATCTACACATGCTATGGGAAATTCAGAGATGGAAACAAAACCTTCCAAATCCCAATTACCAGATATAATCCCTGGTAACGTTTTAGGACACTTGCTTCTCTACTTGCTGAGCTTACTATATACTTAAATTGTATTTCAGATGGGTGCTAGCATTAAATGAAAGTAATGATATTCATAAAATTCAGGTTGGTACCAGAGTTTACCATTATTTGTTTTGCCATATCCAGAACCCAGTGCAGTGGAGCAGGAAGATGACTATTCAGAGCAGGGTCAGCTGATCCCAGACCTACTTAGATAATGAATCCAAGATCTGGACCTTTGAATTTCTGTTCCTCTCTGTTCGCTCTCCATCCCTTTTCGGTTGCTACAATAAAATAGCAGAGACTGCATGATTTATGAAGAAGGAGGGTTTGCTCTGACCCATGGTGCTGGAGGCTGGGAAGCCCAGCAGCTTGGTCCTGACCTGCGATCAGTGGTGTCCTGCTGGGTCAGACCTTGGCTGAGAGCATCACAGGTGCACGTCAGGTCTCCTTCCTCTTCTTACAAAGTCCCCAGGGCCACCGTGGGCCCTCCCCCCACTTCCCAGAGGCCTCCCCTCCAAACACCATTCATGCATGAGTTTGGGGGTTAGGTTCCCCACCCCTGAGATTTTGGGGGGAACCCAAACCCTAGGAGCTGGAATGTCTTAAAACAATTTCTAAAGAAATCCGTGCAGGCTGGGCACTGTGACACATGCCTGTAATCCCAGCTGTTAGAGAGGCTGAGGCAGGACTGCAAGTTTGAGGACAGCCTGGGAAACTTAGTGAGACCCTGTCTCAAAATCAAAACTTTTTTCAAAGGACTGGAGATGTAGCTCAGTGTGAAGCCCCTGAGTTCAATTCCCAGTACTGGGAAGAACAAAAATGAAAGGCAAATGCTTTGCATCCTGACTCTTATCTGTACTCAGTGCTGCCTTTCCTCTTGCAGAAGCATTTCCCATGCAGACTCAGGGCCTCAACTCCTTTTCGTAGACGTCTGTGGTCATCTCCTCCTGCCCTTGGGGCCTGAACTGCCCCAGCCGCACTCCATTTACTCAATTTTCATCCTTTACCTTTATTTAGATGAAATAGATGCACTGTGTAGAAAACGACCGCAAATTTAATCCAAAAACCCTTTGGGCCACTACTTGGCTGAAAAATAGTTTGGCCAGCAACGCTTTCGTGGTTTTTGTTTTGTTTTGTTTTGTTTTGTTTTGTTTTGTTTTTCTTGTGTTACTGGGGATTAAACCCAGGGCCATTATGCTGAACTACACCCTCAGCTTTGTTTGTTTCTTTGTTTCTTTGTTTTGAGACAGGGTCTCACAATGTTGCTAAATTGCCCAGGCTGGGCTTGAACTTGAGGACACTCTTGCTTCAGCCTCATGAGTACTGGGATTAACGGGCATGTGCCTCCATGCCCAGCTCTCTATGCTCAGCACAGGGGTCGTGTCTTCTTAGAAGTCATCCCAACCCACGGGCTCTTTGCTGGCCCTGTCTCAGGCACTGCATGCCCTCACCCTGTGCATCTGTCCCCATAGACTCCCCACTACTACAGGGCGTGGAAGATCTTGTTCACCTCTGTGATTGTTAAATGTAACACAGTGCCAGGCACATACCAATCCTCTCACTAAATATTTATTAAACCATTAAATGATAGATGTAATTGCATTAAACATCAGAAATACAATTTGAAAGCGCAGCAGTGTGAAGTCATTGTGTGGAACAAATGCACCATGAAACCATTGACGTCCTTAATATACAAAGAGCCCTTACAAATCTATAATGAAAACCGATCCCAGTGGGGGAATAGTCAATTCTCTAAAAGGGAAATGATTACTAAACATAAAACAGCCCAATATACTATTAACAGCAGATTTATTAAAAGCAGCTATCTCTCTTTTCTTAAAAATATTTTAAAACTCTAAGACTCAGGAGGGGTCAGTACTTACATACCTTGTGGATGGGACTATGGATTTCTTCAAAGCTTCCAGGTGAACAGCACATTTTCAGAACATTATGTTCATATCTTTTGACCCTGTAACCCCATTTCTAAAGTTGTATTTCTCTCCTTAAGGAAATCTTAACTGTAACAGAATCTTTGTGTATAAAGTCATTCATCCCTAAATTGCTCAAAAATCAGGAAAAAAATTTAACTTACTATGAGAAAGGATTGTGAACAATCATTATTTTGTTCAGTATTTTCCAGGACATCTCAGGGAGATGGTGTTATTTTGATAACCTTAAAAAAGATTTTAAAAGCAATTAAAAATCTGCTCAGTCCATCTGGGCCTTGACACAATTTGAGTGCACAAAGGGTGGAGTGTCCCTTTGCCTGTCATCTTGATTTATTCTTGGTTAATGTGGTCACCAAGGGAGATGGAATCTGGAGGGAACTAGATATATAAGAGGACCCCGTCATTACCTTTGCCTCAGTCACTGGGATGGCTGAGTGGTGGTAGGCTGGAAGGTTCTAATACAGAATTGCAGTGGGCCTGGAGGTCCAAACTGGGTTCTTACTCAGCCCCAAAGAGATGCACCAGGCTTCAGGGCTTTTGTAGTGGGGACTTTATTTCCTCCAGGATCTCACTAAGTTGCCCAGGGTGGGCTCAAACTTGCAGTCCTCCTGCCTCAGCCTCTTAGAGCCCAGGGATTACAGGTGTGTGTCACCAGGCCCAGCTCTGTAAATATTTTTGAATATATAAGAAGGTGTTGCTAGGGCTTTTGATGCTGTCAAGGTTCTTGTTTGCTTTTGGGGGGTCACTTTCATGCCTCTCTGTAAGTGATGACCTTGCATGCCTTTGATTCCCAGGCAGGGTTATTAAACCAGTGTTGGAGTCCAGATCCACTTAAGATGTTTTTGTACATCTGTCCCCACCCTGATCCCTCTTAGTTGCCTCTAAACCTGAGTCGGGGTGATCTGAGAGTTCCCTGAGATCTTTTTATGCTAGGGATAGAGGAGCCGGGGGCTCGGGCATGCACGGGACTGCTGGCCACACCACCCCCTGGAGGACTTCGCCTTTCTTGCCAAAGTGATCAGATCACAGACTTTGCTAGCCCTTTCTTGGGGGCTGCATGACCTTCCCATCATGAAGCCAGAAGCAGGGTGTGTTGGGACAGTTGGTTGGGAACCAGTGTGTCCACTGGATGGCCTCTGATGGTGACTCTTGGTCTGTTCCTGCAGCTTCGCAACAACAAGGCAAAAGATGTCTGCTTGGACCAGGGGCCGCTGGAGAACCACACAGCCATCCTGTACCCATGCCATGGCTGGGGACCGCAGGTAGGAGCTCGTCTCTCACCAGGAAGGGAGCAAAATCACCAGCCTGCGGGGGCCTTGTGGGACCTCTGGAAACTTCCATTGCCCTCTACTTTGATCATTGTAACCTGTTCTGTGACTCTAAGAAGGTGGGAGCTTTCTGGTAATTTCTCTTAAAAAGTCAGGGAAAAGATTCAATAAGAGATTACGTCTGTACAAATATGAAGAGGATCACTGTGAGTATTTTGTATTGAAAGGAAAATGTGAATTAGCATCAGACTCGATTGCTAATAGAGAAGCTACAGAAGTTGCTATCCTTGCAATCAAACCTACCTGCTTCCAACTTGGAAGAAATAATAAGCAGATTCTCCTGAGAAGCTGCTGGCCAAATCCACGCTGGAAAAGCATCAGTCAGGCAGTTAGTGTGACCTGGACCCTAAGTGCTGGTGTGAGAACAAAGCTTTCTGAGAATGGGGGAAAGTTCTCAGGAGCATTTTTGAGAACACACAGGTTAACCTGCAAAGGGCAAAACAATCAGCAAGTGGAGCTAAAGCCCTGATAAACAATTTTCTCTGACTCCTCAGTGCTAGCCCACTGTGTGTGTGTGTGTGTGTGTGTGTGTGTGTGCAAAAAGAGTGTAGCAGAAACTCTGTATGGTAGGGAGAAAACACCTCCCAAAATGCATTAAATTGGACATTCATGAAAATTTAAAATGTGATGATGTCAATCACTAGTCACAAAAGACGAGCTACAAACTGTGAAAATGTTTACATTAGATTCCACGGGAGCCCCAGAGAGTTGGTTGTGAGTCAACCCCGCAGATTCCCTCCCAAGGTCTCTGTAACAGAAGGAAGAAGCCCTGCAAGCTCCGTCTATCATCTTACTCCTGTTCCACAGACACACATGTTGAAATGCAGCTGCGTGCATCACACACACACACACACACACACACACACACAGCTGCATGGATTTCCTGTGCTCATACAGTCTTGCCTTCCTGTTGGGCCAAGCCTGGGAAGGAGCAGAGTTGAGTCCTTTTGCCATCGCTGCAGTCCCCTCGGTCCTGATCCACAGCCTCCTTCTGAGGGTGGAGGGACAGTGCTAGATAGGACACTGGGCAAATCCAAGATCCTTGGGGAAACTCTGGGAGGTAGGCAGACACGGCGAGGAAACTGAGGCAGGGAGAGCAAAGGCCTGTGAACAAAGCAACCTAAAATCCCGGCCCTGCAGCACAGCCAGCCCATTGTAAATTTAAGTCAAATCCATATCATTAAAGCTTATTTATGAAGCCCCTGCCCCTGCTGCCTGGAGCCCAGACTAGGAGCCCTGGACCTGCTTCTCTCCCTGATGCTCGCCACTGGGAATTGGGGGTGAGCACGAAAGGCAAAATGGATGGAAAACTTTAGTATACATTTTCATCCAGTCATTCGGCCTCTCAGCAAACATGTCTTGACACCTGCTGTACGTTATAGTCCCAGTTGCATAAATGCAGCTGCTAAGATGTAGTCCTGGCATCTAGCAGTTTCCACTTGAACAGGACAGATGAATAAAGAGGCAAGAAACTTACAGCACTGTCACTGTGGCCCTGGGCTGGGCACCGGCACTTGGAAGGTGACCCAGTTTGGTTGGGGCTTAGGATGCCAGAGAGAAGTTAGAGCTGAGAAATAGGGAAAGAGAGAGCTGGAGAGGTGGGTGCTGCGAGTCCCCGGCACCCGGGCCACCCCAGAGCTTCTGTCCCCCCAGACTGTGCATTTCTAACAAGCTCCCAAGTGCGTCTGGGATGAGCAGTGGGCACTGGGGAGCCGCGGACATGGGGTGGCACGTCTAGACTGGGCACAGCTGTTCCCAAGGGGTCAGTCCAGCAGGCAGCGTCCTGGAAGAGGCTGGTGGAAAGCCAGCAGTGCACCCCAAAGAGTCTCAGCCTGGGTGGTGGGGAGAGGCTGGTGTACTGAAGGGGACACAGGCTGGAGTCAGGCACCAGGTTGCCTTACCTGCTGTGTGTTCACAGCATTCACAGTGCAGTGCCAGGGTCTTTGTTGGGAAATAATTAGAATTTGTTTTTCCCCAACTCCACATGCATACAGAGCATTTCCAAATCCTGCCATTCCGTGACTTCTGGAACAACAAACCAAATTAGTCTGCTCCTGGCTTTCCCCAGCTCCCAGCGGAACACCTTGAAGTGGGCCCCGATTGCTTTCCATGAGCAGATAGCTTGACGCAAATCTAATGCTCTTTTCTGTGCTGCCCACATGTTCTGACTTAGAGCACATCCTTGGCACGGACTTCCAGCTGCCAGGCTGGGCCTCTGCCCTCCCCTCAAGACCACCCCTCCTTCCCCATCCCGCGCCCCTGGAAGAGCGAGGGGCCCTCCCCCACTATGCTCAGGCCTTGGCACCCTGTGCAACAGCTTCGGAAGTGCTGTGGGCAAACAGAGACCGAATCCAAACCCCTCCAACCAGACAGCTCCCAACAGAAGGGACTGGTGTTCCACGGACATTGTTAGCTTAATTAATGGACTCTATGTTGTAATTTATTATCAAGCAGCAATTAAACAGAGATAAAATAGGCACTGAGGAGGGTAATTTCCTGTCTTGCAGCATGTGTTTGTCAACAAGATGGAAACAGTTCCCAGCCACTTGGAGAGCCGGCTTGCTCTGAAGTGTCTGTCGGTCGTGAGCTCATTACCGCCCTCAGTTTTGTCTGGTTACTAATCTGAGTTAGACAAACAGCCACTTCTTTCTGGAGCCTAAGTTTTAGTTTAAAAAATAGGGCATCAAGGACACAGCAACAGCCTTTGTGTCACTTGAACCCACTGAGGACAGGAGGTATTGTCTAGGGAGGCCCACTGGTCTCCACCCCAGTGCCAGGCTCTGGCCTTTCTGGGGTCAAGTCCAGGGTGGGTCCCCAAGCTGAAGCAGCCACAGGAAAACCCGAGAGTAGATTGATTAGCCATCGGGTCACTTCCTCCACCAGACTCTCTCTGCTGCCTCTTCCTGCCAACTGGTCAGCCCTCCCCAGACGCAGCTGCTGACTTCCCTGAAAAGCAAAGGTGTGGTCAGAAGGATATTAGTAGCCTGGCTTAGTGGTGCTGTAATTCCAGCACTCTGGAAGGTTGAGGCAGGAGGATGACAAGCTGGAACCGAGCCTGGCAACTTAGCAAGACCTTCTCTCAGGAAAAGTGGAGGCCAGTGTGAAGACCCTAGGTTCAATCCCCAGCACTGGCTGAAAGAAAACAAAAGGAAAGGAAAGAAGAGAGAAAAGAAAAAGGAAAAAGGAGGGAAGGAGGAGAGAGAAAGGAAATGAAAGAGACTGGCAGTGAGGTAACCCCCTCACCCCCACCCCATCCCTGCCGCGGAGCCGCTGTCCAAGGTCCTGACGGCGCGGCCTGGAATGGACTCTTGCCCCGGGATCTGAGTTCTGACTCCTGCCTAGGTCAGAGCTCTGCAGCCAGGGCTGGGCTGAGACAGTGAACAGAATCTGTGGTAATAAGACCAATACCTGATTTTATCGACATGTTTCCTCCTCTTGAGTGCTGTGTCTGCACCCTCCCACCTCCTTTTCTGTTAAAGAGAGCGTGGACATTTGGGCGGGGCAGTGCCAGCTTCCAAATGCAAGTCCTGTCTGTGACCCTGGGTCCTGGAAGGTCTGCTGTATGCTCCAGGGAGAATCTTCACATGGCCTCCATCCACAGCAAAGCTCAGTAGACAGACATAAGTGTGGAGGAACTGCGTGCATTTGGACAATAAGAACCGAGGTGCAGGGAGGAGGGAGGGCCATGGAGATGCGAATGTTCAGAGGAAATAATCCGAGGCAGAGATGGCTGGGGCTGGTGCTCAGGGCTGCTCAGAGCCCTGTATTTCGGGAGGAAGGGCTGGGATTCCCACTTAGCATCCCAGAAGCTGTCCACCAGGAACTTGTTACAAATGCAGGTTCCCAGCCCAAACCTGAGACTAATTGGACATGAGACCTGGGCTCTGCATGGTAAATGTCTTCAAGGGCTTTTCCTTTTCAATCAACAGCTATTTGTTGAACATGCATCACAGACAAGGCTGTGTTAGGACTTCCTGGTAATTATTGTATGTCTCTGCTTGCCTGGGACATCCCAAGTTGATGCCTAGTGTCCTGGCTGAATTCTTAAAACATGGGTGTTATCTCAGGTTTTTTGTATGCTTGAATTTTTAAAATTCTTTAAGATAAAAATCTACCCTTTATAATTTTGAAGAGTTTTCTTCATGTTTTTGTTTTGAGATGGGGTATTGCTGTGTTGCCCACACTGGTCTTAAACACTTGGGCTCAAGTGATTCTCCTGCCTCAGCTTCTCCAGTGGTTGGGACTACACACACCACCTTGCCTGGCTTTAGTTTTGCAAATTGTGACAAACATATGTGATTAAATAATCACACCTCAATCAAGATATAGAACAATCCTATCACCAGGTTCCCCTGAATCTCTTTAAGGTGCACCCTTCCCTCCTCCCCATATGCTTTTCTATTCCAGTAGTAGGGATTGAGCCCAGGGCCTCTGCACTGAGAAACATCCCCAGATCTCCAGCCCTTTTTATCCGTATTTTGGGACAGGGTCTCATTAAGTCACCAAGTTGGCCAGTGTGGGCTCCAACTTGCAACCCACCTGCCTCAGCCTCCCAGAGTGCTGGGATTATAAGTGTGCACCACCATGCTCTGCTCCCCCCATTGAGCAGAGGACCAGCTTAACTTCCAGTGTTCCTGGGAGTCTCCTCTATGCACACAGAAAACATCAGGGCAGACTGAGATTGCCTGAGTGCATGTGCGTGTGTGCATGTGCGTGTGTGTGTGTCTGTGCACGTGTGTCCACCCATGACCGCCTGTGTCCGTGCATGTCGGAGGGCTGTACTGGGGACTGAATCCAGGACGTTCACACCAAGCCACATCTCTGCCCTTTTTATTTTTTATTTATTCATTTTTTTATTCATTGGCTAGGTTGACCTTGAACTTGCGATTCTCCTGCCGCAGCCTCCTGAGCCACTGAGAGGCACACGGGTCTGCACCACTGGGCCTGGCTTAGAATGATGCTCTTTAAGCAGGGTATGCACAGTAGAGAGTGATTGGGGTGTCTGTCCCTGTTTGAGAGGTGTCAGGCTCCATGCTGAGGACTTTCCTAGTTGAGTGGTCTGGGGACAGGGCATTGTACTCTCTCCTCCGTGCATCCTCTCGTCAATGCCTTTCCTCTTCCTCCTTTCCTGAGAGCCTCTCACCCTCCCTCAGTTAAAGCATCACTGGGATGACAGATGGGAGTTCTTTTATCCCATAATTAAATTTGATCTGATCTTAGACTCGTTCTCTGATGGCTTCATCTTTTAAGCAATGCATCATCCAAACACCTTGTCATGATGATGCATGGTGCCAATAAGACATTAGTGTCCCCACTGGTGTGACAGGGCTCCAGTGAGCACTTAGCATAAGGAAGCAAATGCAGACGGGATGACTCTGACAGCCTCTTGGCTCCCAGATACAACTGGGTAAGTGCTGAGGTTCAAGGGACTGTGGATGGCGCCACTGGGAGAACATGTAAGTTAACACTCAAGGAAAGATGGTTTTGCCCCAGAAAACAGGCCTGTAATACTGGAAACATCCCTCCCACTTGGCTAGAAGCCAGCCCAGCCCTGTAATTCCTTTCCACCCAGGGAACTCCATTCCTGGAAAGCATGATGAGGTCAAATGAGGGGAACTTTAGGCCTTGTGGGAACTGAGGATTAGGGCACCAGCCCCATGAATCCTGAGAAAACCCACCTACTGCAAACACAAAAGCAGGATGAGCCAGAAAGCAGAAGAAGGAAATCCCGATTCTACCTTGCACATCTGAAATTCAACACCACGGAGGTTCTTTACCACTCATTTCCATTTCCATTTCCCATCTCTCATGCAATATTTTAACCTCCCCCACCCTGACATTCTGAAGCAATACTTATAAATTTATTTTGCTTGCTACAGGTAGTGAGAATATGAAGAGAGCTTTTTTGGTTGTTGTTATTGTTGTTCCTCTGAGTCATCTTCTCTCCAAATATTCAAAACATTTCCGATTTTATTACCTGGAGTTTTTAGTTCCTGCCTCCTTCCAGCCCTCTTGGGCGACCCTCCTGTCCACCCTCTCAGAGACCTGGACACAGTGCAAGCTTGTGTGCTTCTGCTTGCTAGGCTGTCCCAAGCTTTGGGGACCCCAGCCACTTTCCCAGCATCTGCTCTTCTCCTTACTGTTTCCCATCCTCACTTCCCTTCCTGGTTACCCCTGATAGGGTCTCTTCTGGTCCATATACAGGGAACAGGGCTGCTGGATGTCCTCAGTTGTCCCAGAAGTCAGTGTGTGTGTACTTGATCTTTCCTAAAGAGGACTGGAGGGCTTGGGATGTAGCTCAACGGCGCCACGCCTCCCTAGTGAGTGCAAGGTCCTGAGTTTGATTCCTGGTACTAGAAAAAAATAAAAATAATAAATAAATAAATACAAGTTTATGAAAGAGGACTGGAGGTTATGGAGAAGCTACTGTACATCTCTCTCTTGGCAGATGGATGAATGAGCTATTCTTTCCAGGAAGTCACAATTACAGTCATAAATTACTTTGTAGTAGAGAAGCTCAGCTAATAGTTTTGTATCTCCTTACCAGTTTAGCAAATTTTTGCTCCTGATGCAGAAAGGGATTCAAAAAGGTTCTGTGTTTGTGTTAAGCTTGGAACTCAGACCAAACAGGAAATGGAGTGGGGCACGGTGCCAACTGAACCTTCCTTCCTTGACAGAGATGTTAAATTCAACAGTCAAGTAAGTGAAAGTAGTTCCTAGTCATTTTATTTTTAGTCCTTTTGACTAAAGGAACAACAGCAGAGAGTGTGGAAAATGCAAATTTAGATCACCCATAATCCTTCCACCCTGAAACAACTATTTTTATTACAGAGACTTATTTTCAGCCTTTTTTTCCCAAAGGAATATGTTGATTTCCTAAGTTGTTTTCATATCACTGAATTAATAAGAAAACAACATTGCAGCTTCTAAAGGACAAGAGGGAGAAGGAGACCCTTCCTCGTGTGAAAGGGTTTAGTGCTACGCACTGAGACCCAATGGAACACATGCAGAATGTCACGGTAAACCAGACATGGTGGCACACACCTGTAATCCCAGCACCCTGGGAGGCTGAGGCAGGAAAATTCTAAGTTCACACCCAACCTGGACAATTTAGTAACTTAGTAGACCCTACCCCAAAAATAAAAAATAAAAAGTGCTGGAGATTTTCACTGCAAAGGCCCTAGGTTCGATCCCTTGTACCACAAATAATAACAACAACAACAATATAATGACAATCACCACCACCACCACCACCATCATCATCATCAAAGAACCCTCATCTGCTGACAGTTCAGTTCACAGAATTTTTATTTCTCTTTGGAACAGCCGTGTATGTTGAGTGATTGCTTGCTTTGAAATTGAGAATGTCCAAGTTCATGGCCAATCAGAATGAAATGCAAACCTTGAAGAGTTTAGGGCTGGTGGAAGTTTAAGCCTTTGAGAAGGGATATTGGAGCCTTGGGAATCTGGGTTCCATTGGAGGAGGTCAGGGGGAGACAAATGTGGGCAGCAGAATGCAGATTGGCTTAGGAGTTAAGCTACCTGGTTAAGAGAACTTGTCTGAACTCCACCCTGTCCTAGGAGGCCATGTGCACACTGACTTGGTTACAGGAGGTGTGAAGCCCTTCTTTGAGTTGCTGAGACCTGCAGTCATTGCCAGCCCCCTTGCTAGGAGCTCACAGTGCTATGCAACAAGGTGACCTCACAGCTTCCTTCCTGTGTGTTGGAGCTGAGTATCCTAGGTGATAGGACACACTTTCAGGGACTCCCATCGATTACCTTGACTGCATGTTTCTGCTCCCAAACTTGATGAGTAAAATTCCTGCAGAGCCTGGGTCTGGGTTTGGCCATAAGCAGGAAAGGAGGTTTCACCATGGTGGACATGTGGCCAGCCACAGGTCCAATCTAGCACCTCTACGCTCTGTCACGTCATGTTTTTTGGGGAATGAGGCCACTAATCCACTGCCACAGTAATCTAGGTGCTGACCAAAGCCAAGCAGGCTCATGAGGGCCTTTGATTGATCCTTGGGTCTTAATGCAACCAAAAATCAGTAAACAACACTTTACATACATCCTGCCACAAAGTGAGTTCTTCCATGGCGATGCTAAGAGACACATACTTTCTGTCTCTTATTGTGCCCGACAGGCACTCTGAATCACATGATAGGTCAACCTTATTCCACAAACTTCAGTCGAAAAGGTCATTCTTTATAGGACCAATGTTTGTGGGGAATGGGAAAAGAAAGTCAACACTTTGTGTTGAGTCTCTACAGGCCAGAAATTATGCCAGGTGCTCTAAATATATTATTTTACTTAACCTTTGTCACGTATCTGTGAGACGGATGGTACATCTCTGTTTACAAAGAAGGAGGCTGAGTCCTGTTAGGTCAGATGAGTGACTTCTTGTTCAAGTTCATAGAAATGACAAAGTCCAGTTTTCAAAGCCTAGATGTTGGATTCTGGGATCTCAGAGACAGGATAAGTGTAAACGGGATATGGAAAATAGAAAATCATCATTTTACAATCATCATGGTTGTAATTTGTGCAGTCCAGAACTGTTAATGGGTGATAAATTGAGTGGGTGAAAATATGATGAAAAACCAAGATGCTTGTGCAAGTTCCAAGGAATCTTCCTCTGTAAAGGGGAAATGGTAACTTCACAAGTAAGAAACACAAGACATTAACATAATCAAGGGAATGAGGTGGATTTCACCAGTAGTAAAACATCCCATGTTCCCCTAATAGGAACATGGGTGCATTCCCCTTCTGTGACTTTTTTTTCCCTAGAAATGCTGAACTATCTCAGAGAGAGCATCAGACAGACCAAAGTCAAGGGACATTCTACAAAATAATTACCAGAGCTCTTTAAGAGGGGCCAAGTCATTGAAGACAGCAAAGATGGAGAAACTGCCTCCTGTAGAAGGGCGTAAGGAGACATGACAACACGCATTTTGAAATCTTGGTTTGAGTCCTAAGAGAGAGAGAAGACACAAAAGGCAAACTAGAGAAGTGTAGATTAGTTAATAGGATGTTGATTTCCTGGCCTTGCTAATTATATGATGGTTACACACGGTGTTGGTTGTAGGATAAACTGGGTGAAGGAGTTATGGCAACTCTTTGTGATATTTTTGCAACTCTTTTGTAAGTGAAAAACTGCTTTGCCAAAAAATGGTTTGAAAACTGTTTAGGAGGTCGGGTTGGTGGGAGATGATAATCAAAAGGCCCAGGGAACGGGATGGTTGGGGCACAGGTGATACTCAAGGCCCTGGTTTAATAGGTGGGTAGTGGTGCCATTTGCTGAGATTTGGAACACAGGTTGGTGAAGTCATGAGTTCTCCTGGGGCCATTGTTTGTTTGGGGAGAGGCACTTTGGGAATCCCAGTAGTGAGATCTTCCAGGGAGCTGAACATACTTGAGCTGGGACAGAGCTGCTAGGATTCCAGCACATATGTGGGCCCCTGACATGGCCCCACACGTAGTGGAAAACAGAGTCAGAGCGGCTCATGCTAGAAAGGCAGGTATCGCATCAACCAAAGAATGGCAGAGTCAAATCCTGCTTCTCGGGGGTTGGGGGCTCATAAAGACACCGCATTAGCTGGAGCCGCAAATCCACCGTGAGAGAGAGCTTCCTTTCCGTGGAGTGAGAAAGGAAGCCAGGGTGGAGTGGGCACTGGATGATGGGGTGGAGGCAGATGGAGAACACTCTTCCAAGAAGCTCCCTGTGCAGGAAGAGGGCAGGCAGTGAGGGGGCCAGCAGGCCATGGCAGGTGAGGGCACACAGGAAGTGGGGGGGTTAAGACCCAACAGAAAGGAACGACTTGAATTTCTAAAACATTCATGGCAAATCCAGCAGACCCTGAGGATTAATGCTCAGAAAGTAGATGTTCCCTCATTTTAGTTGGAACAAAACTACCACACCATGTATTTCCCCTGAGTCAAAGTACAGGATGTTGCACAGAAATATAGGCTACTTTGTTTTATTCGTGAGAGAAATGTATGGGCTGCCCTCCACAGAAATGTGTTGAAGTCCACCGACCTGTCAGCCCAGGGTTACCCTTCCGAGAACTAAGATTTCTAGCTCACTTAGCAAAGCTCACAGTACTACAAGCCTCCAATCCCAGCAAAGAATGTTCTTCTGAGGAAATACGCTTTGGTTGACAAGGGCGTAGCACATGGTGGATTATCTACAAGTCTGTTTGTTTTCCTTTGTGAAGTGTGCTCAGTGGTGTATTAGCAGCTGCTGGAGAAGCGGCCTTAGTGCTTGGTGGGGGCCGGTGTTGCACCTGTGGGGCGACCCCATGTGGGACACAGCCCAGCAGGGCTCCAACTTAATGCTCTTGGTCCCTGGTCCCCGTGGACAATAGGAGACTTCAGCATGATGGGAACAGAGTGAAGGGGAAGAGCCAGCTTCCCAGTGGGAATGGAAAAGCAGATTCTTCAGTGGGAGTTAAAAGGGGGAGTACCCCAACTTTTGCAAGGCCAGTGTTGTGGCTAAATAACATCACATGGACAGACGGACCCTGAACACCACCTGGGGTATTGTGGGTGTGTGGTGATGCTGGGGACCTGGACCACAAATCGCAGGGGCTGGGGATGTCCCAGAGCATCTACACAGGGGCTGTCACATGTGAATGTAGCCCAAGCCTCTCTCATGCCTCCATTAAGGTTGGGTGTGGTTGAGGCTGGCATTAAGCAGTTTTCTTGGAAGCAGGAAACAGGCAGAGCTCTTCCCTCTCCACCTGTCCCCCTGAGAGATGCAATGGGGCAGTGAGTCCAGAGACCCAGGCTATGGGTGGACCATTGGGGTTGCATCAGGATGGGGCCAGGATACTAAGTGCAGTCCAAAGCATCTGGTCCCTTCCAGGCATCAAGGACACATGTGACATGGACCAAACCAGGGAAACCAAGAGAGGGTGGGGAGGAGGCCAGCAGGAGCTGAGCAGGGCAGGTACAATGCTAGCACCCCACAGACCCAACCTGACCAAGCGGGGATGGGGGCCCCAGGGCACCCAGCTGCTAGTACAGTTGTTGAAGCACTGGGCCCATTGACGCTTGGACAGGGCCTCTGGAAGCAAGGGGGATGCTCAGAGGGCCTGGGTGCTGTGCCAGGAAGTACCGGCTGTGTGATGTCATCCTGGAATCTGCGAGAAGCAGAGGAAGATCGTGGTGATGCAAGAACAAAGTCCCAGTTCTGCAGTGGCAACTGAGGTCAGGGAAATGACAGTGACCTCCTATGCACCTCCTTCTTGTTCATTTCTGGAATCTCCATAACTACTCTTAGCAGTAACCCTATAATTATTCCCACGTTAAAGATGAGGAAACAGAGTCTCTTACAGATAAAGTAAGTGGGCCAGAGCCATAAGACTATCCAGTAAGCCAGGCCTGGTGGCGCACACCTGTCATCCCAGCACTCTAGGAGGCTGAGATCACAAGTTCAAGATCACAAGTTCAAGCCCAACCTGAGCAACTTAGTGACTCAGTGAGACCCTGTCTCAAAATTTTAAAAAAGGCTGGGGATGTAGCTCAGTGCAAAGGTCCTGGATTTAATCCCCAGTATGACAAAGAAGAGGGAGGGAGGGAAGGAATGAAGGCAAAAGTCCAATAAGTGGCAGACCTGGGATTTATTTTTAGGTAGATCCCAGAATCCCAGCCCTTAACCATTCTTCTCTCTTGCCTCTTGATGACACAACATAGAGCCAGGAACAGTTGGCAAATGAAGAGGCTGTCAGGCCATGGTACAAATTTCACTTAGATTGGCCTAAGAAGAGAGATAGAGTCTGCTTCCCTAACCAGCTGAGCAGTCGGGGTGAGCTTCGAAGGCAGGCCTGGGAAGTTGCACCTGATCCCTGGGACTGAGCTGCTTACTGCCCCTCTCCAGCTTGGCTCCTCCAGTCCTTGTCCTGTGGCTCCCCACGCCAACAGGCTCCCCACTGCCACCACAGGCCACCTGGGCCAGATCCTGCCCCCTCCAGTCCTCCCATCCCACGTTCTCATTGCCGTGATTTGCACACTCTCCTGTGGGGAAATCAGTCTAGAGATTTTGGCATAAATGTCTCTCCACATTCGCCCTAAGTAACGAGTGCATTTTGGGGAAACTTAGTGCTTGAATCTAGCATAATGTTGAAAGGGTCGCCGAAGAAAGGGGGCACACACGGACATTCAAGCAAGCTTTATTGGGGCGGCAGTCTGCAGCCTGCTGGGCTGACTCACAGAATGGAGACCAGCGACTGCATGGGCTGAGCTGGAAGCTTATATAGGGAACTTGCAGGAGGGAGAGCACTAGTCCATTGGTGGGGGGAGGTGGGTAATTGGGGCAGGGGTATGTAGCAACAGGTTTCGGTCAGGGGGATGGAGTCACCGCTTTTGAGAAGCCCCTATCTTACTGGAACATCTGACCACGAAACCGGTGGGGCAGAAGGACCTTAACTAGGCAGAAAGTCACTAACAAAGGGAGGTCATGCCTTAGTTATGCAGAAGTTCCCTGTTCCTTGTGGCCAGAGTGGGGCAGAGGGAAAGGAGAGGAGGGGGCTTGCTCTGTGGGGGCTCTGAAATACCTAACAAATGTCAGGTGGTGGGAGGGAGACATTTGCTTGGGGGAGGACCTGGGGACCATGCTGACCCCCAGGCACTGGCCAGTTCTGCAGAACACCTGGCTCCATGGCATGCTTTCTAGCAGTTGGATATATTTCTAAATCAACTTTATGGAACTGGAAGGTAAGTACAGTAAAGGACACCATTGAAAGGACATGAGTTGATGACTAGACAGGTGTGCACATCTGTGAAGCAGCCTCCTAATCAAGACGTAGAGCATTTCTGTGCCCTACAGATTCTGCACACTTTCTTTGCTCTGCCTTTTTGGCTCGGGCATCTGCCGGCCAGCCACTTGGAGACAACATTTTTTCCATATTCAGATTGGGATCTGTCACTGGGATTCGCCAAAGGCAGAGTCCTCTGTAAATGTCAAAGCACAGTGGGGACAGAGACGATTCCCGCCTGTGTCCTCCACACCGGGGGCTGGATCTTGGCTCTCAGGCCAGTTTGAAAGGCTCCTGCCATTTCTGGGCTCCCTCTTCCTTTGCTTGGTCCAGTTTCTATCACGCTCAGAAAAGAGCAGGACAAAGTCCTTTTGATATTAGGAATATATATACATTCATGCAGTCATAAGAAACTGCTTGTGGCCTTCAGCCAAACAACAAACAAATAAATTTTACCCCAAAGCAGGTTTGAATCAATGAAACACATCTCTCTGTCTCCAGGGAGAAAGGTGAGAAAACTACATTTTTCACTTACCATATGTTTTTACGTTGACTGAGCCTGATTTTAAAGTGATGAGAGAGACCCTTAATAGTAAAGCAATTGCAAGCCATGTTTTTATTGACAATGTAATGGATTTTGTTGTGTTCCAAAGTCATTCTGCAATTGTTTGTCTGTTTTTTTGTTTATCTGGCTGTAACTTGCATATTTTTGTTTTCCCTCAAGGCTGTTAAATTTGGGTTAATACTTGTGTGTGTCTCTTGGATCATCTCAAATAGAAAATTCCTTTTTCTCCTAAATGAGAATTAATTGTATTTGGGCACAGAGGGGGGTTTTTTTTCCCTAGTGCATTAGAGTCATGGATAATAATGTTCCCTTCCCCTCTTGGGCCCAGCAGCCAAACCTAGAATAATCCCCTTCAATTCAAAAAGCATTTACACAGCATTTGCTTTCTGCAACATACTTTTCTTGGTCCTTGTGCTGTATAAAAATAGATATGATACTGGTGTCCTTAAAACAACAACCATAACCAAAACCCACATGGAAGAAAGGTACGTGAAATACAACTATGTACGTGAAAGTCATTACCTTTAAGGAGCCAGTGAGAATGGGAAAAGGAAAGGGCAGGGTTACCCAGGGAAGGCAGGCTGGATTGTTGATTGATTTTGAGAAACCTCAAGTCAGCCAGCATGATGGCACTTGCCTGTCATCCCAGCACTGTGGAAGGCTGAAGCAGGAGGATTACAGGTTCAAGCCCAACCTGGGAAGCTTAGCGATTGAGGAAGAGCCTGTCTCAAAATTAAAAATAATAGTACAATAAAATAAGGGCTGTAGGGCTATAACTTTGTGCAGATGTCATGGGTTTAATCCCTACTACAAGGCAGAGAGAGAGAGAGAAGAGAGAGAGAGAGAGAAAGGAAGAGGGAGAGGAAGGAAGGAAGGAAGGAAGGAAGGAAGGAAGGAAGGAAGGAAGGCAGGCAGGCAGCCAAGGTAGGCCAAGTGGTCTATCAGTCTAAGCCAGGAAACCAAGAATTAAGCCTGAAAAACTAAGCTGGTAAATTGAGCCTTATAGGGGACAATCACAGTAAAAACTTTATGCTTAATTTGACAGTCAGTGGGACCAACAAGAAGGTTGAGTGAGACAGGGACTGATTGGGCTGCAGGACCCGGTAGGGAATCTGGAAGCCGAGGGGATCTGGAAGTGGGAGAACACCACTTACAAAGGTACTGCAGCAGTGCCTCAGGTCTCAGAATTGCCACAGCTGGAATTTAAGAGAAAACAGGAAAGACACATGAGGAGGCAGGAATTGGAAGTCTGGTAACTTTGTGAGATTGGGAGGATGGGAGAGGGGAGAAGGGAGATTCAAGTCTGCAAGACTCTCTAAAGAGAGATCTGGCCTCTGGTTTTGTGTTGGCCATGACTAGAGGAGTTTAAATCAACAGCTTTCAGGCAGGCATAAACCCGGAGAAGGAAGCATTAGACATCAGTTACTCACTAGGGCACACGATGTGTGAGCACGTGCTTCTCCTCCACCAGCAGGATTACCTTGGTGACAACAAGCATCATTCTCAGGTGACAAATTACACATTGTCTTGCCTGTAATGTTTTTGAGCATACAGAGAGAAGATAATGAGATCACGTCCAAGAATAGAGCAGACTAGAAACTTTGAAAGACCTCCCCACTACCATCTAGCTAGATTCTGTAGAAACTACAGCAAACATAATTTTAAAACTCTTTTAGTCTACCAAGAAAGTGCTTGTATCAGTGAGCTTTTGCTGCATAAAAAATTTCCCTGAGACGTTTTCAGATAAAATCTGTTTGCCATGACAGTCACCAAAGGAACTACTTCAAGAAGCAGGAGAATGACTCCAGAAGAATACCTTGAGAGAATTATAAAGAAATTCATAATCACGTAAATGAATGCAGAATCTCTTGCATAAAAGCATAAAACTAATGTCTAATTTGGGGAGCAAAGGAGTTTTAACCATTTGTTAGAAGTAAAGATTTAAATAAGTTGGCCATGGGAAAGCCTCACCAAGAATGTGACATTTTAAGTAGAAACTTGAAAGAGATCAGGAAAAGAGCCATTTAAATATCAGAGAGAAGAGCACTTGGGAGAGAAGGAACATCCAGGCTGGAAGCTCTAATAGGAGCTTGTGTAGCCTGTTGACAGCTCGGCAAGGAGCCCTGTGTGGCTGGCATAGAGGGAGCAAAGACAGAGTGGTGGGAATTGAGCTCAGAGAGCGCTTGCTAGCATGTGCTCAGTCTTTCGTTCCATTGTAAAGATTTTGGACTTCTGTTTTGATTGAGATAGGAAGCCCTTGGAAGATTTGGAGCAGAGGAATGGCATGATCATGATCCAATTGAAAGTAATATAATTTTAAGCCAAGCATGGTGGCACATACCTGTTGGACCAGCTACTCAAGAGACTGAGGCAGGAGGATCAGTTAATCCCATGAGTTTGAGACCAACCTGAGCAACACAGCCAGATCTCATCTCATGAAAATTAAAATAAAGCAACATAATTTTAATAATATAATATTTTAAAAGCAACCATTCTGATGATGACATTGCTGAAAGACTGGTAGGAGCTGGGGGACAAGTTAGGAGTTCATTAGACTGACCAAGTCAAGAGATGAAGATGGCTAGGAAAAGGGAGACAGCAGTGGAGATGGAGTCTGGATATTCATGGATATTCATATCCATGACTGAACAGGAAGGTCAGAGAAAGAGGCAAGTATAAGAGGAAGCTGAAGTGTTTGGTCTAAGCAACGGGAAGGATGGAGTTACTGCCTCTGAGATGGAACAGATGCTGGATGAATATGTGGAAGGTGTTGAAAACACTGAAGGATGAGTTCAATTTTGATTATGTAAACTTGAAATGCCTTTTGGACATCCAAGTCATTTGTCAAGTAGGTTTTTAGATATGCAAATTTAGAACTGAGGAAACAGGTTGTTTGGAAACAGAAAGTTGGCATAATTTGCCCAGTTGGCATAGGGGTGCTCTGGAAAGCCCTGGGCACAGAAAGATCTCCGTGAAAGGGGAGGCTATATCACTGGAACCCAGCACAGTGTCTGTCCCATAGTTGGGGCACAGCAAGAAAACAACTGAAGCTGATAATTCATGGATCCTGTGACCCGTGAGAGATCAATGAAGGCATGATGATAGGAACCAGTCTGTAAGGCATGAAGGAATAAGAGGGAAGATCTGGGGGCTAGATTAGGAGATGACTGCGGCTGTGATTGGGGAAGATTTTTCTGGGCACAGAGATCTGTTCATGTTTATAGCTTGATTGAAAAACTGAACAAGAGAGAGAGGTAATGGCCTGTGGTACTTGCAGATTGGGAACTGGAGGACTTGGGGAAAGGGGAAGGAAGACAGGTTTTGAGGAGTAGGGCAGACAGGTTCTCAGCCAAGTGGGAGGTCAGACTCTTTGATGGCAGTGAGGTTCCGGAACACTGGGCTGAAGAGTGAGGAAGGATGAGAATGGGAAGGGTGGGAAGGGCAGTGGCTGATGGGGGCCCATAAAAATATACATGAGGCCCAGGCACATTTAGAACAGGGCTTGCAGTGGGCATGGCCAGTCAGCACCTGGCCATGGCCCTGTGAAGGCAGGAAGCCGGGAATCCGGCAGAGTCCATAGCTCGGAGAGACCATGAGGTACCACAGTGGCTGTGTGTGGTCACAGAAGTGTCTTAAAGACACTGCTTACACTAGCAATGGGTATTCTGACCGAGGGATTTATGAAGCTATACCATGTACAGTAGCATCAAAAAAAGGATAAAATGCTTGGGAATAAATTGAACCAACAATGGGAAAGACTTATACACTGAAAACTGCAAAACAATGTTGAAAAAATTGAAATTCCAACTGAAAAAGATATCTGGTGTTCACAGATTAGAGGGCTGAATATTAGTTGTTCTGCTATAACCATGAGGATTTGTATATCACTGTAATATGATGTCTTTAACTCTTTTGACCATAGTGCTAAGTGAAATAAATCAGACACAGAAGGTTAATTATTTATGACTTCCCTTACATGAGAAATTCAAAGCATAAATAATTTAAAGACCAAAATAACAGAAGACAGGGAGGTAGACCTCCTGTAGATGGAAAGGGATCAAGAGATGCAGGGAGAGAGGATAGAGAGAAGGGGAAGAAGTAAAAAAAAAAATTAAGATGCGATATATACATGCACCAACTTCCGATGATGGAAATTTATATATCTCAAACATGTACTAATAAAAAAACAGTAAATAAGACAAAGTAAGAAAGAAGACTGAACATCAAGATGGGAATATTCCCCAAACTAAGCTACAGTTTCTGTGCAGTCCCTATCAAAATTCTAACTGTCTTCTTTGCTGAAATGGGAATGCTGATTCTAAAATTTTTATGAAAATGCAAGAGACCCAGAAGAGCCAGCATAATATTGAAAAAGAAGAATTAAGTTGGAAGACTCACACATGCAAGTTCTAAAACTTACTGATAAGCTATAATAACCAAGACAGTGTAGTACTAGTAGAAAGACAGACATAGAGATCAATGGAATAATACTGAAATCCCAGAAATAAATCCTCACATTTACAGTCAATGGTTTTTTGACAAGAGTGACAAGATACTTCAATAGGGAAAGAACAGCCTTTTCAACAAATGGCCCTGGGACAATGAGATAGCCACATGAAAAAGAAAGTATTTGGGCCCTTCTCTTATACCCCATACAAAAAGAAGTCAAAATGGATCAAAGACCTAAATACAAGAGCTAAAATGATAAAAGTCTTAGAAAACATAGGGAGGGGCAAAATTTCATGACCTTGGATGTGGCAGTGGTTTCTTAGATATGACATCAAAAGTACAAGTGGTCAAAGCAAAAACAGATAAATTGGACTTCATGAAAATTAAAAACTTTTATGCTTCAAAGACACTATCCAAAAAGAGAGAAAAACACCCCACGCGATGGATGAAAATATTTGCAAATTTTATACCTGCAAAAGGGCTACTAACCAGAATATATAGGGAATTTCTTACAACTCAGCCCCCTCAAGACAACGCATTTTATTTAAATGGGCAAAAGGTTGCCAGATGTAATGGTGCACACTGTAGTTCCAGCAACTAGAGAAGTTGAGGCAGGAGGATTTTAAGTTCAAGGCCAGCCTGATCAACTTTGTGAGACTCAATATCAAAAATAAAGAAATAAAATGACCAAAAGGTCGAATAGACATTTTTCCAAAGAAGATATGGCCAAAAAGCCCATGAAATGATGCTCAATGTTATTAATCATTAGAAAAATGCAAATCAAAAGCATATTGGCTATTTAATACTAAGATAGCTAAAAACATTTTTTAAAGCAGACAATGACAAGATTTGGCCAGGGTGTGCAGAAATTGGTGCTGCCTTTCATTGATGGTGGAAGTATAAAATGGTGCAGCTACTTTGAAAATTAGTTTGACAGTTCTTCAAAGAGTTAAATGGAGAATTACTGTAGGATGCAGCAACAAAGAGAATTGGAAACATACATTCACACACAGGAAAAACAAAAAATGTGCATGAACAAAACATTGTACATGAATGTGCATAATAGTGTGGTTCACAATAGCCAGTAGAAGCAACCAAACCCCTTTCAACTGGTAAATGGGTGATTAAGATGGTCAAGACAGAAAACTGAGATCCACCCATGCCTTGAAGAGACACTAAAGCACCTGGAAATGTGTGGCTCCAAGGCAAGAGGGGCCAGAAGGATTAGCAGAGACACCATGGGAGGAGAGAATCACACTGAAGCAACCTTGGAAAGGGGAAGCCAGAGCACCCCAAAGGTAGGCCGGTCGGTTGATCTCCCAGCAGGGAAAGATCTGGAGTAAGTCTCAGAGGCAGGAAAGCCTGCTGAGGTCAGATGGCAGTTGTACCTAAGAAAGGAGAAGAGGGATTGAGCAGCCGTGGTAGGCAGGTTGCACTGTGGAAGCACCCAGTCCAGGACTGGGGCAAAAACAGGGGGATTTGGTTGACAGCAGGTCAACCTTCTGCATTTGGAGCAAAAACAAATGTGAGATCTGTTGTTGCATAACTTTACCCCCATCATCCTCCAACCACAGTGACGTCTGCCTGACTTCCTCATAAAAGAAGCCAGGTGTTGGAACCTCAGCCACCCCCACAGAGGCCACGCATATTGACCCAGTATGTTTGGTGACTTCCTCAAAAAGGAAATCCCACCAAAGCCCTCTTCCCCTGCCCCAGCCCACTCCAACACCTGCATGACTCAGGGCTGCCCTTTGCCCTCTGCAGGTCCTAGCCATGTGGACCTCATTGTTTCCATGTCCGAAAAACCTCCGAAAGAAGAACCTCTAACTCCTGGTGGCATTTAGCTTCAGACTTTAACCATCTGGGTCAGATATATGCTCAGTTAATTAATGTTCTTAGCACTGCTCATTTGCCTGCTGGATAATAGATTGATTCTTAATTTCAATAAGCAGCTGTGTATATCTTTCCCCTGAACATAAAGGCAGCTTGCTGTCATTCATCACTTTGCATTTGGTGAATTTAATATATTCAGGGAAACATTGTTTAGGGAGGAGGAGGAAGGGCTTCTGATGTTCTTACCATTTTGCCTCTAACAATTACTCTGATTTGGAACTAATTTGGGTGTAGAGCGCATGTTAATGGCATCACTTTCAAGGGCACTTAATAAACTCCCCGTCACTTGCTTAAGGGGAGCAGGCAGGGTCTCCTTTTGGGATCAGAGCCAAGGATTTTTGAGTAGCTTTCACCAAAAGATGAGAACCCCTGCAGAGAGTCTTAGCAACCGGAGAAGAGTCACTTATGTTCCTGCGCAGAGAGCTTCCTGTTTCGTTCCTGAGCACAAGGGCCTGGGCTCTGGAGGAAAAGGCGGGGATCCCCCAGCAATCTGGGGGAAGGCCCTGTGCTGCTCAGTTGCTGGGCTAGGACAGCCTGCTGTTGAGTCTCTAGAGACCTACAGAGAGAGACGGAGACACAGCCAAGTGTGCAGATGTCTTCATGCCTCAGTTTCCTCAATTATAAAATGGAGACCATGATAGAACCTATCTCACAGTGCTGTCATGAAAATTACATTACTTATTCCTATATTAGAATCAGTGCAAAGCATGTCTTCGCTATATGCTGGTAGCATCAGGTGTGTATTAGATTGACAAACCACCTTGTTCATAGGATTTATGGGAACAAATACGATGACTTGTGCTGGCCTCTCATGTTGTCCTCAGCAGCTGGACTAGGATCTTTCGGTAGGAACACAGCCCCATCCCACTTCCAGAAGCCTGTCCTCAGGCTGAGCTCTCAGAGAACTCCTCAAAACATGTTTGCAGAGTTTAACTGAATACATCTGGCTTCTGTTTTTAAATGATGGTATGCACCACATTAATAACATGGTCCTCTACACACGTTTTGATTACTTGGTGGTCTATAGTGTGAAAGATGGGTGAATGTTTCTTTTATTTTTAGATAGAATGGTGATTTTCAACTTCCCAGAGAGGGAAAACAAGGGAGGAGGCTTCTAGCCTAGTATGGGCCCTGCCATGGGAAAGGTTGCCAGGAAACATCACATCTGTATCAGTCAGCTAATGCTGCATAACAAATATATGGTTTATTATTGCTCATGAGTCTACAGGGTAGCTGGATAGTTTTGTGAACTGGACTAGGCTGGCTTAATTTTGCCTGGATGTATTCCTGCATCTCCTAGAGGCAGAAAGCAGGTTGGCTGAGGGCTTTGTGATCCATGTTGGCTTCATCTAGTTGACCAGATTTTGGTTGGGTCACCTGTCTCTCCAGAGGCCTGCCTGAGCTATTGTCATGGCAGCAACAGGGTTCCAAGAGTGAATGGAAGCCTGGGAGGCCAAACTTCTAGTCTAGGACCAAGCACATCTGTGTATCTGCCACATTCTACTGGCCAAAGCAAGTCACGAGACCAACCAATATTCAAGGAATAGGAAAATAGATTGTGCTGCATGGTAGAAATTGCTCCAAAGCCATTACCAAGAATGAGTAGAAGGAAGAAGGGCAATGTGGGTATTTTTGCAATCTACAAAACCCTGCCTGCATTTAGTGCAGTAGGTGTGAACAGAGCACACACTGGGAATGTTTTGCACCTATTATTTTTGCTTTTTTCACCATTTTAAATAATGTTGCAATGAATACCTCATGCATAAACCTTTGTTCACAATTCTGATTATTCCCCTTGGATAGATTTCTGAAAAGGGTTTATTGAGTCAAAAGTGATAAACATTTTAAAAACAATGTATGTATTTATAAGTCCCACTTTTGAAAGGTTAGAATAATTTACCCTTCCTCTAGCCTTACTGTGTGAGGCTCCCCATCTTAGGCTAACACCTTGCCAAAATGAGAGTAATCTCTTTTCTAGAATGTGGCATCTCACAGTTGTTTTCATTTTTATTTCTTTTAGCACTTCTGAGGTTGAATGCTGCTTCAGGGAATTGCGTCTTTGGGCAATGTGAATTGGGTGTGTTTAGGACAGAAATGGGACAGGCAGCAGAACTAACATAAGGCAGAGACTAGGCAGCGGATCTTAGCCACTGTTCCCCTCCTGGCCTCACCTCTACCCCCACCTCCCTCTACCCCTTCACCCTGGTGTCTCTGTAGCTCGCCCGATATACCAAGGAAGGCTTCCTGCACTTGGGCGCCCTGGGGACCACCACACTCCTGCCTGACACCCGCTGCCTGGTGGACAACTCTAAGAGTCGGCTCCCCCAGCTCCTCGACTGTGACAAGGTCAAGAGCAGCCTGTACAAGCGCTGGAACTTCATCCAGGTAGGTGAGCTATGCATAGGGCAACAGAGGAAAACCTGGGTTCCCCAGGGGTCCCCAACAAAGTGGAGCCGGGAACCCAGGTCTCTCTCAGTCCAAGTCAGGCTTGGGGACCTATAGCACCCTCAGGCAGGAGTGTGAGGGATTTCTGTGGGAGGCAGCCTTCCTGATTCCTACACTAGGGCCAGGCCAGTTGAGTTCTGATAAATCCAGAGGGCAGAGACCATCACGATTTCCCTGAAATCTCTACCCTCAGCCAGCATGGTTGAGAACTTCAGATCACAAACATCACGGAAATTCCCCATCCTGACTCCATCCTCACCAATGCACCTAACCTGGTGCAGCTGCTCAAACTTGGTACAGCCTATCTACCCAATGTCATCAGAAAATACAGTGAATGTTTAAATTTTTTTTAAATATGGTACAGTAAAAGACACATCCCCATGAATCACCCTCGAAATACTCTCCCTCACTTCAATCACACTCATCCCTTTGTTCTTGTCACTTTTTGAAGTGGTTCTGCGAGTCCTGTTTTGTGAGTGTCCTTAGTTGCACTGTCCTGGCTCCTTCAATGTCCTGAGTCCATTCAAAATGTTTGCTTTTCATGGTCATTTTGACTCTGTGGAAGAGTCAGAAGTTGCACAGTGGCAGATCTGGTGAAAAAGGTAGATATGATGGATGAGGACACCCGTCATGTTTTTACAAGCCTGCCTTTCTGCTGGATGGCATTCGGCAGCAGCATTCACTGTATTTTGATCTCACTGAGTTAAAGACACTCAGGAAAGAGAACTCCAGAACTGCTTCAGAAAGTGGCAAGAACAGTGTGTACAAAGCAAAGGGCATATTTTGAGGGAGATTAGTGGGCATATGTCTTTTATTGTAATCATTTTTTTAAACTTAAACATCAAGTGTATTTTCATCGCCCCTTGTGTGTTCTGACTTTAGGGTCTCCAAAGGAGGCCCTCATGATCCCTTGCACTGTGTGAGAAATGGTGGAATTTGCTCCCCGTGAGAAGCCACATGCTGGGAACTGTGGTGGCTGAATCTCTCTGTCTCCTCCTTACTCCTCCCAGAACGGAGCCATCATGAATAAGGGCACAGGGCGCTGCCTGGAGGTGGAGAACCGGGGCCTGGCTGGCATTGACCTCATCCTCCGAGGCTGCACAGGACAGAGGTGGACAATTAAGAACTCCATCAAGTAGCTGGCAGAAGCTGAGGCTCCCAGAGCCCAACCCAGGACTGGGCCCAACTGTCCTCAAGAGCAGCCACACAGTGGAGAGACCGAAGGGGCCCAACCGGTGATCTCGGGCCTCTAGGGCCCCTTCAAGGCAGCAGGGGGCCCTGGATGAAGACTTTAAGTCCTTCTCAGGCATTCAGCTGCCTGAGGCTCCTGCACCCTGGAAAAGGTTCCCAGCCCTTCTCTGGGAAGCCAGGAGCTGTATCTTCTGCACCCCAGATGTGGGCTGGACAGGATAAGACTCCGCATCTCTTCTGTGTCATCTTCCACCCCAATATCAGGACCTGGGCCTGGCAGGGTCCCCTCCTCTCTTTCATCCTTTGCAGCCATAGCAGCTTCTGAATTCCACTGTGGCCCTCAGCGGGACGGGGGCTTCAGCTACATCATAGCTCCCCTTTACCCAGAGGAGACAGTGAGGCCCTAAGACTGTTTCCTCTGAGTTGCTTCTGTTCAGATGCCCATTTACAACCACAGCCCTCAAACTTTCCCACAGGGGTGGCTTTGGGGGCTGCAGCTCTGGAAGTTTCTGAGGTGCCCCAAAGGAGCTGATGCTACCTACCCTGGTCGTGTGGGCATGAACTGCCCTCCTACCTGGGTCCATAGGGAGCCAGAAATGGGCCGGGCGCACATGCATGGTGGCCTTAGCTGCAAGGGGCCAGGAGGCCAGAAGCAGATCGGGGCAGCTCTGCCACTGGGACCCAGAGTCCTGACTTGTGGCACCGCAGGGCCCTCTGTGGGGAAGGGCTGAGGAAGCCGCCCCAGCCACGGGCCTCAGGAACCTGAGATGCTTTGTGCTCAGCGCATTTCACCCCAAGCTCTGCAGGTGACAGGGAAAGGCAGTTGTCTCCTCTTAGCAGTAACCCTTGCTTTCTGATTGCCCTCTGGTTAGGGTGCACTTATAAGTCAGAGTTAATATATGGACGTGTGTGCATGCATGCGAGCGTGTGTGCCTGTGCCCTGTGTGTGGCAGGGTGTGTGTGTGTCTGAGTGTGTGCTGTGAGCGGAAATGTCGCTGTGTGGCCTTGAGCTTGCTGCTTAATTGCTCATGTGATGGGGCCACAGCTGCTGAGAAGCAAGCGGGGTTGGCCCCATGTCAGTGGCTCTCTGGCAGGGGCCTGGCTCGGCCTTGCCTATGCGGTGCCCTTTTGCCACATCCCACCTCTCTCCCCACTGCTGTCTCTGGCCAACCCTGCCCAGAACCAAACCCTATAGTTGCCCCGTTGCCCAGTGTGGTGTTCACAGTGTCTCACTGGTGGCATCTTCTCGGTGACCACCCTTCTCCCTGCCTCCCACCCTGTGAAATAAATACTTCAGCATTTCCCAATGCAGCCTCCTTTGCATTTATTTTTCAAGTACTGAGGATTAAGCCCAGGACCTTTGTACTGAGCAAGTTTTTTTTTTAATTTGGTGAGACAGAGTCACCCTAAGTCACCAAGTTGCACAGGCTGAGCTGAAACTTGCAGTCTTCCTGCCTCAGCCTCCCAGAGTTCTGGAATTATGAGCATGCATCATCATGCCTGGATGTTCATTTGCATCTGATCCCTCTAGATCAGATCCCAAAGTCGGGAGGAGGAGAGTCCCTGAGATGTGACAGAGGGCTTCTTTAGTGTGGGGTATTTGGTCTTATTAAAGGCAAAAAAATCTCTTGCAGGATGGGCTGAGAGAAAACCAGCCTGCCCTTGCCCATAGCTCCCCCAAAGCTGGACAGAATGTGACACATGTCATCTCCTTGTTGATTGGTTTGGAGGCTGAAGTCGGTGCAGGAAGCTGTAAGACTGAAGAGCAGAGATGTGGTGACCTGGGCCTGGCCGGCATGAACCCCACCTGCTGCATACCATGAATTCCTGCAGTGGAGACCATGGAGCTCGGGGTGGACGCATTTGCGGCTTGGTTGTTCACGGAACAGCAAAACCCTACAGGGCACCTTCAGTCATGGACCTGGACCTGGAGGGAATGGTGAGGTGTCTGCTGCACTGTGACAGGCCCACCTTCTTCCTGAAGCAGCCCAGAATTCCCTGCTCCTTTGCTGTCAGACAGCATAGCTATGTACACATCGGTTGCCATTTTTCTTTGGGGATCTTTGAGAATGGGGGTTTATAAGCACGTGGGTGGGAAGAGTTCAGTAACAAAAGTTTGTCACCTTACATGATAGCATTTTGAGGTCACTGTGTCATGCTTCAGGTTAAGGGAGAGCTGGAGAGGTGCAGCCCGTGCCCTCCAGGGCTGGAGGAGAGAGACTGGGCTGATCAGAAAGTGCTGGCCAGCACCGCAGCCTCACCTGTGCCCCAGGCTGCACCCCTAAGGCATGGACATGGGCACCTGTCAGGGAACTAAAAGGTGAAGAGTGTCCCTCTGGTTTAGGTCCCACAGGAGGCTCGGACATGTGCAAGATCTCAGCGCTGGGCTGGACTGTCCACACCCAGCTGTCCCCACACAGGGATGCGTGAGGTCAGCACCCTCTTTTCCCCCAGGGTCTCTCTGGGCTGATGGCACTGGGAGTGGCTGGGCCAAGACAGAGAGGAGAAACTGATAAAGCCAGAAAGGGGGAGAGAAGAGAAAAGCAAGGCTGCCATGGAGCCTCTGGTCCCCAGCCCTTCGGGAGAACCAGAAGGTTGCAGAAACCCCCATATCTCTTACGATCACTGTGGGGCATGGAACTTGAAGGAAAGTTCCTGCTTCTTCACCAGATGTTGACAGTTGGCATCATCTATGGTTTGAATTGTGACGTATATGTTTCCCACCCCCCCACACACACACACACACTGTCACCCTCACCTTGGGACTGGGCCCTGACAGTCTTTGCTGTCCTTCCCATCACACGAGCCCTCATGCCCATGCCTGTCTCTAGCCATTTCTGCTGTCTTCTCTGTTTTTCCCCTTAATTTATATGGCAGGAAATATCACAGATGGCACTTCTGACAAATCTCCAAGCCATCAAAGCCCATGGCTTTGAGTCTGTATGTTATTTCTCAAAGTGTTTTCTTCATGGCTTTACTTATCTGGGTGGCTAGAAGAGAGGAAATCGAAAAAACTGGGACAAGAGAACAGGGGCCTGGAGCCACCATCTGAGGCTACTAAGCCATTCTACATGGGTTGCTGAAGCCACTTTTTTTTCATTTGATATGAATTTTTGTGTTTCGTTTTTCCTATCATTCTTGAAAAGTAGCCCAGTTTCACAAAGCAAGGTCCAGGCAGAGCAGTCTATTGAATGTGCTGTTTCTGATTTATGTGCCATTTGTCTTGGTTCCCCTTTGCTTGGAATGATGTTCTGGGTGACAGCTGGATGGGGAGGAGCTTGGAGCCTGTGAAGGGAACCAGGTGGCCCACGAAGTCAGGGACAAGCCAGATGGCTGGACTGAGGTGCCCCATCCCTGCACTCTGCCAGTGTATCAGCCTCCTGTTTGATCCGAGCTCCAGATGAGCAGTTGGACTGGAAGATTGTCAGCTCCTGTTATGGTTTCAATTTAGATGTCCCCCAAAGCCTCATGTGTTCAGAGGTGGGGCTTCTGGATCTTGGGGGCGGGTGCTACAGCTGACTTGCTGTTAGGAGGTGGAGTCTGGTTGGAAGAGATGAATCACTGGGGTGTGGCCTGGTAGGGTGCATCTTCTTTCCCAGTTCCTCCCTTCTGTGCTCCCTGGCCACCATGACATGAGCAGTTCTCCTCCACCAGGCCCCTCCACCACGCCCTTTTCACCTTGGAACTGGCCAACCATGGACTGAAACCTCTGAAACTGTAAACCAAAATAAACCTCTCTTCCTTCAAATGGTGGGTGTCAGGTATTGTGTCTCAGCAGTGATACAGTGACTGATAGAGCTCCTAATCAGCTGCTCTTCCTCCCCCTGAATTTCTGACTCTCTCTGTTTTCTTATTCATCAGGCATTTTCTAGACCTGAATTTGAAGATTGGCGGTGGACCCCCAAACTCCAGAGGTGCATTTCTGTTCAGTTTGACCAATATATTTTTATGCCTCTCCTGTGGTTTTGCTTTTCATGCCTTCTTGGAAAAGGGCAGAAGGGAGGGAGGAAAAGAGGACAGAGACGACACTAAAACACACTGAGCAAGTACACACTACCATTGTCAACAGATAAATATCATGGTCTTTGCCCTTTAAAACTCATATCTGAGGGGTGAAAACAGATGCAACATCTTAGAGGTCCCCACCTGTGAGGTCCGGGCAGTCACAAAATGGGTTGGGATGAGTGGAGGTCTCAGCATGCAAGATCAGCAGGTTCTAGGGTTCTTTCCCCAAACAGGCTTCAGCTAATTGTGGATTTTGTATGCAAGGCTCCCGGCTTGATTCCATCTCCTGCCTGTGGACAGGAGCTCCCAGCACTAATCCCCCAGTACAAAGAGCTGAGATGAACACAAAGGAAACCATAGAGGCTGCCAGGAGGGCAGCATGAATTATCGCCATCCTTAGCAATGGTCAGGGGACTCCCCTTACTCCGGGATCACAGCCCCATCTAACCCACTCTTAAAGGTCACTCCCCTCTTGTCCCCTATTAGCCTGATCGTTTCTAGAGACAAGTGGATCTAAGACAAAATCTTTCTGACAGTGACCTGAGCAGTGAACAGAGTTCACCCTGCCTTTTACCACCTGGAGAAATGGTTAGAAGAAAGGTTTCACCAAATCATTATATTGCCCAGGCTAAGCTCAAAGTTGAGATTCTCCTGCCTCAGCCTCCCAGACTGCTAGGGCTTATAGGTGTGCATCCCACATCTGACTTCTAGTGTTTCTTATGTAAAGTTATAGATGGGACCCTTCTAAAAAAACACTTCTTTTATACCCCCAGGACTGACCTAATACATTTTTATTGTAATGTTTTCCCAGTATGTGTAAACATGAAATGGCTTTTCCTCATAGGTCTATTACAACTATAAAATAAAAATAATTTTACAGGTAAATATAAATCTACGACAGTTAACAGCATTTATTCAGCTAGTAGGCATCACGGCTTGCTGAAAGGAAATTGCTGGTATGGTACCCGTGACGCTACCTTAGGTCTTTCTGTGCTTTGTGATGACACAATTCTCCCCTCAATTTCCCTGAAATGAAGTATTTTGAAATGTTCACACACCATTCCTTCACTCAATACATAATTGAGTGCCTCCTATCAGTCTAAGGTGTGGCTAAGAATAAAACCCAGTCCCATGCTTAGAGACCAGGACATATTCTGACAGGTATCTTGTCCTTCTGAAAAGGTGACAGAGCACATACACAAACTAAGACAGCCACAGCATCCCCAGGAGTAGTAGTCTTACAGCACATCGCTGAGAGGGAGTGGTTATGTGGCTCCTGGCCACAGTGAGGGACAGAGGTGGACACACTGCTCTCTGTGGTGATCTGGGAGCTCCTTGGGGGTGAGCATGTCTGTGTTCAATCTGCACGCTCCTCTCTCCTGTGAAGATCACTGTAGGACCATTTCAAGCCTCTGCGGGTGGGACACAGGCAAGTGGCCTGCGATAGCGCTCGATATTCACCTGGTCATGCAGAGCCCTCAGAAGACATTTACATTAACTGAATGATAATTATCGGAATAAAGACACGCAACGGAGAAATTCCCTAGGCATCTCATACATGCAGCAGCCTGGGGACCCGCAGATTCTGGCAGAGCCCCAGATGAAGGAGCACAGTTTGAATCGCTTTGCACACAAGTCCTTTTATCTCCTTTTGAAGTTTGATAAGGAAACAGTACCAGCAGACTAGCAACAGCTCTTATCGTTGGCACAAAAATATGATCCCCAGCGGGTGGGTGTTTCCAGCCTTTGCTTTTGTTCCTGTTTGCTCACCTTGCATCATTCCCAACTTGTTGCCTTATGTGGAAAAGAAGAAAACCTCCTAACTGAGAATCACAGCGTTTTTCTTTTAGTTTTCCATGCAGAGTTAGAGCGTATGGGGAGGGCATTGGCAGAGGGAGGGATTTCTGGTGAACTCTACCAGTATCAGCTGTGCTAATCCAGTCCTTCAGTTCCTAACATCATATCTCTGTCTTGGCCCTGGGAGTCTGGCTTCTGATCCACAGTGCATCTTCGAAAAGCAGAAAAAGCCAGGCTCCTGGTGGGACTGTTGCAGTAAGCAAAGGACCATCCATGTCCACCTGGGATACTGGGGTTTCTACCAAAGCTTTCTGTACAGCCGCTGGTTAGTTTTTGGCCAGGGCGTTTATAATCCAGCCATGCAGGAGAAAAAAGAGAATGTGCAGGCTGCTCAGTTTTTAAATTATTCCCTAGGCATTTTGCACTTAAAAACACACAAAGAAACATTAACTTCCCGTCCTAGTGCCCGGCCCCAAACCAAGTTTCTCAGAATTTCTCTGCATGGGCAGCCACTGCCTCTCTGCTTTAGAATATGAGTGAAAATTCAGCTGAACATTCACTCTCAGGGACGAGGCTTAGAAAATGAAAGTTGAGGGCTGAGGATTTAGCTCAGTGGTTCTGCTGCCTGCCTCAAAAGTGCAATGTCCTGAGTTCGATGCCTGGTACCAAAAAAAACCAAGAAAATGAAAGTTGAAACAAAAAGTTATTTAACTGTACAGCTTCTTGGTACCTCAGTGGCCCCTTGACATGGGTCCCCTCGCCCCACTGGGTATATCCGTTCTTGGATATTCTTGAAGATGCTCCCATCTGAGGCCCACTGGGAGATCTGGTTCAGAGCTACACTGAAACTGCACTAAAGTCACCACTGTTTTATTTTGTTTATTTATTTATTGGTACTAGAGATTGAACCCAGGACCTTTGTCCTGAGCTACATCCCTGGTGCTTTTTTAAAATTTTTGAGACAAAGTCTCACGAAGTTGCCCTGGTTGGGCTCAGACTTGCAATCCTCCTGCTCAGCCTCCCAAAGTGCTGGGATTACAGGCATGGACCACCATGTCTGGCAGTCACCACTGTTTTCCTCTACAAGCCCAACCCTAGCTTACTAGAAATTTCCCCAAGTTAATGAGGTTCTAAATATTTCCCAGAAATGTTTCCAGAATTCTTTTAGAGGAAGGAATTATACCAATAACCATTGGAGAGAACTACCTCTCTCTCTCTCTCCCTCTCTCTCTCTCTCTCTCTCTCTCTACCTCTTTTTCTCCAGTACTGAGAATTGAATCTAGAGCCTTTGCATCGAACTACATTCCTGGCCCTTGTCATTATTTAATTTTTGAGACAGGATCTCCCTACGTCACTAAGTTGCTCAGGCTGGGCTTCAGCTTGCAATCCTACTGCCTCAGCCTCCCAGAATGCTGGGGTCACAAAGCCTCCACCACCACATCTGACTGGCAACCTTCATTTCTTTCTGGAGAGTTCCCGAGAGGTTCCAATCTGAGCCAGCCTGTGGCTCAGTGCTGAGCTCCAAGCCACTGCACAGAGGAAATGGGCTCTGCAGGGAGCTGAGAAAAGAGAAAGCCAGAAACTCTTCCCATCCAAGCCTCCCTCTGCTCCCAGGCTCCACCTGCCTGTGTGACAATGTCCCAGTGGTGTCATCTGAAGCAGTGTCTTACTCTTGACTGCTGGGGGGTAAACCTGAATGAAGGAAGACAGCTTGTTGGATGAATGAAGGCTGCCGCCTCCAAGGAGGAAGTAGAGCTGGTGAAAAGTTTTTTGATATTTGTTTCTGTTTTAAGTTACTTACTTTTGAAAAGAATTATCTAGCCAGGAATGGCAGCCCACACCTGTAATCCCAGCACTCTGGGATGCTGAGGTAGGAGGATTGCAAGTTTGAGTCCAGCCTGGGCAATTTAGCAACTTAGGGAGACTCTGTGTCAAAAAAAGGGACTTGGGGTGTAGCTCAAGGCAAAGGCCTTGAGTTCAATCCCTAGTACAGCAAAATAAGTAGATATTTTAAAAATAAAAGAATTATCCAGAAGCATGAAAAAGTTGAGCACCGGAAGTTGAGCATCGGGAAGGTTGGTATTTCTCAAAATACAGGGAGGGATTTGTATTTGTTTAGAGGTCTTTGTTTTGTTTCTGTGTTTTCCCAGACTTAGAGTGTTGCGCTGCTGTGTCCATCAGGCTGCTGTTAACTGCTGGTGCTTGGTGTGATTTAGGGGCTGCAGAGAACCAAGCATGGCCCCTGGCGAGCAGAGTAAAAGTGCCACAGTCACTATTGATGTGACCACCACTTTGCTGTGCAGCAGGCTCTGTGTGTCGAGTTTGCAGACCTCTTTGCTCATTCCCCCAGCAGGCTGATGGGCAGAGGCCCTGATCTTCCCTTGCTGTGGATAAGGACAGTGAAACAACCTGCCCTACTGTCACTCAGCGTGTAAGTGGCTGAGGGGTTTCTGCTCCACTCAGCACTTCCTGATAGAAACCTCTAAGCCACCTGCTCCTTGGGCGGCTCCCACTGCTGCCTCTTCTCCACCAGGGCTTGGAAGCCTTTGATTAGAGAGGAGGAGTGGATTGGATCCTGTCACTGTGACCAAATACCTGACACCTGCAGCTTAAAGGAGGAGAGGTTTATTCTGGCTCCGGGTTTCTGTCTGGGGTTGGTGCCAAGACAGGAGCAGCATGGCAGAAGGGCCTGGGCAGAGGCCAGCTGCTCATCCGTGGCAGCCAGGAGGTAGAGAGAGAGGAGGAGCAGACAAGAATGGGCACTTCCAGCCCATGCCCCAGTGACCCGCTCCGACCAGGCCGCACCTCCTAACAGCATACTCAGCTCCATATTCATCCTTGGATGAATCCACTGAGGAGTACAGCACCCCATGATCCAATTGCCTTCCACACACAGGGGACTCTGGGGGACCCTTTAGATCTAAACCATAGCAAGTAAGAAGGCCAAGCCACTGTAGGAATAGATCTAGGCTCCCCGCTGTGGACTGTGAGAAGAAAAAGAAGCACTTGTTGATTTTTTTCTATCAAGTCCCCAGGTTTTAGGAGGACTTTCATCCCAAGTAAATGACAAATGATTTGTCACAGCCAAGTGCTCCCTTGAAGTCCAGTTTCCTGTCTCCAACTTCTGCCTCTCCTTTTCTGCTTGAGGCACCAACAAGTGTGTATAGTTGGCCTTCCTATATGTGGGCTCCATACCCGTGGCTTTAACCAGCCACAGCTTAAAACTATACATATTTTAATGATGTCTATACTGAACATGTACAGATTTGTTTTCTTACCATTGTTCCCTACACAACTTGACAACTATTTGCATAGCATTTATATTTTATTAGGTATTACAAGTAACTCAGAGGTGATTTAAAGTATACAGGAATGTGTGCTTTGATTATATGCAAATACTATGTCATTTTATATTCAAGACTTGGACATCCAAGGATTTGGAATCCACAGAGGGCCTGGAAACCCATCCACTGAGATTACTGAGGGGCAACTTACAGAACTTGCAGGAAGAAGTGCCTAGTGCTACCTGAAAGAGTCCAAAGAGACCCCAGCAATCTTGGATAGCCTGGTTTATGCATGCTAAAAAGAAAATTTGGGGCAAATTACAAAATAATTAATAGCTTTATTAGAGAAAAATTGATAGCACAAGTAAGTAATAATGGGAAGCAAATAACAGCAATAATCTCACCATCCAGAGAGACCCTGCTGTTCACTGTCATTATGAGCATCCTTCCTTGCTTTTTCCTTGTATATAAACATATGACTTCACCTAGATAATGCAAAATTGGGTTGTGACACAGTTAAGTCTAATGGGATATATTTAAATCCCTGCACTTTAGTTCAAAAAATCAGCTGCACTAATGCATACTGAGGAGATGCAGCTTAGCAAGCTGTGTCTAGCATTCAGTGAGGTGAGCTTTATTTAAGTTACTGCAGTGTGAGTCCTCAGTCTCCAACAGAAACCAATGGGAGAGTAGATGGAGAACCCACGATGAACTGGAAATCTTGCCATCCTGGAGTCCGCTCAAAGAAAGGAGAGAAGCCAGGGAGGTGGTGAGCTTAGCAATTGCATTTTGGTGATGAAGACACTGAGAAGCAAGTGTGCTGAGCTTGGAGCAGATGGACCCTGAAGACACAGGGACCCCTCTTCAAGGAATGCCTTGGAGAACCAGCAGCCATGAGAAAAGCAAACAAGATGCACTTTGTATATGTGCTAATTCCCCAAATCAAAAGTGATTATTATGTATTGCCAACATATGCTGAAAAGCATCTGTACCCATTGGGGGGTGGAAGTACAGAGACTTCAGAGGGCTGCACGACTACCTCATCTGAAGGCTTGAATGTGTCCCCCAAAAGTTCATGTGTGGGAAACTTAATCCTCAAATATATATTAATGGTATTTGGGGATGGGGCCTTAGGGTGGTTTGGACTGGATAAAGTCACCCTCATGATGACATTTAATGGTTTTGCAAGAAGGGAAAAGGAGAACAAAGCTATCACACTTACTCTGTTGCAGAAATCTCGGAAAGAAATACACAGAGTCACAGAATTCGGATAAAATAATAAAATTTCTTCTCACAAGCAGACGGGAAAGCCAGAAACCAGTCTGGTCAATATCTGCCCCCCTTTGTTCAGCATTTCCCTTTTTATATCCTTTTTAGCCATTATCTCTTCCCTAGTGGTCTTCCATCTGTAAATACAATTCCAGTTCCTATTTACAAGTCACAGACAGAAGATAGGCCATATACATTATAAATTCACCCTGGCATGGTAACTTCGTTAGGTTAATGAAGTCACCGGTTAGAATCAGATAATCCTCACCTTAAACAAGGAGTTACAGGAAAAGCAAATCTTAAAAGAACACATTATTTATTTTGCTTCTACAGCTACCTTAATATTCAAGCTATTAAGTTATCTAAAACTTTTCCGTATCAATTCTGTCTTGCTGTGTCGTGCCTTCTACCATGATCTGGTGTGGCAAACATATACACATTTCATCTTAATCCTTTTTACTTCACTTTCTCAGGGATTTTTTTATAGGTGCAGAAATGGGAGCAAAACAAAGATGATTTGAATTCATCCTTATGACCCCTTACGACAGGTAAGATGGAGCCAAACAGATAGAGGCTGGGCGAGGCTTTGGTGCAGTGGAAGAACTTTCACTCTCATGGAGCCATCTGCCCAGAGCTGGGGGAGAGGTCCCGGAGGGAACAAGGATCTCGGTCCCTGAAGCAGTCCAAGCAGAGGTAGGTGGCCTTCTGAGAGCTCCCTGTGCCAGCCTCCAAGTGTGAGTAACTGCGTGAGCTCTGTGTGCGGGTGACAAGAGTGGTGTCAAAGAGTTCCTTTTTACAGAGGTGCAAGAGGTGGACTATACTTGACTGTTCATAGTTTATTTAATGTATGTCTCCAAAAGAGGAAAGTGATACACACCAGTTTTTAAAGACATTACTTTAAGCTGGGCATGGTGGCACAGACCTGTGATCCCAGTATGCAGAGAGGCTGAGGCAGAGGAATTGAATGTTCAAGCCCAGCCTGGGCAACTTAGTGACTTAGTTAGACCCTGTCTTAAAATTAAAAAAAAAAAAAAAAATAGAAAGGGCTGGGGTTGTAGCTCAATGCAAAGGTCCTGGATTTGATCCCCAGTGCTTTTAAAAAATCACCGAATATTTAATCACAAACATGATTAAAATGTGCATTTCCAAGGCTCCTGTTTTAAGAAAATGCTACAGTCATATTTTAGTCCTAGAAGCAAGAGAGGAAACTGCTGTAGATTCTCGGTGTTTTATTTGGCTCTTGAATGGCCCCCGAAGGCCCCTGTAGGTCCCAGCCCGCAGCACTATCAGGAGTTGGGGGGGGGGCAGCGCTTGGAGATGGAGCTCCATGGAAGGAATTAGGTTGCTGGGTTGTCTCCTTGAAGGGGACCCTGGGACTCTGCTCCTCTAAACTCCTCTCCCCAGCTGCTGGAAGGCAAGCAACTTCCTTCTCCACTCACTCCCTGTCATGATGAGCTGCTTCTCCATAGACAATGGGGTCAACCATCCACAGGCTGTGTTCAGAATGGGGCTTCGGAAGGTGATTGGATCCTGGGGGCACAATACTTATTTAAGGGATTCACCCACTGATGAATTCAGAGTTGAATGTGCTATTAGAAGGGGAGGACTGGTTGGATGATGTAGGTCACTGGGGCCATGACCTGGAAGGTATCTCTCTCCCCATCTCTTCCCTTCTCTCTGTGCTTACTGGCTCCCATGGGTTGAGCACCTGTCTTGTGCCACACCCATCCACCGTGTCAGTTCTGCCCTGGAGCTAGCTGACCATGGAGTAAATCCTCTGAAAACCATGAGCCCAAATAAATCTCTCCTCCCTTAAATTGCAGGTGTTGAGCATTTTGTCCCAGAATATAGACTGGGTCCTCTGATTTCCTTTTCTCTTTTTAAATTCATTTTCCCAGGTATTTTTGTTACAGTAGTGGAAAGCTGACTAACATGCTTATAGTTTTAAATTTTCTCCATAAGAAGAACTAAATCTCACATGGAAGGATTCCAATTCAATTATGTAGATAATCCATATAAAGGAGGAGGAATGCAACTCCTCACTCTTTAAGTGTAGGCTGTGTGTAGTAACTTCCTTCCAAAGTTTCTAGTATGGAAGCCAGGCATGTTGGCACACACCTATAATCCCAGCACTTGGGAGGCTGAGGCAGAAGGACTGCCATGAGTTCAAGGCCATACATAGTACTACATAGTGAGACCCTGTCTCAAACAAACAAACAAACAAACAAACAAAAAATCAAAGTGTAGTGTATGGAAAGATGGAAATCACTTTACAGTAAAGAAACCCTGAAAACACTATTTTACCCAGGTGATCAAGGTCAACATCAACAGCCATAAATCATGTTGATAGTGTGAATCCTCAATATGATATGATATCTGCAGCACTTTGCATCTGTGATTCTCTTCCAAAGAAACATCCCCAGTCTGACCACAATTAAAACATCAGACAAATTCCTGCCGAGGAACACCTTGCAGAATACCTGACCCGTGGTCCTGAGAAAGGTCAAGGTCATTCAAAACAAGAAAATTCTGAGAAAATGTTGCATCTTAACCAAGAGGAGCCTAAAGAGACATTAAAATATGTGCAGCATGGTTTTCTAGATGGGATTCTGGAACAGAAAAGGGAACATTACATTAAAAATACCTAAGAAATCGGAATAAACCGTAGACTTAGCTAATAAGAATGTGTCAACAGTGGTGCATTTAATTATAACAAGAGTGTCACACTCATGCAAGATTTTAACAATAAGGAAAACTGTGTTTGGCAGGGGGTGTTACGAGAGCTCTATTATCTGCTCGAGTTTCCTACAAATCCAAAACTGTCCTAAAATTAAGTCTGCTGCTAATTAAGGGAATGGCACTCATGAGTGCCATCTTTTGCAGTGTGTTCAGGCAGCCCCAGCCGATTCTGTGTTCTGAGTCTGGGAAGCGGCCATCCATCTGGCCGGCCCATACCACTGCCACTGTCCTACACACACCCATTCTTGGGTCTAACAAAGGAGCCGATGGGCTCGGGCATCCTTCTCAGCCAAGCTATAAGTATGCGGCGGTACAGACAGTTCAGTCAATACCATTAATGGCTATTATAGAAAAGCCGATTGGGATTTGGACCTGCGGAAATCCATCTTCCTGCTCCCTTGGGGAGGAAGAGGACATGTCAGAGACTGCTCGCTGCCTATCACCAATCCTCTTAGTTAGGGAAGCTCTACTGCTATGTTCAAGAATGTGTCCGAGTAGGAAACTACATCTCCCAGAGTCTCTGGAGTGGAGCCTACCAGAAGGGTCTTAAAAGAGCCAGCAGAGCTGAGAGATAGGCTCTTTGGCCCTAGCGTCTTTCTTTCCCTTGTTCCTGGAACCTGGATGTGTCTGCATCTACCTTGCAGTGATGAGATGATTTTGAGCACAGTGCAGGAGGAATATTGAGGTATCTTGGGCTCCAGGTGAAGTTCACCCTAACCCTGCTACTTCAGGGTTATTTTACATGGAGAAAGAGAACATGAAAAATAAACCTTTTCTTTATGCCACAGTTATTTAGGGTATTTGATTTATGCCATCTAACCTAATCCTTACAGATTTAGAAATAGTTTCTGCTGATTCAGGACATACTGCAATGTAAAAATGTCTGGTGTATGGAGACCAAGGCAGGAGGATTCCAAGTTTGAGCACAGCCTGGGCAAATCAGTGAGACCCTGTCTCAAAGTGAAAAATAAAAAAGGTCTCAGGATGCAGCTCAGGCTGAAGACCCTGGGTTCTATCCTGCAGAATTTACAGCCTGAATAAAAGCAGGTACAAGAGAGAAAAGACACGGGGCTCTGGTCAGGAAGTGTTAGAATACATTGGCCAGGGATGAATGAAAAGGACAAGAATTTCTTGGTATGGAAGTCTCTGACTATTCTGTGTCAGCAGATGTGACTAAGAGAAGTTCCAGAGTGGGGCTCGGCCAGGTACATTGAGTGATTTAGGTTGATCTGTCCTTCCCATATCTGCTCCTCTAAACTCATAGCCATGGTGACCAGCAATAGCTCCTCTTCTCCTCTGAAAGTGGGTGGGACCATAGAACCCTGGTTCCCCAAGAGAATGTGAGTATCTTTCTGTTAAGAGTCTTCCTGGGCAGGGCTTTGGTGGGAGCGAGTTTGCCTCCACCCTTTCCCCTTCTGGACTGGTTACAGAAACAGTGGCAAGATTCTCAATCCCAAATTGACTGGGAAAGAGGATCTCAGTGGCATGAAAACCAGACCAGGATTATTTTGATAAGTCATTATATGTTTGGGGTATTTGTTATGGCATGTTTGCCTGTGCTGGCTGATACAAGATCTCCTACATATTGCTAGTTACCTGTGGCTGTATAACAAATTATCCTGCAGCACAGTGACTTAAAACAACTATGTTTATGTTATTATTTATCCCACCATCTCTGGAGGTCAGCTCATAAGGGAGTTTTGGTTCTCAATTAAGAGAATTGGCTGCAATTAACATGTTGGCTACAGAGGACTGAGGCAAGAGAAGGAAGGGAAATAATCGCTAACGTGTATGGGGTTTCTTTGGGGGATGATGAACATATTTCAAAAGTAGGTTGAACTGATTGTTACAACTCTGATTATACTGATAATCATTGAAGTGAATTGAACACTTTGGGTCAATTTTACGGGATGTAAATTAGATCATAATACAACTGTTAAATGAAGAAAAAAAAAACATACTGGTTACAGCTATAGTTGTTTCAAAATTCAAATGGGGGAAGATCTCCTTGGTCATGAGGATGATGTAAGTGGCCCAAGGGCCCTATTTCTCTGCTGACTGCTGCCCAGAGACCAGAAGCTTCAAGTCTTTGCTAAGTGGCCCTTTTACAGGGTAGCTCATGACACTGTAGCTGCATCACAGCAAGGGAGCGAGAGGAGCCAGCAAGATGAAAATGAGTCTTGTGCAACCTAATCTCAGAAGTGAAACCTCTCACTTTTGCCTTATTCTAGGAGGTGTGATGAAAAAATACAGGAGTGCTTTAATTACAAAATGTGTTACAGTAAAAGACATATTGTGATGAATCCTCCTCAGAAATTTTCCTTTGTGCTTCAAACACACTCATCCCATTTGTTCTTGCCACTTTCTGAAGCAGTTCTGGAAGTGCTCTTTCATGAGGGTCTTTATAGTTCCACTGTCCTGGCTGCCTCAATGTTCTGGATCCATTCAAAGTATTTCCCTTTCATGGTCATTTTGACTTTGGGGAAGAGCCAGAACTCACACAGTGCCAGATCCAGTGAATAAGGATGCACCGTCACATTTTCATGAGCCTCCCTTTCTGTTGCATGGCACTCAGGAAACACATTCATTGTATTTTTTTAATCACATCTCATAAAGACACTCATGAAAGAGAACGCTCAGAACTGTTTCAGAAAGTGGCAAGAACAATGGGATAAAGTGTGTTCAAAGCAGGGAGTGGGTATTTTGAGGGTAATTCATGGCGATGCATCTTTACCTGCAATACATTTTTTAAATGTATATATTCATTGTCTTTTTCCATCCTCCCTTCTATTTGCTAGAGCCCCCAGGCCCGGCCCACAATCCAATGAAAAGGCTTATACAGGGGCATGGATATCAAGAGGCAGTGATTTCTTGGAGTTTTTCAAAAGCTTCTGCACACATATTTTATCCTCACAAAGTTAAATGCTTAAGTGCATTTAATGCAGTGTTCAATCTAACTTGCCGAGGCCGTTTTAAACGAGGAAATTGAGGCCCCACCGGTCCCCGGACTGTCTCTTGCTTCCCTGTGGTGGGTGGGGACCATTGAGTGAGATGCCAGCACCTGTCCACTTATTTTGCCCCCCACTCTCCAGGCTTTGGGCTGCTGCACCCTGTCACAGGTAGGCTGCCTGGAGGACGAGGATGCGAAGGTCTACAGCGTATGCATAGGAGGTCTAAGGCTCTCTGTGACTCCTCTGCCCAGGTAATGAGGGGGAAAAAAACAGCTAAAGAAAGAGAAAAAAGAGAAGTGAGGTGCGCAGAGTCAGATGGGTAAAGAAAAGCAGGCCTGGGGGACCAGGCTGCTCTGCTCCCCGGCGCCCCCTGGCGGAGGCTCGCGTCCCTTTCCCTCAACGGCATCCACTTTTCTCCAGCCACCCGTTGAAAGGCCCGGTGGCCCACGCTGGGTCGAGGCCAAGGACGGTGGCGCAGTGCGGGCGAAGCACTCAGCCCACTTCTCCAAGTCCCACTTCTCGGGACCTTGGGGAGAGGTGGCTGGTGGGGACTGGATGGATGTGCAGGGCCTCAGCGCTCTCCCGCCTTTGCTGGAGCTGAGCCGGGCTCCAGGACGCCCGGAGGAAGCTGAGAGCGAGACGCGGGCGCCCCCTGCTGCCGGCTGACTTTCCTTTCCTGCGCTTCCTCTGAAATGAGTAGGAAGCCGCTGGGGTTGTGACTCGATGCATCTGGATCCTCTTGATGAAGCGGGGAGGAGGACTGGCCAGAAAGAAACAAAGGGAGGAATTATTTTCCCCGTCCAGATTCGCAGACGCCCTGAATTCTATACACAGAGCCCTGGGCGTCTGGGGGCCTGTTCGTTCGCAGGCTGTAGAGTTCTCAGCTTGCCGAGGCGCAGCATGGCCTGCGGGCTCTCAGAGCCAGAACCCCGAGAGAGCTAAGGCACGTGGGAACTCGGTGCGTGCACCACGGCCACTAATAGCCCACTAATAGCCGAGTACCAGGGGTGCAGGGCAGAGGGGTTGATGCCCGGAATACCTAAGGTGCCAGGCCCGAGCAGTACCTCACCTCCTTTGTCCCTGTCTGCCCTGCAGGCCTCCCCCAGCTCAGACAACCTGATAGTGTCCCGCTGTGGCACCAACTTTCACACGGGGCCACTCGCACCTCAGCTGTGCCCCGCCGGAAGCCGCCTTCTAGAAAGTGTCCTATGGCTGATTCTCCCTCATGCTTTTTGCACCCTGTTTTACGGGCTGTAAAGTCCATTTTGTCACATGCGGGCCAGAGATGGTTGCCCGTGTTGCCTACTTGCATGAGCTGTTTCAACACACTTCTCTGGTTTAGCCTCGGATCTGTCACTTGCCCCAGAGCTGCTTCTGCCTTCTCTCTCGATAGGAAACCAGGCTTCTCCTCCCAGAACCAAGGGACAGACATAACCTTTCCCATCTGGTCTCCCTGCGTGGGCACCAGCACTTCAGTCCATTCGGAGGCTGATCTCTAAATGCCACCTCCTGAGGCGGGCATGGTTGTGCACCTGTATTTCCAGCACGCTTGGGAAACTGAGGCAGGAGGATCACACGTTCAAGCCTACTGCTCAAGTGGGAAAATTCTGAGCCAAACCATCTATGCTGTCTCCTGGGGTTTTCCCGTGGGCTGAAACCCCAGTCACCCACAGTGGCAGCTGGCTTGGCCTCACACCTTTTCTTCTTCCTTTCCTCCCCCTCCTCCTCCTCCTCTTCCTCCTCCTCTTCCTCCTCCTCCTCCTTCTTTCCCCAGTACTGGGGATTGAACCCAAGACCTTTGAGCTACATCTCTGGCCTTACATACAGAGAGAGAGAGAGACAGTGACAGAGAGACAGAGAGAGAAGTTTGGAGACAGGTCTTGCTAAGTCACTAAATTGCCCAGGCTATGCTCAAACTTGCAGTCCTCCTGCCTCAGCCTCCCAGAGTGCTAGGATCACAGGACTCCGCTCAGTCTCGAACCTTTTATCCGCCTCCACCTCTTCCTCCCATCGTTTTACTTTTTCCTGCATGTCCCAGATCAACTCCCTGCACTTGAGTCTCAGTCCCAGGTCTTTTGTATTGGGAGGGTGGCAGCTAACACAAAGGGCTGTGCCCTTGGGAGGGTCCTCCTGCTCTCTGGGCTCTGCCGGGGCCACCGACCCACGGTCTGGGCTGGGTCTTCCCAAAGCTTCCAGGCAGGCTTGGCAGCTGAGGCCCAGCAGGCACGCTGGGGTGCATATGCAGCCAGGAAGACAGCTGCTAATACTAGAATCTCTGCCCCTTCCAGGCCCTCAAAGGCCATCTCTGTCTAGGCTTTCCCTGCAAGAGTCACAAAGGCCCCTCCTTGAATCTAGGATTTTATAAAACATGAAAAGCACGTCTGGAATTCCAGCACTCCGGGAGGCTGAGGCAGGAGGATCACTCATTTGAGCCCAGCCTGGGCAATTTAGTGCGATACATACACATTTCCAGGCCAGGCCCGCCACAGGCCCTGCGTCTCATAGGCAGGGATGGCCTGGAAACCCCAAACCTGTGTAAAACCGCAGCTAGAATAGGGGAATGAGCTTAAGGGAAACCCTGAGACTTAGAAAATGGCATCCGAGGCCCGTCGGGGACCACCCAGAGGAGCCCAGGGTCCAGCCCTTAAAGACCCTTAAGTCTCCAAACTTGCGTCAAAGATGCTGCCTGGGAATGGCTTCCTTTCCTCTGCCCGAAGATCCTAGGCGCAAGCACTGCGGTACCGCCATCTAGTGGCCAAAGTCGGTGTCACACCGGAGAGCATCCTGCCAGAAGAAGCGGAATCCCAGGCTTTGGGGTCAATGGAGGCAGCTGGCTAAGCGTCAGCCCCAATGGGTTTGGACAGGCTGCTTCCTGGCTTTTGCCTCTTGTCCTCCCTTTCCTTTGAGCACTTACGAGCACTTACTTGACAACTTGTCACTGCGGCCAGTTGCAGCGTGAGGGTGCCTTGCTGCTCCAAGACAAAAGAGGTTTTAGAGTGGGGGTCCCCAACCTTTTCGGTACCAGGGATTGGCCTGGTGGAAGACATTTTTTTCATGGGCAAGGGGGTCTGTGGGATGGTTTCTGACTACTCAAGTGCACTGGATTTATTGTGCACTTTGTTTCCATTACTATTACATTGTGCACTTTGTTTTTATTATTGTTACGTTAGAGTCTCCATGCCACGCATGCACAGTTCACAGTAGGGTTCTTGCTCCTGTGAGAATCTATTGGCCCTCATCCTGGTCTGGCATTGACACCACTAAGAGTAGCAGTGAGCTCACAGGTCCAGCACAGAGTTCCAGTGGGAATGGTGAAGCAGGTAAAAGAGACATTTTCTAAATCTCAGAGGTGGTGGGCTTGGCTCTAGACTAGACAGGCTTTGTAATAGGACTGTGTTATTTCCCAAAGATGGGGCCAGGCAAGTTAAGTCACTAGTTTTGTAAGAAGTCTAGTTTCTGTGAAATATTGCATTTCATATTGGAAGAAACTTTGCATCCCATTTATTATTATTATTATTTATCATTCAATGTGATTTTACTGAGTCCCAGTCTCTATGCCAAGCTGTTTTTACATTTTTTTAAAAATATGTATGTGTGTATTTATCAGGGTCCTGGGGATTGTACGCAGGGCCTTCACACTGAGCTACATCCCCAGCCTTTTAAATTTTTTATTTTGAGAGAAGATCTTGCTAAGTTGCCTTCAAATGTGTGATCCTCCTGCCTCAGCCTCCCAAAGTGCTGGGATTGCAGGTGTGCACCGGTACACTCAGCTCAAGCTCTTTAGAAACGTTTTATTATTTAATATTCCCCCCAACAGTTCTGAGAGATAGGAATTACTGTCATTATTTTTACAGTTAGCTTAGACTTGGCCCTGTCAGAATTGGGAGGGGCTCCACTGGAGGTATTTTTGACACTAAAGCCAATTATCTTGGCTTCCAGGACATGCTTTACCCACCCTGGCTTCTTGCTCACTTATTGTTACTGGATAAATAGCATTGCAACCAGTGGATGGTAATGGAATAACTTAGCAGCAAGTTTCTCTTCTGGTTGGCATGCTATATTATATCATATTTTAGACCATTTAGATGGTGTTTCTCAGCCTCAACATTTTTGCAATTTGGGATCAGATAATTCTTGGTTGTGGAGAGAATTTTCTCATACATTCTGTGTTTTATGGAGTCTTTGACCTCTATTCTCTGGGTCACATAGAACCCCCAGCCCCAGTTTAACAGCAAGTAATGTTTCCAGGTATTGTCACAGTCCTGTGAAGGACAAAATCACCTGCCAGGTGTAACTACACATGTAGTATCACAGGAGTCGTGTCTTTTCTATATTTAAAAAATACATAACTCATCTAGAGTACTTAACATCTTAATGCTTTCAAAATAAACTAGTGATTTTTAACTCAGATAACTCTTGTCAGTTCCTTGGTTAGTTAACATGAGATTTGTCTGGATAGCCTCTCTGGAATATGGTTAAATATTTTTGGCCACTTTCCTATGCCATGTTGGTGACTACCATTGACATTTCAGCAGTTACCAGGTAAAGTGGTATTTTAAGTTTATACCTAGGTGCTTATGTTCCCAATTCAACCATATTAAATGAAATTCATTGTTATGTATCTCATGAATTGTCTTCACACATTTCAGGCCACAATCTCAAATATAAAAACCACAAGCTAGCACTTTGGGAGGCTGAGGCAGGAGGGTCAGAAGTTTGAAAACAGCCTGGCCAAGTGAGAAACTTGGCAACACCCTGTCTCAAAATAAAAGCCCTGGGTTCAATCCCCATCCAGAAAAAAATAAAATGAAAAGCTTTCCCAAATTCTTTCCCACCAAGGCCCCCAGAGCTTAAACCCCCTCTGGGCTCTGGGTGCAGTGGGGTTAAGTTCAGGCTTGCTCCTCTATTGCAAGAGTCTTGAATAAAGCCACTCTTGTCTGCTTCACTTTGGTTCAACCCCGGGCCTTTGCAGTAAGCCACATCCCTGGTCCTTTTATATTCCTTTACTTTTTTTTTTTTTTTTTTTTTGAGACAGAGTCTTGCTAAGTCACTAACTTGTCCCAGGCTGGGCTCAAAGTTACAATCCTCTAGCCTCAGCCCCCAGAGTGCTGGGATTACAGATGTGCACCCCCACACCCAGCTAATGGTGCAGCTTTTCTTGGATGTATCTCTTTTGATGCCCCCTCCCCAGTGCCTTTAATCCACTCCGATCCCCCAGAATGCACCTCACTCTTCCCATTCCCCACCCACCAGAGTAGACATTCTGCCTGTGCCCATCTCCCCCAAGCTCCTCCTCCCCACTCTTCTGCCCAACTCAGGCCTGTGCTGCAGAATCGGGAACACAGCTTCCAGCTGCTCTGGAACAAATGTCACTGACTGGCCCTTGCCAACTATCCTCGTGGGATTCTGGGTGGAATGAGGGTAGTCAGACATCCAGGCTGCTTCTCAGTTCCGTCCCTGGTCTCCTCCAGGGCTTCCTGCCATGCCCAGAGGCTGCCATCTTGAAATGGAGGCCTTCAGGCCACCCTCCTCCTTCTTGGGACACCTGTACTATGGCACCACCTGACAACCAGTTCACTTAACAAATATCACCCACAGGCAGCAGCTTGGGCTTTCATGACTCCCAGTCTTGCATGTCAATCATAAGTGAAATTCTGAAGATTGACAGTTTCTATGGTTTCAATTCAGTTTTTCCCTGCAAAGCTTAAGTTGATGAGGCCTAGGGTGGGATGTGTGGGTCCCAGGGGCAGAGCCCTTGTGAATGGATTGGTGCCTTTCCCACAAGGATAATAGTGCTCAGCTCAGCTGGGACTGGATTAATTACTGAGATTTGGCAGCCCTTCGTGTCTTGCCTTTTTGTTTTTTCTTTTGAGATAGGCTCTCACTATGTTGCCCAGGCTGGTCTTCAACTTATGAGTTCAACAATGCTCTTGCCTCAGCCTCCTGAGTACCTGAAACTACAGACAGCACCCACTTGGCTTACTTTGTCTCTGTGTACTTTCCCTTCCTCTCTCTGCCTTGAGTTGAGGAGCACAAAACCCTCCCTGGAAGAAAACTGCATGATCTTAAATGTCTCAGCCTCCAGAACCATGAGCTAAGCAAAACTTTTTTTCTTTATAGATTACACAGCCTCAGGTTTTCTGTTACAGCAACAGAAAACTGACTAGGACAAAAGTTGTTTTTAGAGCCACTTCTAATACATTCAGATATTCTAGAGTATTTCTTTCAGCTCATTGTTCAATTTTGGGTTCCCTGATCACCAACAAGGAAAGGGCAAGAGGACTCCTTTCCATCCCACCCTCTAGAAGCCAAGCAGAGGGAAATGCAGTCTTGGGCCGTGGTGAGGGCTGAGTCAGTGCTTGGTAAGCCAAGTGTGACTCAGGCAGCTGTGAGACATTTCAGGAGTGAAATATGACTGTGTTTGGTGTGGGTGACTTCGACTGGCAGAAAATTTGACTCACAAAGACTTGTTTTCAATCTCCCCCCATTTGCCTGAGATCTTTGGAAGGTGGGGCTGTTCTGTCCAAAGGCTTGTCCTCATAGAACATGTCCCTGGGGGTCCAGAAATGCGCTGTAGTTTTAGAAATCATAATGAACTCACAGCGTAGGGCTCAGGGGTGCAGGGAGGCCCACCGCTGCCTCCGTGTATCCTCTTCTTGCTCTGGAGCCCACAGCCCGACATCAGGTGGGCAGGAGAGAATGAACTCACAGTTCACAGGGACACGGTCTCTTCTCCTTCAAAAGCTATGTTTTAAATTAGTCAAATTAATTCAAAGTTCAGCCGTGTTTTCAAACATAACCATATACACAATGTGATAAAAAAATTCAGTGAATGTTCAAATTTAAAATTTATTACAGAAAGGGACACATTGGCATTAATCTCCCTCAATACCCTTCTCCTCCTCCTCCTCACTTTGAACATACCATCATTCTTGCCACTTTCGGAAGCAGTTCTGCAAGTCCTCTTTCATGAGTGTTTTTAGTTGTGCTACCCTGGCTGCTGTGATGTCCTGAATTGATTCGAAACATTGCCCTTTCACAGTCATGCTGACTTTAGGGTAGAGTCAGAAATCACATGGTGCCAGGTGTGGTGAATAAGGTGGATGAGGACACACTCATGTTTTCAATGAGCCTGCCTTTCAATTAGATCGCACAAGGCAGCACTATTCGCTTTGTTTTTATCACATCTTGGAAAGACACTGATGAAAGAGGACTTGCAGAAATGCTTCAGAGAGCGGCAAGAACAATGAGCTAAGTGGGTTCAAAGTAAGGGGGAGGATTTTGAGGGGGACCCATGTGCGCTATGTGTCTTTTACTGTAAGAAATATTTTCATCTAAACACACACAGTAGTTTCTGAGCAGCCCTGGTACATCCTCCCACCGGTACAGGCATCTCTGGTTTATCTGAGGTCCTGGGGGTCACTCTTGGGGTGTCCCTCATCCTGTGCCCATGAATGCCCTCTAGGGCCACTGTGAGCTGCACTGACATCCACTTCTGATGACCAGACGCCCTTTCTGGGGCCGAAGGTCCCCCCCCTGGGGGCCACCTGGTCCTGTGCGCAGGTTCCTTCTGTACCCTTGGTTGTTCAGACCCCAGCACTCCTACACTGTTGCCTGCAGAAGCTTCTGGGCTTCCCGTAGCCCCTGCCCCCCCACAGGGAGCTCACCGCCTCTCCTGCCTCACTGCGGGGCCACTGTTGCTCCGCTATGGACTCTGAGGGCCACACGTTGGCACCGAGTGTCCTACGAGAAGTCTCAGTCTAAATTCCAAAGCCCTGTTTGTGTTGGCTTCTGCTTCCATCTTTGCACCTTTACTATTCCCATCCTCTGCAAATCTCTCTCACACAACTCCATAATTGGAAGGGAGACAGGCGGCTCTTCCCCTTGTAGGGAAGAAGAAACTGTTGACAGTGCCCCTCTGTTAACAAAACCTACAAGATGGGCTTCCCATTAGCTCTGAAAAGTGCAATTTGAAGCATGGAACTAAGCAAAGACCCTTTTGTTTCAGCCTGCATCTGTTTTCTCTTTGAAGCAATGAATCCTTCTCATCCCCTATGTGAGAAAGAGATCTAGAACAACCAAAAATTATAGTTTCTTGGCAGTGAAAATACTCCGGTTTTTACCGAAGAAAATATGTGCAAAAAATTTGCACGTGTGTCCAATTTAGGAGATGAAAGTTCATTGCTTTCATCAAACTCACAGAATATCAAATTATCAAAAAGTTAAGAACTGCTATTTTAAGGCCTCTATCTGGCTAGACTTGACAGGATCATTTGCCTACACGTTGCAAAGCACATTATGGTTTCAGTGTATAAAAGTTAATTTTAATCATCTTCTTGCAACATTTCCATGTGACACAGAGTGCAAGATCATTATTCCTATTTTACAGATGACAAAGCCAAGGCACCAAGGTGTGCATTCTGATCCAGCAGCTGGAGATTTGGGCCAACTTTCAAGAAAGCCTCTGACCCTAGAGCACGAGATCACAAGGAGATCACAAGGACCCTGGGGACTAAATTGGCCAACTCTGTGGTTTTCAGGGCAAGTCACAGAGCTCACAAAGAAGAAGGCACTTGTTTCCCTGCATCCCATCGCTCTGGGTCCAGAAATGAAACCAGATCATTGGGAAGTCTGGTGAGTAGAAGAGGATCAGTCCAGAGATGTGGATGGGAAACTGAATGCCCCTTGCCAGTTTCTGTACCTGAAGTTGGTGTTGTCAGCAAACTCAGAATTCGCAAGATCGAGGCTTGGTAGAAAACAGAAGATTAGGGTAAAAAGTAACATAAAATGTATTTTAAAATTCAACTAGTAGTAATTCTATGAGTCATCACTTCAAACAAATTAAATTCCTTGGCATTAAAAACTTTTTCTCCTACTTAATCCTTTTAGCAAAACACTATCTGGAATTGTTCAGAAAATGCCAACAACTCATGTTCTATGGAAGCAAATGTTCCTATGTTTTTTACACCGAGTAAAACACAGCATCGTTTCATTTTTATTTTAAGTATTGTGACAACTCCTACTGCCTTGAAAGTTAGTGCTGTTGTCACCAGCGGATTCATCCACTGATGAGTCCAGTAGCTGGTTGTGCTTTTAGGAAGTGGGGTTTGGTTGGCAGTGGTCCCTGGGGGTGCAGCCTGGAGGAGTGTATTCTACCCCACTTCCTCTTCTCTCACTCTCTGTTTCCTGGCTGCCATGAGTTGAGCAGCATTCCTGGGGCATGCCCTCCCTCCATGCCATTTCTGTTTTGGAGCCAGTAGACTATTGATGGACTGAACCCTCTGAAACCTTGAGCCAAAATAAACCTGTCCTCCTTTAAGATGCAGGTGTTATATGTTTTGTCTCAGCAACAGGAAAGTGACAAATACAGATACTGATATAAATCAGCAGAGAGAAAGATGCATAAGACAAAGTCCAGGAGAAGCCAGGTAGGAGTGTCCAGTTGTCCTCTCCCAGGGTGGTTGTGGGGACAGCAGTTATGTGTGACAGCATGTGGGAAGTCTTGCCAGCCAGGGGCCTCACATGAACCTTGAGGTCTGCAGTTCTTTTGGGTTCACATAGACACAAGTGTGCACGTGACTGGCCTTAGCTACTGAGCCTTCAGCACCCTCAACCTAGAGATCAGACTGAAACAACATGGTTCAGAACTGCAAGCAAACAAGAAAGGGGCATTTCCCACAAATCATATTGGTAACATAAACTGTTCAGCATGGTCTCTGGCGTACAAAGACCCTCTTATGCGGGAGGATAGCTAAGAGCTCAGAGGTTTTCCCTCAGGAGCTGCTAATGGCCAGTCTTGAAGACCTTTGGAATATGTGGGGCTTGGGCAACCCAGGTCTGCTGAATAAACTCTTTACTGGGCAGGCAGCCAGGGTGGGAATTGCTATCAACATGGCACACACAAGGAAAGTGAGATTGGGGGGAGCACATGGTCACGAAGGAAGCCAACTGCAGAAATTACACAGGAAGACAAGTTTTCTCCTGCCAGGTCAGTACTGTGGCATCCCTGAGATGTCTGATTCAGGATAGGAAAACTGTGTCATCAGAGACCGAGCAAGGCCAAGCCCTGGGTGCTGGGGCGGGGGTCTTTCTGGTAGGAAAATCCAGGGACACACAGCAGCCTGGCTGTTGGAGCTGCCCTTGGGTTGTAGAGAAGAGGACCAGGGTGCTGAGAGCCACAGCCTGCATCGTGAGAACAGAGCGCTGCTTAGATGGTTAATGGGACTTTGACCTGGCTCACAGCCTAATAGTCTCATGATCTAAGTAAGGAGAGGACTATAATGGTTCTGGTTTTCAGATCTCAGGGACAAACCAGGCACAAGTTCTGTGTGACGACAGCAGCTGTCAAACCAGGTGGGTGGAGGCTGAGCTGTATAGAGCACTCCAGAGATGACACTGGGATTGCCAGGGTCAGAAGTTAGCAAAGATCACCTCACTGCTGGCCCTGTCGTGCTTCTGTGAGGAAGGGTGTGGCCCTTTCACTGAAAGAAATGTGCTAAAGCCCATTAGGAACTGGGCCACATAGCAAGAAGTGAGCAGCGAGCAAGAAAGCAAGGCTACATCTATGTTTCCGGCCACCCCCACGCTACATCACGGCCTGAACTCCACCTCCTGTCAGATCAGCCAGCCTTAGATACTCAGAAGCGTGACCCTGCTGTGACCTGTGCATGCATGAGATCTAGGTTGCCCATTCCTTAGGAGACTGGAAGGTAATTTCAGTAACAGTACAAAGAAAGTGCACGATGGAATATTAACAGACGTAAAGTACACGATAAATGGAATGCACTTGAATCATCCTGAAACTATCCTCCCACTGCCTCCCATCATGGAGAAATTGTCTTCCACAAAACCCATCCCTGGAGCTGAAGTGTTCTGGACTGCTGTGTTGAAGGGGCGATCTATGCCTTGAGCCTCTGATAGGGCAGAAGCCTCACACCAGCCACCTTCGCCTGTCAAATTCCATACTGTGATGCTTTGCTGGAACCTCTGGCACAGAAACGAGCTGAGTGTCTCAGTGCTGGCCCTGACCTGTGGCAGATGGGCACCCCGAGAGGATTCCTTGAGGATTAAGCCCCTGAGATGCCACCCGAGCCTCTCTATCCCACAGCCAGGCTTCTAGGCGTTGCCCAACCTGGGTTAACGTCCTTACAGGTCTGGATCTTCAATGTTCCCAGAGGTCCACGTGTGAAAAGCTTTGTCCTTACCTTGGCGCTGCTGGGATATGGTGTAGACACTAAGAGATGGGGCCCATCAGGAAGTCTTCTGGCCATGGGGGCATGGCCGGAAGGGGATGCTGGGAACCCAGCCCCTCCCTCTTCCTTCCTTTTGCTTCCAGGCTGCCATGAGGTGAGCAGCTTTGCTCCACCTGTGCTCGAGCCATGATGGCATAGCACAGGCCAATGACAACAGGGTCGATGGGTCATGTTCTGAAACCTCCAAAACTGTGATCCCAGACAACCTTTCCACTTAATAAGATGCCTATCTCAGACATTTTGTTTTAGTGATGGGAAACTGATGAGCACATATGCGTCCATCACTTACGTCCTTTCATGTGCTGATTATTTATTCCTTGTCTGTTGGGGAGCCCGGGGCCTGCAGGCTTCACTGATGCTCTGGTGGAAGTTAGAAAGGGTTTATGGGGGCTCGGCACCCTCGGATGCCTTCAGAGTCTGGAGTGGGGTTGATGACCTGTGTGACCGCAATGCAGTGTGGCTGGAGCAGGCACACTGTGGAGGTTCGGGAGAGCTGTCCAATTTCCCTCCTCACTTAGGTGTTGCTGGACTCAGAATCTAACAGTGAGCTTCGTGGGATCCCAGAATACCCAGAAACTTAGTAGAAATCCAGGTTCTTGGCTCCACCCTAGGCCTGCTGAACCAGAGACTCTGCCTGCAGCGGGCACAGCTGTCTGTGTTTTAACAAATCCTCCTGAGGACTCTGATGCATGCTCAAGCAGGAGAACCACTGTCTTAGTCTGTTTCCTGTTACTGTAACAAAACACCTGAGCCTGGATTGTTTATGAGGGTTGTGAGGCTGGGAGTCCAGGAGCAAGTTGCCAGCACCAGCAGAGGAGACAGAGCAGGCTGCTAGCTCAGGCCTCCTTTCCTCTGCCTGAAAGCACCAATGCCATCATGGGGTCTCCACCATCTTCACCTTACCTAATCCTAATTCCCTCCCAGAGGCTCCTCCTCCAGATGCCACTGATATACATTAAGAGATCAGGTTTCCAGTGAGTGAGCTTTTGGGGCACACTTTTAATCTGAGCAACTGCGGCAGTGGCTGTTGAACCTTTGGGATGAAGCATGACCGTGGAGTCTCCTCTGAGTTTGAGGACCCCCCCCCTACAGGGAGGGGGTTCTCATGCTCCACGTAGGTCGGATCAGAGAGGAGTTCACTCAGGGGAATGCGCTACAGGGAGCTCAGAGGCAGGCGACCACCAAGGTCCCCACCCCTTTTATTTTTATTTGTATCTTTATTTTGAGATAAGGTCTCACCAAGATGCTAAGTTACCCAGGTTGGACTCAATCTTGCAATTCTCCTGCCTCAGCCTCCTAGAGTGCTGTGATGACAGGCCTGCACCATCATGCATAGCTGGACGTGCTGTTTGAATGACACTGCAGAAAGGACTGTGAGCTCCTTGGTAAGGAAATTAAGACCAGAGCAAGAGAAAAGAGACCAAGGTCCAGGTCTGGGCTCACCCTGGCCACAGAGGTCCCTGGAAGCAGGAGAGGGAGGGCGGCACCTCGAGGACCGTCGCAGCTGGCTGTGTTGGACGGCGGAGGGCACAACCGTGTCCTCAGTACCCCAGGGATGGAGGCTTCAGGCCACGCAGGCTAGACAGAGGTCACCCTGTCCTGCACTGGGCTGCAAGAATGATTGAAGCAAGCCTGGCATGGTGGTGCACACCTGTGATCCCAGCACTCTCTGAGGCCAGTCTCAAAGTAAAGACGAGCTGGAGACATAGTCCAGTGTGAAGGCCCCAGGTTCAATTCCCAGCACAAGAGAGAGAGAGAAGGAGAGAGAGAGAAAGTCAAAGCAGTTCCTGCAGGCGTGCCCGTGGTCATGCTCCACCTGGAATTCCAGTTTTTTAAATCTGAAAAGTCTTGTCGTTTAATAAATTCAGAGAACAAAATCTTTCCCAGCCTAGGGTGCACTGGAGTGCAACACATAAATCGGAGTCATTGTTAGGAAAATAGAAGTACCCTGAGACCACCATGCTAAGTGAGATAGACACAGAAGGTTTAATACCGCATGGTTTCTCTCACATGAGAAACCCAGTGTAAATAATGAAAGAGCAAAATACAGGACGACAGGAAACAGGGCGTTAGACTTTGTGAAGACGGGAAGATGGGAAGGGGAGCTGGGTCCCCACGATATTGCCAAAATATGCTAATAAAAAGGGGGAAGAAAAAAATCACAATAATCAAAGGCAATGCCGAGGATGTAGCTCAGTGGAGCCGCACCTGCCTCGCAAGCGCAAGGTCCTGAGTTCGACCCCCAGTAGCAAAGGAAAAAAAAAAAAAAAAAGCAGTAGCTACAGCATTGCAAGGAGCTGCTGAGACCCATGCGGGGTGGGACTACACTGGCAGCCCAAGGCCAAGGCCGCAGCCCGGAGTTCAGAGCTCAGCCCAGTGACCGGCCGGAGCCGGCAGGTAGGCGCGGCGTCGCCAGGGGGCGCACGGTGCAGAGACAGCCGCGGCCGGCAGGGGCGCGCGCTATGAAAGACCGAGCCACGTGCGCCGAGCTGGGCTGCGGGCTGCTGTGGCTGCGGGTCCGCTCCGGCCACTGTGGCGGGCGGTGTAAGGCGGGCTCCGAACCGGGGACCTGATGAGGACGCACTGCCCCCGGGCTCTCTGCCCCCTCGGGGGCCCAGAGGAGGGAATGCGCCCCCCGGGGTGTAGTCTGCCCAGGCTCCATCCGCGGGGCAAAGAGGCGGTGCTCGCAGAAGCCCAGGCCAGCTGCGCTTCCAGCTGTGCACCCAGGACAAGCACCGTGGGCGATCACCCAGCCTCCCCGCGCCTCAGACCTCTGCAAACGCTTGGTTTTAGGACCTTGATGTTCTGGATCAGTGGGGGAAAAATCTAGAAGGTCTTAGCTTGGAATAAAGGTCATCTGGGAGAAAAGGGAAGGAAGAAAGAAAGGAGAAATACAGGAGAAGGGGGAGGGCGGTGGAAAGGAGACACTTAGGCCAAAAATCCAACCCTGAGCCTGGTGTGGTGGTGCAGCCTCTGGGAGGCTGAGGAAGCCTGGGCAATTTAGCGACAGCCAGGAAAATAGGGGGGGCGGGGGGGGGAGGCCAACCCTGCTGTGGGTGTGGTGCTTGCTTATAATCCCAAAGCTACAAGAGGCTGAAGCAGGAGGATTGTAAAGTTGAGTCCAGCCTGGGCAATTTAGTAATTTAGCAACACCCTGTCTCAAAAGAAAAAATAAAAAAGGCCTGGGGATGAAGCTCAGTGCAGAGGCCCTGGATTCAGTCACCAGAATAGTCAAAATAAATACATTTTAAAATAAATGCTAACCCTGGCTCAGCTCTTCGTGGTAGGACCGGGAGCCCAGTGTTGAACCTGGCAGCTTCTCTTGGTGCCAGCCCCTGGCATTTCAGTGCCCTGTCTCCACCCCAGGGACCTCGTATCTGCGCCTCTTGACCTCTGAATGTCTCAGAGCTCCCAGAGATGTCTTAGTGGAAGAGGGGGCACCTTCGGATTCCCTGAGCCCAAGCCTTTCTTTGCCTCAGTTTCCCCTTCTGCCAAAAAAGGCTGCCGTGATTTCTAAAGTCCTTTTGTGCTCTGATATTCCAGATAGTCAGATCATCTAGGTTCTCAACTGTCCCTGGCTCAGATTAAAACTCCCCTGGGAGCCTTAGAACATTATGGCCTCGGCTCTCCCCCTGCTGTTCCACTGTAATTGCTCTGCAGTGGAGCAGCTCTGCTGTATTTTTTAAAAGTTCCCCGGATGACTCTAATGTGCAGCCCTGGTTAGCAACCTCTAGCATCTAATTCCCCATAAGAACTATTTACATCCTCACAGGATGCCCAAGGGGACAGAAATCTCCACTGGACTCTAATGGAGTCAAAACAGGCAGGGCCAAGGGCAAGGAGGGTGTTCAGGGCCCAGGAGGACAATGATTATCACAGCAGGAGGAGAAGGGGCCTTTCAGTCTGGCCCTGCTTCTAATCCCTTCCCAGTCTCACTGCTTTCGGCCTGGTTGTCCCCTCCCCTCTGCCCTTAAGTCTTTGTCCCTAATCCGGCTGCATCTGTGTTGTCTGCTTGGTGGCAGCTCCTACCATGTGGAATGGCATTCCTCCTTCAGCTCTCTCCCCTACTTTGGTGTTTTGTTGCTGATTTTAAGGACCTTTCTTCTCCAAGACAAGGTCCCTCTCGGTCCTCAGGACCCTGCTGCTGAACCCTGTGGGGTAGGAGCTGGGAGGAGTGAGTCCCGGGGAAGGGACAATCCAATCCCTAACTATGACACAGCATCCGAATTGCCCGGGCTGAAGCCAGGGTCAGACCCACTCTGGGAACTGTGAGATCCTGTTAGAGAGAGAGGAGGTGGGAGGCATGGTGGACGTGGCAGGGCCAGGACTTGGAGAACCTGGTTCCTGTCCCAGCTCTGCTATTAACTCCTTGCTTCAAGTGGCCATTCAGCATGGTTTGCCAGCTTGACTGATGTAAGAAACACCTAGCAAACACTTTACAAAGGCACAGTTCTGGGTGTGTCTGTGGATGATTGACATGGAGGCCAGCAACTGAAGGGAGAACACCCACCTTTTTGTGAGTGGACCAACCAATAGGCTTGCAGTCTAGATAGAATAAAAAAGGGAAGGAAATGTGACCATTTTTGAGGAGCTCTAGTCTTCCTGAGTGGACATCGGACTCCAGATCTCCAGTTTCTTCAGCCTTGCTATGCAGACTCACACCAGCAACTCTCCAGAAAGCTTCCAGGCCTTCAGCTTGGACCAGTGCTGTGGCCTTGATCCCTCTTGTCCTGTAGCTTCCATCTTCTTGGGCTGAGCAGCTACTGGATCCTCCGGCTGTCCAGGATATAGACAGCTATTGTGGACTCTCTTGCCTTTGATCTTTTAAGTCTGTCTAATGAATTCCCTTGCATAATTATACATATATTTTCTACTGGTTCTATTCCTGTAGAGAACCCAACTAATGCAGTGTATCAGCTTGAGCCAAGCACTTTCCTCTGGGTTTCCATTGAGTTCTGTATGATGAGGGGCTCTCTGGCATTCCTTTCAGGGCTGATATGGTGTGACTTCTGTGACCCTATGAAGTTCATCCTAGGTCCAGAGAGGGAAAACATGTTATGACAAAGGACAGGAGCTGAAATGGTGATTTATTCCATAGAAGTTGAGTACCTCTTATGTGCCAGGGACTGTTGTAGGTGCTGGGAAGATGACAGTAAACTCAATAATGTCCCTCCCCTTGGGAGCTGGCAGTGTAGAAGACACTCAGCATAAGGTGTGCAGGCTCCTCCTGCACCCTGAGTGTCCTAGTGGGGGAGTGTTTTAGTTAGGGAACAGAATCAATATAAAATATAAATATAATAATGAAAAGGATTTAGGGAGGGGAAGAGTCACAGTGGCCACCTGAGGGCTCAAGAGGCAGAAGAATCCACAATGGTCCTCTGCACCCTGGAGAGCCAGAGGACCCAGGAGTAGACCAAGTTTGAAAGTCTGGAAGCTCACTGCAGAATCACCAGTGTGTCTGTGTTAGAAAGCTGAAGAGTCTGCTGGGAGCATGAAGGAACTGGAGACCAGTGTCTAAAGGTGATGGTGAAGACCAGAGCTCCTGGGAAAGAAAGGGGAAAACTTCCTGTTTCTTTCCCTTTTTATTCCTTCCAGGCTACAAGCCTATTGGTTGGTGCCACCCACATCCAGGGTGGTACTTCGTCCACAGTTTGCAGCCTGTCAGTCATGCACAAACACACCCAGAGATTTACTAATCTAAGTGGTCTCTAGTCAAGTCAAACTGACATCTTACAATTAAGGACCACAGGGACAAACCATGACATGCCAGGAACAGAGCTGTGAGGAGCCCACAGATGAGGCAGAGGAGCTGCTCATGCACAGGGTGAGGTTGAGCGAGGGAGGCAGAGGTACAGTGGGAGCTCCAGGCACAGAAGACAGCACTGAACAAGCTAGAGAATTCAGAGTGGACATATGGTGTGGGAAGGAGGGCTGGGCTGGGGAGAGGCGGGTCTGTGGTCTATACTGAGGATGTAACAGGAAGAGAGGAGGAGAGAAGAAATCGTGTGAGAGGAGTGCATGAGGCAAAGGCACATAGAGTTCAACCAGTAGAGTTGACGCACATGCTTGTTTTGGGTTTGCTTCATTAACAACACGTTTACTTATAAATAATGATTGGCATTTACTTACTGTATTTGGTTTTCAAATGCAACTTTTTTTTTCTTCAGTACTAAGGATTGCATCCAGGGACTTCACATTGAGCTACATCCCCAACCCTTTTTCTGTGGTTTTTAAAAATATTTAAATTAATACATGTAGATATTAATTTAGTACATGCACTGCCAAAGTGAGCATTATACATGTAGCTATTAATAAAGAAAATGCTAAAAAGCATTCTTCTTCTATAAAAAATAAAGCAAAACAATTAGAAACATAACAAAGTAATTAGAGAATAATAATACTTATTTTGAGACATGGTCTTGCTAAGTTGCTTAAGTCACCCAGGCTGGGCTTGAATGTGAAATCCTCCTGCCTCAGCCTCCCAGAATGCTGGGATTAGGCTGTCACACCTAGCTTACAAGTATTTTTTAAACAGCTCTGTTGAAGTTTAATTGTCACACAGCAAGTTACACATGTTTCAAGTGTACAACACAATATGTTTTGGCATACAAGTACACATGCTCTTCTGGAACCATCATCAGAATCTAGTTAGTGAACACATCCATTGTGACCCTTGGGAGTCCCTCCTTCCTACCCTTCTCTTATTCCTTTTCTCTCCATCTCTAGGCAACCACTGATATGCATTCTCTCGCTACACAGTTCTTTCATTTACATTTCCTAGAAAATTTTGCGAATGGAATCAGAGTGTGCTCTTGCTTGTCTTATTTAACTCAGGATAATTTGAGATTTATCCCTGGTGTTGTTTGTGCCAATACTTCCTTTCTTTTTTAATTGCAGAGTAATATTCCACCATATGGATCGATTGCAATTTGTTATCCATTTACCTGTTTGACTCTTCTGTGGTTTCCAGATTCTGGCTGTTACTAAAAAGAAAAGTTGTTATGAACATTTGTGTACCAGTTTTAGTATAGGTATATTCTTTGATTTTTCTAGGAGTAGAATGAGTAAATCTTAAGCTGAATATATTTTTAATCTTTTAAGAAACTGAAAAACTGTTCTCTAAAGTGGTTGTACCATTTAAATTTCCACTGACAATATGAGAGATCCAGTATCTTCACACTGTCAACAAGGTAGGTATATGATCAGTCATTTTATTTTAGTCATTCTTATATGCAAGTAGCAATACTAGTTTGCAGTTTTCTAATGGTTACTGATGTTGAACATTTTTTTGCTGTGCTTATTTGTTAGCTGTAGCTCTTCTTCCATGAAATGTCCGTTCAAATCTTTTGCTTTCCATTTTGCACATTTTAAATATAATTTGAATAAAAGCCACTAACGCTATATATGCTCTGTGATAATGTTGTTCTGGTCTGTGACTTATATTTTAACTATCTTAATAGTGTCTTTTGCAGAGCAGATTTCAATTTTGATGAGGTTTAATGAATTATTTTTTCTTAGATGAATCTTACTTTTGGCAACATTTTAAGAAATTATTTGCCTGACTCATTGTCACAAACATTTTCTTTTATGTTTCTTCTAGAAATTCTATGGTTTGGGTTTTACATTTAAATCTTCAATACACTTTGAGTTACTTTTGCATATTATGTGATACATGGGTCTAAGTTCATTTTTGCATACAAATATAAAAACTGTACCATTTGTTGCAAAGACAATCTTTTCTTCAGTGAATTGCTTTTGCAAAATTCAGCTGTCCATATGTGTGGGTCTATTTTTGGCTTCTTCTATTCATCAGTCTGTCTTTGTTTCAAAACTGCACTGTCTTGATTACTATAACTTTACAGTAAGCCTTGATGTCAATCCTTTAACTACTGTTTTTCCAAAACTGCTTTTCTTTTGTATTTCTGTATAAGTTTCAGAATCAGTTTGTCAATTTCTGTAAAACAAAACCAAATCAGCAAGTGGATGCAGTGCTGCATGCTGGTACTCTCAGAACTCTTGGAGGGTGAAGCAGAAGGATTGAAAGTTGGAGCCCAGCCTGGACAACTTAGCAATTTAGAGAGACCCTGTCTCAAGATAATAATAATAATAATAATAATAATAATAATAGCCTGGGGATGCAGCTCAATGGGAAGGCCTTTGGTTTAATCCCCAGTACCACAAACAAAACAAAACAACCAAACAACCCTACTAGCCTTTCTTTCTTGAGATTGCATTGAATCTATAGATCAATTTGTGCACAGTTGGTGTCATAGTAATGTCATGCCTTCCAACACAAGAACATGGTCTAGCTCTTTCCTTCGCTCTCCTTTAATTTCTCTCAGCAGTGTTTTGTAGTTTTCAGTTTATAGCATACACGTTATTTGTCAAGTTCATTCCTATTTCACACTTTTGATGCTGTTTTAATTCCAACCTCCAATGGTTTGCTCTGAATCTATAGAGACACAATTTACATTTACACTTCTTCCTCTTCAATGTGGAGGAATTTTATTTCTTTTTCTTGCCTTACTGCAATGGCTAAATCTCCCATCCATGGTTAAATAGAACTCAGGAGAACAAGCATCCTTCTCTTATTCCTTATCTTAGCACAAAGCATCCTGTCCTCCCCCACCAAGTGTGAAGTTAGCTGCTGCTTTTTGTAGCTGACTTTGATCATGTTGAGAGAGTTTCCTTCCTTCTGTCCCTACTTTGCTAAACTCTTCATCAGAAATAGATATTGGCTTTTGTCACATTTCTTTTCTCTCTGTTTAAATGATTATGTAATTTTTCATCATTAGTTTGTTACTACAGTAAATTACACTGATTTTCAAATGTCATCATTAGCCAGGCATGGTGATGCATGCCTGTAATCCCAGCACTCAGGAGGCTGAGGCAGGAGAATCACCATGAGTTCAAGGCCAGCCTTGGCTACGTCACTATGTTCAAGGCCAGCCTGAACTACATAGTAAGACCCTGTCTCAAAAAAACAAAACAAAGACAAAAACAAAATGCCATCACAAACACATATTCCTGGGCTGAACTTCCACTGGTTATGATGTGGTATTATTTTTATATGTTATTGGATTGTATTTCTTAATGTTTTGTTAAAGTTTTTGCATATAAGTTAATGAAGGATACTGGTCTGTAGGCTTTTTTTAATGCCCTTTTCTGATTTGAGTATTGAGCAATGCTGGTATCATAGAAAACATTGGGAATTATTGTATTCCTTTTAACATTCTGAAATAATTTGTGTACATTTGTTATTAATGCTTATTTAACTATTTGGTAAAATTTACTCTGGAAGCCATCTGGGGCTGTAGTCTTTTGTGAGAACATTATTGGTGAAAATATCATCTTTTAGTGCCTACAGAATCTGTAGTGAATCACCTAACTCATTCCTGTTATTAGAAATGTATGTCTTCTCTCTTTTTTCCTTTATTAATCTTCTCCGAGAACCAGCTTTGGGTCTCATTAATTTTCTCTATTGCTTTTCTGTTTTCTTTTTCATTTATTTTCCTTCTGATCTTTATTATTTGCTTCTGCTTCAAGGACAACATTAACATCTCTTGTAGCGGAGGGCCTGGTGATGAATTCTTCCAACTTTTGTACATCTAACAACTCTTACTTGGCAGTTCTTTAAGAAGAAGTTATTTTCATTGGGAAAAAAACCCTCTAGATTGAAAGTTTTTTCTTTTCTGGTCTTTGTTTTGTTTGTGGCTCTGAGGCTTAAACCCAGGGTGTTATACTCTTCCCTTTCCCCCAAACCCATTTTTAAATTTGAGACAGAGCCTCACTAAATCACTAAGTTGCCCAGGTTGGGCTCAAACTTCTGATCCTCTTGCTGGGACTGCTTTCATCATGTCCCCTAGGTACTTTGGGCATGTTGTATTGGCATTCTTGTCTGACTCTAGGAACTCTAATTTCTTCCTTGATTTCTTCTGTTACCTATTGATTATTCAAGAGTATAATCTTTAATTTCCATGCATTTGCATAATTTCTGTGGTTTCTTTTGCCATTGCTTTCTAGTTTCTTTGTGCTGTGATCTGATAACATGGATGAGATAATTTTGATTCTTTTGCATTTACTTAAGCATACTTTGTTGGCTAGTATGTAGTCTATTTTGGAGAAAGTTCCATGTGCTGCTGAGAAGAATGTGTATTTTGTTGTTGTTGGGCAGAACACTCTGTAGATATCTATCTATTAAATCCCTTTGATTGAAGGTTTGGTTCAAGTCTGATATTTCATTGTTTTGTTTTGTTTTTGCCTAGTTGATCTATTTGTGGCCATGGGGTATGGAGGTCCCCCACTATAATTGTGTTGCTGTTTATCTGGTCTTTTGTGTCCAGTATTGTTTGTTTTATGAAGTTGGGAGTACAAGTGTTCAGTGCATATATGTTCATAATTGTTACCTTCCCATTGAATTTTTCTCTTTGCCTTTTCTGATTAGTTTTGGCTTGAAATCTACTTTGTCTGAAAATAGGATGACTACTACTGCTTGTTTTCTGGTTCTTGTTGCATGGAATATTGTTTTCATCCTTTGAATTTTAGTTTATGAAATTCTTTTGGGGCTAAATGTGTTTCTTATATACAGCATACCATCGGATTTCCTTTCTTGGTTAATAGGGCCAATCTGTGTGTTGACTGGGGAATTGAGACTAGTCAAATTGACAGTACTGAAAGGTATTGGCTTATTCCTGTCATTGCATTTTTTTTTTCTGTTGCTGTTTCCTTTTCCTTCCCTTCTACTAAATTGATCACTTTAGCTGCTGCATCCATTCTATTGGAACTTTTGGCATAGTTAGTTTTATTTTCTCTTTCTAGGAGATCCTTGAGAATTTTTTTGAGTGCTAGTGGTCATGAATTTCTTTAAGTGCTCTGTATCATAGAAATATCTTATATCTTCATCAGTTTTGAAATAGTTTTGCAGGATATGTCAATCTGGGGTGGAAGCTGTGTTCTTTTATGGCTTGAAACACTTCACTCAAAGCTTTTCTGGCCTTTAAATTTCATGTTGAGAAGTCTGCTCTAATTTTAATGGGTTTACCTTTATAAGTGATTTATTGTTTTTCCCTGATAGCTTTTAAGATTCTGCCCTTGTGGTGGACTTTTGGAACCTTGCCTGTAATATGTGGAGAGGTTCTTTTCTGATCATGGCTATTTGGGTCCTATAGTTAGATTATTTGAGACTTACATATGGACATTTATTGCTATAAAATTTTCTCTTAGAATAGCTTTTGCCACATCCATATGTTTTTGTATGTAGTGGTTCCATTTTTATTCATCTCAAGTTCTTTTGAAATTTTACTTTTGATTTATTTTTGACCCATTAATTGGTCTAAGTGTGTTATGTTGTTATTGATTTCTAGTGTTCTAACATGAAGTTTGGAGAAAAATATCTTGATATGATTTGAATATTCTTTTTTTGGTACCAGGGATCGAACTCAGGTCCTTGTGCTTGCACAGCAGGTGGTGAAACCACTGAGCTAAATCCCCGGCCGATTTGAATATTCTTTAAATTTTTGAGACTTAGTTTGTGCTTCAATATATGTTCTATCATGGAGAATGTTCTGTGTAGGCCTGAGAAGAACGTATATTCTGTTGCCTTGAATAGAATGTTCTGTATATGTCTGGTAGATCCATTTGTTGTTTAAGACCACTATTTCCTCATTAATTTCCTGTCCGGATGAGCAACCTATCATTGCAATAAGAGTATGGACAACCATTATGGAAATCAGTATGGAGATTTCTTAAAGAGCTAAAATTAGAAATTCCATATGATCCAGCTATCCCCCTTCTAGGCATCTTCCAAGTAGCTAAAGACATCATATTACAGTGATACATAAATACCAAAGTTTATAGCAGCACAGTTCATAATAGCTAAATCCTGGAAGCAGCCTGTATGTCCATCAACAGCTGAATGGATAAAGAAAATATGGTATCTAAACATAATTGAGTACCATTTGGCTATAAAGTGGGCAAATTGGAGGCATTTTTATGAAAATGGATGAACCTGGAAAATATAATGTTGAGTGAAATAAACCAGACACACACAAGCTTAAATAGCATATAGTATCTCTCACTTGAGTAAGGCGAAGTACAAAGAGCACAATAAATGATGGATAGAAGGAGACAAGGGGATATATTTCTTCCAAGTGGGAAGGGGTCTAGGAGACCAAGGGGAGGAGAGAAGGAGAGGGGAAGGAGAAATAAGCAGAATAAAGATATGTTACATACAGCAACTTAATAACTTCAATGAATGTAAATATTGTATGTCACAAATATGAGATAAGACCAATAATATCAACAAGAAAGAAAATGGGGAAGGGGGTTTAGAGGAGAAAGGAGGGAGATGGGACTGTAGGGGATTAAGAAAAGAAACAAGCTGTATTACGTACATGTACCCACTCCCCAGAATGATTGTAAACTGCATGTACTGCACACATATACTAATATAAAAAGAAACAAGGATAATGAAATCTGTGTTAGTCATTTTTCCATCACTGGGACGAAATGCCAAACAGCTGTAACTTAACGAAGTTAATTTTGGCTCATAGTTCCAGTGGGTTTTTATGGTTGGCTCCAAGGCACACACACACAAAAAAAAAAGCACAGTGCAAGAGGGTAGTAGAGGACAGCTGCTCACCCAATGATGGACAAGAAGCAGAGAGAAGAGGGAGGAGCCAGGGACAAGAATATACTTTCCAGGTCATACCCTCAACGACCCCTCCTCTTCCCATCAGGCCCCACCACTGAACACTTGAGACTTTTGGGGGAGATTTTAGGTCTAAACCTAAAATGCCCTATGATTCCTGTGTGGCTATTTCTCTTTTCAGTTCTGGTAACATTTTCTTTATATATTTGGTCTTTTACTTTATATAATTAGGTCTTTACTATATTATTATCTGACTACTTATTTACATTTATCAGTGAGTTTTATGCATTCATATGTTTTTAGGTTACTAATTACTGTCCTTTCATTTGAACATAAAGAACGCCCTTCAGCATTTCTTGTGTGGCAAGTCTAATGGTGATGAACTCCCTCAACTGTTGTGGTCTGGGAAAGTATTTATCTCTCCATTTCTGAAGGACAGCTTTGCAGACAGAGTATCCTTAGCAGTATTTTTCTTTTCACACTTTGATAATATCATCCCACTCTCCCCTGGCCTGCATCACTTCTTCTGAGAAAGTCATTAATAGCTTTATAGAGATTACCTTGCATGTGATTAGTCACTTTTGTCTTACTGCTTTCAAAATTCCTTGTCTTTGATTTTTGATAATTCCAGGAAGTATTTCAATGCAATTTGTTTTGAGTTGGTCCAGTATGAGGACTTTTCAGCTTCATGAAGGTGGAAGTCAATATTCCTCTCAAGATTTGGTATGTTTTTCCACCATTATTTATTTAAACTTTCTGCTTATGTATACTTCTCCAAAAATACTCTTTGCTCTGCCTATGTATTCCTCTATCCCTACAATTCTTGGAACATATTGTCTTTTATTTTTTCTATCTCTGTGCTTTTGCTTTTTCTGGAATATCATATAGTTAAAATCATGTTGTATGTAAACTTCTCACACTAGTTTAGTTTCACTTGGTAATATACATTTCAGTGCCCTCCGTGTCTTTTCATGAATTAAGACCCCATTTCTTTTTAGCAGTGAATAATACTCTAGTGTCCAGGTGTACCACAGCTTATTTATTATTGAGATACATCTTGGTTATTTCCAAGTTTTAGCAATTATGTACAATGCTGCTCTAAATATCTGTGTGCAGATTTTGGAGTAGATAGAAATGTGAACTCTTTCAAGTAAATACCAGAGACTGATTGCTAGATCATGTGGTAAGTGTAGAACTTCTAGTACTATAGTATTGAAAGTGAGTCTTGGGAGAGCACATATTTGCTTTGTTTCTGATCTTACTGACAAAGCTTCTGATGTATCACCATTAAGTAAAATGTTATCTGTAAGTGTTCTGTAGATATTCTTTATAAAGCTGAAGCTTACTTCTATTCCTAGTTATGGACAGTTTTTATCATGAATGGCTGTTGTATTTTGTCAAAAACTTTCTCTGTGTCTTCCGTGATATGATCATATAATTCTTTAGTATGTTGATGTGATGTTACATTAATGAATTTTTGAACATTGAATCAGTCTTACATAACTGGAATAAACCCTATTTGATTGTAGTATAATTCTTTTTATACATTGCTGGATTTAATTGGCTAATTTCTGTTAAGAATTTTTACATTCATATTTATGGGATATGTAGGTATGTAGTTTTTTCTCATAATGACTTTGTCATTATGTTATTAAGGAGATGCTGGCCTCGTAGAATGAATTAGGAAGAACACTCATAGAATGAATTGGGAAGAATGCTTCTATTTTCTGAAAGAGATTTTAGAAGTGGTATAATTTCTTCTTTAAATGTTTGGAAGAATTTACCAGTGAATGCATCTGAACCTGACACGTTCTGCTTTGGGAGGTTGGGAATTATTGATTCAATTTTCTTAATAGATAGAAGTTCATTCAGGTTGTCTATTTCTTGTGTGAGTTTTGGCAGATTGTGTCTTTCAAGGTCCATTCAAATTTGTGGACATGAAGTTGTTCATAGTATCCCTTTATTATCCTTTTAATGTCCAAGGGGGTCTAGGTTAATGTTTGTATTTCATTTTCACAAAGACAGCAGTTTGTGCTGTTTCCCCTATGCATCTTATTTAGCCTAGCTAGAGGAATATGATATCAATTTTATTTATCTTTTCAAGTAACTTTTTAATCTATCTTTTCAGCTCTTGATTCCATTGATGTTCTCTATTGATTTCCTGTTTTCAGTTTTATTATTGTTTCTTTTCTCTTTCTACTTTTGTTTTACTTTTTTCTAGATTCCTAAGGCAGAAACACAGGTTATTGATTTTGTAACTTTCTTTTTCTTAATGTATGCATTCAGGGATATATACATTTCCCTATAGACATTATTTTTTGCTGAATCTTACACATTTTGATAAGTTTGCTATATTTTCATTTTCATTTAGCTCCAAATACTTTTTAAATTCCAAAGATTCCATCTTTGACCCATATGTTATTTAGAACTGTATGGCTTAATAGCCATATATTTTGGAACTTTCTATTTACTTTCTGTTATTGATTTCTATTTAAATTCTACTGTGACCTGAGAGGAGTTATTATATGATTTTTATTATTTTAAATTTGCTAAGATGTGTTTTAAGGCCTAGAATGAGGTCTGTGGTGGATCAACCAATGGTCAACTGGAACGCCCAGCTGAACTGAATCAGTGTGGTCTGGGCGTGGAAGACTCACCTGAGGATTGTTTCCAACAGCCATAAAAAGAGAAATGGAGAAGAAGATCATTGGCTGTTGACTGCTTGCTGCAGATGATTTTCCTGAAGTGAACTTGGCTGTTCTTGGAGGAGGAGCTCAGGGCCTCACTGTCACTGGGAAGGGCTGCTGTTCTCCTCAGGGGAGCTCTGATCTTCACAGCGAGCATCACTTCCTGGCTCCAGTGTGGATCCCTCAGTCTGGTGGCACAAATCCTTCATCCCACTGGTGTAGGTTTTCTGGCTTCCACCACTGCCCTTTGGGCCTTCCCAGTGAAGATCCTTGATACAGACAAGCATGAGACACTGCTGTGGGCTCCAGGCCACTGGCTGGACTCATGGAGGACATTGCCTTGGACTCTAGGACTTCAGCTGGTCTTGTGTAGAACATTTCTGTGGGCTCCAGACCCTTGGATGGATTCTTTGGGTCTCTAGTGTGTGGCTAATCTCTTGCATTCTTCTGCATTTCACTTTTTGGGTGACTATTATAAAATGATCCTATAAAGTATGTGTCCTGTATTAAATCTATTTCCCTTGCAAATCCTGACTACAACAAGGTCTATCTTGGGATGTTTCAGACAACCTTCAGAAGCATGTGCATCCTATTGTTGGATAAAGTAGTCTCAGATGTCAATGATAGCCAGTTGTGTGTGTTGTTCAACTAGGTTCTTACTGACTTTCTGCTTACTGGATCTCCCAGTTTTTGACTGAGGAGTGTTAAAGTCTCCAGCTATAACAATGGATTGATCTATTTCTCCTGCAGTTCTGTGATTTTATGCCTCACAGAGAATGAAGCTCTGTTTTGAGACTCATACATGTGAAGGACTGTTATATCTTCTTAGAGAACTGATCTCTTTATTGTTACATAATGGCCCTTTATATCCCTGAGAACTTTCCTTCTTTAGAAATCAGTGCTGTCTTTAATTAGAACAGCTGTTTCCACTTTCCTTTGGTCAGTATAGGCATGGTATAGATTTTTCTATTCATTTACTTTTACTCTCTATGAGTCTTTATATTTAAAATGGTTGCTTGTAGACAACATGTGGTTGGATCTTGGTTTGTGATCCAGTATGACAATCTGTCTTTCAAGTAGTGTATTTAGACTATTGGTGATTGATATGATTAATTGCATTGCTGGATTAATATCTACCATGTTTGTTACTATTTTCTATTTCTTGCCTTTGTTCTATGTTTCTGTTTTTATCTTATACACTTTTTCTGCCTTCTGTTGTTTTGACTGATTACTTTGTAGCACTGTATTTCTTTTATATCCTAGCCTATATTACATTTCTTTTAAAATGTTTTAAAAGTGGTTGTTCTTAGAGTTTTCAATATATGTGTATAACTAATCCTAGTGTATTTTCAAATAATGTGATATAAATGTGCATATATCTATGTACACAACAAGCACACACATTATTATTTTGAACAAATGTTATCTGTTAGATCAATAGTAAAAATATTATAATCAATTATATTTATATATCAATTATATTATATATCAATTATATATTATAATTCAATCAAGAATAAAAATAATAATATTACCTCTACTTATTCCTATTTCAATATTTTTCCTTTCCTAATGTACATCCAAATTTCTGACCTTTGTTATTTTCCTTCTCTCTAAACTTCTTTTGACATTTCTCACAAGGCAGTTTGAGTGGCAACAAATTCTTTCAATTTTTGCTTGGTGAGAAATCCTTTATTTTTCCTTTATTTTAGAATGATAATTTTTCATCCTGTAGGTGATATTTTTCTCTCAATACTGTACTTCAAATATTTCAACCCATAAGCTTCTTTCTTGTATGGTATCTATGGAGAAGTTGGATATAATTCTTATTCTTTGCTTCTCATACAATAAAGTGTTTTTCTTTTGGATTCACTCAGAATTTTCTCTTTCTTTCATTTCCAGTAGTTTGAATATTGTGGGCCTAGGTGTAGTGCATGTGTGTGTGGCCGTGGAAGCATGTTTGATATTTACCCTCCTTACTATCCATATCAAGCCTCCAACAGTTCAATTATGTGTCAGGTTTTCCTGCCCCAGCAATGGAACCTGTGGAGCTTGCTGCTAGTGGATTTTCTGCTCCTACAATGGTGATTCTCCTTATCTGCCTTTGTTTGTCTCCAGTTTGGGGGGCAACAGCTTGCCCTATGACCTCATTTCTCCTGGAGACCTAAGAAGAGTTGTTGATTTTTTGGTTTTGGCTTTACTTAGTTAAGATTGAGGGGCAGTTCCTAAATTCCTTGTGAGGGGAACCAGAATCTATACATCTCTTTTATTTCTAAGTCCTCCATTTTTGCCTTATTCTGTCTTAGTGGTTTTCCAATACAGTCACCTTTCACAATCCTTAGGGGATTGGTTTGAAGATCCTACATGAATATCAAAATGCTTGGTGCTGGAATGCCTTATATATTTGCATATAACCTACACACATCTTACCACATATTTAAGTCCTCCTTAGATTGCTTTTAATAGCTAAAACAATGTAAATGCTAGGTAAATATACTGTATCATTTAGGGAATTACATAAGAAAGAATATACATTTTAAATACAGATGATTTTTTTTCTCAAAGATTGGTGAGCCAGACAGACACATTGGCACATACCTATAATCCCAGAACTCTGGAAGCTGAGGCTGGAGGATCACAAACTTGAGCCCAACCAGCTCAACTTGGTGATTTACAAGACCTTGTCTAAAAAAATAAGTTTAAACGACCTGGGATTGTAGTTCAGTGCAGAGATCCTGGGTTCAATCCCCAAAACAGGAAAGGAAAAAAAAAAGAATTTTTTGATCTGTAGTTCATTGAATCTATATATGTGGAGACAGTAGAGGGCAGACTGTGAGCCATTTTAATTCCTTGACATTTGTTATATTTCTTTTGAATTATTTTTAGTGGTTCCCATGTGTGCTGAAATTAATACCGTAATTTGTAACACTCTAGTTTGTATTAATACCAACTTAATTTTAATAGCATATAAAAACTTTGTGCTTTTATATGTCTTCAGATATCTCCACTTCTCCTATTATGCCTTTACATTTTGTGTGCTCATTGACATAAAATTATAATTCTTACTTTATGAAATTATCTTTTAAATGAGACACATATAAAAAAGTATGACAAACAAAGATACATTTATATTGTCTTCAGTTTTGCTGGACCTAAAATTCATGGTTGACTGTGTTGGTCAGCTTTCCATGACTGTAACAAATATCTAAGATAAATCAACTTTAAAAGAAGAAAGGTGTATTCTGGCTCACAGTTTTGCAGGTTTCATTCCATGGTCTGCTGACCCCATTGTTCTTGGGCCTGTGTTGAGGCAGCACATGATGGTGGGTAGTAGGTGGCAGAGGAGGCTTATTCATCTCATGTCAACCAGGTGTGAAAAATACAGAAAGAGGAAGGGACAGAGTCTCACAATACTTCTTAAGAGCACATACCCACCAGAACTCGCCTATTAAAATTTTTACCACTTATTAATTGTGCCAAGCTGAGGACTAAGCCTTTAAGACATTCTGGCTCTAAAGCAGTCTTTCGCTCCTGATCCCTGAAGTCGCATGCCTATTTCACATTGCAAATGGAATCAGTCCATCCGTAAGCACCATCAAAGTTCCTAACAGTCCTAGCATTGCTCACAAGTTCAAGTCCAAAGCCACCTATGAGACGCAAGGCAAACTTATCTGAAAGCTTCCGTAAGAATAAAAAAGAATTTACATATTCCCAAGATACAGTGGCCCAGTGTAAACATTCCCATTCTAAAAGAGATGAATAGGGGAATAAAAAGGAAGAATCAGAACAAAGCCCAGTATAGCAGACATTAAACCCTACAGCAGTGTGTTCAGATTCAGGATACTCTGGGGCAGGATATGGGCTCTCAAGGGTTTGGACAACACTGCTCCTGTAACCTTGCTTGCTGTAGTCACACCGGCTCTTTTCTGGGCAGGTTTTGCCTGCCTCCTGCAGCTTCCTTCAACAGGCATCTCTGTCTTCCTAGGTCGCCACTGCAGCTTTGGCTTCACTCGAATAGCATGATGGATTGTCCCGTCAAGGGGCACCCTCAGCTCCTCTCTTTGCTCTTTGCTTCCTGCCTGCCATAGGTTGAACAGCTTTTCTCTCCCAGGCTCTTTCACCGCGCCATTTTTGCCTTGGAGCCACCTGACCATGGCCTAAAGACATGTGTCAAAATAAACCTCTCTTCCTTTAAATTGTGAATGTTAGGTATTTTTTCCCAGCAATGGGAAAGTGACTAAGACATCCATGCCACATCCTGAATGCTGTGCTGCCTTGCAACTTCCTCTGGAGTCAAAATCTTTGCCATGGTGTTTCGCAGGTGGCCTCTATTCCAACTCCTACTAGAGTCCTTATTTCCATTTGAAACCTCATGAGCATAAGCCTTACTCTCCATATTTTAATCCATATTCTGGTCTTCACCATGCTTCCACCAGAAGCATGTGCCAAGTCCTGCTTATAGAATTCTTAGGTTTCTGTAGCTTACTTCTCCAAACTTTTCCAAACTCTTTCCACAAACCATTACAAAGACTCTTCCACATCATCTCAGGTATATAGTAATGGCAAAGATGTCACTTCTTGGTAACAATTTTCTGTGTTAGTCAGTTTTTCATTATTGTAACAAATACCTGAGATCAATAAGCTTAAAAAGTAGAAAAGTTTATTTTGACTCACTGTTTTGGAGGGTTCAGTCCAGAACCAATTGGTCCTGTTGCTTGGGGTCTGTGATATACCATACCATAGTATATCATGGCAGGAGCGTGTGGTGGAGAAGATCTGTTTACCTCATGGCAGCTGGGTGCACAAAAGAGAAAGAGGAAGGGGTGTGGTGTGGTCCCACACTCCCCATCCAGGGTACTCACTCTCAGCATGACCTAAAATCTCCCACTAGATCCCATCTGTTCAAGTTTATATCACTTCCTAATAGTGTCAATCTGGTGACCAAGCCCTTTTAATACATGGTCCTTTGGAGACATTCCCAATCCAAATCATAGCATTGACAGTTTTTGTTTGTTTTCCCTTCAGTGCTTTGAATATATAATTCCAGTAGCTATTGATCTCCAGGGTTTCTCATGAGAAACAGCTGTCAGACTTTAATCTATGTACCCTAGAAGAGTTCCAGGAGGGAAGATGTCCCCAGGATGGAGAGATACTGACTCCCCAAGACCACAGCCATGGGAAGTAACAGAGAGAAGGACCAAAAGGAGTGGTGTAGGCTGTTCTATCTGAGCTGGTTATAGGCTCCCAACCCTTTCTTCATAGCTTGGCAGGGTGGTCATAGGTCAGAAGGCAACATGTGAGATGTTTATTTATTGCATTTCTCCCTTCTTATTGGGTCTATGCTTATTAGAAATTTCTCCATAAACTCTTATCTTTTATTTCCAGTGTTAAATCCCCTCCAGATTTATTTGTACATCTTCATAATTATTTTAGTGGAAGTGGGAGATGTAAAATGCAGCAATATCTTTTCACATTGCTTATATATTCTTGAGTGGCTTTTATACCAGAGATAAACAATAAAGTGAGAAAAAGCATGGAAAAAATGACCACTGATAGGTAATAACAGATGGCCCTCAAGAATTATTCTTCATTGCTTCATGGAATGGCAGATGGGAGGCTCATAGGGAAGGGCTGGTACTAATCCTTATGGGTATATAAATCTCACACAGTTGAGCTAAAATATACTGGGAAACTAAAGCCAGTAGTCATTCTAATAGTCAGTTTGTGTTGTGAAGGTCTTGTACTCCACATCAGTTTTTACGCTAAGGGTTTTTATAATAACAAGTATGTGTGAACTAATTCTCACATCCACCATGGTGGTGATGGGCATTAAAATGTGGTTATAACAAAGACATGGGAAACAGTTCATCTCTCAGCATCTCCCATAAACATGTAGAAACCTTAAAACTTACTGAGAGAAGGCAGGGGCAGTGAGCTTGCCAAAGGGACTCAACTAAAGGCATTGCTTTTTTCTTTTTCTTCAGTTTCTGGGAAGGAAGTTCAAAGCATATTTCATTCCAAAAGCCAACCAAAGACAATTCCCTCCAATGATATGGATATTCGATGTTCTACTTCTCAGGCAGAAGAAACTATTCTTTGTGTGGGCTGATGCTGAGGCCTGCGCTTGCCAACATTCTATTGGGGTTTAATAGGATAGATTACCTTGGAGCTTCCCTGAATCAAAACAAGCAACCAGCAGAGGTTGCTGAAGTCAGAGCTGCAAAACCTTCCAGAAATCACAGAGAAAGCTTAGTGCAAGAGCAAAACCACAGGAGTTCAACTTGATTTCAACCCTCACATTTCCTGGAAATCATTTATGAAAACCCAGGTTTGGCGATGAATCTGTTAAATAATAGCCTCGAGGTCAAAGTTAGCAATGTGTGTATGGGGGATAGTTTTGGCATTGTGGTTGAGAGCATGATTGTTCACACTGCATAGATGTGTACATTGTTAAAGGGACTTAAAATGAATCTGTAGAAGGCCCATGACACCTAGCTGGGCAGAGCAAGGCTCTTAGGATGCAGCTCTGGTCACATAGCTATGGCCTCTCTGGACCCTAAGGAAACCATACAGAGCTTTTCCTTAATTTCTTTGGGAAATCAGTGGATACAGAAGGAACAATAACATCAGCCACAGGCAGTGGAAGCTCTGCTTTGCCTCTAAGACACCAGCCTTTCTACCCTCTTGTGGTGGCTTTGATTTTATTACCACCTTCCAGGGTACCATTGGCACGAAATCCCTTCATTTGCCCAGCTGCTGCAGAGCCAGGCTGCTGCTGGGTCTAACTGATGTCAAAGAGCACGAAGGAAACAGAGCCCTTTACTGAAACTGGGTGCCTCTCAACATTTGAATAGTGACAACTACTGACGACAGGCTGCAGTTTTCTCTTTTGCCACCAGGTGGAGAAGGAAGAAAGAAGTGGAGGGGAGAGATCTGATCGCAAAGTTCCCTGATAGCCTTTTCCTCTAGTTTTCAGAAGGGTAGACAGATCCACTGGCCACTTATTTCCTGCACGAAAGCCATGAAGCCCAGTCCAGGGCCTCCTCTAGCTGCCTACCCAATATCGCTTGGATGCCCTTAAATAAAACCCAGTGTTCCCCACTTATTCACAAAACAGCCCCCCCCCCCCATCAAGCCACACGCCAAGTCCATCACCAGGCCCTCCTGAATCCTTGCTCAGTTTCTCTTTGGTGGGTCTTCTCTTCAGTTCATTGTCACTTTCTGAATTCAGGCCACTGTTATTTCTCCCCTGGATTAATGCAAAGTCCCTGGGCCAAGTGTGCCATGCCTCTGGACCTCTGTACATGCTCACCCTTCTGCGTGGAATACACCGTCCCTCTGCTGCCCGCCTTCCTCTCCTCAGAAGCGTGTCTGTGGGTGGGATCTGCCATAGTTAGCTTTCTATGTCAACTTGACTAGGCTCCGATTTAACATGATTTCTGGGGTTGTCCCTTAGTGTTTCCAGATGACATGAGCATTTGAGTCGGTGGACTCAGTGAAGCAGAAGGCTCTCCTCAATGTGGGAGGCTGTTATAGCTTGGGGCAAGGTGTCCCCCAAAGCCTCATGCGGTCCTAGGGGGGCTTTTCAGAGGTGGCCAGATCTACAGTGTGTGACACAGTGGTTAAGTGCATGATGCTGGGATCAAGGGTGTGCAATTGCTAAATCAGCCCACTGATTGGTCTGGCATGGCTCTGGGTGTGGGTAATGGAAGCCCCACCCCAGGTGTGAGTGCTCCCCACCCTAAGGGCCCATGGCCTAGGTAGAATGTAAGGGACAGAACAGGGCATTTTTTGTTCCTTGCTGCTTGATGCTGCTTCTTTGCTACTTCACTATTATGCTGCCTTCTGTGCTCCATGAACCGTTTCTCCTCTGTGATGCCCCCTCTGCCATGCCACCCAGCCTTGGAGCCAGACAACTGTGAACTGAAGCCTCTGCAAACTGTGAGCCAAAAAAACCTTTCCTCATTTAACTTTGGGTATCAGGTACTTTGTCTCAGCAACAAGCAAAGTAATTAAGACAGTGGGCATCAGCCAATCCACTGAGGGGCTGAACAGAACAAATAGGCAGAGGTAGGAGGAAGTCACCCCTATGTTTTCCTGCCCGCCCTGCTGAGCTGAAACATCTCACACCTGGTCCTTGCACTGGGACTTCCACTATCATCTGGTGCTCTGGCCTTCGGACTCAGACTGAAATTAACATCCCTGGCTTTCCTGGGTCTCCAGCTTACAGGCAGCAGGTCATGGAACGACTTGGCCTCCACAAGTGTGGAGCCAATTCACCTAATAAGTCTCCTTTATAAGGTGTGATCAGTAATATGGTGAGTGCTGCTGCTGTGTGCCATCCAGTGGAAAGGAAGTGTCGGAAATACATCACAGTGTTTCCACATTCATCTGATTCACTGGCTCTGGCACCATGTAACTTCCCCAAAGTCAAAATGACCATGAAAGACCAATTTTTTTTAATCCATTCAGAACATCAAGGCAGCCATGACAGCAGAACTAAATAGACACACATGAAAGAGGACTTCCAGAACTGCTTCTGAAAGTGGCAAGAACGATGGGATGAGTGCTCAAAGTGAGAGGAGTATTCTGGGGGGTGATTGGTATCAATGTGTCTTTTACTGTAATAATTTTTAAAAATTTAAGCATTAACCATATTTTTTGATCATACCTCATATATACTCTTGGGTTTTTTCTCCAAAGAACCTTGACTACTATAGAATCAATGTTAGCGGCTATATCAGGCATTGAAAGAATCTCTAAAGTTTTATTTCTTTAAAGAGAGAGCAAGAGTGAGTGATCTCAACCAAAATGTTCCTGTCTTAGATGATATGCATACTGCTGTCTGTTGTTTTATTTTTACATGTGCTTGAAATACTTTAAAATTTTTAAAGTATTTCAAAATGAGCAATACACCCTCCTTTGCATCTCCATAACCTTCTGTATTAACTCCTTTTCCAGGGCTCCTGGCCAGAGCTATCATTGTAGGTTTTCTTGTCTCTTCATCCTGCTAAACTATAAACTCCCTGTGTCTTGTTTATGTCTCTATCCATGTATGATCGGTCCCTGGCAGACATTTGCTGGTTACTGGAATGACTTTCTAAAGCACCTGCTGTACAGTGATCTGGTGCCACTTTGTGGCATTGGCGGTTGACAGGTACTGGCTGAAACCTGCAGAGATGAGAGGAGGAAGTTGTACAGAGAATTTGGCAAAACTCACCTCTCCCAGCCTGGGAAGGCAACATGTTGAGGTTCTGAAGACCTTGGGCCAAGTCCAGGGGAGTGACTGTTTCTCATCAGAGAGAATGACGGGCTGATCTATCAGACAGAGGAGCCAGCTCCATGCCACCTGATGACAGCGGCCTTTCCGGGAGAAGCTGAAGAGGCTGAAGAACAGCCCCATTATGATTTAGATCTAGAATGGCCCCCAAAAGTCTCATGTGGGTTGAAGGTGATTGGACCACGTACTTGTTAGTGGACTCATCCATTGATGAGTTCATAGCTAAATGTGCTGCTAGGAGATGGGGCCTGGCTGGAGGTGGGTCATGGGGGTGTGACCCCAAAGAGTGTATTCTTGTCTCCAGCTCCTCTCTTCTCTCTGCTTCTTAGCTGCCCTGGCTTGAGCAGCCTTCCTCTCCCATACCCCTCTACCATGCACTTTCTGCCTTGGAGCCAGCCAACAATGGACTGATACTATGAGCCAAACTCTCCTCTTTGAAGTTGTGAGTATTGAGTATTGTGGAGTATTGTGTCTCAGTGACAGGAAATTGGCTAAGACAGTGCCCAGCCTGGTTTATCAGAGAGGATAAAAAATTCCTGGATGGGCCAGAGGAACTAAGACAAAAAGAAACAAATGTATATACACAGAACACACCTGATTTTGACAAAGCCATGAGAACCGGGAGCATGAAGATTGGGGTGGGGTCATGTGGTAGAGAGTGAGAAAAAAGGGGGCGCTGGGAGTCCTGCATCACCAGAGAATCTGGATATCAGGACAATCTGAGGTGTCCTGCTTTATTTATTTATTTAGTAAATCTTTATTAAGTACCTACTGTGTGCTTGACACAATGCCTGGTGCTGGGAATACAATGCTGAGCAAAGTTAGCTGATGAGTTGCTAAAGAAGCTTATTTACATCACATGGCTGAGGCCGTATTCCTCCATCCATGGTTGCAGGTGACCTGGAGTACATAACCCATCCTCATCCTGCACAACATGGTGCTGTGTCCTCTCTTGCATGATGGCAATGCAGACACCTCCAGTGTCTCCCCCCCACTCACATTCTCTGTCCTACACTTGACACTCCATCTTTAATGGAGAATACTGGTAGAGGGAAAGGGGCTGGCTCTGGAGTGATGCTGAAAAAGAAGAAACCCTTCCATAAGTCTGAGGTGGGCCCCAGGCATCTTTATATTTACAAAGCATCCGGTGATTCAGATAATAACCAGAATTCCATGTTGATTCTGATGTCCACTGTTCTGAGAAAAGTGTGACTAAGCCAGGGGCGAACAAACTTGGGGTACATCAGAATCATTGGGCTCTTACAGCTGTGCCCAGCTTCAGAGTTTCTGGTTGCATGGCCTAGAATATGCATTTCTAATGAGGTGAGGGACCAGACTTGGAGAACTGTTTTGCTACAGGATTGGCCTGCCTCCCTGGAAATTGTACAAGTTGGGAAGAATAGAAGCTCTCTGCTCCAGTTTTTAGCCCTGTCTGCAATGAGAATCATCTGGTAAGCTTCTAAAATCTCTCTGCTCAGACTGCATCCCAGACTATCTTAGTCACTTTCTCATCACTAGGACACTCGCAACTAAAAGGAGAAGTGATTTATTTTGGCTCACAGTTAGTAGAGGTTTCAGTCTGTAGTCAGCCGATTCCAATGCAGGACAGCCTGGTAAAGGGGCTTGATGGAGGACAGCTGCTGATGGCATGGCAGACAGGAAGTAGAGGGCCGAGAGAGGAGCTGGGGAGGGAGATAAACCACTTCAAGCCACACCTCCAGTGAGCAGTCTCCTCAATCAGACCCGGCCTCCCAACAGGAAGTCAGCTGTAAGGCCCATAATCCAATCACCTTCTAAACACATGAGACTATGGGGATGATTTTAAATCTAAACCATACTACAGGCCAATGGATTCATCACAGAGCAGTGGAATACCCAAGGAAGGGACCAAGACATTGGTAGTTTTTAAATCTCCCCAAGCAACTTCCATAGTCTGAAAATCACTCCCTTGGAGAGGTCTTTAAACTATCTGGAAAGCAGAGGACAAAAGATGGGGAAGGAGTGGAAGACAGAGGATACAAGAGCCAGGGTCAGGGGCTGAGGCCCGAAGGGTCTGGGACATATGTCAGCTCAGCACAGCCTTGGAGATCCCTGTAGTTAGCACCTTTCTCCCTGGTCCTAGGAAATGCACAAATATGAGCCAGGCATGAGTCAGCCACAGGACTCATTGTGGAGACCACTCAGCCAGAAGTGCCTCTGGTCACACAGGAACTTAGCTTGGGGGCTGGGCCATGGCTCCAAGGCTCAGTGCCAGGCCCCGAGGTGAGTGCCACGGAGGCTGGAGCAGAGCTCTTTCCTCTGCTGAGGTCATTGCCCAGCGATCGAAGCCCAGGGGGTGGAAGACAGGCCTGGCACCTGGCCTCAGGTCTTCCCCATAGCCCAGGCCACATAAAGCTATGCTCTTTGGTACAGGTAGATCTTCCAGATTAGGCAGAAGTCACAAGCACAGTGTTCTAATTGTGGCATTTCAAACCTTTATCTAGAAGAAAAATTTCAATAAGATGCAAAGGTACATTTACACCTTGAAAGTTTTTTTTTAATCTTGTATATTAATTCCAGTTTGGGATTATGTTGAGCTACGAGGGTTCAAGTTTCATTGTGACCATCTCTGTGTGCCAGGGGTCGGTGACAGTCCTCTGTGAGCTGTTTGTTGTGCAGAAAGCTCCTGGGTAAGTCGCCCAGGAGAATGAATATTCATGACTAAGTGCTTGGTTATAATAAAAAAAAATCTTAAGATGTAGATCAGAGAGGATAAAATCTAAGTCATTATCTCACTGGGATTTGCCAGAGATCCCTTTAACAGACAGCAAAACATAAAGAAAAATGTGCTTTATGCCCAGAATATTCTATTTTTAGAATTTTAAATCAATAACAAATACTTACGGAGTCCACCTCTGAGAAGGTTTACAAAGCTCAATTTTAAAGCAGGGTCCTCTAGGAGACCCTGGGAGACCTTACCTAATTGGGAACAGAGTTTTGGCTAAGGACAAGACATTCAGAAAAAAATGAAGAAATATTTTTGAGAAGGGAAGAAAATATGAGAGCTCTCATGGTGCTTGACGACGGGAAGCCAAAGTCTTGACGTAAATTCAGGCAGGGGTTCAGCTAGCTGCTTTCATTAAGTCATTTTGCTTGTTTTTCCTTTCTGGTGGTGATGGCACCATTGACTGAACACAGGACCTTTGCACTTCCCCAGTCCTCTTTTTATTTTGAGACAGGGTCTCACTAAGTTGCTAAGTTACCCAGGCATGAACCTGTGATCCTCCTGAGTGTTGTGGTTGCAGGTGTGCACCACCAGGCCCAGCTTACCCCACTTTTTAGTGCCTTTGGTTTCCTTCTCCATATAAGGGAGTGGTGTCCTTTTCATTCTCCAGGAAGCTCAGATAACATTAACAATTCCAAAAGCTTAAGTGAAAGTTAGGCAGTGGCTGAATGCTAATGTTGGGAAGAATTTGGCAAATGGACTCCCAAAAGGATGACACCATTAGCTTGGGTATCTGCAAAGTTTTCTTAATTACCACATCTGCTCCCCAGCCAGAAGATGATTCCTATTTCTCACCATATGCTCTACTGCCTGCTTGTTTGCCCTCTGTCAATCATTCCCCTTCAAAGTCCCTCTCACACCAGGCTCCCTGGCTGCTTCTCACCTACAGCTTCCCCATGATGTGGAACTGTCACCTAATAGACCTGGTTGTCCTGTCGGGCCTCAGGAATGCGCTTCATGGCCCACTGGCAAATCAAACCACATATAATGAACTGAATCTCTCATCAAAAGAAAAGAAAAAACTTTTATTTTTTTTCTATTGCATAAATAATGGTAAATTAGACTCTTTTTTTATACAGATTATATATTTACAGACAAGTTTGGTTAGAGAAAACATCTGGTAAATATGGCAGTCAGTGTTCCTTTATACACTAAGATAACATATTAATAATATATACTTCATTTGATCCGTAAGTCGCATGCCAAGTTCATTTATATTAATATTTACATTTTATATAAAGATTTCTTTTTGACTTATCAATCTGCTGACTCTCATCACTTAATAGCAGAAATCATCAATGAATACTGAATTAAAATAATAAAAAAAAAGAACGTGAATGAGGTAAATGGGAAGATTGTGATCCGTGATTTCAGTCTTCGTGGCCCATTCTGGATATCAGAGCCACCAAGCTCCGACATCCTGGTCATCGTAGGTAGTCCTCATCTGTGCTTCTATTTACACCACATGTTGGTGGTTAGGATTCCAGTTGTTTACTACTGTGCTTTGAGAAACCACTCATGTCGCCAGTCCAATAACCTCTGTGTTCACAGTGACTTTCCCTCCCCACTCCCCTGAGAGAGGACAGCTTGCCAACCCCCACTGACCAGACTTCTGACCAGTCACTCTCTTTGGTTAGTCCTTGGAGAGACAGCTTCTTCCTAAATTCAGAATTGGGAAAGAAAATCAACTCCCACCAAGAAGCCACTCAAGGACCCCTAAAATCTTATATTCATAGAAGAAAGAGTATTCTTCAATTTTCCCTGGGGAAAGTCGAGAGAGAGGACTTGTGTGAATTTCCACTGGGAACTAGGAGGGTCCTTTCCTGGGTCCATCTTGTCTTTCCAGGGAAGAATAGCAAGACTTGCTGTATAAACGACTGGGACCTTGGCCTACTTTAGGAAGAGGGACTTAGGGTTTGCTATTGACATGGGGCAGAGGGGCCGGAGACGCCATCTTGTGGTCATGCAGCTGCTCCATTCCTGCTCTCTGTCCATAGTCGGGTCCCAACTAAAGCAGGCACCTGTGCTTAGAGCCACTTAGCCCCCAGAGGACCAGCACAGCAGCTGTTAGTCTAATTCCTGACAATCACCAGAGGTCACGAATTTCTTCCTTCTCCAGTGCTACACATAATTACAAACCTCTATCACATCTACTGGAACTGCTGTTCTGGTGACCAGAAAAAAAAAAAAAAAAAAAAAAAAAGGAAAGAGATGACTGGAAATTGTGCTCTTTATTCAGTAGCTTCCAGTCAGGCATCCCCAGATGGAGAAACCAAGCCTCTTTTCTTGGAAACTGGCTTTGTTTCCCTCTACTTACTCATGAATTCGGATTCATGTGGCCTGTGGTGGCTAAGACAAGGACACAAAGCCCATTTTTGGTGCTGCCTCAAATCAGCAAGTCCTCGGGGAATAAGCAAAACCTCTCGCCTGCGTGACATGACATGTTTGACATAAACCAGTGGGTGTTTTGTATACAGACAATGGACACCAAAAGGGATCCTTTATCACAGCTGCTGCCCTCTTGAGACTTGTATTAAAAAAGAAGGTGCCAGCCCGGATTGCAATTCATGGGGGACCTCAAGGCTGTCTGAACAGTGGACACTTGCTCTGACTTTTGTACCAAGCCGAATGTCACAATGGGAGAGCGCCTCTAGTTTACCTTTCCTCAGGCTCCAGAGATGGGAAATCTGAGGCCACAGAGAGAAGCCACTTGACATAGCCTAGCATTTGCTGGAGGGTCCTGGTGCCTGGGTCCTCCCTAAGTGACAGCACTACTATTCAGTTTCTCTGCTCGGCTTTCCTGGCCAACGTTCAGCAGATCTCAGAGACCTGGAAAAGCCTTTCTGGTCTTGGCAGGTATCATCATCTTCCCAGGAAAGAGAAGCCATGAGCTTCCTCTTGAAATTCACAGAGCATGTCATTGGCAGCAGGTTGATGGGCAGCCCTGTGGCACTCTATCCCCTGTATGCTTCCAAAGCAGGCCAGATACACAGGGCAGATATTCCAAGGCCAGCAACTGCAACTTCTTAAAACTTTCTTTTGCTCTCTCAGGTCCAGGGATGGAGGAACATCACAGTTGAATTTTGCATTCCCTGGAATATTCCTTCCTAATTAGCCTGCTCTGCTATCCCACTGGAAATTTCCAGCCACTGCCTCTTTTCTACTTGGACAATAACTACTGACAGTGTGAGAAGCACTGATTTGAGAGCCAAGTCATCTCACCAGAGGTGAATGAGACTCTACTCTAGGTAGGGGTTGCAGAAACAGGCTGGATAAGCTTTGCTCAGGTATAGAGAAATGTCTCTGAGGGACTGGAAAAAGCTCATTCTTGCTGGCACCTTTCAAGACAACTGAACCAAATTAATTTTGTCTTGAAAACTTTGAGCATTATCTTCATATCCCTTGAGGCCATATGAAGTGGATCCCAAACCAATATTAAGTATAATCATCACTGGTAAAATGCACATCTGTAATGAGCATAGGATACTAAGAGAAATACTTAGCTAGTTGGTACACTTGACCTTATTCCTCCAAACCAACTGTCTCTGGCAAGGCCACATCACCGAGGACAGTCCCCTGAGTGACTAAGTCAAAGCAAGTACAAAATGAAGCTGAACAGTTCTGACACTTAAATTATCATGGAGACAGGGTCCGTAAGAGACAGCCCAAATCCCCCTCTATTTTGCCATCACTATAAATAATTCAAATTGAAAACTTTGCTGCTGAATAATGCCTGTTGTCTATTTCTGATGGATCTTTCCCTTTGTGGGAGCTGGGCAGCCAGCTGTGAGGGAGGATGGCTACAGCAAGGCCTTTAGAGTTCAGATTCTCAGCCTCATGGACATCACTGAAGAGGCCAATGAGAAAGGTCGTTTCAGACAGATGTTCTCCAGAGTATACCTTTCTGCAGTCCTCCTAGCAATAGGACCAGCATGTGCCAAAGTCTCAAAGCTTAGTCTCAGTTTGTCTGCATCATCATAACATTATATAAAAATGGACCATGCCTTGCAAAGTAAAATAATATAACTACTGTGGTTCTTGGGAGAAACAGTCAGTGCAGTAAAATGACCCAATATGGTTTGAGGCATCCAGGGAGGAGCCAAGCTCAGCAGCTTCTTCAAGAATAGTGACAAAGGACACAGCAGAAAAGGACTCCAGGGGATGCAGCTGCTGAGGCCAGCCCAGCCCAACCCAGGGAGGCCATACCCTTCTTCTGGCCATGCCCTTCTATTGTCCCTTCCCCAGAGCTACTAGCTTCCAGTTAAGAACATTGTGCAAAACTCTCTTTGATTTATGACCTGAGTCTGGACTTAAGCCTAGTACATGTATCTTAGATCCAACACTTAGGTCTATCACTTTATCATTAAGCAGCTGGGAGATGGGGTGGAGAGTTCTTGTCAAAACGAGCTGCCCATCTTTGGATAATCACAAGAAAGTGGGCCATTTGTCATGTGAAATCTGAGACAGGAGCAGGTATGGAGCCAGAAGCCTCCAAGTGCACATCTTGCTCTCTGCAAATAAAACACCCAGAGAGAAACTTTGGCTACCACCATGCTTGCCTAAGACCACAAGGAAACCTCAGTTCACTTAAGTTCACATTTCTGGCTTCTCAACCAGCAAACAGATGCTTTTAAAGATTGGAGGCTTAAAATATTTTTGGCCTTACAGATGATTTTTTTTTTGGCCTTTTTGCTTAGATTTGGGGATTCTTGATCTGGGAGGTTGGGTGGAGGGTAGGAGTGGGGAGGGTGCTACCAGGCTTACAGGTAGCTTTTTCTCCTGGGTAAATTGAAGGACAAGTTCCAACACATGAGGAAAAGGCAGAGAAGCCACCCAGAATCTCACAGGATGATTTCCCCTCCCAGCAGGATATGGATGCAGGAAGTCAGGTGACAATCAGGCAGAGCCCAAGTGTTCTTTAAGAAAATGTTCCCTATTTTTGTGTGCCTTGGCAAACTCAGGGTGGAATGCAATGGTTGCCATGGTGATCTTCTTTTTTCCTCCTTCTTACAGATGGGTCACGTGGGACCCACGCATGTTCTGGAAGCCACTGCTAAGACTTTGGATGTTGGGTCTTGTATGGGGGCTCTGCCTGCACCTGGACTGGTAGGAACTAGATTTTTTTTTGTAATGTTTAAGAGAACTAGGGTCTGCTTCTCTTTTTCTCAAACATTAAACATCTTCTTGATCATCACTGGTGTGGTCTGCGAGAAGGGGGAGGGGAACACCTGCTCTTACAACAAGAACAAGGTGAGCTTGCTTTGCCAATCCCTCGGCCACCTGATGGCTGCCAGCCCTGGTCACTGAATCCAGTCTGGTCACTGGCAGGACAGTGAAGGTTGGATGTCTCTCTCCCAGTTCCTGCAGGTCACCTCCAGCTGCAGCCTGGTGGCCCTCCTTGGTTATGCAGGGCCAGAACCTTCTGGAACCTTGATTCCCTGAGCCTCACAGACACTGTGACAAGGATGGTGATGTGCAGAGCCCTAGCATGGGATCTGTGAACATGGCTGGGGATGGGGCTGCCTGACTCTCTAGTGACATCTAAGACAGCTCTTCCAAGCACAGCAGCTAAGGCACACGTCACAGGGACAGGCTCAGCCCTGAAAGTCTGGAATGGCTCTCTAGCTTAGCCTGTCTCCACACACTGTATCTTTCAGCCACCGGGTGCCTTGTGTGAAGCTACCATGGCGGGAGGCTAACTTCTAGGCCATCAGAGAGAACGCTGTGGCTTCCATTGTGCCCTAGCTCCCCAGAAATATCCACTAGGAGAATGTGTTCTCCTGGATCAGCTCCTGGCCTGACTTTCCAGGTCACTGGGGAAGAGGAAAGGGCTTCTTTTAAGGGAAAGGATACTCGTGCCTCGGTATGGAACAGGCTGTTGGTGCCCTTCCAGAATGTCTCTTAATCCCCACCCCTGCACAGCGGCTCATCTCACTGATGGAGAAACCTACCCACACCCTGGCAGCACCCTTTGGGGTCAACATCTTCAGTGAGAGGCAGAGGGACTTGCAAAAAAGAAGCCTTTGAAATACTTATTTTCTGCCCTGATAGGCAGCCTCAGTTCCCTCTCAGGGAGCAGGGGCCCTTAAGGACTCGTCCTTGGTCGTCTACGCAGTCTACTCACGATCTTTCACCCTTGTCCCCAGAAGGATGTGGTTTAGAGGTTCAAGGGTCAGCAACAGGTAGAGAAGCATTTCCCTGCAGGGTTTGCTGTGTCTTCCCCCACCTCCAGCAGGGAGAGGACAAGCTGTCCTGGGAAGAAACTAAAGAGGAAGTCATCTAATGGGTCTTGCATCTGTTCTAGACTAAGATTCTGATCCTAAGGGCACTATGGAGACTCAGTCAAAGGGAGAGACAGAAAGGGCAGGTGTGTTATGAGCAAGGTGGCAGGGCAGGGCAGGCAAGGGGCAAAGGCAGGCTATTGCCTCCCTTGCCCTCCCTTGGCCTGGCAGGCTACTGCCTCCCTTGGTCTGGCCTGCATGCACCAGACTTCAGGTGGCTCTTAGAGGAACTCTTCACCCCCTGGACTCTTGGGAACTTAGATCTGCTCCCTTTCCATACTATGGCTCAAACCCTAGTTTAACTTGTGCTCATGGTGAATATTTGCACTTTCCCATGGTGGGAAAGTTTCTGCAGCTGTCCCCATGCTGTGCTGCAGGGAGGGCTTGCAGAGGTGAACTAGAAGAAGACCCTAAATGGAGATCTCGGTGCTCCACGTCTAAGAAAGCAGTGAGGGAGAAGCAGGGAAAAGGAGGGCTTGAGGGCTGGCTGGGGGTCACACATTGCACCAAAATTCCGACCCACTCCTTTGGGAGAGAAAAGATTCTGTTGCCTCAATACTGAAAGAAAGCGGGGGAAGTCTGGGGGAGAAGCGTGTAGCTTTAGGATACAATCGAAAGACAGGGGAGCGAGATCATTCCATTACTGAAATAAAGACCTGAGCTCAGAAAAGTACAAAGAGGAATAGCACATCTAGAGATTACTGGCTAATCTTACTATGCAAGCTGGAATTAATACAGGTGGCCGATGTGGCATCTAGGAAAAGTCAGGAAATGAGAGACTTGGTTATGGTTTGAAAACAGACCACTGGATTCAGTTCCCTTACCCAACAGAAGTATTCTGAAGGTAAATTACCTGTCACGTTGGCTTATCTTTTTTTTGTCCTTCTTCATATGAGTCAGTTACAGGATCTGAATGCCAGAGGATATGTAAAAGACAGTAGTTTGATCTTTCCATCTTTCTGCTTTGGAGTAAGTTTCTCTTTTGAGCTGGGAAAGACTAACTAGCAAAGCAATCTACAGGATGAGGGGAGGGGAGATGCACATGGACCTTAACTTACAGGGGTCGTCTGGTATGGATTGGTGGGGGCTCCTGGACTCTGGATGCCTGGGGTATGGGTGGCCAACACCTCCTCACCCCCTAGTTCAGTCTCCTCCCCTCTCCCAGTCTGCCTCACCCTCTGCCCCAAAGAAGCAGGGATGAGTGTGGGAGGGAGGACAAGCTTATATTCAGAGTAAGCGTTTAGAGAAGGAGATGTCACGCACGAAGAAGCCAGGTCTCTTTGTCTATGTCTCTGTGTTATAAGATGCCCATGACCATGGTTCCCTTGTCTCAAATGGCAGCACAGGGGGCAAAGCTCAGGGAGGGAAGCTCTTTGCAGATTCCCAAAAATGCTGGTGCGGGATGGGCTCTAGGAACAGAAAACCAAGTGCCACAGGAACCAACTGAGAGCGCCCCGACTCTACCAACATGAATCCTGTAGAAAAGGCAATAAGAACGGAAGCGATAGGGTGCAGCTTCAGACAGCCAGGGGCTGCACCCAGTTTAATGGCTTTCCCCTCATGCCTTGGGGGGGGGGGTCCTCCACTGGGTGGAGGAAGGAAGCCAGGGTGAGATGGATATTTCCCTCTTCTGTGGCAACCTAGAAGGCAGCCTCTAGGATCTGAGGGTCGACCGCAGCGGGGAGTCTCTGGACCCCTGGGTTGAAGAACGGGGTGTGGATGGAGGTGAATGTTGTTCACGCTCTCTTCGGTACCCTCTCTGATACCACCGTTACCCCTGGATGGCCACTGGAATTCCAAGGTGAAAATGTAGTTCTTCTTCAAAGTTACTACTGCCGGTTGAAGCAAAAATTTGGAACTCCTGGCTATTTATTGCATTAGGAAACAAAACCATTAAAGCGTTGAAGACAGCCCTTTGGTGTCCCTGCCAAGGAGATGAATTTGAATGGCGCAATCCCGGCTGCACTGCAACTTTGGGTTCCTTGCTGAGCTGTACCAGGTCTGCATCAGTCCCTAGGTCCAGATCGGCTGCGCGAGGAGGAACAGTCTGCCCGCGGGCCATGCACATGCGCGGTGAGCTGGCAACAGCGGGCCAGCTGGAGGAGGAGGCTACTCCATGCCGCTCCGCAGGATCTGATTGGCTGCGATCAGCATCACGCTTATGATGAAGGCCATGGCGAAGGCGCATATGAGGCTCTTCCGGACGCAGGTCTGTCTGTTCTGCTTCTGGGAATGCACTGGGGGCGGGGTGAGGCAGAGGACAAGGGGACGTGGAGGCAGGGAGAAAGGAAAGAGAAGAGAGAGAGAACAGGGTGAGACATGGCTTCCTCAAGGGACTGAGCATGACATCCTAGGCAAACTGTGTGACAGGGCAGAAGCTCTCTCACAGACAGCCCGACAGTGTGGGACAAACTTCCAGGTACGGTAAAGCTAGAGTGATGAATGGGGACAGAAAATCTGTAACACTCCAGAATGACTTTTGTACCTGGTATCATCCAGGCCTTGTTGGGTTTGTTTGGGCAGCCAGTGTGGACAGACTTGATGATCCTTCACATCTTTGTGCCCAGCTGGGAGCAGCTTACCTTTCCCGGAGTCATCCTTGGGTACCTGGCATGCTAGTCCAAGTGATGCTAAGCGACTTTTTTTTAAGTACTGGGAATTGAACCCAGGGCCTTCACATTGAGCTACATCCCCAGCCCTTTTTATTTTGAGCCAAGGTGTCACTAAGTTGCTAACTTGCCCAGGCTGGACTTGAACTTGTGATCCTCCTGCCTCAGCTTCCCAGAGTACTGAGATTATAGGCAAGCACCACCACTCCTGGATGACTTCTGACATTTTAGATGCACACACAATGCCTCTAGAGCTGGCTCTCTGGGCCAGCAGCTGACCCAGCACCAGGAATTTAGGAAAAAAGCAGAATCTAACCTGAGCCACTGTGTCCAAGGCTCTGGGGATGGGTCCCTGGGAGCTGGGTTTAACGAGCCCTCCAGCGAAAGTGGTGACCATGGACTACACACAGGGCCCAGGAAAAGATGGATCCCCTAGGTGCAGTGGCCCAAATGGTCTGATCTTGAACTTCCCTGAGATTCCTTCTCTTAATCTTTCTATGACACTATTTCCAGCATGATCATTTTTCTTAGTTGGTTTTGATTTTTAAATTTTAGTTTAGTTTACTAGTACATATGTGTAGTACTGTTGCAGGATTTAAGAGATTGGAGAGACCACTGGGAAACAGGAAAATCTTATTATAGGTTTTAGGTGAACACCAGCTCAGCGGAGTTGAATCCAAAGGAGGAGCTGAGAACAAAGGACAGGTTCCAGTTTTAAACATTCCGTCCAAGGGGTTGGTCTTTTTAGTGATGTAGCAAGCGAGTTTACAGAAGCAGGACAGTTTTGTAATTTAGCCTTGAAAGAAAACAGAGCCTTGTGAATCTTGTGAGAACAAGCTGACATAGACTTTGTTTACAGAACATAGTTGCCAATTTTATCTGTACCAGAACAAGGAGTTATAGCTGGGGGTGGGAATAAGCTGGCCAAGGCTGGAAAAACTTGTTTTCCTTCAAGTCCTGCTTCAGTACATAATGTTTGCATTCCTTGTGTGGAGTTGCTACATGTACCTAAGACATCCTGGTTCCTTTTTTAATCCCCTATCCTTCCCTTGTTCCTCCATCGCTTGACTCTCTTCCCCTTTGAGAAAGATCTATCTCCCTATTTCCTGTTATCTTTTATTTTGCTCTTTACTTTTACTCTGGGTTTCTCATGTAAGAGAAATCATGTGATACTTAGGCTTATGTGTCTGATTTATTTCACTTAACATATGGTCTAGAGGTTTATCCATTTTCTTATGAATAACTCAAGTTTATCCTTCTTTATGGCAGAGTAGTATTCCATTGTAAATACTACATTATCTTTATCCATTCATCTGTTGATGGACATATAGGCCACTTCCAAGATTTAGCTATTACGAATTGTGTTGCTATAAACATGAGTGTGCATGGATCACAGGAATATGATCTCTTTAACTCTTTTGGGAAGATACCTAAAAAGAGAACAGCTGGGTCAAATGGAATTTCTAGTTTCAGGGTTTTGAGGAATCTCCATACTGACTTCCACAGGGACTCTACTAGTTTACATTCTCACCAACAGTGTAGAAGGGTTCCTTTTCCCCCACAGCCTCACCAGCATTTTTTACTATTTGATTTCCTGATGATGATCATTCTTTCTGTGGTAAGAAAAGAATGATCAGTAGCACCATCAGTTTTATAAAGCTCCTGAGAAATCATTCAGAGGTCTCCATCCAAAGACATTCACTAGCGGGTTAGTAATTGGGGCCAGAAACCAGGAAAGGGAAATAATAAAGAAGAGAGATGGTTATGAAGGTCTCTTTTCTAGGCCTTGCCTCTCAGAAGCTCAACTCCTATGTCAGAATTTCTGTTCCTTCACTGCCTCCCCCGGCAAACCTATGGCATGCATGCCACAGTGGGCTGTGTGTATCACTGAAAGCTCTAAAAGGTTCGCTGTCACTGTCTAGGGCATAGCTTGTGTATTTGTGCCTTGGGGGAAGGTGGCATTGAAGCTGTTTATACCCACAGTCCTCACTGGACCTACAGTACCAGGACTGGCTGGAGTTTGGCACAAACGGACGTCTCAGTTCTGCTGCAGAATCACTGAAGATGATCTCTGGGACAGAGGCCCTGCATTTGTATTTTAATAAGCTCTTCAGGGAATTAGGCGATTTCCAGAGGTTTTAATTCAGTAAGCCTGGTGGAGTTTGAGTTGCTGGGGGCAAGAGAGGAGTGTGTGTGTGTGTGTGTGTGTGTGTGTGTGTGTGTGTGTGTGTGGTGTGATTGAAATATACTATAAAGATTTAAAATAATTCGTTGCAGTAAAAGATGCATTGCCATGAATCTCTCTCAAAATACCCGCCCCCCGCCAGCTTCAAACTTATTGCTGCTTTCCAAAGCAATTTTGGAAGTCTTGTGTTGTGAGTATTTTTACAAGGTGTGATCAATATGTGGTGAATGCTGGTGGCCGGTGTCATTCAGTGGAAAAGCAGGCTCATAAAATCATTATCCTTTGTCCTCATCCACCTTATTCACTGGACCTGGCACTGTGCAACTTCTGTCTCTTCCCCAAAGTCAAAATAACCATGAAAATCAAACATTTTGAACTGATTCAGGTCATTGAGACAGCCAGGACAGTACAGTAGGTGCCCGACTTATGAACATTCGAATTGTGAAGCCTCACAGATGTACTGTATGAGACACTTTGTTAGCTTACGAACGAATCAGACTTAGAAGCAATTCTCCTGGAATGGAACTCATTCATGAGTCAGGGACTCACTGTACAATTAAAGACATTCAGGAAAGAGGACATCAGAACTGCTTCCAAAAGTAGCAAGAATGATGGGATAAGTGTGCTCAAATTAAGGTGGAGTATTTAGAAGGGGGTTAATGGCAATATGTCTTTTACTATAATAATTTTTTAAAAATTTAAACATCCATTGTATTTTTTTTTATCACATTGTGTGTGTGTGTGTGTGTGGGAGGGTGTTAGGGTGATGGGGAAGATGATTGATTCTTTCTTTCTTTTTTTTGTTTTTGGTACCAGGGATTGAACTCTGGACCTTGTGCTTGCGAGGCAGGTGGTGGAACCACTGAGCTAAATCCCTGGCCCGATTCTTTCAATTCAGCTATTAAAGAGGTCTGACAAAAGAAAAAGTCAAGGTAGATCCACACGGTTTGGAAAGTACAAAAATGTTCAAGCTCAAGTCCCTCTCTTCCTTGTCATTTAGAGGCTCCTCTAAACCACCCCCTTGGAAATAACCGGAAGAAGTAGGAAGCTGGCCTTATTTCCAAAGCTTTCCCTTAGAGAGGCCCAAATCCTTTTCAAGCAATCTCTAAAAACTGCATACACTGGAAGGCTCTCCCAGAAAGCCACACTTCAGAGAGCCAGCCCCCCAGCCACAGCTCCAGCTCCCTCTGCAAGACCTGTTAGCTATGTCTGCCATCATCTGTAAGTCTTGTCTTGTTATCTTTAATCCTCTGGATCCACTGGACTTTCACTTCCCTTGGGGGATTTAAAGTATTCTGTGGTGCAATTCTGAACTTGCTGATTAGGTGTGAGTATTAAGTTCTTAACTGGAGGAAGAAAATTTCCTCAGTGCAGAGATGGGCCTCTCAGAGGAGTGGGTAAATAGAAAAAGATGCCAACTCCCAGGAAGGAAAAAGGAGATGGTGTTTAAGAAGGAAAGGATGAGGCAGAAAATGAGATGAGGATGTGGAAGTGACAGATCATAATAACACTTTCTGAGGACTGGCTAATGGTTCTGGGCAGCTCGCCTGGATAGAAATGCTTCCGAAAGTGGTTCAGTACCATCCCATCCCAAGGGCTGCTGGGAAGGGTCAAAAAAAGAAAATTGTGTGCCTGGGCTGAGGGAGAAAGTTTCGGCTGAAGCCCTTCTTTGTGAAGGACACTCAGGAAACAAGGTTACAAGCAATAGGATTATCCCCCAGGAGAATGACTGTGCCTTTGATCTAAAAATCCTTCAAAGCAGTGGGAAGGGAGAGATAGAAGCAGGCAGTGCTTGGAGAATCCAGACCCAGGGCCTGGAAACAGGAGGAAGCTGCTAGCTCATTACTTGGGCTTGACAGCTCTGAAATGGACTCTAAATGGACTCTATACGTCAGTCTCTGTGGCTCTGTAAAAGGGGCTAATTAATGACAACTGGTTTTCTTGGAATGATTTCAGAGATCAATCCAAGTGATCCAACCCAAGGGAAAGCCATACCCACTGGAAATCGCTAGAGAAGCGCCAGGTTCAAGCTTGCATCTCCTAAGGGCAGGAGGAGATGCTGATCATTTTTCCTCCCTGTGTGCTGCAGCTTTTAGCCCAGTGCTGAGCTGCTGTAGTCACTCAACCCCCAGCCTTTCTTTCTCCCATCAATTCATGTGGAGCTACAGCAGTGAAACTCACCTTTCAGAGCACTGCTTGGTGTGTGTCACCACATCCTGCATCCCTGCCCGGGGTGCTCCAGCTCCCAAGTGACACAGCAGGGCCTCCGCTCCCACTGATCACTTCTCTCCTCTGTTCCTGGCCCACCCGGCTCGCCTCTCCAGGTCACCTCTGCTCCAGGCCTGCAGGTCCCTGCCTGTGCTCTGCACAAGAGCCCACCACATGGAGCACTGTCCGTGGTCACCCTTCCCATCCTTCTCTGCTGGATATGCCCTCTGAGCTTCTCTTTTCTTCAGTGTCCAGACCAGCCTCCACTTCCCCGTGAAGTTTCTTCCCATATCCTGTCCTCAAAAGGACAGGATATTTTGGTGCTGAGGATTGAATACAGGGGCTCATGCACACAAAGCACACAACTACCCCCAAGCTATACCCCTGGCACCTATTTTTATTTTTAAAAATTAATTAATTTTTAATTTATTTTTGTAACTCCTAATATTTACTTACTTTTAACTGAGATGAAGTTCGCACTTTCATCCTTTTACAGTGTATAATTTAGGAGTATTGAGTATACTTGTAAGTTTGTATAACCATCACCTCTCTCTCTCTCATTCCCTACCTCTCCCCTCCTTTTCTCACTGAGAACTGAACCAAGGGCCTTCCTAGTGAACTATATCCTCAGCCCTTTTTTGAGACCAGATCCTGCTAAATGTGTAAGTTGCCCAGCTTGAGCTTGGACTTTAGATCCTCCTACCTCAGCCTCCCAGAGTGCTGGGGATACAGCTACCTGCAACTACACCCAGTTCACTCATCTATTTTCTGATTCTATGGATTTATCTTTTGTGAGATGCCATAAGAACGGCATCATATAACATGAGGTTTTGTGTCTGGCTACTTTCACTTAGCTGAATGTTTCTGAGGTTCATTCACATCTTAGCATGCACCAGCATTTTCTTTCTTTGTGTTGATAAATAATACTCCATAGAGTATGGATGGATCACATTTATTTATCCATTTATCAGTTTGTAGACATTTGGCTTGTTTCCATGTTTTGGCTACTATGATGCTGTTATGAACATTCACGTATAAGTTTTTTGTGTAGATACATGTTTTAAATTCTTTGGGGTATAATCCTATGAGTCAAATTGTTGGGCCATATGAAAACTACGTCTAACCTTTGGAAAAGCTGAGTCCTTTGTGGGTCTTATTGAACACTATGCTGCTGGTGATTCTGTCTATGAGGCCTGATCAAACAATATAGTAAATGTTTAAATTTTAAAAATTTATACACTAAAAGACACATTGCCGTGAACCCCCCTGCCCCCCCACCCCCAAATACTCCTGTTCGCTTTGAACACACTTGTCCCATTGTTCTTGCCACTTTCCAAAGCAGTTCTGGAAGTCCTCTTTCCTGAGTGTCTTTAAGAGATGTGATCAAAAACACAGTGAATCTGCTGCTGAGTGCCATCCAGTGGAAAGGCAGGATTGTAAAAACATGGCAGTTCTTATCCACCTTATTCACCAGATCTGGCACTGCATGACTTCTGGCTCTTCCCTAAAGTCATAATGACCAGGAATGGTAAATGTTTTAAATAGATTCCACAACAGTGCAACTAAAGACATGAAGGAGGACTTCCAGAACTGCTTCAGAAAATGACGAGAACAATGAGATGAATGTGTTTGACAGCAATTTGAGAATTAATGGTGATGTGTTTTTTACTGTAATACATTGAAAAAATATATAAACATTAACTGTAGTTCCTGATCACACCTGGTATGTCCATCTTCCCATCAGGTCTTGAGTTGAATGGAGCCCTCTTTCTAGCACAGATCTTGACAGATGGGTCCCCGAAAGAATTTGGGGAGAATGTGACTGGGGAGGCTGACGCAGGAAGACAGTGAAGTGGGGCCTTCTGTTTTCCTAAAAATTCCAGAAATCTTGTTAGGTCCTGTGGCTGCCTTGGCAGGCCCTGGGTGTGTAGCTCTAGTGACAGACTGCCTTTCCCCTTCTTATTTTAACAGCAATTCGCACTGCTCCGCTCGGAAGTGACAGGCAGTGGCTCTTGGATTTACTCCTGGAGATGCACAGACTTGGCCACAGCCGGGTAACCTGAACACCATGGATCAGAATCTCTCCAGCCTCAATCTAGATATTTGCACTCTGGGCTGTAGGTCTTGGGGAGCACTGGCTTCCCAAGGAGGCAAATCAGAACCCTAACAATTCTGATTTGATGCCCCACTACAGATCTAGTGAAGTGATATTTTTGGCAGGAATTTCAGGGCACAAGAATGTTAAAAAACAACAAAATTTCAGTAGTAGTGTCAGCTCAGGTGATTCTCACAATAAGCCAGAGCTACCGGCTTTGGGAGGGATTGTCGTTCTATGCTCCTCCCAGGCCTAACATTGTATAGATCTATGAATTTGGCTATTTACATAGTATAAATGGAATTAAGAGCCTTTGAAATGAAATTTTCTGTATCTCAATGGACTCAAAAGTGCCCAAGGAAGACCTGAAGGTAGAAATGGAGGATGTGACCTCTAAAGGTATAGAGTGAGGTTGGTGTCTTTTATGATGCTCTTGTTAAGAGGAAGAGGGGCCATTTCACCTGTCTGGTAGGGGAGCCTGTCCCTTTTCCATAACAAAATCTCATGTCCCTTGCTTCAGGTTTGCAGGACATCACACAGCTGTGCTTTGCAGACCTGTGGTGTAGGGGCAGGCCTTGCCTTTTGTGTCCTTCTCATAACAAAAAGCCTCTTTGTTTTTGGGATCTGGAGCTCTTCATCTAGCAGGACTCTCAATCCAAGACTTGACCTTTTCCACCACCATAAGCCAGAGTGGCCAGGAAGAGTCTCCTCAGCTCTTGGCTTCTCTGGGGTAGGCACAGGAGCCAGGCCTGTGCTATTAGAGCCCTTCTAGGGATAGGGATGAATCCTGGGAAAGAGAATCCTATTACCTCTTAAAGTTGTCCAAGAATGAAGCCAACAGAGAGAAAAGAAGGGCAGTCAGAGTAAGAAAGGAAGCAAAAGAGGGAGAGGAAGAGGGAGAGGGAGAGGGAGGGAGAGAGAGCATATGTATATGTTCTTGAGCTCTCCCGGAAGTACATCCTTTTGACTTCCCCTATTATTTGAGCCTGGGCTTTTTAGTTTCAGGAGTCTAGGTTTGCTTTCTCTTTCATGTAACCAGAAGACCCCTGATGAATTCCCTTGGTCACCCCAATGGTGACAGTGATTTGACTTCAGGAGTGAAGGTATGAAGAGGAAGGCTCATCCCTCTGGGTTTGTGTTTGGACCCTGGCCCAGAAGCCTAGATTTCCCGCGGTATGTACTCAAGGACAGGGTTTCTGAGTCAAAAATAAAAGGCCAGCTTGGGACTAGCTGGACTTTGTTTTTCCTTAGTTTTGAGTGCTGACTGGTATGTAGAGCTTTGTAAGACATATTTGCCTGTGTGACCTCATTTAATCCTCATAACAGCCCTGCGGGGCAGCTCATGTTGTTTAGAGATGAAGAAATGAGCCTTTCATTATGGCAGTGCCTTATGCAAGTGGACAGAGTGGCACAGAACATTAAGCCAGGCTGGTCCTTGCTCAACTCTGCTTCTGCGTATTGATCAACAACAGCTCTCTGGCCTCTCCCTGGTGGGTTAGAATCTACTCACCCCTCAGACAACTTTCCTTCCTGTTTGCAGTGAAGAATTTCTAGAAGAAGAACATTCTTTTTTTGGCTGACATCCCAAATCTCCTCAAAAATGGTCTCCTGTGTCCCACTGGCCACTGGCCTTAGCTGCTCCTTCACCTCTCACATTTACCCAAGGGGATGGGTGTATTTCAGGAAAGTCACAGCACAGGTGAGCTGGGAGCAGATGGCTCAGGTGACATATTGCGCCCTTCTCATTTGGATGGGCATGAGATGCCCAGGGTGCATGGTCAGGTGACAGGACAGATCTTGCCATCCAAGTGTGCACCTGGTTTCCTGACGGGAATGCAGTGACATCAGCGGGGATGCCTGAACTGGGGACCTTGGATGTGGCCTCAGAATTCTTTCTGACCTTCCCTGAGCTCAGAAGTTTTAGCACTTAGATGTGACCATCACTGTCTAACCTTTGCACTGGTTACATAAGAAAAATAGGGCTCAGAGAGGTGAAATAACATCTGCCGGGTCACACAGCCAGAGGGCACAGAGCTGGGATGAGATGCACACACTGTACAGACATCTTTCTGGTCCTGGCCCATGTTACTCCCTGGATGTTTGTTTCTTTTGTTCATCACATACAGCCACCGAGTAGCATGGAATAGCTCCACCACGGCTTTCATGGAAACTATTTATTCCCTGGGTGATGATTTTGCTTTACTTCCTCCTCCTGTGCAAGTTGTCAGAATGTGTAGAAAGATCTGACAGCTGGCATTCCATTTAGGGACAACACTGGGGGGCTGTGTCTCCAGAGGGCTCTCTCACACAGTCTTACAGTTCGCCTTAACTTCCAAATATAATATGACTTCATTGGCAACAAAATAAAAAACAAGTAAGGGCGGTGAAATGCCACCTCGTATGGAGACCCTAAAATGCCTAAGCCCAAGCCAATGACCATGCTGACAAATGAAGAGGTCCGAGTAGGGCTTGGTCTGATAGACCTGGGCCCAGGTCTTTAACTGTGATCTGACTTTTGACACACTGCATCCTGCTGAACCTCAGTTTGCTCTTCTGTAACCACCAGGGCAGCAGAATTTGTCCCTCAAGACAGGGATTAGCTGGATGTGGTGTTGCATCCCTGTAATCCCAGCTCTCTGGGAGGCTGAGTCAGGAGATTGCAAGTTTGAGCCTGGCCTGTGCAAATTAGCAGTTTAGAGGAACCCTGTCTCAAAATAAAAAATTTAAAAAGAGTTGGGAATGTAACTGAGTGCACAGGCTCTAAGTTCTATTTCCAGTACTAGGGAGAAAGAGGCAGAGGCAGAGAGAGAGACCAGAGAGACAGAGAGAGACATAGAGAAAAGACAGGGCTGAAGAGTCAGTCCTACGTGTTAACAAATGACCAACCCTGACAGGCATCCTGGACAGTTTTTTCTAGCCTTTTCTCCTGGAGTGTAAGGAAAAGCAAAAGCCACATTTGAAGCAAGCAGTCCCAAGCTTAATGTGTAGTACATTCTGTCATAAGAACACTTAATAGGGATCCAGTAACGGATGGATCCGGTGGTTCAACCACATGACCCCCTCAGTCCATATATACAAGCAACTGGAACCCAATAATAAAATACAAATTTGCCTGCCAGTACATTGAACTGATGTTCTCCAAAAACAAAATATCTGGTGACTGAAAGTGATGTTAAACTGTCCTACTGAATGTGGATGGTGAGTAGATATTGCGGGTACACACATAGTCTAGTGCCTGACCCATTATGGTGAACACTGCTTTATTTTTCCAAATAATTAGGACATAAAAATTTGCAATGAATGTTAAAGTAGATTGAGCACAATTCATTTTTTTTTAAATTCAGAAAGATCTGAGGGGCTGGAAGTTCCTGAGAGTCAAACTTTCATAAAAAAATTTTTATTAGTATATGTTTGTGATACATAATAAACATATTCATGGTGGAGGATTGGTGTATATGCCTAATACATCGTGGTCCTTTTTTACTTCCCCTTCTCCCCTCCCTCTCATCCCTTCCCACCTCCACAAAGCCTTCCTCCCTGTTTTCTATCACCTGTCTTTTCTTTTGTCTTCTGAATTACTTATACTTTGGGTTTTTCATATAAGAGAGTCCATGTGATATTTAACTTTCTGTGTCTGCTTTATTTCACTTAGTGTTATGGTCTCAGAGTGCATCCCTTTTGTTACAAATGTCCCAAACATTTCCTTCTTCATGGGTGAGCAGTAGCTGTGAGGCACATACTCTCATGGTTGGCACATATTTACAGGTTCCTAACTCATAGGTGGTATCAGAGTCCTTGGGTTCAGTGGAATGAAGCCCAGCACAGTGTTAGCACCTGATTGAATCGGAATGATTTCCTGCCTGGCTTCCAGGTAGCAATGAGAACCCTGGTTTAGGGTCTTTTGGTCTCCTCCCTGCCTTCATATGGATTTCTGGAGGGGTTGTCTTTTAGGGCTCTAGAAAAATAGGTTCTACAAGGAATATGGGCCTCTGAGTGAGGATTTCAGAGGAAGCCAGGAAGGTGTGCCTTCCTTCTGGCTGGGAATTTCACTCCACTTCCTCCTGTCCTTTCCTTGGGAGAGACAGAAAAACTATGTAAAGGCAAGGAAATACGTAACGGCCTCTGTGTGTGTGTTGACCTAAAAAAAACAAGGATAAAAAATTGAAACCAAAACAAAAACTAAAAGGTGGACTTCAAAACAAAAATGGTTCCCATCAAAATTATCACAGCCTATGGACTCGTGGTCTGTTTTATTCCTCTATTCTTTATTCTTCCATGCATGTAGAAGGAATTTGGATATTTTCCCCCTTCGTGAACAGAATCTGAACACTTTTGGACAAAAGTATTAGATTCTCCCTTCTCTCTCCTCAGTCATCTGGGTTTGGGAGGATTTGATTTGAAGACAAAAGAGTTTCCTACTTGACAACTATAAAGGCAAACGCCTGTCCCTTCAGAATTAGATGCTGGATTTGCTGAAACCTGGGGTACAGAAGGCAGAGAAGGTGTGTGTGGCAGAGGGCATGGCCAGGGTGGTGGACACGGCCTGCAGCTTGGGAAGGGGGAGAGAGGGAGGAAGGAGTTGATGGCTTGGGGGATGGGAAGCCCTCAAGGATTCCAGGCTGAGAGGAAGAGAGAGGACTTAGGAGGCAAGGAAGGTGCAACCGCAGTTAGGGTGGGATGGGGGGAGTGGAGGGTTCCAGTCCCTAGGAGGGCCCTGCTTGTGTGGGAGCAAGATGGCTTGTTGTCAGGCACAAGGTCTTGCATGGCTCCGTCAGTCCTTAGGTGCGAGGGACAGGGCCACGTAGTCATCCCTTCCTGAACAGCTCTGCCCAGAACACCACCTCAAGGTCCTTTCTTGAATGCAGAGGGGGCCTGGCTACTAAGTCCATGCACCCATGACATTGATCATATCCAAGAACTGACATTCTTAAGCCTAAACGTGAACCAAACAGCTTGTGTTTGGGTCCAAACTGTGCTGATGTAATTTTTTTTTTAATTTCTCTGACATTATACAGAAGGATGAATTCAAGTCATTTGGAGGAAAACAGATGGATCTTGAGACCATAACGTTAATGAAATAAGTCAGACGCAGAAAGTTAAATATTGCATGGTTTCTCTCACATGAAAAACCCAATTATAAATAATTTAAAGAGTAAAATAAAGGCTGATTTTGTTGGAGTAGGGAAAGGGGATCAGGGGAAAAAGAGAGAGGGGAAAGTATAAAAATATATATATCCCCAAATAATATATATATTATCCATTGCAAATACATACCGATAAAAATAAATAAATGTAAGTTAATTGAGATTAAAGAAAACATTTCTCTGACATGAAAATATGCAAAAGTGGTCATGAGAAAAAATAGTGAGCTAACTACAAAATAATGTACCTTTCACTGAATCAGAAAATGACTTTTGGCATTTACTTCTCACCCCGCAAATGGCAGGTATTGCCATTGTCTTAAGTACTAACCAATAAAGCAGACCCAGTAAGACTTCTCTTAGGAAGTCCCTTTGTCAGGATTTTATTGTATTAATATATGAGTTTCTGAGTAATAAAAAGGCACAGCTTGGAATTTAGATTACTTTCCTGTGTAGCGTGACCTTTCCCAGATTACTAAGGCGGGTGACATTTCTCTGAAGGAAACACTGATCCACAAACAAAGGCTCTTGTGGAAAACAAGATGCCCAGAAACCCGCCCCTTCCATCTCAGATTGTGGGAAGCTACAGCCCCAAATGCCCTTGACGCAGGAGCACGCATTCCATCAGGAATCGGGAGCCAGGCCTGGTGCTTTCCCAAGGTTTCCTCTAAGCCCCGCCCTCTTCACCCCCTCTTCCTCCCACACCCCCTGATGTCCAGCCACAGATGGTGTCTGCTGTGACACTCTGACCCTGCCCTTGCAGGACATTTAAGGCTTCAACTCCAAACACATGGGTGCTACAGCCCAGGTGCCTCGGCAGGGAGAGCCGAGCAGCTTCTAGAATTCAACTGGGTTTCATCTGATGTCACGGCCCTGATGCAGTCACTGTCCTGCCCAAGTGGCTCCCAAGGGAGCCCGAATGAGCCTAGGTGGCAGTGGGGCCCCTGGATGAGCTCAGCACTTCGCTGCCTCCCTGCCATGGCACTTGGCTGGGTCTTACGCAGGAGCTCAGGATCAAGTGACCAAATGCCATCTGCCCTCTCTGGGACAGTGTCTCCACTGTGTCTCCTGACTTGTTTAAGTGTTCATAAAAAAAGAAAAGAAAAGAATAGTTTTATCTCTTTAAGTAAAGTCTCAGCATTGAACCAGGATAAAAATTGCCCACAGCCTGTTATGATGTTTTAATGTGATTATATAAAAAAAAATTTGTCCCTATCCATCAGAGCTGTTAAACCAACTCTGATTTTCAAGGGTGGGAAGAAGGATTAAATTATTTAGCTTCCTGGGGACTCTCAATTGATTAGGACAGAAGGTAGACTTTTGTCCTTTTTAGTTTTCTTCCATAATCCCAAGAAAACTGGCCTTTCATGAGTCTCTTTTTTGACCTCAGTAGAAACTTATTTCTCTCTGTAACTACTTGGTTAAGTTCATGAAAGGACTTCATCCCTGGGCCCTTTTCAGTCTGTGCATTCGGAGAGCCCAGAGGTTATCCACTCCCAAAGAGTCTGTGGCATCAGTGTAATTATCCTGGTGCTTGCAGATGAGGAGGCACGGGGTAGGTCCCCCTCTTGGCTAAGGTCACACAATTAGCCAGTGGACTTGCTCCAAATTTGCTGACAGCCTCCACAGACTCCTTCCACCACCCTGCACTGCCAGCCTCCACTTCCGCAGCATGCAGCCAAAGACCACAGCCAATCTCTGACCCTGGAGTCATTAGAGGAAGTTCAGGGTCAGTGGGAATTCTGCAATAATGCAGAGTATGGGAGAAAAAAAAAAGAATAAAAGAAATCCACTGAATCTTGGCAGAAGAGACCTTTTAGCTCAGTCCCGGATTTTTGGCTTTAGTGCAAACCTGTTTCCACACAGGAGACTGTAAACACATTCTCCACCCCAGCCAGCGGAGGCACGGGCCTGTCTCCGTCCCTGCCCAGGACACGGGGCACCTACCTCCTTCGAACTCTGTTTGGCAGTTCCCCGAGGTTTCATTCAGGCTCTCCTCCTCGTTGATGATGATGTTCTCAATGTCCTTCATTGTTAAATGATCCCGGAAGGCATGGTAGAGAATGTGCTTCAGCTCTTCCAGCGTTATCCTCTGCATGTCGAACTGTGGAGAGAAAGAAGAGTGAGAGGACCACAGGAACAGCAGTGTGGACACTCAGCTCGGGCATGACCGGCAAGCCCTAGAGCACCTCCCAGGAGACTGGGATCTGCTTTTTAGGGTATCAGATGAGCAGTTTCCATCCTGTTCAGCTCGGAGCATATTTGCGAACTTGGAGGGCCATATTGGGAATACAGTGAGTGGAACATAGCCCCCTCAATTTAGACTCTTGGAGCAAAAATGCCACCTGCTCGTTTGGTTTTCTACTCATCCGGCCATCTGCTGTCAACCCTCCACGTCTCATGGACTTCAGAGTTGTGTCACACTTCAGACAATGCATATGTTTCTCAAAATTTTATCATCTTCCAAGAAATCAGCACTTTCTGTCTTGTCTGAAGTATCGAGGTGCTGTATGGTTGGGGGTTTGGTCCCCTAGGGCTTCCTGTGTTGGAGGCTTGGTGCTTAGCTTGCCCATATTGGGAGGTGGCAGAACTTCTGAGAGGTGAGGCTTAGGGGATGGTGGTGAGGTCATTGAGGGTCCTGCCCCTGGAAGTGACTAAGCAGTTCTCACGGGACTCCACTTAGTGGTTGCGAGTGGGAGTTTGTACAGAAGTGTGAGCCTGACCCCTGCTCTCCTGTCCCCCCATGTCATTTCTGCTGCATGCACTTGGACCACTGTTATGACATCTGCCATGGAGCCCTCACCAGGGTATAGCAGAAGCCGGCTCCAAGCTCTTTCACCTCCAGAATCATGAGCTAAGTGAATCTCTTTTCTTCACAAAATATCCAGCCTTGGGTATTTTGTTATAGCAATGGAAAATGGACTGACATAGTATCGAAGTATGTGTTTTGTTCCAATACCCTTATCAGTTAAAACCCAAGTTCAAGGCCATGTTTCTGAACAAAAGCAGTGAAGAGGAGGTGTGGAATTCTCTATTCTATCTGGTCTCTCTCAGGGATAGGATTATGCTTTCTCACTCCATTTAAATCAGGTCTGGAGATGTCACCCACTCAGCTGGTGATATGTAAGTGGAAATCACACAAGCCATATCCAATTAAAAGCTTTAAGAGTCATTGTGTGGTTCTATCATTTGTTCTTTTTGCTCTGCTGGGAGAATAACATGTCCCAAAGAGAGAGACTATTCTTTCAGACTACGTCTCAGAATGGCAATAAAGTATAGTAGAAACACAGCCATCCCATAAAAGACAAAGATTATGAATAAGAAGTGCCCTTTATTGTTATTATCAACAGAAGTTGGGGGCCTGTTTGCTACTGCAGCATAACTTAGTCCTCGGATGAAGTCAACAAGACAGAAATTGGTACATTAAAGTAAAATACCACAGCAAAAATTCTGTAATCTGATGCTTGGCCATGCAGTGGAAACAACAACAAAATGTTACTGGAGGCTGGAAAGATGGGAGAGCTTATGGTAAAACTGCTGCCTATGATAACTTGGAGGACAGATATCTTGATTGTGAGCTTGTGGTTTTGAGTAAAAAATTTGGGAACTAGCATGTTGTGGTTGCAATTATTTGCATCCATAACTATTGCATCTTGGAGCATCTGAGATGAGCTCAGGAAAGAACTGGTTGGTTGGCAAGCTAGTAATAAAGACAACCCAGAAATTCCTGGTCCTGTGGGGTTGAAAGAAGTATTTCTCATATTCCAGTAGTAAGAGATAAAACCAACAAATTTTTAAAATGACAATATTGTTTATTAAAACAAAATGTCCCTTGTCAAAACTTCTGGATATGTTAAGCCATTCTTATATTCAGAGAGATGTAGGATTCAAAATAGATTGTGGATGTGGTCATTGGCATAAACTGACTGGAGTCAGATAAAGATATAACTACATTCTTGAGAGAGCTGTGGTGACCAGGAGCCAACAGCTCTGGATGAAAAGATACAACGACAGCATTCAGAAGTAAGAGTGAGCCCAGTGTGATGGCACACGTCTAAAATCCCCGCACTCTGGGAGGCTGAAGCAGGAGGATCATAAATTCTAGGCCAACCTGGGCTACAGAGTGACTTAGTGAGACCCTGTCTCAAAATAAAAATAAATAAAAAGGTTAGAGGTATAGTTCAGTGTGGAGGCCCTGGGTTCAATGCCAAGTACCACTAACAACAACAACAACAAATCCCCAAAACAGCAACAATGAATTAAAATGATCTTTGGACTTCCCAGCCTATAGGCACAAGCAAATATGAGGCTAAGCTACACTGGTCCCAAGAAGGGCATATTTCCCAATGCCCTTCTCAGATAAATATAAGAAGAAGAGTGGGAAAGAACCAATCTCCCTGTGTGGGGGGCAGGAATCATGGCGACCAATAAAAATCAAGTGCAAATTCCAGAAAGCAAAACTAGGACCTAACCAAGGAAAACTCTCCATGCCAAAGACTGTCCACTGGGATTTCAGAATTGCTCTGAGGCTCTGACTGTTAAGTGTCCCCCCACCTTTTGCTTTCTGGACAGGAATATTTTAGGCATTTTTTACTTAACCCTTGCCCACCACCATATTTTGAGTGTGTGTGTGAGTGTGTGTTTGGGAGTAGATACTTTGTCCTTTTAGTTCCTGTGTCTCCAAGTAGAGAGGCATCACACTTCAGTTTGATGTCTTATGAGTTCTTGAATCTGATGCTGTTAGGGGCCTTTTGGGGTATCTCCCTTTGGGGGAGGATAAGAGTATTTTGTGGCTAAGAGAAGGTGCTGTGGTTCCCATGTAGTTGGGCCTCTGGACTTTATGTGCTGGAAGCTTCACCCCCACCGTGGCAATTCTGATTGGTGAAGAAACCTTTAAGAGCTGGGGCTTAGTGCAAGGCAATTAGGTTGTACGCACACTGCCCTTGGAAGGGGTTAATGCTGGTCTCACCCTGTGAGTTAGCTCTCATGGAGGCAGCCTGTTACTAAGCAAGGAATGCCACATGCTTGGCCCCTTCTGCCTGTGGCCAGTTTCCTTTCCATTTCTCTACCATGTTGTGATCCAGCCCAGTGGGCCCTCACCAGAGGCTGAGCAGGTAAAATGACCTGATCCAGGACTTCCAGCCTCCAAAATTGTGAGTTAAATAAATCTCTTCTAAGTACCTAGGCCTAAGTATTTTGTTAAGTGACGTGTACTAATACAGAGAGAAATTCATTTATGAGCCAGAGTGTGGACTGTAACAGGCTGTATTATTTCCAGTTATTTGTTTCATTTCCCTGTGAAAGGAGTATAAAAATACAGTGAATGTTTAAATTAAAACTGGATGACAGTAAGACATCATTAATCCCCCTCCAAATATTCTCACAGGCTTGGAACACACTTACCCCATCATTCTTGCCACATTCTGAAGCAGTTCTGGAAGTCTTCTCTCCTGAGTGTCTTTATAAGGTATGATAAAAAAATATGGTGAATGCTACTACCAAGTGCCATTCAACAGAAAGGTGGGCTCCTAAAAATTCGACTGTGTGTCTCCATCAACCTTATTCGCCAGATCTGGTACCTTGTGAATTCTGGCTCTTCCCCAAAGTCAAAAGAATTATGAAAGGGAAAGATTTTGAATGGATTCAGGATGTTGAGGCAGCCATGACAGTGCAACTAAAGACACTCACAAAAGAGGACTTCCAGAGCTGCTCCAGTAAGTGTCAAGAAAGATGGGATAAGTGTGTTCAAAGTGAGGGGAAGTATTTTGAGAGAGATTAATAGCAATGTGTCTTTTACTCTCATATATTTAACAAAATTTAAGACTGACCATATTTTTTAAATCACATCTCCCTTCTTATTGACACCAGGCTTTGGCCCATTAAACATGAGATAGGAAATCAATGAGAGTCTGAAGAGATGCTTCACAGCCACTGTGTATTTTGCCTTTTTTTTTTCTTCTACCACAAAACAGTTATACCATATAGGGGCCACCCCCTCCATCCTAAGTCTTTGATTAACTATTACACAAGCAGACTCTTGGCCAGTCTACAAAGATTTGAATGAGAGATAAACCCCTGCTGTTAGCCACTAAGACTTCGGTCTTTCTTTAGTATAGCATAGCCAAGGATGAACACAGAAATCAATGGTTGTAAGTTATTCTGGAAGATGATGAAAGAAAATCTGAGACATTTTTATTTTCCTGCTTTCTTCATAATCAATTCCTTCCTTGCTTTGAGTATGCATCTTGTTCTAAGAAATTAAACTGGGTTACTGAAACTTGCTGGAAAATCTAAAAGATTCAAGTTCAAAGCCACTAATATGACTAAGAGCAACTGAAGAGGAGGTATAAAGTAGATTTGCTTTCTGCATTACAGTTTAATGGCCATGCAAGTAAATTTTGACACACACTGAGGTACAATTAATCCATAGGGCAATCTCCAATATATGCATAAATATAAATATAAATAAATATAGCTAAGTGTGAGTCTGGTTGTAGGGAGAAGGCTGGCAAAATACAAAGAGTAGTGATTCAGAGATAAGAAAACTGATTGCCCCAGCCATGAGCAAACATGGAGAGTGTTAAGATATAAGAGACCCTTCGAGAAAATGAGCATCCATTTCCTGGAAGACCAATCAAAGAGCTGGAGCTCCTAGAAAATCTCAAAACAATGGAGAGCTTGCTCTAACTCTGAAATTAGGCAAAAAGATTGGCCAGAGCCTGTGAGAAGAGAGGAAAAGGTACAGATTACAGAAATCTACAGTGTTGGCTCTTTGGGTCATGTTTTCCTCTTGGGATTTGGATATCTGAACAAAATTATTTAAGCAACAGTCCATATGTCTTCTACATTGTCAGAATAGCTGCTCCTTAAAAGTCTGAAAGAAATCATTGTAAAACATGAACACAGTGCCAAGCTTTCTTCCATGATTATTGGTCCATTTAGCTTTGAAACATTTTTTGAGTCACTTTTGGAACTTATTTTCAAAAACCAGCTACAATGTTTTCATTATTATTAGCCTATAAATATATCCCATTTCTTATCATTTCATTTGTGGTTCTTTTTTCTAGTTTTACTTTTTGTCTTTCTTTCCCCCTGTTTTTACTGGATCATAGAAAACGTGGCCCATATATCTGCTGTTTTTAAAAACTAAGAAACTTTCCATTATAATGAAATCTGTGTAAGATTGAGTCATACTAATACATTTACTGTTATTAATTATATTGTGTGACCTTATACTTGTAATCTTTCTGTAACCTTAATTTTTAACTTGACTTGTCAAAGACCATGAGGCTGTGAAAAAAATTATCTGTCCATAAATTGTTTTTATAGTCTTAATAGCTTTTAAATAAGTTATTATTTTTAGTATGTTTGTGGTACATGGTGTTTACATTCCTTGTGTGGAGTTGGAGCATGTACATAACACATTTTAACTAGTTGTTTTATCCCCTTTCCCTCCCCTCCCACCCTCTCCCCTCCATTCCTTGACCCCTTTCACATTTGAGCTATTCTTTATTGCAAAACATTTATAAACTAATACAAGAAAGAGTTACTGAGGAGAATTCTGCACCATGAAGATGTAAAGATGAGTGAGCCATAGAAGTTGCCTGTGGAAGACAAGCGGATGAGTGACTAACTCAGCATGGTACATGTTCAAACAAGGGAAGTGGAGGAGAGTTTTGTAACACTCGAGGAAGCAGGGACTTGGTCACAGAAGGCTTCCTGGAGAACTTCCATACAATTGAACATCAGGAGAAAAAGAAGTGGAGTTTGACAAGTCACGGGGGTGAGGTACGAGTAGAATGAGGCAGGGATGCAAAGGGCAGGACAGCTGGGGAACAGACCTACCCAGGCCTAACAGTACCCATGCTCACACGTTCACTGAAGGTGTGTAGTTTGGATCTGCTTCTTTTTGCAGTGCTGGGGATGGAACTCAGGGCCCTGTGTCTGGACTATCCCTGAAAACCCCATGTGTTCATGGCTTGGTCCCCAGCCTGTAGTACAGTCGGGATGCGGTGAACTCTTTAAGAGAAGGGACTTAGTGTGTGTCTTAGTGGGGTCTCTGCTCACGGGGGACACCATGCCCTCTATCTAAGGGGACTATGGGACTCTGGTCTCTTCTTCATCTCACTCATGTCCCTATCTGAGGCAAGCACTTTGTTCTACAATGTACTTCCCACCATAGTGTGCTGACCCCCTCCCCACAGACCTAAGAGCATGGGGCCAACCAACCATGGACTGCAACCTTCAAAACTGTAAGCCAAAAGAGCCCTTTTCTCTCTAGAAGCTTACTGCCTCAGGTATTTGTTACAGTAATGGAAAGTGGACTAACACAAGTGACAAATCCTGAGGTCTCTGAGTACTTGGTGAAATCCGGAGAGGTGGTAGGGAATGGGGTGGGTCCAGTAAAGGCCTCTGTGGCATGATGAAGAGCTTGGTTTTGTTTTTGTTTTTCCTTTTTCATGGTGTTAAAATACTACATACAAAATAAAATTTACTATTTTGTCCATATTTAAGTTCTGTGCTATTAAGAAAATTCATATTGTTGTTTTGTTTTGTTTGTTGTTTTGGTACCAGGGATCGAACTCAGGACCTTGAGCTTGCAAGGCAGGTGTAGTGCCACTGAGCTGAATCCCCAGCCCTAGAAAATTCATATTGTTGTGTAACCATTACCATCATCCATCCCCAGAGGTCTTTTTTATCTTCCCAAACTAAAATACCCAATAAGCACCATCTCCCCACCTCTCCCTCACTGCAGCCCCTGGCAACCACCATTCTTTCTATTTGGATAAATTTGACTATTCGGGTACAGCATTTAGGTAGAGCCATTACAGTACTTGTCCTTTTGTGACTGTCTTATTTCACTTAACATAACATCTTCAAGGTTCATTCTTGTTGTTGAATGTACCACATTTTCCTTCCTTTTTAAGGCTGAGTAATATTCCATTGTCTGTGTATATCACATTATGTTTATCCACTCATTCAACAGTGCACATTGTGTTGCTTCTGTCTAAAGTTGCTATGAACATAGGTGTATACATATCTGTTCTTGCCATTACTTTTATTTCTTTTGGGTATATAACTAGAAATGGAATTGCTGAATCATATGGTGATTCTATGTTTAATTTTTTGAATAATGTAGCTTAGTTTTATCTTTTGGGTAAAATGGGGTATCACTAAAAGATTTTCAGCAGACATTACTTGGTCAAGTTTGAGCTTGAGAAAAATTACTCTTTGGTGGTACAAGGGACAAGATGACCATACCGGAGGCTACTGAAATAACATGAGAAAAGACCACAGAAGGTGATGGGAGAATTGAAGAGCCATGCAGGAGAGAGGCTGACAAGACTTGATGGTTCACTATGACTGGCATGTGAAGGAGAATGGGCCACTCTGGATGACACCTGGGATTTATGTCTGGCTGAAAGGGACAGAGAAATAACAGGCTTAAAAACAAAGGTGACAAGTTAAATTGTGGAAATGTTCACCAGAAGTTCATGATGCTGAGCCAGCCAGAACTGCCAGGATGCAAGAGTTGTATCAATGGGGCTGATGTGCAGATTTGGAGGTCATTTACCTACAGATGGTCATAAAAGTCATCAGAAGGCTGTATTGCTGGGGGAGCATATGTGGATTATGGAACACTCCAAGAAAAGCATTTCGAGGACATCAAGATGAACATGTGAATGGCCTCCATCATGGAATGGGCCTTTATTGATACACACAGTCGTTTAAAAAATGTTTAGTTGCTCTTTTAATGCCTTTTGAAAAAAAATCCTGTTTTGCATCAGTATAGCCATGCTTGTTTTCCTTCTGTATGAATTCTTCTGTTAAATGTTTGTCTCTTTTTTTGTGTTATATTTTTAGAGGCCTATCTCTTTCAAGGAGAATAAATTTGAATTTTTTTAAAAAATCACATTTGAGAATCTTTCCTGTCCCATAGTGGAAATTGATTCCATTTTCTTTGTTTATGATTAAAAACATGTTTGGCTGTATTTTGTTATTTTATTTTCTACTTTTGGATCTTTCTGGTCATTCTATTTTCCTTAGCCTTTTGTATAAAGAATCTATGGATTTCTGGGGAATGTCTTTCCATTTATCAACTCCATTACCCAAGCCACCATTTCTTAAATTATGAAATTCAGAAAACTAACTGTGTCTTCTCATCTTTCCTTGTGTGTGATAAGAAAAGTTCTATACCTTTTAGTTTCCTACTTCTTACCTCACACATTTCAGTCTTCATAAGTTTAATTTGAGATTTATTATGACACATTTTCTACTCTTTGTATCTTTTTTTGGATTAGTATTTAGCTTCTCCATTTAACTTTGGCACAAAATGTGTAACGGCTGCTGCTACTTCATTATATTTAATTGATTTTGACTCTCACTTCCATTTTTCTATGACTGCCCCAACTTGGTATGCCTAATTGTCATCAGTTATCTGATAGAGAACTTTTAAAAATAGTTGATAATGAAGCATTTGTGAAATTACATTTTCTGAGTTCTTATAATGCTAATAATGCATTTTCCACTTCTTTCGTGACAGACAACTTAGTTTGGTATAAAATACTATAATGGCACAAATTCCCTCCTCACCCTTGAGCCAAGGGGTTGGGGGTTGACTGGTAGCTCAGGTTTTTTCCTCTGAAGGTCCTTCCCTCCCTTCCTCCCTGCCTGCCTGCCTGCCTGCCTGCCTGCCTTCCTTTACTGGGGACTGAATCCAAGGCTTTTCCACTGAGCTACATTCCCAGCCTTTTATTTTTAAATTGTTTTGTAAATTTTGAGCCAGGTTCTTCCTAAGTCCTTAAGTTGCCCAAGCTGCGAGGGAACTTTCAATCCCCCTGCCCTCACCTTCAGAGTGCTGGGATGACAGGCGTGCACCATGACACTCGGCTTGAGGATCAGTCATGTCTTCTTCAAAGATAGTAGGAGTATTTCATTAACCTCGGGATTAAAAATACGGTTTCCCATGCTCTGTCCAGGGATATGAACTTTGCGTATGGCCAAGGCTTTTGCATCTTTCATGGGTAGAGCTCAGTGGGGACTTTTCACTTTCACACCAGTCTCATTTTCTGCCTCCCAAATGCTTCTTACAGCCCCTTTTCATTACTGTCTTTCCTCTGTCCTAAGAAGTTCTTTCCTCTGAAACACAAATTACTCTTAATTAGATGTTTCTTCTTTGTTTCTATACAGTGGATCCTCAAGTTACAACCAGCCTGACATACAAACAACTTGGGTTAATCAGGATAATGGAAGATTCCTCTGCCTCTTGTTATCTATAGCATGTACCCAGGTAAACAGTCAGATCTCAGCTGTATTGACTTACAACCAACTTGAGTTACAACCAGCCCTTGGGAACTGATAGAGTTTGTAAGTCAAGGATCCACTGTATATTTCATCTCTTCTCTAATAGGTTCCATCTCTGTTTTTGGATTTAGTGTCACTGTTTGTCTTAGCCATTTTCTCACTGTTGGGACAAAATATCTAACATCTACAACATAAAAGAGGAGAGGTTTACTTTGGCTCACAGGTTTTAGAGGATTCAGTTCCTATCTGCTGGCTCCAAGGCAGAAATGGTGCGGTGGAAGGGTCTGTGGAGGGGAGCTGCTCACATCATGGTGGCCAGGAAGCCGAAGGGGGAGCAGGGGAGGGAGATGCACCCTTCCAGGCCACACCCAGTGACCCACCTCTTCCCACCAGCACCTCCATAACCCAGTCACCTTCTAAAAGCCCCATCTGTGAGCTTATGAGGTCTTTGGAGGATGTTCTCCATTTGAACCATAATACTGATTTTTTTCCTGCATGGTGACTCCTACTTCTGATCCCAGCAGATATGGTGACTTGGTGGCTCCATTCTGTCCACTCCTTGCAATACTTGTCATTTCGGTCCTGTGCTCAGACTGTAATGGTTGCTGTTTTTCCTTTTCTAATAGATCCAAAATCTCTGGCATCATCTTTATAGATTAAAATATTAAGGGATGTCATATAGGCATCTGCTCCAATTTTCACCTAATTCAATTTCTGGAGCACATTCCTCCTCGGGGCCCCCGATCCTTGGGCTATTCTAAGTTTTAATTAATCCAGTGTTAAAGCTGTTATCTCTGCTTACTTGTACATAAGCAAGAAATGGCAAGCCCAGTGCCAAGCTGGCTGAAAGAGAGAGCGGGCAGACCATTCTCGGGCCCCACTGGCTGTGGGTAATTTGTGCCTGAGGCTCAAGAGCTGTCTGTATCTGCAAGCGCACAGCAGTTGCTGAGGGCAGTCCTTGGGGACTGCTCTGTTGGCAGACAATACCCCTTGTTCAGGAAGCATGGAAGGAAGATTGCTGTTCATCCTTGATGTACCCAGCACAATGGTTCTCAGAGTGTGTTCCCCGGAGCAGCAGCACCTGGGAGCTGGTTAGAAATGCAATTTCTCCACCCGCCCCCGCAAGATTTCCTGACTCAGAGACTCCAGTGGGTCCCAGAAACCTTCACTTGACTCCAGCAGATTCTGGTGCCCACTCAAATTTGAAGGAAATGTAGGGAGAGATCGGTTAACGTACTGATTGGTTTTGCTGTTGATGGAACAAAATATCCAACATCCACCCTTAAAGGAGGAGAGATTTAAGAAGGTTTCAGAGGGTTCAGTTCATGGTGGGCTGGTTCCAAATGTTATGGTTTAGAGTGAGAAGGAACCTGAAAACTGTCATGAGATAGCTCAGAGGTGGAACTTTTGTAAGGGAATTGGATCACAAGGCACTGTACTCATCAGTGGATCCACCCACTACTGAGCTCAGAGCCTGAGTGTGCTGTTGGGAGGTGGGGCCTGGTTGGAAGAGTTCGGTCCCTGGGGGCATGACCTGAAAAGATGTAGAGTATGTCCCTCCTCAGCTCTTCCCCTGGCCACTATGATGTGAAGAGTTTTCTTCCCCCATATCCCTCTATCATGTCTTTTCTGCCTTGGAGCCAGCTGACCATGCACTATAACTGTGAGCTAAAATAACTCCTCCTTTAATTTGTGGATGACAGGTATTGTGTCTCAGCAACAAGGAAAATGACTAAGGCACCAAGGTAGGAACATCATGATGGAAGATCACAGAGAAGCAAAGCTGCTAACTTCCTGGTGGCCGGGAAGCAGAACATAAGGGAAGAGTGCCAGGGAGGGATACACCCTCCAAAGTCACGTCCCCAGGACCCCACTTCCTCTAAGTGGGCCCCATCTTCAACTATGAACAGCAGTGCATTAATCTAGTGATGAGTGTAGCATCCTCATGATCCAATCACCTCTCCAGGCGTCTCTTAACACAGTAAGATTAAGTAGGACACTTCACATGGACAAAAATACAAGTAGGTGGGGGAATAAGTTCTGGTGTTGTGCAGCACAGAAGAGTGACTATAGTGAACAATATTGTATATTTCAAAATAGCTAGAAGTGTTGGAATACTCTAACCACAAAGAAGCAAGGTCAGGGATAGATAGGCCAATCTTTACGTAACGTACATATACATTGAAACCTCCTGTACTCCAGAAGTATGTGTCATTTTTATGTGTCAGTTAAATTATTTTTTATGCATGCCTATAATCCCAGCACTCTGGGAGCCTGAGTCAGGAGGATCAGAAGTTTGAACCCAGCCTGGGCAATTTAGTGACTCAGGGAGACCTTGTCTCAAAATTTAAAAAATTTAAACTATAGCTCAGTGAGAAGGCCCTTGGTTTGATCCCCAGTACAAAAACATTTTTTTCTTTTAATTAAAAAGTTTGTACAAAGCTACACAAGGTAGTCATATATAAAGGAGACTCTCCTAGCTCACGCTGCCCCGGGGACAAAGCATCCCAGGCCTGATCTGTGGGAAGTAGGACCAGAAGGGCAGGGGTTGCTGTCATATCGGGACAGGGAGCAGGGTGGCTCTTAAGCAAAGACCTGCCTCTCAGGACTGACTGCTTTCCTCGGGAAGCAGTGGAAGGATTCCCCTGCCTTTCGGGGTCCTCTGTCCTACTCTACAAGCCCATGCCTCTTGTGCCACCTCCATCTTCCAGCTCAGGGGGGACTTTTCTGGAGTCAGTGTCAGTGCCCTGCTCTTCCTGATGTCTGCCACCAAACTTCTGTCACTGCTTTTCCCACTGGGAGTTATTTTTGTTTGTTTACGTGTCGGCCTCTGATTCCCAGCAATGAGCCCTTTGTTCCAGAGCACAGCTACCCTACTAACCCTATCTGCCTGCCTTCCCTCCCCAAAGCCCTTCTGGAATCCAGCAGAAGGCCGGGGAGAGCGCCCTCTGGAGGAGACTGGCTGGCAGTGTTCAGATTCTCTGCCCTTTCACAGTGGCAGAGCGCAGTAATTGAACTTGTTTTCCGGCTGTGCCAGGAACCTCAGGAGGGCCTAGTCCCCAGTGAAGTGTTGAATTCCTGGTAAGATGAAAAGCCAGGCCACTGAAAGGACAGGGCTGACTGCCACCCTGTGAGGCCTCTGCCCTCATTCTTTGTCCGTGACTCCTACTGAAGCCTGCACAGCTGGGGGGCAACATCTTCCTGACCAGATTTTAGGTGAATCCAAATTCATTTCAATTTTCACAGAAGGTGTGGAATTAATTTGATGGTGCAGCTCTTTCCTTTGTGCAGGGAGGATGGGCCACATAAGCGCTGGAACCTATCACACCCCTATCCTGTTCTTTCCTCTGCTCCTCTACAAAACGCACTGTGCTCTGGAAAGAGAGAGCTGAGATCAGAACTGCTGAACCCAGGAGCTTCTGCTGGTTGCAGTTCACCACCATGGCACCATACTCCAGACAGGATCTGGAGTAGCCAGAGTCCCACTCACCTGGACGGTCTGGAGATCTCACAGTTTATCTTGGTGTAGCACAAAAATACAGCCAGTTTCTGAGGATACCCTGAGTGCCAATATGACAGGGCCAAGCAAGGTCATCGGTCTGCATGGTTTCCTTCTAGAACTTTCCCCTGTGTCCTTGGTCCCACCCCATGAACAGTGCAGTGTCTCCTACCTACTAAGCAACCCTGTCCCTAAACAGTGGGCCCTGCCATCTGCCAGTGGCGGGGCCCACACGGGAAGTCAGGAAGCCTCAGTGTACCCAGAGGCTTCCAGGAGACTTCCTGGCTCCAAGGTCTTCCCCACGTGGAGAATTAACAGTGAGACTGAAACGCCAGGCATCGGGAGACCCTGCCCTGCCAAGAGCACAGACCCTCCCGGACACTCCTGGAGCCTGTGGAAAAGATTGCTGGGCCATATGAGTTGGTGGGGTGAAAGGAGTGGAAGTTTGGTAAAGGTACTTGGAAAACTAAAAAATCAAAGCAGAAAACAAACAAAAGCAGGTGCTAGGCTGTGGGGTGGGTCCCTGAGGACTTGTGTACGTCTTTCCATCACCTGGTGTGGGGAGACACAGGGGAGGGAGCGATGGGACATGCTGTGCTCTTGAGCTCTGCAAGGAATCAGCTCAGAACAGGGCTGCAGCACACAGCCCGGCCTTTGCATGCTCCCCCTGGAACACAGCGGCGGCTATGAAAACCTGCAATCACAAAGAAACTAAGATTGAGCACCTATTTACTGCCACAGGCTGCAGAAAAATTTCCACTCACTGCAGAACCTAGGAAGCAGATGTGTGGGTCAGGATCTCAGCTGACATCGAAAGATTCCTGGCATGAGAAGCAAGGAGGTATGTCCACCTGGCCAGCTGACACCCTGGCGGGGAACCCGCCCCCTCTGTGTCCCCTGCTGAAGAGGCCCAGGCCCAGCTCCTCCTGGCATGTGATCCTCCTTCCTTCTTCAAAGACAATCAATAGATCGACATAGGGCCCACTGGAGGAAACACTGTAGTGGCCTCACTGCCCACCTGGTCCCCAAGGAAGCCAGGGTGAATTTGTCATCCCTACCTTTGCTTGTTTCCCGCAGGATCACTGTGGTTTCTGGAGATCCAGATTTCTTCTAAAGTACAACTCTGAATGCACACAGGCCACCCCCAACAATGAGCCCTCAGGAGAAGACAGTGGCCTCCCACAGTCTGGAAGAAATTTGACCATGATATGACACGGTGCGGCCAGAATCCAGGGTCAGCTTGACCACTGCTGTCCTTTGTTCTTCCTGGGGACTGGATCCAGGACCTCTTCCCACAGCATTTACATTGTGGAGGCATTGTAATTGATCTAGAGATGATTTAAAGCATACAGGAGGATATGCACAGCTTATATACAAATATGATATCTTATATGAGGGACTTTGTTGCACAATTTGGTACCCTTGAGGGGTACCTTGAGAATTCTGAGGAACTGCTGCATATATTGAGCACCTACTACATGCTAGGCCCTGAGGGTACATGAGAGAACAAGATGGAAAAATATGCACAGAAACATGCAAAGTGGCACAGCAGTTGGTGCAGTGTAGTATGGAACAAAAGGAAGGAGGAAGGAGGGGAAGAAGTAGGCTTAGTGTTCTGGGTGATGGGGCTGCTAAGGGGCAAAGGACACCCACTTCCATAATGAATATGTAACACTGTAAGATCAGAAAATGTTTTTCCTTTTAAAAGAGATAATCACTGCGCGGAAGTGCCTTCCTTTGCGTAAAATTATAGGTATGGGTTTGGAGCACAGGTCAAAGGAGAGGCCCATTAGCAGCTCTCTGCTCCCAATTTCAACTGCCACTGTGAAGGGAGACTTTGACTAAAATAATAATTCACTCTTGTCTCAGCCTTTCACACCAGTGAAATCTGTCTCACTGCTGTGTGAAGCATGCAAAAACTCCAGAGAATACAGCTATTTCTGCCCTCCTAGAAGTGAGTTTTGTAGGAGGCTGAATTATGGCCCCAAAAAGATCCACATCCTAATTGTGGAAACCTGAAAATGTGTGGTCTTAGCCGGTAAAAAGGTCTTCACAGATACACGGGTGCAAAAGAAAATTACAGCAAATGTTTAAATAACTTTAAAAACTTAGAACAGTGAAAGTCACAGTGCCACTAATCCTCCTCAAAATATTCCCCCTGGTTTCAAACACTCTGATCCCATTGTTCTTGCCACTTTCTGAAGCAGTTCTGAAGTCCTCTTTCCTGAGGGTCTTTAGTTGTGCCATCATGGCTGCCTTGATGTCCTAAATTGGTTGAAAACATTGATGGGCAATTTCTTTCAAATGAAAACATTGTGGCGTGTCCTCATCCACCTATTCACTGGATCTGGCACCGTGTGACTTCTGGCTCTTCCCCAACGTCAAAATGACCATGAAAGGGAAACAGTTTGAATTGATTCAGGACATGGAGACAGGCACAACCGCACAGCTAAAGACACACCTGAGAGAACTTCCAGAACTGTTTCAGAAAATGGCAAGAACGCTGGGATGAGTGTGTTTGAAGGAAGGGGGAGGACTTTGAGGGAGATTAATGGCGAGGTATCTTTTAGTGTAATACATTAAAACAACCATTCACCATATTTTTGATCCCACCTCCTGTGATCAGTTAAGGGCCTTAAGTGGGAAGATTAACCTGGATTTCCTGGATCAGCCTTAAGCTTTGATCAAAGAGGAGAAGACAGTGTGAGGGAGGTGGCAGAGGCCAGAGGGATGCACGTGAAGATGGGAACAGAGGCAGGAGGCACAGGAGCCAGGCAGGCAGCAGAAGCTGACCAGGGCCTGGATTCTCCCCTTGGAACATCTAGAAGGGGCACCTGAATTTTAGCCCAGTGACACTAACTATGGACCGCTGATCTCAGAAATGTAGGAGAGTGAATTTGTGTTGTTTTATATCACCAAGCTTCTGATAATTTGTTACAGCAGCAATAGGACCCACGGAGAGGTTTCTTTTGGCTTTTGTTGGCAGAGTAAAGGCTATTTACTGATTTTGCCAAGAGCTCACAGTCTCTGGAAAGAGCTCATCTCATCTTGAGAGTTTGAACACAGGAGAACCTGTGCGTTTGGCTATGAGATGCCCAGTTTGGGGTGAATTGTGCACAACCAGCTGAGCTAGTTCCTATGGAACACAGGGTGAGGGGTCCTAATGGAGGACCTCTCTGTCCCACACCAGGGAGCTGTTTTCTGAGTCCATAGTATCTGAGGACAAGGACAGGGGGAAATGAGAAACAAACAGGAAGAGGAAAAGAAAAAATTCATTTCCTAATGGCAACTAGCAACTTTTGAGACTAGATAACATAGAAAATTCTCCTTTGCAGCTGGGCACGGTATAAAAATTGAAAAAAGGTCCATGAATTTGGCTTCTTGGTTCAGAGTATCACATGGTGTGTGAACCCACTGAAAGTTTCTATCTATCTATCTATCTATCTATCTATCTATCTATCTATCTATCTATCTATCAGAGAGAGAGACTGTTTGTGGATAGAACTCTTTTTATTCTAACATACAAAGCTTCTTGTACTTTATACCTTTTGGCTCCCCGGCTCTTCACTGTGTTGTGGCCCACACATGAAAAATTAAAGGAACTAAAGTCATTCAGTTAGTTCTCACGGAGGCAAGAACCAACTGATGTTCTGATTCTATGCCCAGAGTTTGTTCATGACAACTTAGTTGGCAACTGCAGCAATTCCGGAAGAGAAGAATTAGCTGCATCCTCTGCCTCCTTGTGCTGATGAATGCAGACCCGGTGAGGGTACTTGAGCAGGTGGCTGATAGAAATGTCCTGTGTTCAGGGGCCAAGAGACTCATAATCTAGGACAGGTTTTGCCACTAACTAGCTGAGTATCCTTAGATAGGTTATTAATAGCTTGGAATCTGGATCCCCATCCACTTAACAGACAATTAGAATAATAAAATGAATAATAATAGTAGTAATAAGATAATAAAAACAATAAGAATTCCTGCCTTATTCACCACCTGGAGATTTTTCGAGGATTAAATGAAATAAGAAGTGTTAAATTTCTTGAATAAAAATGGAAAGCAGTATAAATACAAGACATAATTTTGATAGGCCAGTCAGTGATGTGATAGCCAATTTATTTCATCTCTTTAATTAGGCTCATGGTAGCCATCTCTGCTCCAGGCTGCAGGCAGAGTTACTCAATGTATAATTCTGTCTGAGAACAGTGAATTTTAAGCTCCTCATGGCTAAAACACACCTGCTTTTTTTCCTCATTTAAAGAATGTCATTTACGCTTTCAAGCTTCTCTCGACAGCTTCCATCTGGCATTCAGCAAAGAAACAGGATGGGATTGTCACTGTGTTTCTTGTCTCATTCCTTTTCCCACCCCCCATGACCCTTGATAAATAATTCTACTGAGTTTCTTCAGATACAGAGGGAGCCATTTCTGATATGGTCCCCAGGGGAGCACGGTCACAAAACAGCAACCAATCCCAAATCTAAATAAGGAAAAGTAGACATTTGTTTGGGCTTATCCAGTGAATGAGGTTTAGACTTATCTTGACTACAAGGACTGTGAACTTTCTAGATGTGGACACTAGAAAGGTCCAAAAGCCAAGGTGATCTGTTGACAAGCCTTCCGTGATGCCAAATTCTTTCATGGTAGAGTCCAAACTCCTGAAGGCAGCTTTCCACATGCTTTGATCAGACAGCTTTGCTACTTAGTCCTGCCTCATCCCCCAGAAGTCTTGTGTGTGTGGAAGGTGATTGGATCATGGATTCATCGATGGATGAGTTCATAGCTGAACATGCTGTCAGGAAGTGGGGCATGGTTGGAGGTGGTCACTGAGGGCATGACCTGGAAGGGTGGATCCTTGTTCCCACCTCCTCCTTTTGTTCTCTGCTTCCTGCTGCCCAGGGTTGAATAGCTTTCCCTCCCCAGACTCCTCTGCCGTATCATTTCTGCCTTGCAGCCAATCAACCACTGTTAGAATCTTTCTTATTTTTTCTAATGGTCAGAATCTTTAAAAAACCATGAACCAAATTAAACCTCTCCTCCTTTAAGAGCTGCATGAATTGGGTATTTTGTCCTAGTTAAAAGGCAATGAATAAGACATACCCTGACATCTGGATCTTCCGTGGTCTGACCACCCTGAGCTACTCAGCAGCAGCCATATGCATCAAGCGTTTGTCTATTCCCTGCACCCAGAACATCATTCTCAGACCTGTGTCCTCCTCCAGACCAATCTGCCTTTAGTCTTCCACTTCTCTGCCATTTCCCTGGCAAGACTTTTAGATTTATCTGAGTAGGAGTTTGCTCTGCCTCCCTTTGCATGCTACTCCATACCAATGTTCCATACCTAAATCTATTACAGCATCTGGAACAGTATGTGAAAATTGCCTCCTGGACTTTTTGTTTTGCCTGTTAGACTACAAGACCCTTGACGAGAGTGATAATGTTCTGTTGACAGTTTGACCTCCATCCTACCTAGCCAAAGTTAGCCTTGGATCAGTATTTGCTGAATAGAAGAGCAAGTGTGCATTGTCTTGGAAAATGGGTAAAGCAAACAATGCATTGAGGAGCATCCCCATTTACAAAGGCAAAATGTGGTGAATGGAAATATCCAACAAAATGAGCCCTGATTACTTTGGGACATGAAGGCAAGAAGAGGAGTTGAATCAAATCTAGAGATAATTATGAGGAAAATATGGGAAGTAAAATGCATGAAGAAAAAAAGAGGTGACCAAATAGAGGATAAAGCATCAGAGGAACAAAATGAAACGAGTCTAGGCTGAATGCAAAATGGAAAGGAAATGAGTACATAGAAGTGACAGAAAGAAATGGCAATGTAGGGCTATGCTTCAGATATGCTACCATTCTTTGTTAAAAATTAGAAATCAACATTCTTGGTTCTGAGCTTGAACAGTGAAACTATGTGGTCTGATTGAAATACATGGTGAATGTTTAAATTTTAAAATATGTATTAGAATAAAAGACACATTGCAATTAATCCCTTTCAAAGTGTTCTCCTTCACTTTGAGCACACTTATCCCATCGTTCCTGCCACTTTCTGAAGCAGTTCTGGAAGTCCTCTTTCATGAGTGTCTTTTTGAGATGTAATAAAAATTATGGTGAGTGCTGCTGCTGAGTACCATCCAACGGAGAGGTAGGCTCATAGAAATATTATAGTGCATCTTTACCCACTTTATTCACTGAATCTGGCACCATGTGACTTCTGACTCTTCTCCAAAGACAAAATGACGATGAAAGGTAAATAAACATTTTGAATTGATTCAGAATGTCACAGCAGCCATGACGATGCAACAAAAAACATGAAAGAGGACTTTCAGAACTGCTTCAGAAAGTAGCAAGAACAATGGGATAGATGTGTTTGAAACACATGGAAATATTTTGAGGGTGATTAATCCCAATGCATCATTTATAGTGATATTTTTTAGTTATTTTTTTTTAGAACACAAAATTAGTTAGAATGTCCTTGACCCAATTTTGGTTCTCAAATGAAACCCCACACAATTCAGTCACCTCCTTCTTCCTCCAGGAAACAACCAGACTGGGGCCTAAAGTTCTCCATGGCTCTCTGGTTATCAACAAGAACACAAATGTACACTGTGTTTACACCATATGCCCCTTTGTTTTAATAACCGGGGACATAAATATGGTGTATGGGAATGTGGTACAGTGCTCTGTGTTAAGAACCAGATCACAAACATGGCCCTCGAGTAAGCCCAGACCGGCCTTCTGTTGTAGTAACTGGTCCCAAATACAACATGTGGCTGAGCTGTATGGTCCTCTGCTTAGGAACCAGATCACAAAGATGGCACTTGGGTAAATCACATTTCCTTCTGCTTGCTTTGCCAAATCGTAAGTAAAGCATGTGGTTAGGAATCACAACCCTGTGTTTTAGGAACCAGATCACAAACACGGCATGTGGGTAAGTGACAGAACTTTCCATTTTAGGCACCAGACCACACACTCAGACTGTGGCCACACCATCACTTTTCCCTTTTAATAAAGAGATCACAAATATGGCAGGTGGCACTGCCTCTCAGATCATTAATTGAGCACACAGCTAAGTGGTACAATGCTGCATTTACTGGATTCAATTATACGTCCTGGCCTCATCTTTTTAAATTTTATTTGTTGCCAATGAAATTTTAATTAGCTAAAGAAAAGCAAACACATTATAAAAATAAGATAATGAAGGCCATAAAATCACCAGTCCCCATCTCAGCACTTAAAAAGGATGGTTGAGACCATATCTAGGGAGTTAGGAGTGAAAGTGAAGGAAATTCTGGGAGAAACTCACCAACCCCACCAGATTTGGCCCCGTGAGGACATTAGAGCAGCAATGGGATAGACCAAGGGCCTTCCATTCAAAGTTCTTTTGCCATTTGGAATCATTACATTTAGGAACAGCCAGGAATCATGATTTGAAATACTGCAAAGCAAGTGTTTACTCCCCTCTCTCTGGAGTATATTCTTGCCCTACTGGGTTTAGGCTTGGCTAGGTAACCCAGCACATGCGGCATGAACAATGCAACAATGCAACAAAGACATCTCAATGAGACAAAATTTCCCTGAGCCTTCTGCTGCCTGGGCCTGGAATGAATACACAAAGCTGGTCCCATCCAACCTAGAAAACGAGCAGAGCCTCCCAGGTGAGCCCAGCCTACATCAACTCCATCTCAGCCAATTTGCAGATCCATAAACATCAGTATAAATGCTCCTTGGGATATGGCACTGAGTTTGGCATCGTTTGTTGTGCAACATTGACACATACTTGGAACTTGCAAGGGCAAGAACAGCTACATTACAGAACCAGGGAGCAGCACAAGGGTAAAGGCCATGCAGGTGGACCTGGGTCTGGTGTGAAATCAGGTCCAACAGAAAGCAAGGGTAGGAAAACTGACTCAAGGTCCCAAGCTTCGTCTTCCTGGAGAAGCAGTCAAACAGAGATGGATGTCCCCTAATGTGCCCCATATTCCTGCCTTACTGAGGCTCATCTGTTGTTTATTCAGTGCTGGGGATCGAACCCAGGGCCTTCACATTGAGCTGCATTCCCAGCTCTTTTTTATTTTGAGACAGGATTGCACTAAATCACTAAGTTGTCCAGGCTGGGCTTGAACTTGTGATCTTCCTGCCTTACCCTCTCAGAGTGCTGGGGTTACAAGCATGTGCCACTGTGCCAATGTCATCCTATTTAATGGAAAGTTTATTCCATTATTTACTTCTCTTTATGCAAAACAAGGGTTTTGCACAATGTTTGAAACAGAGGAAGGGATTTAAGGTATACAAATTACAAGAGATCCACCTTGGAGACTGAAGAAAACAAACTTTTGAAAAATACTTGTAGGAAATAAAAGTAAACTTGATATAGCAATTGCTTTGTGCTTCCTATGGTATTCATATGTACATGGCATTTGCTGATTAGGAGAAAGCTAGTTAATACAGAAGAAATAATGTTTTTCAAATCCTGTAATGCCACAGGAGAAACAAGAGAAGCAATAAAGAGCAAGTTTTATAGTTGAGAAAATGGACTCATGATACAGATGGCAAAAATAAATATCATTAGTTCTGTCATACAGTAAAAGGGATTTAGGGGTAAAATGAGATGAGAAGAGATGATAAATATAAAGAACTCAGAATAGAGATACATGAAAAATTGTTATTTCTAATGAGCCATGAAGAAGTGGAACAGAAGCAATAATCTGAAATGTAATAGATTTAAATTTTTTTTCCTGAAAATTTACCTTTCCCGATCTACAAGGCTTATTGATAATCAGGTAACATAATAAAAAAGATGTCTACACTTAGACATAGCTTGATGATCGATGCATTTAAAATTTTAAAAAACTAAAGGCAAAATTCTGCAAACATCTTTATATAAAAAGTGGATCAACCTTTTTCCCAGACTTGCCCTTGACATCTTCAAATCAGAAAACAACAGAGAGATATCACTGAGTTTTTAGGGGAAAGGGTTTTTACTAAAGAAATTGACACCTAGCATGGTTACAATTCATCTACAAAGGCAACAGGATATAAATCAGCTATGCATGAGCTCAAAAAGCATAAAATCTGTCACCCTTTCTAAAGAAATTATTTAAAGTGCACATCAGCCCACTGGGAGATGGACTAAAATAAAGAGTTCAAAAATGGGGGAAAACATGGTAGAAAGGGACTGATTCTGAGAATCAGAAAGCATCCAAATCCAAACTTTAAGTTAAAATTAATATTGTAAATATAACTATAAAAATGCAAATACAGTGGCTACTTCTTGAAAGAGAAGACATAATATGAAAACCCAATAATTTAACTCTAATAAATTTGATCTAAATCTTTCAGTACATTAAGGAAACATTAAAAAAAATAGGACTAGGCAGGATAACCAGGGGAAAGAGGTACTAATTGCACAATTTCAAAGGGGGCAGAGCTCCTACTTAATTGCACTCACTAATAGATTAATGTTAAATAATAGTTGCGGTAATAGGGATATTTTATCAGGTTTTGCTTGGAAAATACTCTTATTTTAATGCAATATGATATCATTCAGACGATGATTACAAAATTTCATTATGATATTTTCCCTGAACTCTTTTTTTCTTGTTTATTTTATTTTATTAGTACATGTTTGTAATTCACGGTATAAGGACATGCCATGTACAGGAACCTAATCACCCTGATCAGTGTAAATATTATAAGCTATAACATGTGCTAAGACAAACAGAATCAACAAGTACAAAAAGGGTGATTAGGAAATCAGAGGAGGAAAGGGGGCAGGGACAGAAGGGGAAGGGGATAAAACAAACAAGCTGTATTCTGCACATGTAAACACTCTCTGATGTGACTACAAACGGCATAAATTACAAACATATACTGATAAAATACAATAAACTCATTTTTTTCATTTTAATGACTATGCCTTTAGTCACTGTATGCATTTGTGTTGTCTTTTCCAAATTTTATTTGGTGGAAAATAATTCCAGGAGACAAAGTACTCTTCCTAGTAAGTGAAAAGTGTGCTTTAGTATAAATATATTTGAGCAGTTCCGTAGCTAAGAGATGAATTTAACTTTTTTAGTTGAGTGTTTACCAGTCATGAAAGCAAGGAAATCTTCCTTCATGCATGATTATAGTAGGCTTTGAGACTATCCCCTAACATCGTGGATTCCTGATGGACATGTGACCCAGTTGTTACCAGAAGGACACCCTGCAATGCCCGAAAAGGCCCTGAGAAGCAGATTTCATTCTTTTTTAAAAAGTTAATTTTATTGGTACATTTTAGGTATACAATATAATGACATTCATCATTGGAAATTTGCACCTTTACGTAATCTCTCTTGGTTCTTGTTTTTCCCCATTCCCCTGCCCTCCCTTCAACCCCTCCATCCCTCCCTATTTACAAAGACTTTGTTTCCATTTTCTCATTTTCTCATATTAATTCCATTCCCTTCTTTCCTTTCCCCTCCCTGTCTCACTTCCCCTTCCCCTTTGCCCCTTTTCTTCCTATTTCACATTATCTATTATGCCTTTTAGTCCTTATTTACACTTTCACTTTCTCACACTCGAGAAACTTCAGTATTTGCACATGTGTCCTATTTATTTCACTTAAGCGTATCGCCTCAATGTGCATCCATTCAGCAATAAACGTCTCTAATTTCTCATCTTTTATGGCTGAGTAGCATTCCATTTTATATTTTTAAAAAACACATTTTCTTTATCCAGTCTCCAGTTGATTGGCAATTGGGCTGCTTCCAAGTTTTAGCTATTGCAAACTGTGCCACTATAAACATAGGTGCACATATATTGCTGTGGTATGATTCTTTTAATTCTTGAGGAAGATCCCCAGCAGGGGAATAGCTGGGTCAAATGAGACTTCCAGTCCTAGTTCTTTGAGGTATCTCCATACTGATTTCCACAGTGGCTGCACCAGTCTGCACTCTCACCAGCAGTGGAGCAGGGCTCCTTTTTCCCCACACCCCCGCCAGCATTTGCTACTGATTGATTTCTTGATAACAGCCATCCTTTGTGGGGTGAGGTGGAATCTCAGTGTTTTCATCTGCATCTCTCCAATGACCAGTGATGTTGAACATTTTTTCATATGTTTATTTGCTGCTTTTACTTCTCTGTCTGAGAAATGTCTGTTCATTTCAGATGCCCATTTTTGGATTGGGTCTTTAAATTTGGGAGGTCTGATTTTTTAAAGTTCTTTATAGATTCTAGATAGTAGACCTTTGAGGAACAGAAGGTGAAATTTTTTTCCACATTGTGGGTTGTCTCTTTACACTGCTAGTGGTTTCTCTTGCCGTGCAGAAGCTTTTTAGTAAGACGAGGTCCCACTTGTTGATTGTGCTAGTTCACGGGCAACTGAAGTTTTGTTCATAAAATCTTTTCCTACACCAATGTCTTCAAGAGTTCTACCTAACCTCTCTTCCAGAAAAGGCCCCAGAGAAGCAGTTTTCATTCTTAAAAGAGAAAGCCATGCAAAAAGCTGTAGCTACTGTCACATCTAGAGATGATGCCCAGAACTGCTCCAACCGTACTGTTACTGGCATGAACGTGACACTGCTCTGATCACCATTGCTGGGTGGTGGCTTAGCTGTCTTATTATTGTGCACATGGGTTCTGTGGGTCAGGAATTTAGACAAGACACAGGGGGACAGTCTGTCTCTGCTCTACAATATCTAGGACCTCACCTGGAAAGACTGGAAAGCTGGGGTGACTGGATAGCTGAGCCAGGACCATTTGGAGGCCCGATCACTCTCAAGTCTGGCACCAGGGCTACAGAGACACTGCGATTAGAATTGCAGGGCGAGGCCCTGCCCACGGCCTCTCTTCCTTTTAGCACAGTGACTTTGGGGTGACTGAACTTCCTGCATGGCAACCCAGGGCCCTAAATGTGTTCTGGCAAACAAAGCAGATGTCATGTCCCTTTTTGTGATCTAGCCCCAGGAAGGAGACGCTTACAGCGCATCCCTATGCCAAGGGCTGCCTGGGAGGCCTGCTGAGGTCACACTTCAGAGCAGTAAAGGGCTGCGGCCACAGTCAATGTGCAAACTGCTCACCTGGAAGCACTAAGGAGGTGAGGGGGCAAAGAACTGGGGTTACTGTCCATCCACAGACTCAGCCAACCCCGGTTCTCCCAAACTCTGGACTTCTTTTTGTGAGACCAGTTTTTATCCTTTAAGCCAGGCTGAACCTGGGTTTTTGAGACTGGCATCAAAAGCATTCTACCAGAAACAAACACCTATTAACATCCCGCAGAGTCAAGTGCGGAGAAAATTGTCCAGACAAGGGTTATGGAGACCTCAAGGGAGGGAGACCTGTGATTGGATGGCTCTGTCTCTTTGGGCATTTATTGAACAGCTCAAAGCTCAGCTTCAGTTTCCTTATGTGGAAACAAGGGACTGTTGCGAGGCATTTTTAAGATGTTTGTTATGACAGAGAAAATAGTCAATAAATGGTTAGCCTTCACTAACACTGTTTTACCAGTAAATATATGGCATTGGCATAAAAATCACATTTAGGATGTACCCTTTCTGTGGTTGGTTGGTTTGGGTACTCAGAATTGAATCCAAGCCTTTCACACTGAGCTACATCCCCAGCCCTTTTTATTTTTATTTACTTAGTTAAAAATTTTTTGAGATAGGGCCCTGGTAATTCACCCAGGATGGGCTTGAACTTGAGAGCCTCCTGCCTAGGCCTCCCAGAGTGCTGGGATTACAGGGATGCCCCACCATGCCTGCTTCTTCTTATGTTTTATTAAGGCATGTATGTATATTTTGTAGGTATTTATTGAAGTAATCCCCCCACTTTGAGAGAATTTCCTCTTGTTATTTTTTTAAATTAATTACATTAATTTTCTTAACTGATACATTAAGAAAACACAAAAGTTGTATATATTAATGGGGCACCATGTGATATTCTGATACATACACACACCGTGTGATATTTAAATCGGGTTAAACCAGAATTCCCTTTTAGAAGTAAAAAAAAAACAAATCCTTTCAAACTGAGCTGAGGAATAAACGGGCTGTTTTGGAAGGCTAGGAAGGGTGCCACAGAGTCCTAGGAGAGAAAGGAAAGATACAACAGTCCTCAGGGCTCAAGGTCAACAGGGGCAGCCCAGCTCTACAGGACAACTGAAAGCAGAGCTCAGGACCCTCCCCTCCCCACCAGAAGGTGGCGCTCCGCCCCTCCTTCCCCCTCTAGGATTCTAAAACCCTTGCTCTTTCTGCTTCTCTGCTCCTATCATGGTCACGTGATCCCTCAGTTCATGCCTGCTCTCACAGTTTAAATATGAGGAATCTTCCACCCCCCCACCCCCCCAAAACGTTTTGAGGGACTGAGGGTTCTGACTCATTTGTGGGTTCATCCATTGATGAGCTCACAGCTGAATGTGCTCTTAGGAGGTGGGGCCTGGATACAGGAGAAAGGTTACTGAGGAACTGAGGCTATGACCTGGAAGGCCGTGTCTACTCTCTGGGATTTTCCCCCTCTCTGCTTCCTGGCTGCCATGAGGTGAGCATCTTTCTTCCACCATGCCCTTGAGCTGTAAGCCAAAATAAACCTTTTCTCCTTTAAGCTATAAATATCAGATATTTTGTCCCAGTGATAAAAAGCTGACTAATACACCTACACAGATTGGATGGAATCGCTGAGGGCCAATTCCAAGACCAACACATCTCCTAGGCCATCTTGGTCAAATGCCATTTCCTGGGTTCTGAGAGATGAGGAGGGAGAAATGCATGGGTCATACCTCATTTGGGGAGGCTGCGGAGAGCTGAAAATATCAATCTAATGCCTGCTGCATGCTTCTCTATATGGAGGACAGGATTTACCCGGTGTGATGCTAAAGAACTGCACCTTGACCATGGGAACTGGGATGACTGAAGCAAGAAATGCTGTCTTGCTTCTTGCCTTGCTGGGTCTACACCAGTTTGAGAGGGACCAGTTTGAGAATCCATTCGTGGAAGAACCCAACCCTTGTTTCATGAAACCAGGGGCTGGGTCAGAGCTGCTGGGAGTTTGCCCTGTGACATCCACGTGTACAGTTAATGCTAAATTAAGAAAACTTCTGTGCAGTCTGGAAGCCAGCCAGAGAAATGCATGGCTACAGTAGCATCTCTATTTCCACTTGCACGGCTCATGGTCGCCTGCAGGCTGCACTTGTTACAGAGTGCTTGGATGACACGCTAATACACTTAGCAAGGTACAAATAAAGAATAGGGCCTCTTGGAGCTCTTCTGGCTTTGAACCTTGAGTACTTTTGTAAGTAATTATCCCCCAAAGCCTACAGATCCTCTGTGCACCCCAGCGTTGCCCTACTCTGGAGTTATGCTTCCTCCTCCTCCTCGTAATTACATTCAGGGTGTAACATAATTACATTAGGCTGTAACACTGCATTTTATCCTCACTATGCTCTAAATATTTTATCTGTTTTACAATGTTTCTTTGAAACTCAGTGGAGGAAAATCCTAGACACCAGAATCATAGGGTGGTGAGTGATTCTTGTTTAATTCTTTTCTCTGCTACGCATTAACTATTTAAGAAAGGGAAGTGAGGAGAGATATTGGACATTCTCCAAAGTAAGAAATGGGAGTTAAAACAGTCATTGACCCATTACGATGTTCAAGTTTTATTCTCCATTACCCTTGATTAATAAGAAGACATTTCATGTTCCTCTCTATAGATATTTTTTCCCTATGGTTTCTAATGTCTCCTTAGAAAGTTGGGCATCTCGGAGATGTACTGAACTGCCATCCAAACCCACAAACAGAAAATGGTGGTCAAATGCATCAATGCACCATCACAAGTAAACTGTTTTTATAAAGAAGGTTTTCAATGCATTAGAAATTAGTGCTTTAGAAATACAGATAGCCTTCATTTTGTTCTGTCAGTTTGAATTCCACAGAGATTTCCCAGTTCTGGAATGCTGGTCCAAGCCAGCTAAGATGCAGAAGCAGCCAGATGTTTCCAGGGGTTTTCTACAAGAGATCTGACTACTGAGACTGTGGAATTGATAACAGAAATATGTATGAGAAATTGCTTGTTATCCACTCGCCCCTTTATCCTCTATATTAGGGGTGGTTATGTGCCCAGCCTTCTTTTAAACACAGATGTATGCAAAAGTAGTGGATAGAGTTTTAGGGGAAACTCTCGAACAGGTACTTGCTTGGTTAGTAGGCACCCTTTTTCATCCTTCCTTTTACTTTCTTCTGCCTTCTTCTGATGGCTGGAGCTGCAGCAGCCATCTTGGGACTGTGATGAAAAATCCAAGAGAATTGCAGAGACTTTGGGCCTAACAATCTTGAAATTTCCAAACAACAGCAAAGACTGCCTCCTGTGATCACCTCATTTGGCAGGAGGCACAGATCCCATATGTTTAAGTCATAATTAGTCTTTTTTACAGGCTGTTAAATGGAATTTGCACCTTATAGATAATCCATCTTCCTAAGAGTCAAACAACAGTGGTGAACAAGTCCAGCCCTGCTTGCCACTGGCTGACCATGATCAAGTGGGCTTTATTTTCCCTTTTCTAGCATCACAGGCATGGTCTGGGAGTCAAACATAACCCTCTCAATCCCTGGCTCTGTTTCTTTTAATGACAGATTTAGCTCCAGAAAAATTTGGAGAGGAAAGGAAAGAAAATGTCAAATTGATTTTTGATAAGATTCTCTGGTTAGGCTGAGAATGATCTCATTCTTGGTAAGGGAATCTGCCACTGTTACAGAAACCAAGAGACAGGAGAGACCAATGGGAAACAGGAGGACTTTATTTCACTCATTTTTTTTTTTTTTCGGTACTGGGATTGAACTCAGAACCTTATGTTTGCCAGGCAGGCACAGCGCCACTGAGCTACATCCCCAGCCCTAGGGCTTTATTTTAGGTGAACACCAGTTTAACAGACTAATGTCCAGAGGAAGAGCTTTGAACAAAGAAAAGTTCCAGTTTTTATACATTTGGTCTTTCTAGTGACATAGCAAGTGAGTTTACAAAACACAGGACAAGGGCATACAGTTTTCTAATTTAGCCTTGAAAGAAGACAGAGCTTTGTGAATCTTGTGAGAAGATGACATAAAGTTTGTTCACAAGACCTAGTTGCCAATTTTATCTGTACCAGAACAAGGAGTTACAGGTACGGGGTCGGGGGTGCGGGGTGTCCAAGGGAGCAGGGGAGCGGATCGGCTGCTCATTGTTTTCCTTTAAATCCTGCATCACCATCTCTAAATCCAAAGGGTCTTTATTAATTGATTCCTATAAAGGTTCAGAGAACTGGGTGTGGTGTTATATACCTATAATCCCAGCACTCTGGAAGGCTGAGGTGGGAGGATTGCAAGTTCAAGCCTAGCCTGGGCAATTTAATGAGTAAGATCCTGTCTTACAATTTTTTGTAAAGGAAGGAGGGCAGGGTGTAGCCCAGTGTGAAAGTCCTGGAGTTGACCCCCTCCCAGGTGGAGGAGGGAGGGAGAGAGGGAGAGAGAGACAGAGAGAGACAGACAGAAACAGAGCTAGAAACAGAGACAGAGACAGAGAGATAAGTGAGATAGAGAGAGAGGATGGTAATCAATAATCACCATTAAGTAAAACCTGATGACCAGTCTGATAATAGGGAGACCCAAACCATGCTACCCATGTACATGAAGCCTACTTCTTGGAGTCAGGGCTTCCAGAATGTTCACTTTGGCCTGCTCTTAACTATTTGGTGCAGTAGTAAGTCTAGCACTTACTATTTTGTGAACATTTATTCAAGTTTAATTCAATAGCATAGTTTCGTAACTAGAAACAGCATATTATCATGTGGTTAAGAGTGCAGATTGTTGAGGCAGAATTCTTGGGTCCAGATCTTAACTTTTAGTAGCTCTACGACCTAAAGAAAGTTCCTTAAGATTCCTGTTTCTCAGCAGCAGGATATGGATAATAATAATGTGGTACAATTATTGTGAGGATTAAGTAAACAGTTCCTGACATTAATATATAATAAATCATATAAGAAGTTGGTCCTGGAGATACATAAGGAATTGATTTCAGGACACCTATGCATACCAACACCTGTGGATGTTTGAGTTGCTTATATAAAATGGTTTAGTATTTACATACAACCATGCATAATTTATCTACTTTAAATAATCTCTTTATCTATAATACCTAATATAACACAAATGCTATATATATCATTACTATACTGTATTGTTTAGGGAATTCTGACAAGGAAAAAGAAGTCTGTATTTTTTCAGTACAGGCATGATTGTTCCTCTGAATGGCTTTGATCCAGAATTTGTGGGATCCATGGATATAGAACCCATGGATATAGAGGGCTGACTATACTATATATTTTTATTTGTTCCACAGTGCTAAGCTAAAGGTCCTCATTGTGATGCTAAGGTTCAGTTTTATCTTTTATAACTTGGGGCTTAAATTGCACTAATACATTAGGCTTTATATTTATCATAGTTGTGGGCTGTAGTGCCAGTTAAATGCTGGTGCAGTATTTAAATGCACTGCTAGGTCCTCCATAAATGTCAATTTTCTCCTTTCATTCCCTCTGTCTTCTCATACAGTGGCTGAAACCACCACACAGATGGGGGGAGTGATTTTGTGTAATGTGCTTTGTTTCCTGGATTCGGGGGAGAGGAAGTGGGATAGGAGTAGCAAAGAAGAAACTAAAATGCATCTTACTCAGGAATTCATTTCAGCAGCTTTTGATTCCATGTGATGTGCTGGGTATCCTGGCATTGATACACATGGATCCTGAACTTGGTAGAGTTTATCACTTTGGGATTATTAGGATTTAGATCTAGAATGTCCCCCCAGTGCCTCATGTGTTCAGAAGTGGCGCTTTTGGAAGGTGACTGGATTATGGGACTATAATTCTTAGGGGGAGGCATCCGATTAGAGGCAGATTACTGGGAGTTTGACCTGGAAGGGTGCATTTCCCTCCCCAGCTCCTCTCTTCTCTCCCTCCTTGCTGGCCACCATGAGGTGAGCAGCTCTCTTCCGCTGTGCCTTTCTGCCATGTAGTTTCTGCCTTGGAGTCAGCTGACCATGGACTGAAAATGTGAACTGAAAGAAACTCTCTTCTCCTTTAGGTTGTGGGACTCAAGTATTTTGTCCCAGCGATGAGAAAGTGACTAAGACAGGGACAAAAAACACATTGTGATACTTTTTTTTTGGTTTTTTTGGTACCAGGGATCGAACTTGGGACCTTGTGTTTGCTAGGCAGGCAGTGGAACCACTGAGTTAAATTCCTGGCCCATACATCTTTTCTTTCTTTGCAGAGCAGCTACAAAGACAGTAGGGCTGATTTTGCTGGAGTGGAAAAGCTGTATTTCTGAAGCCCTACACTTGGAGATCCGTTTTATGATGTGATCATGGGATGCATTCTCTGCCAATGTCACCACTCTCTCCTCATCTGATATTTGCTCTTTGCAGGGAAATGGCTTCAAGCAAGGCCTACTTTCTTCCAATTTAGCCATGTGTGCCTCCTTTATAATGACTCACCAATGTGTTGCTACAAGACAGAACCCAGGTTCTAAATTTCTGCTACCCTCACCCTGGAAAAAACTGGCTTATGGATGGATAGCCAGCTTCTCAAGCATAAATCAAATATCAAGCATTAGAATATCCATAAGCAGATAAATAACAAATGGGGAAATAATTTAGTCATTTAAATTGGAACAAACTCCCAAAATATCTTCTTGTTTTCACTTTGATGAATCAGACACCAGAGTTCTTTTGGAATACATCAAAAGAGCTAATTAAAATTTTAAGATGATAGAAGGGGATTAACATTAAATGGGTTGGAATGACAGGAACACTTGGGTGGAAGGGCAGGAGGAAAAAAATGGAAAGTGGATAAATTAAGAAATGACTGTGCGATGGACTCATTGCCAAAAAATACATCCAAAGCAGGAAGAAGAAACATCTTATATCAAATGCTGCCGTAACCTAAGGATCTATAATTTACTGTAAACACTACATATTATGAAACCAGAGACAACATACTCCTCCACCAAGGCTCTGCAATATGCCTTATCTGTTCAATTTCACATGACTCCTGTCTCCTGCTAAAACTAGCTAATTCTGAAAATGTCTGTAGAGCATTTTACACTGGACATCCATGTTGACAGAATCCATTGCTCTTTCCAATATGGCAGACACATTACCTATTGGAGGGGAGGCACTGTAGTGGAGGCCTGGATAGAGTTCCCTTCATGCTTGTTTTGGTGTGGTCTGGCTGTATGTATTTCAATAACCCACCCAGCCTCTAATTCTGAATGTGAGTCTCAAAGGTAAACAAGAACTTGGCATCTTGCTTTGTCCATGGTCCAAGTCTTGGTCTTCTCTTCCACCCTGCCCTCTACTACTACTTGATCTCTTTGTGGGGCTCCTGTTTCCTGCTTTTGGTTCAAGTTCTTTCTCCCAGCCCTGAACTCTAATGCAGAAGTTTACCAACGTCACTATCACTGGGAAACTTGCTGAAAATGGACATCCCTAGGGTCTCTATCCAGAGGCTCTAGGGACAGGGACAGCATCCAGAATTCATGTGGCTCTGACATATCACTTTTGGTGCTGACCCAGGTTTGCCTGCTGTTTAAGATTAAAAGTCACCTCCCAGGTCACATCTACTTTTGATCACTCCGAGTAATATGATCACACAGGAGGAGGGCTGGATATTGGGACATTGAGGATTTACCAGCAAAAGAATCAATCTGTGATGTTAAATGTACTTCTAATTGAATATATATATATATATACACATACATACATACATACATATATAGCCAAGGGCCAGTGTATTAGTCACTTTCACATTGCTGAGAACAAAACACTCAACACCCAAAATTTAAAGGAGATGTTTATTTGGACTCACAGTTTCGAAGGGTTCATCCCATGGTCAGCTAGCTCCAAGGCAGAAACAGCGTAGTGGAAGGGCATGGTGGAGGACAGCTGTTCAACACATGGTGGCCAGAAAGCAGAGAAACAGAGAGAAGCCAGGGACAAAAATAGACTCTTCCAAGTCACACCCCTAGTGACCAGGTCCCCCTCCTAACAATATATTCAGCTACTAAACTCATCAATGGATGAATCCACTGATGAGTATAGTACCCCAATAATCCAATCACCTTTCAAACACATGAGACTTCTGGGTTCATTTTAGATCTAAGCCATTATAGGCTAGGATAGTTCCAACCCCAAAGATGGTATAATTTTTGCAATTCTGCTTCTCTTATTTTACAGAGATCAGCAGACCCCGGGAGAAGGTAGAGCAGAATAAATCCTTGTCCATGGTCATGAAAATAACCTCAGTGATTCTTCACATGGAGGGAAGGAGCTTCTGGTTGTGTGCTGAGCAAGAAAGGGTACCTTGCCCCTTGGGAATTATATTAGTTATATAGGTATATTAGTTATATATTAGTTATATTAGTATTCTTCAGAGATGCAATATGATAGAGATTTCACATATACACACACACACACACACACACACACACACACACACACACACACAAACAAGTTAGCTCATGTGATTATGGAGACTAATAAGTCCCAAGATTTGGAGATTAAGTTGGCCAGTTGGAGACCCAGGCTTGCTAATGGTATATTTCCAGTGCAAAGGGTATAGACCCAAGGAGAGCTAAGGTTTCAGTTTAATTCCAAAGGCAGGGAAGATTTCATGTCCTAGTTGAAAGTCAGGCAAAAGGAATTCTCCCTTTCTCAGGGGAGAGTCATAACTTCTGTTCTGTTCATGCCTTTAAGTGACTGGATGTGGGCCCACTCCCATGAGGGAAGGCAATCTGCTTTTTACAAGTCTACCAATTTACATGTTAATCTCATCCAAAAACACCCTCATGGAAAACCCAGAGTAATACAACACCAAATATCTGACCATCCTGTGGGCCAAACTGACACATAAAATTAGCCATTTGTGGCAGTTAGAATGGAGTTTCACCTTGACTGGCTTTGAGATCCACTCCAGGGATTAGGAAACCACATGTCTGGGTGTGTCTGAGTGTGTTGTGGAAGAGTAGCTTTGAGCTCTGTCTGATCCCTGGCCCCTTCCTCTCTGGCACTATCTCTCTGCTCTTGTCCTGACCACCACAAATTAAACAGCTTTGCTCTGCCACATTCGTCCACCATGATATTTCTGCCTTGGTGCCAGCTGCTTGTGGACTGAAATCACAAATAAATCAAACCTTTTCTCCTTTATGTTGTGGGTGTTGGGTATTGTGTCCCAGAAATGAGAAAGCTGACTAGTACACTATTACGGAAGAGAAAGTGCCAATCTGAAGACTAAAAGAACACATCAACAGATTGCCAGAGCTTACCATTGTTTGTAGAAATTTCAGAATGGTACTTCAAAGGGGCCAGATACAGTGTCAAGACAGAAAAATCAATGATAACAGTAATATCATAAAAAACAGCCATCAAGTCATCTCTAGATTATTTATCATAACTAACACAACGAAAGTGCTATGTAAATAGTTGTTACAATGTATTGTTTAGGGAATAATATCAAGGGGAAAGTCTGTACATGTTTAGCACAGATGCAATATCATAAGCCTGACTACTAAGTACAGGAAAGAAAGCCGCACTGAACAATGCTCATACATGAGTGGTGAGAAGCTGAGGATCTGAGAAATGGTGGAAGGCTACAAGACAGTAGGCTTATACATCACCTCATTAGAATGGATTCACTGTACTGCTCAGTGCTCAATCAGTTCTGGTTTTGCTTTTGAAACTTTCTAGATTTTTTCTCCCCAAATACTTTTGATCCACACTTGGTTGAATCCATAGCTGTGAAACCTGAGGACAGAAAGGGCCAACTGTGCAGCCATTATGAAATTAATGAATAATTCAATTCAAGCTCCAATCAAAATCCTAACTACATTTTTATAAAATTGCTAAATTCATACTAAAACGTATATGACAAACAAAATAGGCAGGAAGGAGCAAGATTTAAAAAACAAAGACCAGATATTTGTGCTACCATACTACCAGGGCATACATATACCCCTATGTGGTTTTGTCTATAAGGGGAATAGCAGAGTCTTGATGAAGGGGTAGACCAGAAGTCTACTTATAGACCCAATTATATCTCAAATTTAGCATGAAGGTTGCATCTCAAATTGCTTGAGCTAAAAATCCTATTTATTAGAGATACTAAAAGTTACACACTTACCTAAAAATACTCATAAAAATGTTACAGATCAATTAAACACACATTAAAAATACCAAAGCAGTTAGATGCAGATGGAAGAGCATACATTTATACCATTGAGTTAAACACCTTAAGACAAAAACAATAGCCAGAAGGAAAAGAGAAATAGCTTTGACTAAATGAAGACATAAAATCTCTGCATGACGGAAGCCATAATAAAAATTAAAACATACACTATATGACAGGAAAAAAATGTTCACAACATTTATAATAAACAAACTATCAGCACCTAGAATATGTAAAAGGACTGTAAATTTACAAAGAAAAAGCTGGATAACTCAAAAATAAAATCAATAATTCAGTGATGAGGGAATATAGGTGGTCAATAAATTCATAATAAATATCATACATGAAAGACTATTTAACGTTATCATTAATCAGGGAAATGCAGATTAAAACTGTAAGATGCTATTTTTAATCTATCAAGTTGGTAAATAATTGAACAGTTGAGGATATCAAGAGGTGAAAATGTGGCAAAGTAAGGTCTAGTTTGTTACAGTAACTTTTCAAGGTGATTTGACAATATCTGCTAAAGTTGAAAATGTGCATGACTTGCAATGTGACAATTCTTCTCTACTGAATGTCCCCTAGAGAGAACCTAACACCTGAGCAACGGAAGCGCAAGTATGCTTCCTGCAGGATTCTCCTGAGGAGAAAAAACATTGGAGGGCTGAGGATTTAACTCAGTGGCACCACACCTGCCTTGCAAGCACAAGGTCTTGAGTTCAAGCCCGGGTATAAAAAAATACAAAACTGGAACCAAGTGTCCACCACGAGGAAATTGGCTAAGTAACATATCTTTACTCTAGAATCAATGCCATAATTTAAGAGACATGATTCCTTAATATACTGACATATTATGGAAGAAAAGAAATAGCAATGCCAAATAACTAGAAGGCCAAAATTATGGAATTATTTATGGGGAAGGAAAAAATTCAACATAACGACGTTTTTTCTGAGACAATGCATTGAAGAAATTCTGGAAGGATCCACACTAATACAATCACAGTGGTTAGTTACCTTGGAGAGGCCCAGGGTTGGCAGGGAGGTAGGTGGTGGTAATGAGGTGGATCACACAGAGAAGCATGGTTCATTCTTAAAAACATAGGTCAGTAAAAGAATGAATTATATTTTGTCAATTTTGTTTACTGCTAGATTCCTGTACCTAGAATTGTGCTAGACATAGAGTGGGTACTCAGTGTATTTCTAAAAAATGAATGAAAAGGCACTAGACCATGTATGTACTTTTAAAGAAACATACACTGAAAGCAAAAATACAAATTTTGTACCAACATTGAAATCCTTCAGATGATTACTCATAGGGATGGAAGTAGAACAAGAGTGGGGAATAGGGAGAAAAGAGGATAGATAGATAGATGGAAGGATAAATGGATGGATAGATGTATGAATGGAGTGGAGGCTTTGCATGGATCTTAGCTGACTTGTGCCTAGTTCGTCAGAGGTGAACATTATTGGTGGGCAAGAATCCCAAGGATTATGGACCACTCAGAGCTGGCTTTACTCCTGAAGGAATCTCCCCAAGCCTCATGGCTGTAAGTCGTGGTTTTGATGACCCTACGGACACTAGGGACAGAAGGCAAAGCCTATGGACCACAAAACATGTTGTGTATGTGAAGTTCTACATAAAGATGGAATTCCAAGGGCCAGACGGAATGGTTTTGAGAGTCATCCATGTCCTGAGAACCTGATTTGTTCCATTTTATTGTTGAACAGTGTCATTGTTTAGATCTAAATGTTTCCCAAAACAGTTCAGTAGCTCAGTGTGCTCTTAGGAAGTAGGGCCTTGTTAGAGGTGGGTCACTTTGCCTGGGATCTAGAACAATGCGTGTCCCTCCCCACCTTCCTTCTCTCTCTGCTGTCTGACCACCATGATCTGAGCAGCTTTCCTCTACCATATCCTTCCATCACGCTGTTTCTGCCTTGGAGCCAGTTCACCAGGGACTGGAACTGTGAGCCAAAATAAATCTCCTTTCCTTTAAGTTGTGAGGGTCGGGTATTTTGGCCCAGTGATGAGAAAGTGACTAAGACAAACAGTATTCCATCATTTCACTGTTTACATTTACTACCATTTTGCTTATGTGTTCTCTTGGTGATTGACATTTGGTTGTTTCCAGTTTGTGGCAATTATGTTGAAGGCTGCCATGGAAACTCTTCCACATACTATTTTACAGAGATATGTTTTTACTTCTCTTGGGAAAATACCCAGGAGAAAAATACTTGGGTTTTAGAGAAAGTGTATATTTAATTTATAAGAAGTTTTCCAGCATGCTTGTAACATGTCATACCCTTAACAGAGATGTTTGAGAATCTCATATACTCCCCATCCTTATAACACACTAGTGTTGTAAGGTGACTCATGATTGTTTTATTTGTGATTTCTCTGAGACAAATAATGCTGTATATATTACACTAACTGTGGTTATTAGCCACTTGTACATTTTCTCTTCTTTCAATGCTGTTCTAGAACCCAGTGCCTTGTGCACACTAGGCAAATGCTTTACCGCTGAGTTACCTGCAGCCCCGTGATTTTCTTGAGCAAAGCAGACAAATTTATGGGATTATTTATATATTGCATATTTATTTATATATTGTATATTTATTCATATATTTATGGGACTGTCCTTGGATTATTGAATTCTAAGATTTAAAATGTATATCTGCATAAAAGTCTTTTCTTAGATAAGATATACTGAATATTTTTTTCCTAATCTATGGCTTGCCTTTATATCCTTAGTGGTTTCTGTTAAAGAACAGAGATTAAATTTTTTCTGTGTCATTTCAAATCCAATTTTATAATCTCCCTGCTTTAAAAATATTTATTTCATAAGTAAAATGATGTCTATTTGTGATGCCCAATATGATGTTTTGATATATGCATACATTGTGAAATGGCAAAATCAATCTATTTAACACTACTTCACATACTTTTTTGGTGTGTGTGAGAACACATAAAATCTGCTCTTTTAACAATTTTAAAGTATATAACATATCATTTTTAACAAGAAGAACTATAGTGTACAAATCATCTGTGAAATTAGTCCTAATTAATTGAAGCTTTCTGTTCTTCTAAAGTTTTAAAGTCCAATAAATCCATTTTTTGTATAGTTTGTGATTTTTTTTGTGTTTTTTCCAAGAACCCTTTGCTTTTTCCCTCATTATAAGGATATTCTCCTGTTTTCTTCTGAACTCATTATAGGTTTTTCCTTTTGGGTCTATATATCACCCTAAATTGACTTTCAGGTGTGTAGGGTTTGAGGTAGGGGCTAAACAGATGGTAGAATTTTAACTTAAATTTGGATCCTTGATTTTATCTATTTATTTATTTCAATTCTTTGGTAGTGGGGATCAAACTCGGGACCTTGTGCTTGTGAGGCAGGAACTGAAACCACTGAGCTAAATCCCTGGCCCTCCTTGATTTTTTTTTTAAAAGATCTCCACCATAGATGGGTTACAAGAAAACACTCCAAACTCATGAAAGTGACATTCTCTGAAGAGATACAGAGGGGAAAGTGACTGAAAAAGCAGATAAAAGGAAGAATAACCACAGCAGTGATGTATTATTTGTTTCAAGAGGAGAGAAAAGGTCAGAGGCAATTATAGTAAGTTGGTGATGTTTATTAGTTCTGCACAATGGCTATGTTGGTGTTTTGTTGTAAAAGCGCTGGGTTTTTTTATTTAAAAATTAAAAACAAGAAAAAGTACACTATAATATAGCAATGAAAAGTTATTTTGAACAATGAAAATGGGCAGTTGCCAGCTAGATGATGTAATTGAATGCATTTGACATTGCCAAACTCTCTGGAAAGATCACAGAAATTTTCAAACTTGGAGGAGTTGTGTGGCTGATTCATTCACTGTGAATGTCTATCACTCAGGGGGATGATATCTGTCTTAAGCTTCAGGCTCATTTTTAAAAAACAAATCTTTTTAATGTGAAGCTAAACATAATTCAATTAAAGAAAGAAAAGAAACTATGGCTTCTCTGAAACACACACAATAGCACAAAACCTCAGAATTCTTTGATACATCTTGAAATTATGCTGTAATTCAAAATGATGCTAAAGCTGTCAGGACAAAGGGTATGCGTCATAAAATGTAGTGTGTTGTTCTGAATTTTATGCAAAGAACTCCTAAAGGCCGAAAGTGAATTAGAACATTCTTCATACTAAATCTGAGCACAGTTGAAACTCAACTTCTGTGCTAATAAAGACAGTGATGTAGAGTTGTGGGCATCAGTGCATATTACGGCCACTCAAAAACAAATATGTGCTCTAGCACAGCTCTGCAAAAGTGGTCTCTGGGCCAGCAGCATCACCAAAGTGCTGACCACACATGCACACTGGAAGTTTGACCCTAGCCCTACTGAATCCCAGGAGGTGCAGTCTGGAGTCATGTTTTATGAAGCTCTCCAAGCAGTTCTTTCAGTAATATTGAAGACTTACTGCTCTAGTGAAAATAAGTCAATTTCTGTTAGATACACAGCACCCAAACGTCCTTCATCTTACAGGAGCCTTGGGAAGAATCACTCATCTTAACTCAGAAGTCCCAAAGGCCATAACTATCACCAGTCTCTCAGGCCACCGGGATTTGGGTATGTGGTCCAGGTTTGGCCAATTAATGGGCCACTCTGGGCTTTCAATATGGCGCTAGGGCTGCAAAAAGGCTATTCTGAAGCTTATGTCTGACTATGGACAGCATCCAATATGGAGTGTCATGGCACCAACTAGGCACTCCACATCCAGGGTGTTTGCTATTTAGCCTCACTTCTTTTCTCTGTATTCCCCCACGTTGAGTCTACTGGCCTTCCTATCACTTCTGGGAGCTACCCAGCTTTTCATAATTTCTTTCAGCTGAAATTGGCCAGAGTTGATTTCTGGAGCTGGCATTGAGTATCCTGATGTCATGTGCATTTAATTCAGGGCTTTTTGATTTATTTTGATTTTTTTCTCCAAAAGCTCTCTTGCAATTGATATCATTGTGAAGATTCAAAGATATTTTAAAGTTAAATCAGGTGTGGTGACACAGTCCAATAATCTTAGCAGTCTGAGAGGCTGAGGCAGGAGGATGGCAAATTTGAGTCTAGCCTGGGCAATATAGCAACGACGTGAGGCAGGCATGGTGCCACTGAGCTAAATCCCCAGCCTATGCAACTATGTGAGACTCTTTCTCAAAATTAAAAATAGAAAAACAATAGAAACAAAGTTTTGTAAGTGGAGAGAGGAAAGATTGGAAGGAAGGGGGGGAATGGGGAAATAAAGAATTAAGATGTATTATGTACAGATACTCTCTATGATGAATGTGATAATGTATGGCAAAAGTGTACCGATAAAATTAATTTTAAAAATAAATAAAATGGATAACAAGATTAAAAAAAAGAAGAAAGAAAAAAGGCTGGTGATATAAAGGACCTAGATCTCATCCCTAGTAATAAAGATATATTAGAATTTAAAAATCCATAAACACATATACATGTTTATGTAGAGGTGAGAAGCCTGAAAAAAATTAAACCAGCCTGTTTTACTGTTTTATTTCTTACAATTCTGAACTTTTATATTTGTTTGTCCAAGAGCATTCATGTTGAAATAAAAAATAATAGCAATGTTACGACCTTAGACAGGCAAGTGTCGCATAAACTGTAAACTTCCCAAGGGTTCACTGTAGAAACTATGGGTTATCCAAATGGACTAGTCTTCTTTTTTTAAAAAAGACATCATAAATGCAAAAGAGATTGAGGTCAAAGTACCCATTACAGCTATTTGTAATCTGTGAAAGTAAATGAGTTAAGTAATCTCACAAATGGGTAACAGCTTGATGACATTTAGCATGCCTGAGACAGACAAGAAGAGCATGCCTCTCATCTCCCCCTGCGCTGGCAGGAAGGACTTGGCCAGAGGCCAGCACGTCCCTCCCCCTTGACTCCTTTGCTTCCCATTGCACCCCACGGACTCAGATAGTTGGCTTCAGTGTCCTCCCTGGCTATCTCCCTGGCCATCAAACCGCCGTTCTCCACTCCAACATGAGTGCAGCCAGGCAGCCAGCGTGGTGCCCCTCCCTCACTCCCCACTTCAGAGGACACTTGCCTTTTTGAGAACAGAGAGGCCACCTGACCAGCAGCTGGCTGTGCCAACTGTTGACATCCAGCACTTACTGGTGTCATCTGGTGACGTCAGGACTACTAGCAGAGTCCTGCTTTGCTGACTCACAATTTCCATGTGAATGGAGCAGAAGAAGCCTAAGCTGATTGGCAACATATCGTACTCTAGAATCTTATCTGGCTATGAAATATTAGATTTTTGACTCTATGTTTCTTATGTGTCCCCTTGTCTTTAGCATCATCAAAGCAAAAGCCATACTATTCAGTTAAGAATTCAAGGTAGAAAACTAGTAAGTTGCTTGTTGTCCTAGGCATTTTCTTGCTGCTGGGACACAATATCTGATACCCATGACTTAAATGAGGAGAAGTTTATCTTGGCTTATGTTTTCAGTCCATGGTCAGCTGGCTCCCAGGCAGAAACAACATGGTGGAAGGGACTGGGCAGAGAGGAGACAGTTGCTCACTTCATGGTGGTCAGGAAGCAAAGAGAAGGCGGGGATGCACCCTTTCAGGTCACACCCCCAGTGATCCCCCTCTTCTGCCCAGGCCCCACCTCCTAACAGCACATTCAGCTACTAAACCTATTAATATACGAATCCACTGGTGAGTATAGCACCCCATGATCCTTCCACGCTCATGAGAATGCGGGGGAGGCATTTAGATCTAAATCATAATGCCTGCAAAATGGGAATTCAGTCTATGACTCCCAGAACTTTAAATGGTGGGGCAACAGTGCTGCCTGGATGTGGATCACCCATTCTGCTGGAGAGCTGGTCCTCTGGCAAATCACTGGAGGAGGTTGGCTCCCATCATTTCTTAATTTTTTCTCCAGCCTCAAGGCTGTCTTCTTGACTCCTTTTCCCCTTCCTCCTCCTGCTCTTGGGGTCCAGCTGCTCATGCTCACTAAATTAGGCCAGAGTCTGAGGCAGCAGTGGCTGAGGGCCCCAGGAAAGGGCTTTGCAATCCTTCATTAATGTTACTGTAAATTATTTAATTTACTTCTTCCATTGAAAAAGGGTCTAAGGACCAAGGGCTCTTTTATAAAGATGTCTGATGAAAATACAAAATAATAGTAGAAATTGAAAGGGGCATAATAAGTTATAGCTAAATCCCTCATGACTCAGGGGCTCCAAAGCACACACAGCAATCATGGGAACATCGATTATTCTATGTTCCCATTGTCAAGGAAGCAGACCAAAGAGTTGCAGGATGCTGGCACACAAGAATTAGGCAGTGATCTGCATTATATAGCCTTAAGCTGAGCAAGTTTCCTCGAGTGCAGGGTGGCAAGGTTCAGGGGAATTGTTTCTCATTTGTTGACTTCCTGATACCAAATCAGCCTCAACTCCCCTCTGTGTTGATGAATTCATATCACCCACTGCCACCTTGGAATGAGGGGTGTTCCATCAGAAGTGCCTAGGAACTTTGATTTCTTCTTCCATTTCTGACTCCTGATTTACCTCTTGACCCTTGGCTATATTAATTTGAGACTTTTAAGTGTTGACTCCTGTACCTAGGTGTGCTCCAAATTCATCTGATCGCCTGACTCTCATTCCAAACTTGGAAGAATCTGCCTCCATGAATGTCATCAAACCAGAAACCAAATTTTAAAACTACCCTCCCTGGCAACTGGGGCCTGCCACATGAATGATTTTGGGTGGGCACAGAATGGAAATAACCCATTGGTAGTTTCTCCTAATCGAGCCCATGCTGACCCAGCACCAGTAGTCAACTTAACCCACAAAACAGTACATAACATTGGTAAAGAGCAACACAGCAGATCACAAGGCCAGCAAAGCAACACCTTGTAGACCTTTAAAGGCTCCCAGACAAGCCAGCAGAGGCAGCCAAAAGAAAGGCAAGAAGCAAAAAGCAAGAAAATTTCCAGGAGGCCTACACCAAAGCTATGCAGGGCATTTACTGAGGGGACTTCCTCAAGCGGAGCTCATTCCATGAACTCTGTGCAATCAGCAGACCAACAGCAAAAAAAGAAAGTGCCTAGTCCAAGGCAGTCCATGTTGTTAGACTGACACATGAGCCCATGTGGCCCTTCAAAGAGAGGGAACAAGGAAAGAAGAGCAGTCAGACTACCCTCCCTCCAAGAGGGCTTCTCTAATGCCCTGTGCATGAAGATATGTGCCTAACACTGGAGCCAATGTGATTTTGCATATATGAAGCAAGTTGAGCTGTGTGTGTGTGTGCGCGCACCAAACTGAGTGTGCAAAAAAGAGGGACCCTCTTCCACCTTCCTAAAATGTACCGTTCCACTCTGTAGGTTAGCAAATCTGTGCTCAGTACTAATGTTGGAAACTGTTGATGGGATTTCCTCTCTGAGGGACTTTTAACCAAGTATGGCCCTTTTCATGTCCCTGAAGGGTGGGAGGAAGTTTCCTCTAGGTTTCTAAGGCTGTCAGTAGTTTAGGAGACAATCTTTGACCATCCAAGACAGGTAGAAATGGAATGGGGAACTTCACCTTCAAGATGCTGGCTTATGAGATATGCCTGATTCCTCAAAGGCTGACACTGACTTTCTCTAAGACACCATCTGATGTTTCTGTGACATTTTAGGCTGGCAGAGAATCCTGAGCTGGATTCCCTGGAGGAGACAGCCTCTCACCACCAGCAAAGGCACAGCAGAAAGCAACTTGGGATCCAAGGTTTACTCTCCCTGAACAATCTAGGGTGGGGATAAAATGAGATTAGCACATGTTAATTCCATGCTAAAAATTTAAGCATCCTGGTCTGAAACAAACAGCAAACAAGCTTGGATTCTAGATCTACAGTTGTTAGAAAGATTCCAACAATCTTGATAAGCTCACAGCTTTAGATCCATTTTCTTGACCAAGGGCCCGATGACCAGATTTTGTTCAGTGTTTCTTCTAATAGAGACACAATGGTTACTTCTGAGACCACTGGTCCAGCCACAGTAAGAACCTATTGCTGAATAGAAATTCAAAAAGGAGGCAAGTGAACTCCAGATCAAATAGACAGAGTCAAGCAAATTCTATCCAATAACAAGGACTCAAAGTAGATAAAACTTGCTTCAATAGAATATTAAAAAAAATAGCTGGATGCTGTAGCAAATATACTGCAGACGATGGAGTCACTTCTGACAAAACTCCAGGCAGGAGTCTGTCTATGCAACTGACTGTAAAGCTATAGATTATAATTTAGAAATCCTTGCATCTGCAGCAATCCATCAGCCTACCTAGATCTACCACCTGGTGTTGTCAGGGCTCTGGAGTTGACATTCAGTTCTGGTGGATGATGCTTCAATCTGCTATCTCTCCTTAGCTCCATGACTGTATTATCTAACTGTGAACTCTCCCTTGGATGTCTGCACGAACAACCCACAGGTTAGCATGTTCCAAGGTGAGCTCTGTATTTCTACCTCCAGGCTCTTTAATCTCAGAAAATGGTACCAAACTTTTACTGATTACCAGAGCCACAATCCTATTCCATTTCCTACATAGCATCCAGTTTGTTATAGACCTGCTACTGAGGGTAGTTTTATTTAATATTTAAATCAGATCCCACCCTCAGTGATTATAATCCTACAAACAGCTTCTCATAGCAAAAAAGAGAGAAATATTTCTTTTTATATGAAATAAGTAGAATTCTAAAATAAGTCCTATAAACTGCTCCCTCCTACAATCCCCTCCCGAGTGTGGAATATCATCCGATGATTTGGCTTTGAGCTGATCAAAATGGAGAATACAGTTATTTCTCTTTATCTACAGGAGATACATTCCAGAAGATGCCTGAAATTCTGGATAGTACTGATCCTCATATTTACTGTTTTTTCCTATACATGCAGACATACAATCAAGTTTAATTTATGCATTAGTCACAGTAAGAGACTAACAATAACTAATAATTATAACAATACGCAATAATAAAAATTATGTGAATATGGTCTTTCACTCTCAAAATATCTTATTGTTCTGTAGATCTCATAATATGATTTTCTGTTTCATTATGAAGTGAAGAACTTTTGTCTTTTCACTCAAAGGAAGCACTTTACAGCATCTCTTTGCAATATCTGAACTGCCACCTTACTACTCTTGTGCTTTGGGGCCATTCCTAAGTAAACTGAGGGTTACTTGAACATAAGCACTGTGGCACTGTGACCATTGATTTGATAACTGAATCAGCTAAGTGACTAAGGGGCAGGTAATGTATACTGCATGGATCCGATGGACAAAGGAAGATTCAGGTCCTGAGACAGATGGTACAAGATTTCCTCAAGCTACTCAGAATGGTGTGTAATTTAAAACTCACAAATTGCTTATTCCTAGAGTTTCATATTTAATACTTTTGGATTACTGTTGGCCTCTGGTGACTAAACCTGCAGGAAGGAAATCACAGGTAAGAGAGGGATTACTCTGTACTGAATGGGTCTGACCTAATCAGAGGATCCTTTGAAAGATGGTGAAGTCAATAAGATGAACACCTGCTTTCTTAGAAGACAGCACATGGGTATGCTGTGACTGGCCTTTGTGGGCCACCTGAGAAGACACTGTGGGCTGCCTCTGAGAGCTGAATGATTCCTGGCCCACAGCTAGTGAGAAATCAGGGACATCAGTTCTACAGCCACAAGGAATACAATTCTGATAACAAACTGGGATGAGATTGGACTAGGACTCTGAACTCCAAAGCACCAGCACAGTGTAAACAACATGTGTATTTCAACTTTGTGACATCCTGAACAGAGGACCCACCCAAGCCATGCTAAATGTCTCACCAACAGAATCTGTGTGACAATAAGCTTGTGGAAATTGGTGCAGCAGGAAAACAACAAACTGTAGTTCTCAAAGTCTCACCTTAGCTGGTTATTTCCTGTTATTATAGGTAGCTAACTTAGATAGAAATTAAACGGTAGTCAGAGGGACCAGGCCCTCGAAGGAGTCAGTGCAGAAGATAACATACATAGAACTGTGACTGCAGGGGAATTAGAAAACAGCCAGGCCTGCAAGCCTCCCTGAAGATAGACAGCAGCTTGAGACTGTACTGTAAACAGCACCACTCGGTCCAGTGAGTCTAGAGAAGGTGTCAGATGCATAGGTAGCTGACCCAGGCTCCCATCCCTTCTCTGAAGTGCCTTTGATCTGTCTTAGAAATTATAGATAAGCTGAAGTTAGTGATGCCCACTATATCCCCTCACTACATCCCCTGCTTCCCTGCTGGATCTATATTACCTAAGCTACTATACCTGTAACCTCTTAAATTGGCCTCAGCTTGAGCCAGAGTGGTCTGAGAAGTGGACTTTTTCATGTATTAAAACCCCCCAAACAAAGAGCTTTAACAGCAACCCACTTTGGGGACCCCTCCTGTCTCTCAGAAGCTGTCTCTCAATTAACTTTCCTACTCTTAACTCCCTTTGTCCTTGTATCCACTCTTTTGCTATCAAGAGACAAACTCAGCACATATGATGTCTAACAGACTGGGAGTCCCTTCCTTGTGACCCTGCCTTGTTGGCTTTATTTGCTGTCTCTCCCTCCCCTTATTCACCATGGATGCATTAAAACATGGCTATGTCACAGTGACTGATACTGGAGGGAGTTCGTAATTAGGACAAGCACATAGAATGTCCTGCAGAATTGGTATTATTCCATTTCTGCACTGAGTGCTCTTTGCTCAAGTTCATTGCATTTATGAAAATTCATTGAGCCAATCATTAAGAGTCATACATTTTTGTGTTTGTTAGATCCATTAAAGTGTTTACTTAATGTTAATTTTTCAGAATCATATTTAATGACATGTCAAACTGTTTACAGTTCAGTATTTATGTGAACAAAGTCCAAATCAAAATTTCCAGTTCTAGAAAGAACAGCAAATAAGACTTAGAAACATATTAATAGTATTTACCTGAGGGATGCAAAAATTGTTTACTACTGGGCAAATTTTAATTATTTATTGCATATTATGTATGTATTATGTGATATAAATTATGTATGCATTGCATATATCATGCATATATGTATAACTTAAGTATACATAATCTATAATGTATGAGGGGTGATCATAATATATGGAGAATGTTTACATTAAAAACTCGCTAGAGTAAGACACACTAATACTAATCCCCTCAAAATACCTGCTCTCTTTGAACACACTTATCCCATAATTCATAGAAATGTGTTTTTTATTGTAATAAGTTTTTTTTAATGTAAGCATTCACCATAGTGTTCAATCACCCCTTGTGTATCCTTTCTGCTATTCATTTTTTGCTTAGTAATACAAACATTCTCCAGGTTAAAAAAAACGGCATAACTTATAGATGTGGGAAACAGATTTGATAAAATGCCAAAAATGCAGTTAGGGGTTTAAAACCTTTTGGTGAATTAATAGTGGAATGAAGAGAACTCCTAACAAGTTCAAGAACTCATCCCACCTACTGCTCAAGCCTAGAGATGGCCCAACACCAAGACAGGATGCTTTTTGACCTAAAATAGTTTAACATTACGCTGGAATTGCAATACAGTCCACACATAACACAGCAGGGAAAGGTTTGCTATTTGAAGAATAGAAAAAAAAACTACATAGTTTGTAGGTGATTTGTCTACTAGAAAAATCTAAGGTCACTTAACAGCAACAGTCCTTGAACTGTATGATTTGAAACAAAAATAAACATCCAAAATCAATAGCTGCCTTACACATCAGAAGGAGTTTGTTAGAAAATATGAGGGGGAAAAAAGAGCCCATTTACAATAGTAGAAAAACAACAAAGCACACTAAAATGTCTTTGGGTGCATCAAGGCACTTCAGCCCATCAGAATCAGACTCCTCGTGGACTTGAATCTATTTGGTGGTAGGATGTGGGAAAGACAGGACCTCTTTGTCTGGCCTTCTATTTTGGTTCAGCTAGCATTCTGTGTCCCCATCTGAAATCCAGAGTATCTGTGGACAGCTGTATCACTGCTGGGAGAGCGAACAGTCACGTCAAAGGTTTGCAGGTAGCTGATCTCTTCTCTGACTCAGCTCTTCTTGATTTATGAAAAACATTTACATATTAAAAACAGTACACTTTTGGTTTATATACATACAACAGACATGTCCCCCCTTTCACCATTTATTTTCATTTAGGGTTTCTCTATGTTTAAAAGGTTTTTTTAAAAAAAAATATCTGTTACCACTCTTTGTTTCATTTATGCTTTCAAAATATTTATGCTTGGGCCAGGGATGTAGCTCAGTGGCACCACGCCTGCCTGGCAAGTGCAAGATCCTGAGTTCAATTTCTGGTACCAGAAAAAAAAACTTATGCTTACAAAGTCTGTCATCCTAGAATCAGAATAATTGGGAGGTGGAAAGGGAATGGTTGGCCTTATCAATATTAAAAGAGGATATCCAGTGATCCTATTTCAATCAGGCTTACGAATTGAAATATAAGCTGACTCTACACTTGGTCTTAGCCAAAAGGCCAAGAAGTGATTAAGTTGACTGTAGAACAGAGACAAGCAGAGGTCAGCTCAACTGGCCAAACTGTGGTCTGAATCACTTCCTCCTAGCCTTGATGCTCTCCTTTTAAAAGACAAATGGGATGGAGTAGTTATGTTCACTTCGACAACCACAATGGGGCCAGGGCACAGTGCTCTTCCTTCCCTCCTAGAGTGGGAGAAAAACAATTCTCCCTGAAGGGCCTAAGTATTAGTCACTGGAATCCATCAGACTTCTTTGAGACCTGGAGAAATTATTTTTTAAAATATTGCTGTATGGTCAACTTCTGGCCTTGGTTTCCAATTTCCCTTGAGTCCTTTTTTCCCTCTGGTAAATATCTATAGGAAAATACGATGAAATCTTCATATAAAACATAGCAGATACATGTACTCAATATTTTTAAAATGTGACTTAGTCAAGAGAAGGCAAATCGAACCACTCTGCCAACGCCTTAACCTGGGAGTGACTTCATTCTTGTAACCCACTGTATATATATATATCTGAATCTGGGCCCCATCCTTTAGATAAGCGTAAGTTATTTGAAGGAGAAAATGAACTTGTGCTGTAGAACTGGAAGATGCAGAGAAAGGCAAGGGGTCGATGCTGGTGTCCCTGCGAAGGTAGTGTCTCAAGGTGAGGTAGGTGTCACCGTCTCTACGGGCTGGGCCTTGGTTTGCAAACCAGGTTTCTGAGTTCCTCCCATTACCAAAACCAGGTCCCCAAACCCACATGGCAGGAAGTGCCCAAGGGCAGGAGTTACTTTGGGGAGAGGAAGGACAAGGAATGGGCATGGACTTGATCTGGATGTGTCCTATTTGATCTCTTAAAAAACAACACACAGAAAAGAGGAACAAACTCTAATGTTCCACAGCACAGTAGGGTGACTGTACTTCACAGTATTTTAGGTATTATGTAACAGACTAGAAGAGAGGAGTTCAAAGTTTCCCAACACCAAGAAATGATAAATGTTTAAGGAGCTAGAAATGGTAATTTTGTTCATTTCATCATTACACATGTAATCAGGCATATATAGATGTATTGATGTATCACCCGGCACCCTTAAACATGTACAACTATTATATCACAAGAAAAAATTACAAAACAGAAAACAAAGCACTCTAAAACATATATAGCAAGATGATAACATCTGCTTATCTGGGTTATTGATTAATTATTTTTATATCTGTATGTTTGAAAGATTCATAATTAAAGATTAATTTTTAGGATAAAAAGCCTAAAAAATAATAAAATATCAATAGTGGCGCTCTTAGAAAAGGATTGTACTTTTATCTCTTTCCTAATTATCGGTATCTTGAAAAATTGTTATATTGAGTCTTTGTCACTTTTATAACCAGGAAACAAACAAACTGCATTTAAAAAAGTCATAACTAATCAACTGAGAGGAACAGAAATTTATTGAGAAGGAACATGGATCAAGAATGATGCTGAAAAAATGGCAAATGAAAAGGCAAATGACAAAGCATGAAATGCGGTTCAATCTCATTAACGTATACTTTACTTTCCTGAATTAATTAGTGGGGAACTGGGGCTTGCACTATTGGCGAAGAGAGACTTCATGCAAAACCCAGTGGGATTCCAGTTTTAAGGCTTTTTATATCTTGTATTCAATTACATGTGCCTCACAGGCAGGGGACACGTTTCGTACATGTTTGCTTTCTCCTCCCATCCTGTGGATCTGGGCTCTTGACTGTATGACAACACACACCTGTGGAAGGAATGAGTAAGCAAAAAAAAAAGGCACGCAACATTGCAGGGAGATTTCCAATCCACTTGAAAGAACAAATTCTTTTAATAGCGGTTAGCTCATTAAGTGTTGATGTAAATATTGCAGCTAATTAAATACAGCTTTATTTGTTCATTTTAGCAAGACCCAGCAGAACATCAATTACAGAGTAAATTTTTAATGAATAAAAGAGATTTTAAAAATCCATATATTTGTTAACACTGACTGACTGCTTTTTCCAATTAGTGTGAATTATCACAAAGCTTCATTTCCTCAGTATGTGGAGCCTGCAAGGTTTTGCAAAAAACTCTGGACACGTCCAGATTCTTCCCACTTAGTTGAAAGTGACTGCGGAGAAACATCCATCTTGTTGTTGCTGTAAATTCACCCCCACACTCTCCAGGGGCTGCTGATGCTGCCATGTTGCAGGGCCGCATTCCCTTCCTGTGCTCCCCTCCTCCCCTGGACAGTGCAATCCACACCTTCTCTGTCCTTTTTTCCTCTCCTATACCTACACCTCCAACCTCTTCTTCAACTGATGATTTGGGCCTTCTACTTAACTGAAAACACTAGCACATTGGGCATGGTGGTGCGCGCCTGTAATTCCAGCACTCTGGGAGGCTGAGACCGGAGGATTACAAATTCGAGTCCAGCTCAGGCAATTTAGTGAGATTCTGACTCAAAATTAAAAGAGAAATTAAACAAGGGCTGAAGATACAGTCCATTGTGAAGGTCCTGGGTTCAATCCCCTGTACTGCAAAAACCAACCAACCAACAAACAAACACAAAAAAACAAAGCACTAAAACAGGAAGAAGGAGGACCATCCCACTTCCCATCCACCTGCACTGGAACTAGTGTACCTGCTAGGATCTGAATATGGTTTCTAGATTAGAGTTTGTCCCCCAAAAGTTCATGTACTGGAAACTTGGATGTGGTTTGTCTCCCAGGGGTTCTCGTTCTGCAGGCTTGGTCCCCAGGGTGGCTCTACTGGGAGGTGGAGCCCAGTGGAAGGAGGCACCATCCTTGGGAGGCTCAATGCTGGTCTCATGGAGTAGGTTAGTTCTCATGACAGTAAACTGATGTAAGAGCAAGACTTGTCCCTCTCCACCCTCAGGTCTCCTATCTTGCCATGCGATCTCTCCCTCTTACCCACATCCGCCCGCCATAGGGGCCAAAGAGAGCGTCTGCCTGATCCTCAACTTTCGGCCTCCAAAACAATGAGTTAAATGAACCTCTTCCTTATAAAGTACCAGCATCCGGTATTATGTTAGAGCACAGAAAATGGCTACTATCGCACCTGACCTTGCCTTCTCTGCCCCCTGCTAGGGCTCCTCTTCCTTGTGCACTGTAATTCAGCCCCACTCATTTCTCCTGGAGTCTTCTGTCTTTCCTGCACCATCAATTTTCCTCTGTACTGGATCTTCCCCATCAGCATACAAATGAGCTGTCATCTTTCTTCCACTACAAGAACAAAAACTAAAACCTGTCTTCCCCCCATTTCCCTTCCAACGACCACCCGCTTCTTGTCTGTCTTGTATAGCGAAACTTCCCCCCAGAGCCCACTATGATCAATCATCTCTAAAGTCTCTTACCCCATTACAGCTTTTGGAAAAAAGCCAGCAATCCAGCAAAGGGGGGAAAAGAGATCCACATTTTACCCTGCTGATTAGAGAAATCCACATCAGAATGATACAGAGTTAGCAGCTTTTTCTAAGGAAATGTTGTTCAAATGCCTCCTAACTTTTATAGTTATTTTGTTTCATATTTCTGAATTCTTTTTTTTTTTTTTGTACTGGGGATCGAACTCGGATCCTTGTGCTTGCGAGGCAGACAGCGGAACCACTGAGTTAAATCCCCAGCCAATTTTTGAATTCTTGTATCAGATCCAAGGCTCTATTGTACAGAAAATTATCCTTCAAAATTACTATGACCAGTTGCAACCTGTATTTCTTTTTGCAGCCAGCACAGTGTGACCCAACTTAGGATTGGGGGAGAAAAGAATGCAGGCATGGAATACTCAAGTCAAAAACCATGTACCCTTCTTCTGGAGGGCTGAGGGTGCTAAAAGCCCACAAATAAAAGATGACTCTTCCCGTGAATCTCTAAACATAGAAACACGTTCCAGAAAATACAGAAGTCCCCCATAGGGTCCTTCCTTATTCATTTAGGTAGTACGGATGTTAAGTGTAAAGTAAATTATGTTCTTAACGCTCTTAATCAAACCACTTAAATTCAAAGGGGAATGGGAATCATCCATCCACTCTCACTTTTTTTTTTAAGTGTCCCTCCAATAACTAATTGCCATTTATTTGAATGCTCCTCCTTGTGGATTTCTTGTCACCTATGGAAATATATTTCATAAGTGCTGGAGACTTAAGTGGTTTAAAATTTGTTTCCATTGTTTACAGATTACTGAACATCAGAGATTCATTGCACTTACAAATAAGGAAACTTCTTTTCAATTTCTGTGTAATTTGCAAACCTGTACAATGTGTACTGATGCAAGCCTTTTTCAGTTCAAGAGAATAAATGTTTACAAATTAAATAAATAAATAAAGTCTCTTCCTCATTCCCTTGTGCTCTCACTGCACATGATACCCCAACATTCCTGCCAAGGTCACCAATGACTGCCATACTGCTAAGTACAGTGGCTGATTTCTCGCTTGACTCATCAGTAGGGTGCCAATTCATTATAACTTACTACACTGTGAATATTGAGATTGGAAAGGGACATTATTAATAAATGTGCCAAGATAACAGTATCATCAGAAATGTTCCTTCCTGAAAATCATGAAGGAGTTGTGATGATTTGACCTTTAAGAGTTTTAACACCTTGAAATCCTTCCCTCGTTCATGTTCCAGGATATTATACTCCTGGACCCATTCCTGATCTGCCCCTGGTGCTGGTGGCTCTTTACCATTCAGATCTCATGATGACCAAGTGCCCAGAGGGTGCTTAGAATGCTTCTCTTCTCACCTGACCCTTACTTGCTGGGTGATTTCATCCAGCCTTGTGGCTGAAGAGCATGTGATCGTCAGAGGTATATCTCTGTCCTGGACCTTTCCTTTAAACTCCAAATCCACGCATCCCATTATCTTTTCAACTTGTCCACTTTCATGCCTAACAAATGTTTCAGTCTTAGCAAGCCCTACTGTGGACTTCTGGTTTTGCTCACCCAATTTATTTGTTTCATTGTCTTATTCATCTCAGTGAATGGCAAGTCTATTCCTCCCATTACTCACACTGAAATCCTTAACTCAGCTTGGCTCAGCCTAGAATCTCCTCTCTTACACCTTACACCCAAGAAATCCTCTTGTCTCTGCTTTCAAAATGCATCTAGAATCTGTTCATTTCATCCCAACTCATTACCACCATGCTGGTCCAAGTCAGCATCATCTCCCATTTAGACTGGTGTTAAAGTAGACATCATGATATGCTACCCAACAGCTGGAAGGATCCTACTAGCGTATATTCCAATTATGTCATTGTGCTTGCTGTCCCTTCTGAACAGGACTGGAGGTCCCTCCTATGGCAGGCACTACCTCACTCCTGTACTCCCCACTTCACATCTCTGACTTCTCCTTCCCTGCCTCCTCTTGCCCTCCCCCATTCCACATGGGATGCCTTGCTGTTCCTGGACCACATCAGGCTCTGCTTCTCCCTAGGGCATCTGTGCCTTCTGTTCCTTCTGGAATGCTCTGATTTCCAATCATTTAGTCTCCTCTTTTTTATGTCTTTTCTCACATGTTACACTCTCAGAGATATTTAAATGACAATTCCCCCTTGCCAGCATGGCCTGTCATGCTGCTATGCTTTCATACTATAGCTATATATATATATATATAGTTTCATAGTATATTTTCATCTTCTATCATAGGTCAGCACTGTCCAACACAACTGTCTGCCATTATGGAAACAATGGTTCTGTGCTGTCCAATATGGTCCCCACAAGCTTCATGTAGCTATTAAACACTTGAAAGTGGCTAGTGCAACTGCAGAACTGAGTGTTAATTTAAGTTCAGTTCACCCATATGTGGCTTGTGGCTACTGTACTGGATGCAGTAAGTCTGTAATTTATTTAACGTTCTACTAGTTTATTCAGAAGTTAGTTACTTATAACTATGATCGCTCCAAAATTAATACTCATGATTATCTTATCCCTTTCACCAAATGTAAAGTTCATGAAGGCAGAGGGTTTTTTCCTGTGCCAGATTATATAATAGATGTTCAATAAACTTTTGCTGAATGGATGCACTTACCTCAAATTTATCATTTTAAGAGCCGAAGTTTGTTTTTAGTTTCAATGTTTTCAGAACTTGCCCTCATCTCTATATGATATGTCCTCATCTTAGTACCAGAATATATTGTTTCCTAGCAATTTCAATGTCACTTTTAGATACATAAATTGTTATGCTGCAAAAATTGTGTCCTCAGAGACCATTAATGTCAGCCTTCGTTAACTAACTGTACCAGATTGCTGAGTTTTTATAGTCTGTCTACTGACTGTTTATCATTAAGCTTTTCCTCCAGCTGTGTCTACTATGTACCTTATTTATTTTTTCAAAAGAAATGACTGGATAAAATTTGAGGATGTTTTTGTTCTCCCACTGAGTTAAGCACAGAATGCTTGTGACAACTGTGGTTGTGAACACATTCACTGTGTATTCAGAGAGGTTAAATGCCTGCACAAAGAATCTTCATGAAAAGGAGATCTGTAATAACAGAGAGCAGAATTCCTCTTTATGAATTGGAACACGAAAATTAAAGTCTGAATTAAATCCCAAGTGTTTTCCTCTGAATCTGATATTCTTTCACCTACCTCAGTTGTCCTCAAAAGTGAGGTCCAGAAACCATTTACTAAAAACTCCCTGTGACACATGTTCAAAATGAGTACTCCTTGCCTCCTCAGTAGACCTCAATCAGAATCCTGAAGGGCAGGGCCTAGAAACCCACAGCTTAAATGCCTAGCAGAGCTGAAGACATGCTGTGTTAACCTTAGCGAACAGAGGTATAATACAGGAACTTTCACTGATACCAAAATCTGCACATGCCTAAATCCCTTATACAAAATGTGGAATATTTGCAAATAATCAATGCCCAATTCTCTGCATACTTTAAATCAAGTCCATACTACTTATGATTTGTAATGGAATGTAAATAGTTGCTGTACTATATTGTTTAGGGAATAAAAAGGGGAAAAGTCTGTATTATGTTCAGTATAAGCATAATTTCCTGTCTTGAATATCTTCCACCTGTGGTTGTTTGGATCCATAAATACAGAACCCACAGATACAGGAGGCCACTTATACTACCTGAGCTTTCCTTTTTATTTTTCTACTCTTTTTAATATTGGTTACACAGATCAATCTGTTTCATTTTGGCAGATTCGTACATGTACATAACATGCTTTGCTCATTCTCACCCACCACCTTCTGTACCATCCTCCTCACTAGTTTCACATATCTTTGGCGATGGATTTCAATATATCTTATTCTGTGGAGGAAAAATGAGATTTTTTTATTAGCTTCTACATTATAAACTTGTAACAACTGTTGTGTGTAAACCAAATAAAGACTTTCGGCCCTGATATATATGTTCAACTAATCTGAGCTACACTGTAAATAAAAAGCTGATCAATAAGAAATGTATTTCAGTAACAGATGATAGGTCAAGAAATATTTCTAGATCCTTTCATGCCTCCTGGGAGGAGAGAGAGAGAGCCATGCATCAAGTATTAAGACCTAAGAGGATATCATTGCCATCAGAACCAATAACAGAAGATCTGAAAGGTGATTATTCTGTGAGATAAATGAGGTCACTTGCAGCAAAAGCTAATGCATATGTGCTGTTGCAAGGTTCACATACTCCAGCTTGGGTTGCAGAGCACAGAATGTCTTCATGATTTAAAGCCAGCATTGATGTGTGGACTGGGATTGCTTGGAGTACTGGTGCTGTATACAGTCACCAATCACTGCAGTCATCAGGTCTGGAACACAAAGGAACAGCTGTCTGCTTTCTGTGACTCCTTAGGGCCACTTCCAGCAAGAAATGATCTTGCCAGAGATTTTGGTTTCCAATATAATTTCCAAAACTTTGGAGGACAAAAGACAAGGATAGGGGAACAAGGGTATCATGGGAAGTCCAAGATCAGAATGGTTCAGAGTGGGGACACAGGAGCCAAGTTAAGTAGGAGAACTGTGAGCATTTGGTGGTGGTGATTGGCAATATGAGCTCCCTGGCGACCCTGAGCACAGCTGTCTGTGGATGGGAAATGCAAGGAGTGATGTAGGAGTCCAGTATAACCCAGAATGGGCCAAGCCACCCCAAGTTGGAGGTCACATCAAAGTCAGCCACAGGGACCTAGGATTCAATTTACAAGGATACCTGATGCACAGTCAGGAGATGCCTTGGGAGACTTCCAGGAAGATGGCAGATGTTATGGTTTGGGTCTAGATGTCCCCTCAAAGCCTCATGCAGTCATAAGTGGCTAAATTAAGAGTGTGTGATGCTGGGATTAAGGGTGTGTGATTACTAAACCAGTCCACTGATTGATTTGCCACCACCCTGATCCTGGTAAGCTGGATAAGATAAAAGAAGCAGAAAGATGCTGTTAAGTTGCCCTTGTTGCTTTTTCTATCGTATGCCGCCATAAACTGTTGCCCCTCTGCCATATGCCACCCTGCCTTGGAGACAGATGATTATGGACTGAAACCTCTACAAACTGTGAGGTAAATAAACCTATCCCTCTGTAACTTTGGGTGTCAGGTACTTTGTCTCAATAAAGAGAGAAAAGTAACTAACAGGAGAGTGGTGAATAGCAGAGCAACCAGCCTCTCCAAGATTTTGTGTCCAGATGCTGGAATACAGCAATGTGAGGAAGAAAAAAAAGAGGGAAGTGGGTCCTGGGGACCCAGCAAGGACCTGAAGTGAGAATTGAACCTCACAGGGAGAGCAAAGAGAGAGGCCTTAACACAGAAGAGGGAGGTGGCAAGTGATACTTTTTCCCTGAGCCTCGGCTCACTTTGTAGGAAGGGTAGCTCAAACCTGTAGACGGATGGTGACTACTGGCAACCTCAGAGGCCTCCATGGAGAAACGCACCAGTGGAACAGAGTAGTGGACACAGTGGACTGCAGTGACTGGTGAATTATTTGGGTTTAGACATCACCCAGGAGAGAGTGACTGGGTGGTCACCATCTTGGAGAGAGGCAAACTAAACTCAGAACTCAGAGCAGCTGTGGGCTGGCTCCATCTAGTGGCTTCCAGTGTTGAGGTGAGGTGCAACTAAATTCCAGTCAGTAGGAGGTCAAGGAGCTGAGTTTAACTGGCAGGGAGCTGAGTTCAAGCCAGCAGGAGGTACATGGAGTGTTGCAGGCTGAAAATCAGGTTCCAGCCTTATAGCCAGAAATCAGCCTGAACTTCACTGGAACTAAAGGTGCAGGCTTGCTGGGATTATTCACTAACCCATTGTAAATCTATGGCGGGCTTGCCAGGATTAATCAACGTGGATCTGGGCTTTGTCTGCCCACTCTATCTACCAGAGACTGCAGAGATAACCCTGAAGTGGACATTTTTTTCTTCTTTTCTTCTTTTGTTTTGTTTTGTTTTTTTCTGGTTTGTTCTTGTTTTTATATGAGTGTGAACATTGTTTCTAGTTTTTTGTTATTGTTATTGTTTTGTTCTGGTCTTGTTTTTATTTCTTCTTTTTCTCTTTCCCTCCTGTCTTCATCAGTTTCCCAAAGTTTAGATAATCTTCCTTTGTCCTCTAGCCTTACTTCTAATTCCTTCCTCTTCTTCGAATTCTCTATTTTTTCCCTTAATCCTTTAAAAAATTTTCTCCTCTAAGGGTAAAACCGCCATATTGAGGGCATATTTACCATATACACTTTTCAGGTTTGTTTTAGATTTTGTTATATGATCACAAATACAGTTCATTCAGTTAAAGGTGGCAAATTAATAGTTATCACAGTTTGTCATTTTCTAGGCTGTGTTTGATGCTATTGTTATTGCTAATTATACTATTTTAGACAAGGTGACATAATTGTTCTAATCAGTTTTTCTTTCTGGCATGCCAAGACTGAGATTGCCTAAGGGTCATAAACAATTCTATAGGCCAGTGCCAAAGAACCAGGGGCTAGACCAAGTAGGCAGCAACTTTTCATTCCCAATACATTGAAAAGGTAGGATCTTACAACAGACTTAAACCCCCAAAGCCAGCAACACCTGGAAGACATCTCTCAGAGGTAGTCATTGCCAAGGGGTTCTAAATAATAGCAATAAAGCTTCCTGCCACAAGCAATTTATAAGCATCAATCCAGGAATTAAACTGAAAATTTTAAAAAAAGAAAATGAGAAGACACTTTAAGCAAGATGCAACCCCAGACTTCCAGCTCATGAAAGGCAAACCCAGAGGGCGATGAGGTGAAACAGTTTGAAGGCCACCCACTTGGACTTTGTGAAATGAAAGTAACAAAGCAGATGAATGAGGGTCTAGAAAAAAATCAAATCAGAAATAATTTCTCAGGTAACTACAGAGATGGTGACCATAATGAAAGACATGGTTAGTGACTCTAGAGTGGATAAAAATTTAAAAATAGAGAAGCTTAGGAAAATGATGGAAACCATGAATGTCCAACATAGGAAAGAAATGAAATCCATGAAACAGATTCAAACACATACCCAGGAGATTAAAAATTCCATTGAAAATATACACAGCAAAATGAGTCACTGTAGCTGTGATATAGCATGTATAGGTACAAATTCCCTATGAGGAATGTTATCATTACATATACCTAAAATGTACGAATAAAAAAATAAAATCAATAGAAACGTTCCTAAAGAGGGGGGAAAAAAGGAGATGCCTTGAGTGCAGAACAGTCAATCTCTTCATGGCCTGAAGTAGGGAATGTGGTTGACAGCCAACTGAGAGTGTGCTGAATTGTGTTAGAATGTACCCACCAATAGGGGGTCTAGGTCACAAGTCATGGTCCTCAATTACAAGTCTACAGTGGGAGGTTAGGGCAAGAAGCTAAACATGGGACCTGAGGAGGTGAGACAGATGGTTCATACTGATCCAGTCTCCTGCCCCACAATTTCTGATGGTAGATGCTCACTCAACTAGTAATCTTTTTATGAAAAAAATCCATAAATGAGAGCATGGGGCTAACTTTTTGGCACTCCTTGTAATACATATTATAACAACTCCATGGAATAGATACAGTGGTCTCTGTTTAATAAGGGAGAAGAATGTGATTTAGGGAAGTGAAGCAAGTAACCCATAGGAATCCACATAAAATATGTGAGAATCTCAGAAAAAGCTTAGTAAATGTTAGCAACTTTTTTCATCCCAAGTTTCCCAATGTGCAACTGGCAGAACCAACGTCTGGACCCAGATCTCTATGACATAGGCACTTAAGCTCTGACCATCATACTGGCACGACCCACAATCATTACTTATTTGTAGTTTGACTCAGCTGGTGTGTCTTAGTTACTTTTCTTGTTGATGAGACAAAATACTCAACACCCAAAGTTAAAGGAGGAAAGGTTTCTTTAGCTTACAGTTTGTAGAGGTTTCAGTTCACAGTCAGCTGGCCCCAAGGCAGCATAGCATGGCTGAGAAGCATCACAGAGGAGAAACAGTTCATGGCAGGCAGAAGGCAGCAAGCTACAAGCAGGAACCCACTTTCTGTCCCTTATATCCTATCCAGGCTACTCATCCTTAGAGCAGGTAGCATTCACACCCAGGATGGGGCAGCCTTAATCCTAGGATCACACCATGAATTGATCCCACCTTCACCTCCTTGATCACACACCCTAGATCCAGCCACCTCTGAAAAGCCCCAACTATGACTACATGAGGGTTTGGGATCACATCTAGATACAAGCCACAATAGTTGGCCTGGTCAAAGATGAAACAGCTCGAAGGATTAGGTTGTATGCATCTGTGTTTTAGCATATCAGACTTACGTCATGTTACTCCCTAGACTCTTAACTTCAGATTATCTACCCAAGCTATTAGTCAGAATCCTTGTTTTAAAGGGAAAAAGTAAAGCTGATGAGACAAAGAGAACTCACTGAGATAGTACCATAATTTGTGCTTTATTTTTGGTACCAAATGAGAACAATGCATTAAAGAAAGAAACCACACAAAGATATCAATAGATGCTGGCTGTCAAAATACTTAATAAAAATCAATAGCCCTGTCCTAATAAGAATTCTTAATTAAAATACAGCTAGAAGAAATAACTTAAGTGTATTAAAGACCATTAGAACACAGTGGTATTATTCTAGATGTTGAAACAGCAAAGCTATTTCATATTATATAAGGAATTAGACAGGTACATTTGCTATTTCAGATTAAATAAGAAAGTAGACAAGTACAGTTCTTTTGCTATTATTTTATTCAACACCGCAAGTTCTAATCAGTGCAGCTAAACAAAATAAGAGTATGAACAGAGGGACAAGAAATAAGATTATACTTTTGTTTTAAAAATGTCACTGCTAAAAATTACAAACCACTTGAATAAGGAAGAGAATTTATCGAAGTGGCAACACACAAGATAAAGACTTAATTCATCTTATATCTTTCTCTCTACTCTAGAAATAAAAACCTAGATAGAGAATGGGAAAAATACTTAATATAATGATCCCACACTATAAATTATTTATGAATACATTTGACAAGAAAGTTAGAGGACTTTATGAAAAAAAACAATAAAAATCTAATTGATGGAGAAATGAAAAGACATTTTGTCTGCTCAGATATAAACACTTAGATAATAATGCCAGTCATTTCATTGTTAACATAAATTTATTATCATTTCCCATCGGAGACATAGATTTTTCTTAATTGAATGAAATTACTTTGATGTTCATTTGAAAGAACAAACACTCTGGTATAGACAAGAAAGTCTGAAATAAAACAGTTATTACAGGGCAATTATTTTATGAGTTAGTTTAAAGTATAAGCACATCCTGGAAAACTAATTTAACACAGTGGTTCTCACATTAACCTGAATTAGAATATGCTGGAGGGCTAGTTAAAACAGGTTGCTGGGCCATACCAAGAGTATCAGATTCAACAGCCCTGGATTGGCCCGAGAATTTACATATCTAAAGAGTCCTTGTGATGAGACTGGGCTAGGAAATACTCTGAGAAAAGCTCCTATAGCAAATCAACAGAATGTTGGCAAAACTTTTTTAAAAAACAAATTATTTGAACAGATGAGAGAAGCCAGAAATTAATCTGAGTATTGAATAAATGACAATGGATATGGATGAAGTCTGATTGAACAAGAAAGGAAGATGGATAAAAGTTGGTATAAAGTGGATCAAAGCAAATTTAATACTAGCATGTGAGACTATGTGTGCATATACATGATTAATGTGGCTTGAGGCTGGAGTAGGGAAAACAAAAGAGCTAGTTTAAAAAATTACCAATATGTATGATATAGTCATGTTTCTGAGTTTATGTAAAATTCCTCATGGCCATGATTAGTGGTATGTTAGAATGGAGTCTGAAGTAAGAGCCAAAGACAATAAAAACTACATTCCAAAGGAAGATGTCAGACACTCACTTTTATCTTTCAATTTGCAAATTTAAAAACAAGATTTATCTCTCCTCATCTTTGGTTTCACTTTCTGAGGCTTTTATTTACCCATGGTCCACCATGATCCAAAATCATCAAAATAGAAAACTCCAGAAACAACTCAAGAATTTTAATTTGGGCACCATTCTGAGCAGCATGATGAACTCTCACTCTCTCCCACTCTCCCTGCCCATGCACTTGTCTAGTGTCCAGGCTGCTTCCTGACACCCACCTGTCAGTTACTCAGTCTGCATCCTGGTTATCAGACCGATTTTGGCAGTGACACTGTCATGACATAGTCAGAGATAACTACTGGGACAGGGAACTTATAAACTCCTGTGCCCTTAACCCGTTACTCATTAAAAGCATGTTTTGTGTTTTCTCCTAAGGTAGATAGGAATTTCAAAGTGGATTTTCCTAAAATCTGTGACTCTTCACTTGGGTCTACAAGTGCCCAACAGGTAATTAAAAGTAGAACAAAGCTTGACCTTCACTTTGTGAAACTCTGGGTCAAATACTTTTTGGCTCTGTATATAAGCAGGTTAATCATTTAGGGAGTGTCTAAGAGTTGGGAACACAGGGTTTAATTTACCTCCAAGCCTACCTCATTGACTGTCAAAATGGACACCTATACCCAGAAGTTTCCACTGCCCTAAACCTGTGGTGACTCTGGGTTCCAGCAGAGCCTCACATGTCTGAGATCAGCTCAAGTCTTGAAATTCCTCATAAGGAACCAAACTGCTCCAAAAGTCACCAGGATTCCTTAGGAGCTATGAAGCCAAGACTGAGATAATAATCGACTGGACCCTAGCCCCCCACGATACCCTGTAAAACTGCTCTTCAGTCTTTAGGAAATGGTCTAATCTGATCCTCTTCATCAGAGTATGTCCCCTCCAGCTACTTAAGCTGGATGGAGTCCTTTCCCTATCTTTCCACTTTGTGATTAAAGCTTTTGCCTGTAAATTCATAGTTGGTTTGGTTTTAATTATCATTTAAGCAAGGACCCATACTAGATGGAATCACAGTGTGTATATTTAGATCACTCATATATTTTATAGCAATGGCTTCCAAGCATGAAAGTAATGATGTTGATAACTCAGACATGCCAAAGAGAGGCTCTAAAATCCTTCCTTTAGGTGAAAAGTTGAAAGTTCTTGACTTAATAAAGAACACAGTATAATATATAGATTCAGTACTATCACCAATTTTGTGCATACACTGGTTGTTTTGGAATTTACTCCTCACAGATAATGGGGAACACTGTAATAAATAGCTACTGTGTTTGAGCCACTGATCTAGGCAGCAAACAAAAATAAAGCCCTCTTGTCATGTAGCTCACATTCTGGTGGCTCTGCACCAGAGTGTTCATCAAAAACAAAGTGAGAGGAACATGTTATTGGCATCTTAACATTTGTCCACATCACAGGTATTGAAATACCAGAGGTTGACACTGCTGGGGAGAGGATACTCAGAAAAACACCAAAAAACAAAAACATTCACAGGCACAAGTCTTCACTTTCCAGTGGGAAGGGGTGGGAACACCATAGCCTCCTCTCCAGCCACAAGAAGGGTCTCCAGTGGGGTTCCTGCTGGTAGGGGCACCCTGGACTGAGGTCTGACTTTTGCCTGTCAAACTAAAGGGCTTGCTATGTGCTCAGAGGCCAGAGGGAAAAAGAGGTGGTTGGGATGGGTATTCTCCACTCCCAGAAGCTGTGGAAAAGAGGTAGAGTGATCTTGTAATTTTTTACCGCAATGAGGACACTTTTGAGCACCAATATATTATGTGGGGACAATAGCCATAAACAGGATGGTCCTTGGAAAACTGGATCAATGGTCCCCATAGGGACAAGAAGAGGTTCTCATGGTCGAACAGGCTCTATGAGACAGCTGGTATGGGCTGCCCAGAGGATCACCAGGAGGGACAGCAGACTTCAGTGCTAAGAAGCTACAGGAACCACTGAATCCTTAGAGGCCAGAGAAGAAGTGACCAGGTGGGATGGAGATGGGTTTGACTGGATATGGGAACCATAGCAAGTGTCCCTGAGCCCCCAAAGGTAGAGGGTATCCTTGAAAACATTAAAATGATCATCTGAGAAAGAGGTGGCTTTAACTACCTGCTAGGTTCAGGAGGCTGAGACACCAGAACACTCCAACAGTCCAGCCAATAGGAAAGACCCCTGCCTTTTCCTTCACCCCAGCCTTATCCTGTATGATACAGAAACCATCACCCCGGAACTTGAGGAGGAACAGGAGCAAGAGAGACAAATCAACCAACCCCCTCCCATAACCTGAGGCATGGGAAGCATGTGAGGAGGAACAGTGACTTTGATTTAATTCGGAGTTGCCATCTTGACACATTTCAAATGACCTTAGCAGAGAACATCTTTATTGTCTAAGAATGGTTGGCGAAATCTGCCCATGTTTTTATCAGATAGCAGAGAAAGAATCAAAATAAGGGATGCGGGGAGACCAAAGATAAAGTTACTTTATTTTAATAATGCACTTGTTCAATTTAAGAATTATATTATAAAATATTGAAATGAACTATAATCAGAAAAAGACTTTATATGTGACATTTTTCCCCAATCAGAAGAAAGTTATCTGTGTGCTTAGAGTAGGGGAAACCATATCTTGAGAGCCATGAACAGCTGTAGAATTCCAGCATCCTAAACAGAATAGTCTGGGACTGATAGGAAGATTCTGTGTGAGAGACATAGGCTTGTTTTGGGGAGAAGAGAGAGACCTTTGTTAGAGTGGAAAGGCAGAACTGTCCCATGAGGTTGAGGTTTCCTGTCAGAGGCTGAGAAAGGGCAAGGCTTGTGGGTTTCTAAGGTTGTAGTGACCTGGTCCCTCCTGGAGCTGCTTTCCCCAAGGGGTGAGGGCAGGATGGCTGCCAGGAGAATCCGACATTTCTCAGAGACTACATGAAAAGGATACTGTGAGGAACACCAGGGTCCCGGAGAAGGAAGAGAGGAACCTTACTCACATTATCCTTCAGTGAAAAGCAATAGGGTAACCATGGTGACTTCTACAGAAGAGCCTGGAAGATGCTTCCTGTGCACCAGGTACCACTGTGAATCTCACACATCTCTAGGGATAGAAAGGACTCCTCCAATACCACTGAGACAGAGTTTCTTGCCACTCTGGTGAGGGAATCTTAGAGCAAGATTGAATTTGAGTGAATTAATAGCCACTCTGGAGCACAACACACTTTGGCTACATCCATCTGTGCTCTGGACATGCAGGTGAGCCAAAGCCATGAAATGTAGAGGTGAGAGATTTTCCCATTTCCCAACAATTGCTCAAGGTTGATTAGTCTGATCTTTAAATTGAGTTCATCAACCCAAGGTGAGACTAGGAAAGAAATTAACCTGACACAGTGCTAATTCTACATTCTATAGCATTCTCCTAGGATGGATTCTATTTCCTCTACCAGCCTGTGTTCCAGCGCAGGAGGAATGTAATTACTTCATCATTACTCTCAAGTGCACTTTGCTGGGCCTGTCTGTGGCTGCACGTCTCAGACTGTCCTCTAAATTCAGAGGATGGACCAAGGACCACTTCCCTTCTGCTTGTCTCTTTCCTTTCTCTTCCTCTCCTTTTCCTTCCCTTTCTTTCCCTTCTCTCCCTTCCCCTTCCCTCTTTTCTTTGCTTCCTCTCCCCATCTCTCTCTTTTATGGCTCTGCTTAGAGGATCCTACCTGGTTCTGTGTTGATGATTCTTGTATTTATTTCTCCAGCCCCAACTCTCTCCTGAATTCTAGACTTGAATATAAAACTGCTTACTCCACTTGTCCACTTGGGCATCTAATTACTATCTCAAACTCAAGCCCAAAGCATAATTCTTAAAACTCCCTCTCTAAAAATAGAAAAAACATACAACCAACAATAAGACTCCTTCTCTCCCAGTCTTCCATATTTCATTAATGGTAATTGGTCATGCTGTTTTCTAGGAGTTACACTTGCTTTTTTTTTTTTGCCTCAGATTCATTAGATGTAGCTCAGCAGCAAGTCTTGTTGCCCCTACCTTAAAATTATCTCTTCTTGATGCTTCCCACGATGCCCCATTATCATCTTTCTAACTGGTCTCTATACTTCATCATCTCCCTCTTCTGAACAGAGCTAGTCTCCCACTCAGGAGACGAGATAAAGATGTAAATACATAGACTGCATCATGGCTCTCTGTGCACAACATTCCTGTGGGCTTTGATTTGCACCGAGCTCGAGATCAAGATTTTACAAGCATACAAGGATCTCTCAGGGTCTCCATGATTCGGCCCCTGTCTTGGTGTCCTATTGCTACCACCCCAAATTTCTACAAACTTGATGCCTTACAACAACACAAGTTTATTCTTTTCCAATTTTGGAGCTCAGAAGTGTAACATCAAAGTGCCCAAGGACTGCATTCCTTCTAGAGGTTCTAGGGAAGAGTTATTTCCTCGCCTCTTTCAGCTTCTCGAGGTTGGCTGTCTTCCTTGGCTCTCTGTCTCCTTCTTCTACCTCTAAAGCCAGCCGTGCAGCTTCTTCCGTCCTCTCTGATCTCTGCTTTTGTCTTTACCTCTTCTAATTCTGACTCTTCTGCTTTCTTCTTATATGGATCCCTTTGATTACAGTGATTCCACAGGGCCAATCCAGGAGAATCTCCCCAGCTCAAGGTCCTTAACATAATCCCATCTGCAAATTGCCTTTTCCCATGTAAGCCAACATAGTCTCAGGATCTAGGGTCAGGAAATGAACAACTCTGAGGTGCCTTTATTCTGCCTATTACACTGATGGACTGTAACTTTGTCTTCTAATTTCCATGTCAATTCTTTGGCTTTAACCACACTGGCCATCTTGCCAATTCTGGATATCTCTGAGTGAGTTTAGATTACTGCTAACTTTTCAGAGAGGCCGTCTTCCTCCCATCTGTAATACTTTATTCCTTTATCCTACTTTATTTTTCCTAAGCTTATTATTGACCTATTATATATTCACTTATATGTTTGATCATTTTCTTTTTCTTCTGCCATGCTAAATTCTACGAGAATGGTGAGGTGTTTATATTATAAATCTGTAGACATAAATGTCTACAGATATGTACCCACATACACATTTGATTTGTTTATTCCCTGTTGCATTCTCAATGTCTAGAAAAGTATATGGCACAAAATAGCTACTCAAAAGTATTTGATGCCGTGAGAATAATTAATGAACCCAGTTAATATAAGATCCAAAGGGATTGAGAAGCTACCTTTAAGGGGCTTAGAACTTGGGTGCGTTTGAAGTTTCTAAGCTATAAGTCTCTCTCTCTTTTTTTGAGCAGAGTGCACTTGGACCCCAAGTGACTTCCACATGCAGTTCTGGGGCAGGTCCAGGAGCTGAGGAGGTGTGAGCTCCCTACTTCCTTGCCCTCCACGAAGGCATCAGTCAGGGCTAAGACACTACCCTACCATTCCCCTAAACACCACAAACATCAATGGAATGCAAGACTGGACAAGGCCCACGGACCTGGGACTGGGGGCAGTGGGCCCTGGGGTCATGAAGTCACCATGCTCCTAGCATGGACCAGATTGGTCTCTTGGAGGTGATGGTGGATGTTGGCGACGATTACTTTTTTAAATAATATTGTCTTTCTCTTGGAAAATGAGTTCTTCGGGACTGAAGGAGCAAGCTGTGAGAAGTGCTGAGCTTAGCACATAAAGTATAAACAAAACAAAACAAACAGGAGTGAGGTGCACTGACCCAGAGCAAAGAGATTTGCGAAATGTTTTTGACTGTCACACATCCCTGGCTCTCTATCCCTCTGGTTCTATTTTTATCCTTTCTCTTCTTTGGGGAGAAATTCACAGGAGCATTGCAAACGTTGCCTTACAGCCTGAAAACCAGGAAGAAACCACAAAAGTAACAAACTTATTTCCATAGTAACAGGCTCAGGACCATTGCTGCTGCCAGGAGAATGAGTTGAGTTGATTCATTCCAGCAAACGATGTAACCCCAATTCTATCATGTGACTGGCATGAAGAAGTCAATCTGGGGGTGCAGAGAAATAGCCAGCTCAGCAAAGCTCTGGGAGGGGGGTCCCACACCCTGAAGAACAGTGTGACATGATTCTAACACAAATCTAGAAGGAAGTCGCAAGTCTTCTCTGCTTTGAAGGGAGTGATTCATCATCTCAGTGACCTACAAAGTCCTTGCCCCTGTGTTGAACATCCTTTGGAAAAAGCTTCACTATTAAATCCAGCTGGGCCCTCGGGACAACTGAAAGTCACAGTAGCCCAAGTGCAGTATGTGGCCTGAGGCGCCCCGGAAGGAACTGTGGCTGAGGCTGCTTTTCCCTTCAGGGTCTACTACTTCAGCCGCTGCCGAGTCTCCTTAGCATGCCAGGTCCTGTGTCTCAAGGAATCTAGGTAAAGCTTCCTGTGTTCATTCATTCATGCAGCCAGTCAACAAGCAATTAGCACACGCCTTGTGGGGTAGCATTGGCACTGAAGATCTCAGAGGACTGAGAAAAGGGGTTTGCACTTGATGAATTCACATTCTAGTGGGCGTAGAGATATGCAACAAAACCACAGCAAGGTGGGTGTGCTGATATAACACTGGGTAGAGTGCTGTGGCAGCTCAGGGGAGAGTGTCTACCTCCGGGAAGTGACTCTGATGCGCAGTGGGATGAATGATTTTGTGAAGGAAAATTCTTGATGGGAAATTCTAAATCGCGTGTCCAACCCACAAAGGTGTAAAAAGGCCAGTGTTTAGAGAGCATCAAGGACTTTCAGTGGCGGGTGTAGGTGCAGGAGCCAAGAGGTGAGTGTGGCAGATGATAAGGCTGTGTCCATGCAGGATCTGGAAACTCCACCAGAGCCGCCGGGCTTCCTCTGCTGGGCTGAGTGCCCTGGGCATGTGCTTCAGGTGCTCCAGCAGGTCCAGGACTATGTGGTTCAGGGAGAGAGCTCTGAGGCCAGGGTGGAGTGTCTGGAAGGGTTAAAGCAAGAGGTGACAAATATGTGAACTAAGGCCCCTCAGTGCAGTAGGGAAAGGATGGAGGTGAGGTGTGGCTAGGAATACAGGCTCAGCACAGCCTGAGGAGTGGGAGATGGATGGGCAGGGCCTGAGGGACAAGGAGGAGCACGAGGTGGCGAGGCTACCCTGGAGCGACACAGGATATGATGCTACCTATATGCAATACATAGGTATGTAACAAATACAGGTATCTGAGAAATGCGTCGCATAGGAGGAAGGGCACATCCAATGGCAGAATGGATGGGTGGGCTTGAGATATGATCTACTCAACTTAGAGCCTGTGGAGTTTGATGTAGTGCAGGTCAGCTGGGTGGGTTAGGAAGGAGCAACCGAAGACTGGGACTGAGTTCTGGGGTTAGAGATAGAGTCATGAGATCATAAAAGTCCAGGTTGAAACCCCAGGCTTGAATAACACCTGTTTGAGTTTAGAAGTTATGGAATATGAGAAGAGGGCTAGGAACTAGGGTCTGGAAAATAGAAATATTTAAGGCACTGAAGGTAGAAAAGACCAAGAAGGAACAGTCAAACAATTTAGAATAACCAAAAGGGTCAAGCATTTTAAAAATCAGAAGAATAGCCAGGTAGGGCAGTGTACTCTGGAGGCTAAGGGAGGTGGATTGTAAGTTTGAGTCCAACCTGGGCAACTTAGTGAGACCCTGTCTCAAAATAAAAAATTTACAAAAGGGCTGGGTTATAGCTCAGTGCAAAGGCCCTGGGTTCAGTCTCCAATACTGAAAAAGCAAAACAAACAAAAATCAAAGGACTGCAGTGGGTACGGGTTTATTTGTGAAGGTTTATTTGTGTTTTTGTCTATTTCCTGCTTTAGTGTGAAGCTGGGTACTTTGTAAAGAAAAGGTCTTTGTTTAGCTCATAGTTTTGGAGGCTGAAAGTCCATACGGCATGGCACTGGCTCTAGTGAGGGTCTCCTGGTTGTGTCACATTATGACAGATGGCATCACAGTGGGGACACATGCAAAAGGAAGCTGTCACATGGCAAGACAGGATGCCAGAGAGTGATATGGGACTAAGAACTGTAGGAATCCTTTCCAGGGGGAGGGCAGGTCCCCAGTGACTATAAGGGCTTATCTAAGGCCCCACCTCTTAAAGGACCCCCACCTATCAACCTCATTAGACTGAAGACATGTTTCCAACACATGAACCCTTGGGGGATGCACTTAAAACTACATGCGAACCACAGCCGAGGATGGTGAAAACTTTCTAATAATTGACTGTAATGATGGTTACATAGCTGTAAATATACTAAAAACCATCAAATTTTTCACTTTAAATGGGAGAAATGCATGGTATATACATTGTATCTCAATAAAGTTCACATTTAAAGAAAGGAGGGAGATTTATAAAGCCAGTGCATACAGCACACTGGGAGACTTGAGGCAGGAGGATTACAAGTTCGAGCCCAGCCTGGGCAATTTAGTGACTTAGAGGGAACTTGTCTCAAAATAAAAATGAATTTTTAAAAAAAGCCGAGGATGTAGCTCAGTGCAAAGGTCCTGGGTTCAATCCTCAGAAATGTAAAAAAACAACAAAAAACTCCAAAGGACAAGAAAGAAAAGTAGGCTTTGAGTTTGCCAGACAGGAAGGTCTAGTGCTGGTCTCAGGCAAGGATATGGCAATGGAGAAGGAAACAGTCCTATGACATTGGCTTGGAAGTGCAGGGTGGTCTTTGTTTTGGGGATAGGTCAGTCAGTAGTGAGTTTGTAAACAGAGTCAGGAGCCTTGTAAGTAACAAGTTGAAGGAAGGAGATAGAGAGAGCATTAGAGTGACAGAGCCCTAAAACTACCAGCATTTATAAAATGCCTTCCTCCATTTAATACGTGGTATGCATGTGTTTGACAAACTAAGCTGATTGAACACAGTGGTGGCAAACCTATGGCACACAGGCTGCAACAGGCTGTTTCCTATCATTGAAAGCTCTAAAAGGTTCACCATCACTGGACTAGAAACTCAAGGGTGGAGACTAGATCTTGCTTATCTTGAGTTTCCTGCTTGGTGTCTGCCACATAAACGTGCAATACATAGACATTTACTGAGATACACAGGAACTTAAAACAATGGGTGTTTTCATTGCCATTTATGCTGAGTTGAGAGACATTGTACCTTGTATTAACTTACATTTGATTACTAATGAGAGCTGATAGATATTTTTTCATGTGCTTATGGAGCATCTATTTTTTTTTTATGATTTCATCCATCTTCTATCCCTGGTTTTTGCTTTTTTCTCATTTAACTATTATGATCTCAGACTTTTTCTCATGAAATAAAGATCCAACTTCTCTGTTATAATTGCTGCAGATATCCTCCCTGGTTGGTGTCTTGTCTTTCAATGTCATTTGTTCTGGAAGAAGTTTGATGCAGGCTTAGAAAGCTCTCCTCATCCGGAGGCTTGAAAAGAATTCTAGTTCCTGTTAGTTTTTGTATGGCATGATACTGAAGAGACTGCTTCTCCAATACATTAGGAATTTCCTTTGGTGTGTGGAAATAAGGCGAGGACCACAATTATTTTTTGTCCCCAAATTCCTAACTTTTAGAAAGCTTAAAATAATAAGGATGTAATGTATCCAAGGGGCCCTGACACTTCCCTAAAAAGCCAATAGGCTCTGTTTAATAATTTTTTCTTTCCTAGTTCATGACTTCAGAATATCATTGTTACATCCCACATTTTCTCCATTAATAGTTTTAAGCCAGTAGTTTTCAATTTGGGGGTCTTCCACGCTTTTTGGTTGTCACAACTTGGGAAAGGGATGTTCCTGGGATGTAGTGAAACAGGCCCCACTGCAAAGCACTCTCTGGCCCCAAATGTCAATAATACTGAAACTGGCAAACCCTGTTTCAACCTGAAAAGCACAAACCAGTTGAAATACGATGTTTCTGGGAAGTCTGAGGTTTTACTTCAAATGTCAAAATGAAAATGCTGTGAGATGAACCCCTCAGGCTTCCTTCTGAGCCTCTTTTAATTCTTTCTCATTTCGGGATTTGGCCCCTTGGGGAAAACAGGGGTAGGGAAGGCTAAAGAAGTATTACTGGCCCGCAGGTCAGCCTGGAGTATCTGCGAGTGTTCTCTTTGTGAATCAGGCTTGGTTGCTTTCCCACAACCCTACCCAGGAAGGTATCACAAAGCCGGTAAGATCTCCCAACATTTATCAATGCTGGCAAAACTTATCTCTTGTGTTCTGTCAAATTCTACAAGATTCAAACTCTCAGAGCTGCTGACACTAGGTTCTGGACTCTACCGAGTACCCAAGGTCCTCACTGATATCCCAAAGTCCTGCTTGTGGAGTAAGCTTGTTGATTTATGGTGCCTCTTTGTCACACTCAATGTCCTTATTTTTACAAGGGTTTATTTCTACCCTAACCCACTGTTCTGCTGATTCCACTGACTTCAATACTGTAGCTCTATTCTCCAGTATTGTTTTTCTATCCCATTGACCAAGTCTAAATTATTTTTCGCGTCATCACTTAACTATGTTTTTCCTCTTCATATTCTCATTTTTATTCTTTATTCCAGAAGGAATTAGGGTCTGTCTGCCATTTCACTAAAAGTTTCAATAGAATTCTGATTCAAAACACATTAAGCCACACATTAATTGGAAGAAAAAAGAGAAATATATATACTTATTTATTTCCTGAGAGCATTGTTCTCCATCTTTCCCCTTCCTACTTCCTTCCCTTCCCTCCCCTTCCTTTTTTTCCCTTTCTTTTGTTGTGAATTGAAGCCAGGGCTTTGGTCATGCTAGGTGAGACCTCTACAATTAAGTGGCACTCCCAGTTCTCAATCCTGTATGTTTCTTATTAAGGTTATCCCTGTGTGCTTTAAATTTTGCTGTTATTAGGGATGAAATCATTTTCCACATTTCTGTCTGATTATTGCTATATAAAAAAACTGACAGTAATATTTACATTTATTTGGCTTCCTTGAATTCTGTTTTTCATCTAGTGTTATTTTCAGTGATTCTCTTGACAATTTTATCTCATTTTAATTGTTCCTTTTGTTTTCATCTCACTGAGTTGCACACAGCTTTCAGAAAATGTTAAACAGGGTGATTATGATTTTTCATTCACTCAACAAATGACTCGTTTTGTTTCTGGTTGGGGTGGCGATGTGCTCCCGTAACAGCTTAGGCTGGCTTGATTTCCCCCACTTCCAGGTGAGATTTCCAACTATCTACCATGGGGCCCAAATTCTCATATAAATATCACTCATGACAGGTGGCCAACAGAATTCTAAGAGTTGTGGAAGAATGACAAAAATAATGTAAAGGAAAACAAAATGACCTTTAAAGAAAGACCTGAGAAGAAGAAACAGAGCTTCAAGATCTCTGCTGGCTGAGGCCTGGGTTTAGTGCAACCAAACAACCAACACAGTTTGCACTGGACTCCAGCTGAGCATGCAAATGGTTCCACTAAATAGTTCTATGGTATCATTATCTTAGGATCTAAACTGGCCAGAGAGATACTACAAATTTCATTTAATAAACTTGGAACCACACTGACCATAAAAATATCTCAATGTGCTTATTTCCTGAAAATAATGAACTCTGTAAGCTATCTAAAATAAGAATAGGCTGCCCTACATAAGGCCTGCTGTGTCTCAGAGGCCAATCCGGTTCTACAAAGGGCACCAATTATTCTGAAAAGGACATACACAATTATCTTTCAATTTCAGTCATATATATTTAAGGTTTTTTTAACAGCCCATTCATCTGGAGCCCTTGCCCAGATGTGAGGATGGATGTAACTTGATTGACAATGTCACTTTCCTTTACAGGACACCAAGCCTCTCACATAATATGAATATCTGAGAATCTGGGACTATGTTCGTGTGACACTTGAGGGCTGATTTGTCAAAAAAAACATCAACTTGCTTTATTAATTCAGCATGTTCCTAGAAAACTTTTTCTCTCTTGCCAGTTCAGCACTTCCTAATGTTTAATAAAAGATTAGGTTTCCAAAATGACAATAATAGTAAAGAAGAAACAGCTGAGCAGGTTAAAATGGAACTGTGTTTATAAGTCTTGATACAACAGTTCTCAAATTCTCACTAAAATACTTGTGAAAGAACAGAAAACAATAAACACTGAAATCAGACCTCAGTCTTGAAGGAATTCATAACTAAAGGCCCATGGTGATGGATTAACAAGCACTGGGAGGACTTGCACATATCCATTAAGCTCCTGCCTCTAGAAGGTGCAAGGAAAGAAGGAAGAAAGGGCTTTGGGAAATGCTCTGCCTCTCCTGAGACCATGGGAGCCATGCACTGCCCCTCAGAACAGCTGCACACACCCTTCACTTGGAGATGGGCCAGATCCTGTTAGCTGTCCCCACCTCCGCTCCTACCCTGGCCACTTTCAGTCCAGGCTGAGCCTGCAAATCCCCAACAGCATTCCACTCTAGGCAGAAGAGGGCTGGTGAAATTCCTGGAAAGAGGGCCCTCCCTGCAGAACACTGCTGTGTGCAAGGTGAGAAAGGAGGGTGCTGATAGAGAGATTTTTTCTCTACTTTGCCTTTCCATGGCTCCGGAAGCCAGGAAGCAAGGATGGGAAGATCCCGTCTTAGTCTAGTAGAATCTAATTGAATGACCATTTGCTAAAAACAAAACAAATATCCCTGGAAATCTGCAAGCAGCCCCGAAATGAGTTCATCCTCCAGATGTGGATAAATCACGGTGAGTGTATCAGCACCCAAAGGGTGGGTGAGGAGAACCGAGGACTTGCCACATGTCTTGTCTGTGGGCAAACATGAGCTCCTGTGCAAGGTTCAAACTGAAAAAGCAAAAGTCCATCCTGACCTCCTTCTCTCACACAAGGTCATGCTCCCAGGCTGTAACTGCATACTCAGAGTTGAGTACGGATCCAGGAAATTTACTTACAATAAGAAGGAAAGAAATTGAGCATTGATTCTTATCTTCAGTAAGATGCAAGATGACCCTGATAGGGGAAATGAGGAAGGGGCTAAAGGAGGAAAACGTCATCTTGGACCTCAAGTTGTTCCCCTAGGTAGTTTCTATGATTCGCATACGGTTTGGACCTCAGAGGTTCATATACTGAAGGTTTGGTTCCCAGTGTAATGGTATTGAGGGGTGGTGGGACCTTCAAAAGGTAGGGCCATTTAAAAAAATTTTGTTCTTTAAATTTTGGGTCTCTCATACTATACTATGCTATATTTAGCCTTCTGTGTCTGAGTTATTTCATTTAGTATTATGGTCTCCAGTTCCATCCATTTTCCTACAAATGACTCAAATTTAACCTTCTTTCTGGCTGAGTAGTACTCCACTGTATGCATATATATATATATATACACACACATATATACATATATATATACATATAGGCACATACACACATATACACATATACACCATATATACACACATACACACATATACACATTTATACACACACACACACACATATATATATCTCTCACATTTTCTTTATCCATTGATCTGTTGATGGGCATCTATGATGCTTCCATAATTTAGCTATTGTGAGTTCTGCTGCTATAAACATGCATATGCACATATCACTGTAATATGATGACTTTAACTTTTTTGGGAAGATACAAGAAGTGGTGTAGCTGGGTCAAATGAAATTTCTAGTTTTAGTTTTTTGATTCATCTCCATACTGGTTTCCATAGTGAGACTGTAGAAAACAGGCAGGTAGACTTCTTGGAGATGTGAAGGGGATCTGGGGAAGGAGGGAGAGCGGTGGCCATGGGAGGAAAGTAGGAGAAAAATCGTCAAGATATGAAATGCATAGGTGCCAATTCCCCAAGATAAATGGAATTATTACACATTGCAAACACATACTTGCTTGCAATTCAGATGCAACCAAAATCATGAAAAGAATTAAGTTCATGAACCAAGGTACCACTGTACTAATAAAATACATAAACTGAGAGAAACAAAAAAGAGATGGGGCCTATCAGGAAGTGGTTACGTCATAGGGGAATCATCATTGTTCAGGACTGGAGTAGGCCTTCCAAGAGGGAATTAGGAGTGGATCAGTTATTACAAGAGTGGGTTATTACAAAGTGGTTCAGCCTTCCCACCATCTCTTTTGCACATGTGCTTCTCATCTACAAGCTCCTGCTTCCCTGGCTTTTCTATCATGCATGGAACTGCAGGAGGTGCTCGCCAAAAGCCAAGCAAATACTGTCATATGCTCTTGGACACATAGAACCATGAGCTAAATAAGTCCTTTTTCTTTTGAAATTGCCCAGCCTCTGTTATTATGATAGCAAGAGAAAATGGACTAAGGTAGTAATGTTCAAATTCAGTGTCCAACAGTCAAAAATACTGTGGCACATGGAGAGAAAACATGTTATGAATCAGAATCAGCAGATACAACAGATAACACAAGCAGATCTGGAGGGAATTTCAATATTGACGCTATCAGATATAGACTGTCAAACAATGTGGTCAACAATCTTCATGGAGGAAAAAATTCAAGCTTCAAAATTTTGACAATCAATTGAAATGATGAAAAGTAACACAGACATTGCAAATTTATAAAAATGAAATGATAGAATGGATGGGTTTAATAGAAGATTAGATACAGCTAAGAAAAGGATTTAGGAACTGAAATGTAAGTCAGCAGGAATATTCTTGAATGAAATGGATAGAAGTAAGAGAGTGTAAGAGACATGAAGGATACAGTGAGACAGAAGACAGAATTCTAGAAGGAGAGGAGAGAAGGTGGCCAAGGTAGTATGTGAGGATTTAAAGAAGCCCCATAAAGCCCAGGGAGAGATGCATAAAAAGAATCCCATAGCTAGATACATCATAGTAAAACTGAAAAAATGTAAAAAGCCCAAAAGCAGTCAAAAGAAAAATGGAAAGATTATCCTCCAGGAAGCAGCAGAGAGACTGACAACTGATAGACAGCCTTCAAAGGAGCAATATTCAGACAGCAGTTATTTCAGCAATGGCAGAAGCAAGAAGAGAACAAGCAATATGTCTGTGATTGGGAAATGATTATGTGCATAACAATTTATTCCAGATGTGTGGGGCCTATCAGAAGTCAGAAGACCAAATTGTAATTACTGAACCCTGTGTAATCATATGTCTATAAAACCTAAGTGATTTCAGTTCAATGAGATTGGTAAAATTCAGCAAAACCCAGTAGCTTCTCTACAGCCAATACTAAAGTATAAAGAAAGAAATTCCACTCACAGCAAACACACAACTTTCCAAAAGAAAATTATTTGCCCTAACAGCCCAATGCCATACCTTTTATAAAATGTCAAGAAGGCTAACAAGAAACGTATGGGTTCTTATGGAAAACAGCAAAAGTTACTACTGAAATTTGTAAAGGGAAAATAAATATTTAGAGAGCCATTCTACGTTCTCGAATTGCAAGAGCCCATGTCTTAAATGTCCTGAAAGTAATTTAATAAACATCTCAGTGATATTTATTTTGGAGTTGAAAAAGCATTCTGAAGTTCATATGAATAAATAAACAGTGAAGAATAATGAAGGAGGGCCAGATCTCCAGCTATCAAAGTGTATAATACATAGAGAGTCAAGACAAATATTTTTGGACCACAGTTGACCAGGAGTAACTGAGATTGAGGAAAGAAAAATCTCAGATACGGGAGGATTATGTACTATATTTTGGGATAATCAAAATAATGCGTTAATGGAAAAATCATCAGCATTTGAATCTATGACATAGAATATTTCCACACATATATGAGATATTTAGTTCTCTGAGGAGAAATATCAAATGCAATCTTCATCACATATGAATGAATTATAGAAAGATTGAAGAGTTTAATGTTACTAAATCAAATTATGAACCATAAAATTAGGAGAGTAGGTAACTAATCACTACATAGGGAAGGCCTTTTAAACCATAAAAGCAGTGGAGTAAATAAAGTTGAAAACTGCTAGACTTGTCTACTTCAAAATTTTAAAATGTTAGCATGCCAAAAATCACAAGACATAAAGCAAGAAGACAAAGGAAGGCTTGCAAAATATTTTCTATGATTGCGACAGGCCAACATTTAACATCCTGAAGCTTGGAGCCTTTAGAGATCAGTTTTTAAAAAGCTTAAGGTCACAGGAAAAGAAAATGCAAAATAGCCTGGTTATTTTTTAAATGACAAATTTAAATAAGAGACTACTTTTGAAAAATCAACTTGGCAAAACCATACAACAAATTCTAATGTTCAGCGCTATAAAATGGCAACTCTCAACCACTGGGAGGAGACTGTAATTGTTGCCCCCTCTCCTCTCTGGAATGTTCTGGTCATTGCTAATTAAATACTTTATCTGGTGGAATCTGGCATTGGCTGAGCATAACTGTCCAATTTTCAGGCTTGGGAAAGTGCAAAGTGCACAGGTAGATAACGTACTTCTGGGGCCATGAGGCAGCAGGCAGTGAGGAGGAGCTCAGACATAAATCCAGAGTCTTGGAAAGTGTGGGAAGATGTTTATGGGATTCAGAATGCATGGCATGATTGTAAAACATGGTGAATGCTTACAATTAAAAATATTATTACAATAAAAGACATATTGCTATTAATTCTCCTCAAAATCCTCCCCATCACTTCAAACACACTGATCCCATCCTCCTTGCCACTTTCTGAAGCACTTCTGGAGTTCTCTTTTATGAGTGTCTTTAGTTGCACTGCTGCAGCTGCCTCAATGTCCTTAATGGATTCAAAATGCTGACCTTTCATGGTCATTTTGACTTTGAGGAAGAGCCAGAAGTTGCATCGTGCCAAATCTGGTGAATAAGGTGGATGAGGACACACTGTTATGATATCATTTGACAGAAGTAGTCACAAATATTTTGAATCAATTTAGGTAGCCACAACAGTGCAATTAAGACCCTCACAAAAGAGGACTTCCAGAATTGCTTCAGAAAGTGGCAGAAAGATGGGATAAGTGTGTGTGTGGGGGGGCGGTATCCTGAAGGAGATTTATGGCAATGTGTTTTTATTGTAGTAAATATTTTAAATTTAAAATTCACCATATATTTTGATCACATCTTATAGGAATCATTAGATATCCAACGCTCAAGCCAGAAGTCACAGGTAAAGGTCAAGTTAGAAGCCTCTCTCAGGAGCCAGGCACTCTGCTCATAATTATGGACCTTGAACTAGAAGGAAGTGCTCATTCAAGGACTAACACACAGCTGGAGCAAGAGATCAGCCACTAGGGATGTGCTGAGGATTTCACGGTAACAAGACTGATGTAGTCTTACACCAACAAGCTCATGGGGTGGTGGAGGGAATTGGAAGACAAGATTAAAAAAAAACAAATAAACAAATGAGCAAACAGACAAAGTAAAGTTTTCATGAGAGTGATGAAGGATATAAACTGGACATCCAGACAGGATAAAGACCCTAATTTACAAAGCAAAACACAAAGAGAAGAGACTGGCAGCTGGCAAGGATACAGGTGGGCTGCCCAGGTGGCAAATGGGTACACACCTGTGTGCACAGCATCTCTTTCTGCGGAAATAAATGGCTACTTGTGCGTCTGAGGCCTGCGGCTCTACTACACTCTCTGCCTTGTGCATCTGGATCAGGAGATGCCCATTCTGGTGCAGGCAGTGGAGGTGAAGGGGCAGGGCTGGTGGTAACCCAGTGGCTTTCTGCAGCATGTGACCTTCCACCCTGGCTGACTGGAGGTCAGCAGCACTCAGGGCATGGTTTGTGCATGCTTTGTGCATGGTTCTTCTGGGTTTTTTCTAGCTTTGGATAATTGAACATTTAAGTGATTGTTCCACTTCATAAAGTATGGTCCAGGGAGGCACTGTGCAAATTGCTAAATCAATTTATTTCTAAGCAGAAATGAGGTTTTTAAAAAAATAACAACTGAATGAAGGTGATGTATTCCATCTCAAGGGTCTTTGGGATGTGGTAGTTCCCTCTCTGTGGAGTCATTTTGACCCATGCTTGGGTAGCAAGCCAGAATAACAAACTGGGGGCAATGTGCATAGCGGCTTTTTCTCTTTTACAAAGGTCAGTGATTCTCTGTGCATAAATGATGAAGACACCCCACAGGGTCTCAACAGCAGCAGACAAAGGTGGTGAGTAAGAACTTAATCTGGAGTTACAAAAAGAGCTGGACTCCAATTTTTGTTCTTCCACTGTGCGATTTTGGTGCAAATGACTTAACTTCTGGGCCTCAGTCTCCATATGGCTTAAGAGCCCTAATATCTACCTTGCCACGTCTTGCTTAATATTAAATGGCCTTATGATAATAGTAGTAGCTCATCTATCTGATATGCCTAAGTGTCAGGCACAAGGTTCAGTGCCCGCCCTGTGAATTCTCAGCCCCAGATGAAAACAATTCAGTTCCCAGTTTACAGCTGGTATTTGTACCATGTGGAGTACACATTGCTAATTCTCTTACCAGTCTATAAGATGACTTGTCATCCTCTTATGTTATATTCAAGAGTGTTAGATTTGTGATATTCTGTGGTGAGAGATAAAAGATTAACATAAAATGCATCCATCTATGCTTGTGAGCATGCATGTGTGGGCAGTGTGAAACAACTGCTCTTTGAATCAGAAATGTTTCATGTTATCAGATTCTTGTAGGTTTTAGGTCTAGGCTTCTGATTATTGTCCTAATCATGTTTATTTGGTTCTGCTACCTTTCAGACACATTTTTTTTTTCCTGGCTTCTTCCTTCATACTCGTGGTTTACTCAGATCCATTTCTGTTTTCTCTGGCTGACTTAGTGACCTGTCTCAGTGGTCTCCTCTGCTCCCAACCTCTGCCTGAAGTCATCCAAGTTCAGCCTTCATCTCCCACACATCTGAGGTTCAGGTGTTGCAAACCTTGACTTTTCTCCAGTGCTTACACCATACATTTTTTAAAAAGTCTTGCTGCTTTAGTTTGGAATTATCTTTCTCCCAATTTAGACCCAATCACATAGCATAGAATTTGGTGAGGAGAAGCTACTTTCAATGCCAAATGGAGACAGAACATAAATCAAAAAGTTAACATCGAAAGGTTTCTGTGGATGCTGGAGAAAGACCAAACCTAAAGGTGACCTGGGGAGTTTGGCTGGGAATGGAAGATAAAAATTACTTTGCTTAATTTTCAAAGTTCACTGGTTTAGGAGAAAAGCAGACATGTTAAAAGGATATGGTGGAATGCATTAAAAAATAATATAGCAATGCATAACTAGGCTGTTTTTATTCAAAACCCTCTCTCCTGTACCTGACTTGGTATCTTCACTGCATCCTCAAGGAGTAGGAAGGGCCAAGCACAGAAATATCCTCCTTATTGTAAAAGGAAACCGAGGTAGAGGTTCCTGTCATGGTCAACCCATTGCTCAACCTTGACAAAGACAAGTCAAGTGTGTCTGTATCCAGTACCAAGGAATTCACTGGGACTTTTGATTTGGATCAGAGGGTTGTTAACCTTATCCAGGATGTTCTTTAGGGGAACCAGTACATTCTAATTGGGCACTTTTAGGGTTGTTCAAGGCCCATGTATTAAAGGCTTGATCCCTAAATTGGTGCTATTGGGAGGTGGGGGAACCTTTAAGAGGTGGGTCTTAACAGGAGATTTTAGGTCATTAGGGGTGTGGCTTCAACAAGGTTTGTGAGACATCTGTCTCCTTTCTTTTTGCTTCCTGGCTACTATGAGGCAACCAGCTTCCTCCACTAAGTGCTCCCTGCAATGATGTTCTGCCTTGACAGAGGCCAAAAGCAACAGGGCCAACTAACCTTGCACTGAAGCCTCCAAACGAGCCAAATTAAACCCTTTTTTCTATTGAGTTGATTTATCTCAGGAATTTGTTACAGCAATGGAAAGCTGATCAACACATGCATTTCATTTCTGGACATCAAATCTTAATGACCTCTACAGGATATTGAATGTTTAGTTTATTATTATGTCAAATCCATTTCCCTTGTCAGAAATGATGTTTGAAATAAAATCATCTATGTAGGAATAGGGATGTGCATGTTTCTTATGCATACACGCAACTGATTCTTCCTTTATACTAATGCTCATTGGTTAAAAGGTGAGCTGGTACCAAAGGAAGTAATTTGTGTCTGCCATCATAGGTATATCAGTTTCCTACCCAATGATGATCTTTTATATCTGGGCATCTCAGGTTGGTGGGATAAAATCCAGCAGACACTCATCTGAATAGCACTGGAATAAGATGGCAGGCTATCTCATCTTTTTGCCATAAGCATGGTGTTTTAAGTGGCAAGGCAAATTTGTCCCCAAGTTATGTGATAAGATATCTGATATCACTTGGTTCCCTTTACTTGAATGCTCTATAGAACATCAGTTAAGATCATGTAGGTTATGCTTTGGGTTGTAACAACTCAAAGAGACAGCTGATGACCATCCCTAGGGATCAAGAGAACACAACTTCCAACACCTTCTGCTGCAGCCGTATCGACGCTAGACCTGAGTCCCAGGGTGGGGAAAGGATGTGGCAAAGCACACCCCAGATCTTAAGTGTTTCCATCCTCAAAGCAAACCAAATCACTTCTAACTGGGTTTCATTAGCCAAATCATGCCTTGTGGCTCTAACTCCCAGGGATTGGGAAGGGTATACCTCTTGTGCTGGAAGGGGAGAAGTTCAGAAAACACTGATGGACACTTGCAATGTCTGCACACCCACACCGGGTGTTAGTTGGTCTCAGTTGCCCACACGCACACTTCACAGAGATGTGACCCCAGCTGGGCCAACCGGGCCCTCCCTCAATGGTGTCCAACCCATGAATGCTTGAGCTGAACAATCCCGAAGAGTGTTTCTTTAGATTGTAACAACAATGAATGAACCAGATCTGGAGATTGACGTCTCTGGAGACTTCTCTTTTTGAATGCAAATATGGAAGAATAATAAAAAGTGCTCCTCCATTCTAGCAGCCTCACCTTGTAGAAACTCAATTATTTTCTGTTACCCTATCCCTGTGAGATTACCTTTCTTTTCAACCTTTTTTTCTTAGCCAATTTCTTTAGGTTTTTATGAATCTTGAGGGTTACTAATATCCTCCCGGTATATCCCGTTTCTGCTTGGTAAGAGTCTGCTTTTGTTACTTGCTCCAAAAACTTTCCCAAGCAGAAAACAAAAGCAAAAACAAAACAAACAAAACAACAAAAGCCTCAACTGACAAGGACTTTCTAGGTGCTATAAGGTACACAGACAGGCCTGGAGATGGGGAAGAATACCAAGCACAAAGCCAGGCACGTTGAGTACCAGTCTCAGCTCTATCACCTGTCTTGCTGCGTGAACTTGAACAAACCCCAAAATTCATCTGAAAATTGAGGGTCTGGGACAACTTGGTCTTCAAAGTCCTTTCCGGCTCAAATGGACCATGTGTCATTTTGGGACTGCTGAAACAAGCACAAACCCTGAATTGGGGTTCCAATTTGAAACCAGGCACCACACTTTGATAAATTGTTTATCAACTGGACATATTTCCTTGGACTCCCATTAGTCTAGAAATCATCGACTGCTTGCATTGTACATTTCCCATGCTTGGAGACCCTGGAACCTGTCTGAGAACATCCTATCACCTGGGAATTGGTTTCAGAGGCAAGAGAGATCAGCAGAGAGGATGACTCTCCCAACTCATCTGATTCCTATTTATTGTGCAGTCTGTCCTGTAGTTTTCCAGGATTCATTGGGGTCCTTTATTTATATGCCAGTTTAGTACCCAGGAGGCAGAGGAACTTGACATTTCTAGAACATTGTGATCTATTCATATCAATAAAAGTAATGATTACAAAACTCAGCTCGGTGTCCCTGATTAGAAGAACATCAGGAGCTGGACAGAGAGAATCCTAACTATTTCTCAGCAGGTGGGTGCATGGATGAGAAATGAGATGACTTTCCCTGTGAATAAGTTTTACCTCTGATTAAAATTCTGCCTAGAATGAAAAGATGATGCACTGAGATATGAATGACTCACCAAATCTGAAGGGTTTCTCTGTATGCATTATTCCTTCTGCCTTAACCCTGCTATATTTATAAAAAGGGGCTGTGCTCATAGTGCAGCCTCTGATTGTGGATCCCCATCCCCAAATGCAAAGATAACTAGGTGGAAAAGGCTCAATCCCAAGATCTTAGCTCCTTATCCTGTACACATCATTTAATGTGAATATGGGTCTATGTCTGTTCTCTTTATAAAGTGAGAAAAAAAGGCTTAAGTGGTCAGCTGAGCAAAAGACAGATCCTGTTGCCTAGAGATTTCAGAAGATCTGGATGAACCGAATCTTTATGTAGAATCTGAGAATTTTGCTGGACCAAAGTTCTGTTCCAATTCCCTCAGCAAATGCTCCTGTTAGTGGTCTCAGTTCAGAATAGCAGGCACAGTGGATGCCTAGTCAAACCAAATTGCTTGGCAATTGGAGGAGTAGTTGCTACTACTTCTTTGCTTTTCAAGTGCTTTCAAATGCCGTTTTCCTGATTAACACAGTTGTAACTCCTATACTAATCCTAATTTAAAAAGAGAGATGACTACCTATGCAGAATTGGTGCATGTTTGTCTTTCATAGTAAAAGTGTGGCTTGAAAGTTTTCTGTCTTCAATGCAAGGTTGGGGAATTTTTAAAACACTCTACATCTCCCAGTTCTGGGTACTTCTTAACTAGGACTCACTCAGCATATTAACTGCATTCTTGCAGTAGGGAACAAACACAAGAATCTGGCAAAAAAAAAAAAAAAAAAAGTCTACACAACCTGAGAAGCAACATGCCCCACCCAGGATGTGGGGGCCTTGGGGTGGGATTATCCTCTGGATCCTGGGGATTAGTATCCAGTGATTCTGTTATGGCCTTAACTGTAGATCTGGCAGCTCTGAGTTTGGCATTTGGTATTCAGTTCCAGCACATCAGCTTGTAAAAGCAAACCACACATGAGATCTTTAGTTTTAGCAGTTTCAGTGCTGATAGACTGGCTGAGCTCAGCCAAAGCTGCAATGGAGCCAGAATTCCTCAGCATGAAGGCTGAAGGTGCTGAGCTGGTAGTGATCCAGCACCTGCAAAGCAGAGGCTGGGGGGCTGGCGGAGGCTGGGGGGCTGGCGGGGGCTGGCGGAGGCTGGGGGACGCACACATTTGCAGGGCAAGTTTTTGTCAGCTTGAATGGGAAAAGAACATTGCCATTCAAGGCTAATGGTGACAGCAAAGGTGCACACTGAGCCAGGACTCCCTCCTCATGTTTGCTTGGTGCTGAGAAGTTTCCAGGAATCCAAAGGAAGGGTGAGAAGTGAGGTGAACAGAGAAATGGAGGGCTTTCCAGGCCAGGGCATGGAGGTTGGCCTCTCTCTATCCCAAATTCCAGCTGTGCATCAAGGGAGCTCTCTGCACCTTGCTAGACAAAGCCCTACATCTTCTTGAGATGCACTGAGGCACTGTCCACAGCCTGGTCTGGGGAGGATGAGTCAAAAGATCCAAGGGCCAACAAGCCCTGGGGAACATGTTTTAGCCAAAAGGTAAACAGTGCCTGCTGGAGGTTTCAATTATGGAATTCAGGCTTGTTTTTTCTTACAAGAGAGATGGACGGTCCTGACAAAATCTCTCCATCCCTATAGTACTGTGTGAGTTGCAAAAGATTTCAGTGCCATTGGCCATCGGTTTTATCACAGCCTGTAAAAGGGCTGAGCCAGGAATCACTGCCCCTGGCTGGTATATGATAGAAATGATATGCCAATGGGCCAAGATAAGCTAATGAGGGGAAGAACTGAAATTCTTTAATTTCCACACTGTTTCTCCAAATATCAAGCTTATAAAATGTCCCCAACTCTTACCAAAGGATGTATACTCTACCACGAGAGCATGGTGGAGACAGAACACTGGCATGTGACCATTTCTCCTTATGGTCTAAGGAAGAATCATAAAGGGATTAAGGGCTCTGCTGCCATCCATCTCTGGAGGATAATTTTCAAGTGGGCCCAAGTTTTCTCCTCTTTCAACCTTCATTCTATTGTGAGCCTAAATATCACTGTCTTACAGTGAGCTCCTCAGCACAATGAGGGACTGAGCAGGGATTAACCCTAAGCAACACTTGTACCACTTCCTTAGAAATGAGAACTAAAGGAGGCCACCTTGATGGCACTTCCCTTTGAAGAGAAGTGAGCCAATTAGGTTTTTGAGTCTCTTCTTTCTTACTTTTTCCTCTCAGTGTAATCAGGTAAGGCTCTGAAACCAAATGTCTAGGAGTGGGGACACCACCTGGTGGATGTCAGGCAATTAAAATATATATATATATATACACACACACACACACACATATGTTTGTGAAAAAACTAATCTAACCAAGAGGTAAAACAGACCCCTGAGGACAAGAAACCACCTTTTGGAAACCAATGGGTATTCCTAGTGACAGAGCCCTTTCGGGCTCATCTTCTCTAAACCTGGAAACAGAGGGTGCTGTGTTATTGCAAATCTACAACAACAAATATCTAGGAGCTAAAAGATATGACCCAGATTCTAAAATTTCTGGATCAATATGACAATAGGGCATTAGCATTTTTCCTCCTTGATTTGTCCTTCCACCCTTACCGCAGCCCAGCAGACCTAAAGATGGCAAATTTCCCTGGAAAGCAATGCTAAGGAAAGTTTTGGTTCCTATTGTTTTTGTTTAGCAGGGGATGTGACATTTGAGCCAAGAACTATATGAATTCCTCACCAACCTCACCAAGAAGCAGTACTGTATATACACAAGCATGTGTGATGCCTGGATGAATTATTTTCATGAGGACCTGAAAAAATGGCATCTTTTGCCACCTGTGTCCAGCTGAAGAATGTTTAAGGTTTGTGAGGCAGGTAACTGATGACATTATTTCCTTTGAAATGATGCCTCTGTGTGAATGAGGATTTCTTCATATTGAGCATACCGATGAATCAAACTGAAGAAATTAGGTGTGATAAAAAAATATGGAAAATGTTTAAATTTAAAATATTATTACAATAAAAGACATATTGCCTTTAATCCCCCTCAGAATACTCTCCCTGGATTTGAACACACTATCTCATCATTCTTGGCACTTTCTGAAGCAGTTCTGGAAGTCCTCTTTTGTGGGTGTCTTTCTTTAGTTGCACTGCCGTGGCTGCCTTGATGTCCTGAATCAATTCAAAATTTTTACCTTTCATGGTCATTTTGACTTTGAGGAAGAGCCAGAAGTTGCAGGGTGACAGATTCAGTGAATAAGGTGGGTGAGGATACCCTGTAATATTTTTATTTGGCAGAAATAGCCATAAATGTTTTGAATCAATTTAGGGAGACACAACAGTGCAGCTAAAGACCCTCATGAAAGTGGGCCTCCAGAACTGCTTCAGAAAGTGGCGAGAATTGTGGGGTAAGTGTATCTGAAGTAAGAAGGAGTATCTTGAGGGGGACAAATGCCAGTGTGACTTTTATTGTAGTAAACTTAAAAAAAATTTAAACCTTCACTCTATCTTTTGATCACTCCATGTATGTTAACATCTTTGAGCCTCAAGTTCCCTTATCTGTAAAAGGGGAGCACTAAGGTAGCTCTTGAAGAGTTTCCGACAGTCAAAGTGTAACTGGCACTGTAAAATGGAACTTTTAAAGTAGTTCCCACCCCCCTCCGCTTCAGAGACGAGTGGCTTCTCAAAACTTCCTCAGACTTAGGGCACAAATAGCTATCCCCTCTTCTCCTCAGCCCAGATGAATGGTGGACAGGATGCACAGATGCTGGCCCTAGGACACAGGAGCCCAATTTCTTTTCTCAGAGGAGGACAAAGAGCTAAAGATGGCTGGAAGTGATAAAGCAAGTGTGGAAATCCGCATTCTATCTCTGTGCTCCCCTCCCCTCTGTTCCTTACTATGAAAGACCCTCACCCACCTGTACATGACAAGATGGTGACTTGAGGCACATGGGCCCCTGCACCTCTGTGGAACGGGCTTTGAACAAATCCTTTTTCCTTTTGACTAAAATAAATGGCTTCCTTTGATTTGGTCAGTGGCAAGCAAACAAACCTGAGTATAGGAACCGAAGTGGCTGGTAACAAAGTGGGTGGTGTATGTCAAATATTTTCTACCAGGACACCTGAGGTATGCCAAAGATTTTGTTAGTTTATTTGCTTTTCCATACAAGCTCTAGAATGGGAAAAGTGGAGGGACAATGGCCTCTAGGCCTGAAATTCTTGAAGGAAATGTGGGAGACAATGACACACCCCCACCTTCTCAGGAAGAAAATCATGTCCCCAGCAAGAAGAGGGTCAATCTGAACCAGCCCAGACCAAGGACACTGGCTGGGAGCCATTAGGTAAGAGTCATTCTTGGTGTCTAATAGGAATTATATGATCAAGTTCTCCCACTGCTGTGCATTATTACCAGAACTCCTCATTTGGAATTTCAGTTTTCTTTGCTCTCCCAAGTTTTTTGTCCCATTATATAACATTCTTGGATTGATCTTCCCTTCATCTTGTGTCCTTTCTCTGCTCCATAATGGTGTCTGCTTTTTGAATGAAATATACTGAAAACTCTCAATTCATCATCCATTTCATGCCAATCCTATAAATAAGCAATGAGGGTTATCTTTGCCATTGCCACCTAATGCCTGCAGCCTGTGACTCTTCATAACAGACATCTTGTCTTGAGACTAACTTTCCCGATTCATCTTCTTTAAATACCACTTGAACATACCTTATTCAAATTTCCCACTCAAAATTTTTTAAAGGCTTCACACTGCCTACAGGATAAGCCTTGAATGCAAGACTCTCCACAGGCTGGCTCCAGTTCAGCTATTGAAACTGATTGAACCCATACATTTGCAAACCTATGAAGTGGATTGACTCATTCATTCATTTCATCTATTCATCCATCACAAGTTCAGTGTCTACCACATGCCAGTCACTGTACTGGGTGGTAAAGATCTCTCCCCAAAAAGACCTTGTCCCTGATCTCAATGCAGCTATTGTAGCTGCTGAGGTTGACAATAAAAGGGTTAATGCCAAGACACCCTATTCTGGGTAGAGAATCAAACCTTTTGATGTAAGGCTTCTTCCCAGAGAGTCCCTGACCCATGTCTCTAAAACATATCCACAGGCCCCCTTATCATCTCCTTATCTAAAGCTAAAGGCTTTCTGTGCACTGGAGGTGAGCAGTCTAGTCAGAACTACAACTGTAAATATATAATTTTAAACTCAGGTGCTCTCAGAAGATTTACAAGATCTACATTATTTAGATAATCCTATTTGCTGCCTAGACCCTTTTTCTATATCCTCAAACCCTCATAAAACCCCAGCCTCTCACCTTGACTGCATGGTTCAGCTCTTGGAAACTCGGCCATGGTCTCCTTTGGCATTGTACCTTGACCTAAATAAACTCTTACATTTTCTACATTCCTTGTCCATTAATAAAATTATTTTTACCTCCCATGTCACCAGTCCTCTGTATGCAATCCCACAAAGCAGTTACCTTCTGTGGTGTGGCAGGAAGTAAAGGAAATATCACAACTCAAAGTGATAAAACTATAACACAACCATGCAGAAGAGCAACTTGGAATGCAGAAAAGCCAATGCCCAAGGCAGCTTGCAGAAGAAGGGCCAGAGTCTACTGGTTTTCTAAGAAGACACTGTGGGTGGGACAAACAGGGGATCTGAGACAGAAAGAAAGAATATATTAAAAACAACCACGAAATCCCACAAGGATGGTAAAAGAAAATGACCTAAATTTGCAAGTGGTTCAGGAAGACTTAGTTGAAAGTCAACTCAACCTGCTTAGGTATTGAAGTGGTCTACATTTTCTATGTCAGAATTTCCAGCTTTTCTTCCCAAATCTGAAAGGCATCAAGCAGATTGCAACAAGGGAAAAACAGCACTCTGTGGTTAAAAAGGCTCTGCAACATAAACATGTTCTCCTACATCATGGAAAGGTACAATGTTCATAAATATATGAAAAGTTCTGTGAAGGCTTGTAATAAATAAAACTGTTTAAAGTGCCCCAAATTTATTTATCCAAAGAATATCACACCACAATATACTTCCTGTGGAACTGAAACCAAGGAAGACAGTTTGGGAAACACTTATTAGAGACACCCGTTTTGGTCTACAAATGGGCTTAGGGGACAAACATGCTTGGTTTTACATCTTGTCAATGGACAGTTTACTCATCTGCAAAATGAGCACAAAATATGCTTTCTCTATTGGGTGGCTTCATTGAGCATGAATGCCTGATACACTGTCACCAAAGAGGGTCCCAGGAAGTTTCCAAAGTGGAACAAGAGACATTACACTCACCTGACCCATAGAATTAAGTGCAGCCTGGCTGACTCCCCTTTCGGAAAAGGAATTTTCAGGACTGGTTAGTAGGAGGTATGGGAAGGATTTATTGGGCAGAAATTTAAAGATATACATTCAAGAGTGGAGTGTAGGTGTTCAGAGAAAGCAGATGCATTGTGATCTGGACTTGGGTATATTTGTGGGGTCTTGGTGCTATCTTCAGGATGGGTGGTCTAGGATATGTATTCCTATTGTCTGCCAAGTTACCCATTGGGTGGGCTATGTACAAATGCAAACCATTTACATGTGTTTGAAGTTATGTTGCCCACTAACATTGCTGCTTCCTTAAGGATGGAAACCTGTAGGAGGAAGTGCAATTTACAAATGAAAAGCAGACCCCAGTATATAGGCTTATTGTGTCTTTAAGACTCTGTACATTTTTATTGAGTGAGTCTCTTGGCCTGAGTAACCTTTGTGTTCCAAAGCTGCAGATTCTCTTAAAAATATTATTTTAAAATCTAAATCTCCTCATCTCCTTTCTACCTACCTTTATTTCTTCTATCCTACCTCAACATGATATCTACTTTAAATGGTTTCTTTCATTTTTATTGTGAATGTATCACCTTTACTAGCTGTAGGAACTTTGCAAGTTGTACACATTTATTCCTCTCTTAGCATGCAGCACAGTTTCCCATGGTGCCTCTGAAATGATTCTTCCTCACTGATTCTTTAAACTTCTGCATGAAAAGATTCCTTGAATACTGCACTTATAAAAGTGGGGAAAAGATCTATCATCAGGGACTCAGAGAACAACAAATGCTGGTGAAGTTGTGGGGGAAAAAGGAAAAAGGAATCCTTCTATATTGCTGGTGGGAGTGTAAACGAGTACAACCACAATGGAAATCAGTATGGTGATTCCTCAAAAAATTAAAAATGGAAATTCCATTTGACCCAGCTATACCACTACTAGTATAACTTTCTTAAAGAGTTAAAGACATCATATTACAGTGCTACATGCATATCCATGTTAATTCATAATAGCTACATCATGGAAGCGGCCTATATGCCCATCAACAGATGAACAGATAAAGTGTGATATTTTACACAATAGAGTACTGATCTGCCATTTGATTCATTTGTAGGAAAATGGATGGATCTTGAGACTATTATAAACAGCTGAGTTAGAAAAATTATAGGCAGTCAGATAGGGCGAGGTCCTCGAGAGTCAGGACAAAGGTGAAACACACCACATCTGCAGGTGGAGACTCATCTGTTGGAGACCAGGCCTCAAGATAAAGACAAGATGGCCAGACCTGCTTGCTTCCTCAAAGGACAAATACTGGGCCTAATGAAGTCTAGATAGACACCAGCTACCCTGGTGGGTGACTAGAGACCTCTGGACCCACCATTTCCTAGGAGAAGTCTTTGTTCTTTGCATCCACGCTTTTTATGTGACTTGTTTCCTAACTGGACCACTTTTACCTAAGTGACTGGATTTGTAACCTTATTGGTTGATCGTGGCTGTGGCCTACCTTGTACCCACGTGGGTTTTGCTCTGTACAACTCCTCTGTAAAGTGGGGTCTCTGGCTACCCACTTGGGTCCCCTCCTGCCTCTCAGGAGCTATCCCATCAATAAATATCTTCCTACTCTTAGCCTCCATTGTTCCTAGAATTCATTCTTTGGTTTTTAGAGAACACAAGCTCAGCGTATCGAACAGAGAACAGGTTGGGAGATAGAATATTTCATGTTTCATCTCCAGTATTATTTCCTGTATCAAGACCATAATGTAAAGTGAATTAAGTCAGACACCGAAGGTCAAATATGGCATTCTTGTTCTTATATGAGAAATCCAAAATATAAATAATTTAAAGAGCAAAATAAAAAACAGACGATAACATGGTGAAGTCAACTTTGTGGAGATGGAAAGAGGACCTGGGGAAAAGGGAGAGGGAGAACCAGGGAAAAGAATTAAAAATGACCAAAAGGCAATATGTACCCCTTCCCTAAATGAATGTCATTATTGTGTATCACAAATATATACCAATAGAAAGAAGAAAAGACCCATAATTCACTCATTATCAGGAATGGACTGATTTGCTTAAGTGAGGTATTAGAAAATTCAGAGTATCTCAGTGTCATTTAGTGACTGAAAAACAAGCTTATATGATACACAGCCTTGCAAACAGAACTGTCTGCCATGTTTGGATGAAAGCTGTAGCATGTAGATTTGGGAGGAATCTTAACCTGCAGGTTATTTAAAGGTGCAGGAAGTTCTCTCTTCGTGTCTGGTCTGAGAAGGTCATCTATCATTGGCACTGAGAATAGTTCTTCACTTTGCTCCCCTGGAAAACTCCCCCACACAGTGAAGACACAACCCAGGCACAATTTCCTTCACACACCTGTCCTTGAGCCCCCAGGTTGAGCCAGGTGACTCCCCTTCGCTCCACAGCCTCTTGTGCACGTTTCCACCAGGTAACAGTGAATGCATTCTCACCTGGGAGCTGGTGGCCAAACAGGTGTGATCCTCAGGGATCCAGGGAGCTTACAGTCTGATGGGGCAGCAGACACCAAGACAGGTTAACACTGAGAAAAGTCTCACTACAAATCAAGAAAAGTGCTATGAGAGAATAAAGGAGACACTATAATCAAGATCCAAATGGATTCTGTTTTAATTATTTACCTTGCTGTCTTCTTGGGAGGCTGTGAAGTATTTGAGTGCACTATCTGATTCACATTTGCATAATTTAGCATGGTACTGTGACTATATATATTGAGCATACATTAACTGCCTCCTGAATGAATTCAATGACTTCAAACTAAGACCTGTAGGGCTTGCTTACAGTGACAACTGATTAGTGGCAGTTTATCAGTTATTTCCTTTGGTTAAAGTGGAAGTACACAGATAAAAATCTACATATTTATACATATACATACTATATGTATATGTCTCTGTGTGTATTCATGCATAGCCCACACACCCAAACTACATTCTTTTTGGCTGCTGAGAATGAAACCCAGGGCCTCATACATGCTAGGCAAGTGCTCTACCACTGAGCTACAGTCCCAGTCCCCAAAATACTTTTTCCATTCAATTTCTAGCCCTAGAAAATGGTGAGTGGCCTCACAGAAGACTTTTTATTACAGTGCATAGAAAAGACAGTGTCTACACCTATCTGTTCTCTTTGACAGTAAAAGCCTACAGCCAACCTCAGAACAATTACTTCTGTGTTCTGTTGATACTTGGTTTTATTTGGCTATTCATTTCTTTCAGGCCCTGTGAAAATGCAAACATAATCAATGTGTTCCAATTAGAGTTCGCTCCAAGGAAGAATGCATTTTATTTGGGAAACTGTGGTTTCCCCATGCACTTGTGATTAAAGGGAGAAGAAAACATTTACAATTCACCCAATTGACCTCAATGGTATGTTATTCAAGCAAGGTCCAGAAAGAAGTCTCTCTCCACTTTCCCAAATCCATCATTAAACCAATTCCATCTGCAGCCAGACACTTTTCTACCTTCCTGGTACATTCTTGTGATTACCTAATTTAAATAAAGTGCTAGCTCATTGTTCTTCTCGATGCCAAGAAGATTTAGAATGATGACCTAGATCAGGGATAATATTCTCAAATAGTTTTCAGTCTACTGAAAATTAGAAAGTGCACACAGGGGTGCTCCCATCGCTTCTGGAAACAGCTAGATAGAGACGCACATGTTTATTACAGTGTTACAAAAGACTGCACTGCCTCCTCCCCCACCCTCCTGGCCACTTGATTTTTGAGAAGTCACCAGTGTTAGCATTGCCTTTTGATGACTCTGTACCCTAGGATGTAGCCTAGGAGTGGGATTCAGGTTTTTATGAAGTGCTGGTTGAACCCGCTCCCTCTCCACTGCAGACATGCTTTTCCAAATTTGGAATATATTTCCTTGGTCAGAGGTATGAAATTAAATAGTTTACTATCATATATACAAAAGATATGAGATATATATATATATATATACACACACACACACACACACACACACACATGTATATATACTAAACACCTATAAACCCATTACCATCTTAAGAACCAAAACATGCCAATACCCTTGAATTTATCCATGGGGGTCTTCCTGTCTACATTCATACACTACCTCAAACAAAACAATTATTTGAAGTTTGTGTTTCAAATTCCTTGCCTTTAAACAACTCTATTTTGTTTTTCTATATAAACTTATTTTTCTTTCTGCCTTCATGATTTCTCTTTACCTAGGGTTTTTGGCAGTGCGATTATGCTGTGTCTATCTTCAAATCAATGCTGCATTATACATAAATCTGAAGACAGTATTCTCTCTCTTTGTTCCCCTCATCTTTTGTCCCATTGTTTTCATATTCTTTTTTGTAAATTTTATTAGTACATGTTTGCAATATTTGATGAGTATATTCACAAATTGATTTTATGTGTGCTCCAACACATAATACCTTATGCCTATTATTGCTGTAAGGGTCAATTATTTTTAGTGTTATTAAAATATAAAATAAATTTATATTGAGTTGCCTTTTACTATTCCTGAAAATTCCTCATTTGTTTATGTAGATTCAAATTTCTCTTATTATCATATTTGTTCTGTTTTAAGAACATCCTTTACCATTTCTTATAGTACAGGTTTGGTAGTAATAAGTTTGCAAGGCTATTTTTTGGAGGGGGTCTGGAAAAGTCACCATTTTGCTTTTAATTCCAAAACAAACATTTTCATTGGACATAAAATTCTGAGTTGACAGATTTGTTTTTCTGTGAGCATTTTAAACATGTCACTTTATTGTGTATTGATCTGCATAGTTTAGGATATCTGTTGTGATTCTCATCTTTTGAATGATGTACCTAAGGGTGTGTGAGTATGAGTGTGTATGTTTGATGTAAATCCTGTTGAGGTTTGTGTCACTATCCATTTATTGCATCTCTGCTCCAAATACATCCTCCAGCATATACTTTATATATAGTAGAGCACATTGGAGGAAGAGACTTCCTGCAATTCCTGTGTGTGCCAGGAGGGGTCAGTGGTGAGGTATGAAGCTATATGATAGAAACTTCCCTAGTATGACTCAAGTGGTCACTGTGTGACCTTGAAGTCTGTTTGACAACACCTTTTCTGCAGCCTCAACACAAAAGCCAACCCTATCCTGCATAAAGGTGCCTGCCTGGACTCTCTTGGCAATCCCCCTGCCAACTCCCCATAGATTGCACACAGTGGCATGTGTTCCTGATGGTCACCCACCAGTTATTCCTTCTAGCAGTCTCCCAAGCATGTCCCTTGAGCTCTGAAGGTCTTTTGTTCCTGTTGGTGGCAACACACTTACTGCATGCTATTCTCCAGCCTGCACTTAAGGACAGTACCTATTGCTTGCCCTGCAACTCCTGGCCAAACCAATGAATTTCTCCTTCTTCCCAGTGGCCAGAATGTTCTATCTCAAAAGAGGATCAAACTCCTTTCATGTTTTTACTTCTTTTGGTTTTCTTTCTTAGACTCCTACACTAGAGTTTCCTTGTATGTTATATAACTTTCTTTTCTTTGTACCTTAACTAATTATTTATATTTTACTTCCCCTGCTTAACCTACTGTGTGGTTTCTATCTCCTGATTGGATTCATTCTATTTCAGGGTTCTCTAAGCTTCTTGGATCTGTGGTTTGATGTCTTACACTAATTTTTACATAATCCTCTATTATCCCTTTGAATCAGACTTCTGTTTTTATCTTTTCAACCTTTCTGGCTTACATGAAGCACTGATTTGGAAGTGAGATCCTGAAGAAAGAGTCAGGGCATTAGACATGCAATTTGCTAGTGTGAATTATAACACTGGTGTGTGATTCTGGAGCTGGCACTTGGGGTGGTCACCTCTGGATACTGCAAATCACTTTTGAACCTACAGTATCTCTGTTATATCAGAGAAGAGAGCTTCCTTGGAGGCCCACAGTTACAAGGTGATTTGGAGACTGATTCTTGGAAGCTGAGGCTTTCCAAAAATCCTGTGAGCTTTGTAAGTTCCTTAGCAAAGTGTTTTAAATACATAATGTGTAATCTTCTGTCTATACCATGACCACAGTAAGAACATACTAAAATTGAGGGGGCTGGGGATTTAGCTCAGTAGTTCCTCCACCTGCCTCTCAAGCACAAGGTTCTGAATTCAATCCTCAGTACCAAAAAAAAAAAAAAAAAAGAGATATGAGAAGGTATTCTGATTAAGTTTCTTCCCACTTATAATAACTACTTTTGATAATTTCAGATAGTGCATATATCATATTATAAATTGTTCTTGGGCACTTCTCCATCAGATTGCATGCTTTTTATGGGCAGGCACTTTGTCTTATTCAACTCTGAGCCACCTGTACCAGGCAGTCTGTAAAAGCTCAATGAAATATGCATTAATACAAGTAAGTTTTTCTGATCTCAAATTAATTCCTCCATATAAATCTCATATGATCTCCCAGTAAGAATATAAGTTCCTTTATGCTGAGAGAACTTAAAATAGAACATTCCTAGTCATGGTGCTAGACTCATAGCATGATTGATAATTACTGGCCTTGTCAAAGTCAATGAATTATCAGTTCCAGGCCAAGGCAGCTAACACAAGTGATTACATGGGCGTGTGCAAGAGTAGAGGTGACCGGGATGGAGGAACCTGGACATGTACGTCCATCCGTCCCAAAGCAGCTCAGCTTCAGCCAAGGGATTCCATGTGGGAATTCAGTCCCACTCTTACAAAACAGATAATCTAGGTCTTCATATGGGATCATTCTATTTTAAAATGTTGTCACCTATTTTATTTTATTTTGGTACTGAGGATCGAACTCAGATCCTTCCACTTGTGAAGCAGGTGGCGGAACCACAGAGCTAAATCTCCAGCCTGTTGTCACCTATTTTAAAAATTAACTTGTATTTTCCAGATAAAATTGGGCTGCAGACTGTATTTGGCTCATGGCCAGCAGTTTGCAACTTACATTTTAAGTAGTTCTCAGGAAACGCCCAAATAATTTCACTTATCAAAGGAGGACCATATCCAGTGAGAACTGTCCTTTCTTAGAGTTAATAGCTGAAGACATTCTACTGCCTGGAGTGGATGGAAAGTGGGGAATACTGCTGGTGCTGACATGCTGCGTGAGGTCACTAGGATGATTACTACTATAGATCTGTGTCTCTGGGTCTGGACTAGGTGAAAAGGCTGTGGGGTCCAAGTCAGAGCGATGGGGGGAACTTCACCGGAAAATGAGGCAGAAGAATGCTAAATTGGTATTAATCTGACAAAGGAGTTTGTTACATTTGGATTTGCTTTGTCCCATAACGGTTCATGTCTTGAAAGCTTGGTCACCAAGGTGGTACTATGAACAGGTGATGAAACTTTTAGAAGGTGTCACCTAATGGAAGGCTTAGGTCTCTGGGGACAATGCCCTTGGAAGGGGTGGATGTTGGGCTCCAGGAGAGAGTTAGTTCATGCAAGAGAAGGTTGCTATACATGAGCCAGGCTGACCCCTGAATGTAGCTTCCTGTCTCACCTGTGATCACTCCCACATGCACTGCTACAACTGTGAAGCCATAGGCCCTCACCAGAGCTGAGCAGAAGCCAACATCATGGCCTTGGACCTCCAGAACTACAAGCTAAATATACCTCTTTTCTTTACAAACTCTAAACTTCAGGCATTTTATTATAGCAACAACAACAAAAAATTGAGGTGTTTTACCTATTCCTAGAACAGAGAGTGTTGGGATGAAGAAAAAAGAGCAATGGCAGATAGCACTGGCTTGGAAGAGTGAAAGAAAGCAAGCGGCAGGAGAGAGACTGTGAAGCACCAATGGGCAGCTGCAGATGGATGAGGAGAGCAGTGTCCCTTCACTTAACCTGAGGCATTGCTTTTCTTTGTCCCTCCTTTAGTTGCAAGAGAAATGAGATGATGCAGCCGCCCACTGGTAATTGAGGTTTTAGGATCCTGGGTCACACATGCACTCTCCAGGTGAAATGTGCATTCTGTAGTTTCTGCTCCTTGCCAAACCTTTCTTTTAACCTCCTGTTGACATATAGGCGAGCAGGGAGTGCTGACTCGTTAGCGTAGTGCAGACTCCTGGGTGTGCCAGGTGAAGCTATACAGCATTGGGATGCTCTTAAAATAATACTCTGGCACTTCTCCTCTGCATGACCAGAAACCGTGTCAGGACTCTAATGGCACAGCCTGCTGCATTAGAAAAGGCTTCCAAAAACCACAGGTTTAATCTAACAATAAACAGCTTCTTGGGGCCTCTTAGGCACGGCTGCATAAATCTGACTGCTTAAAAATAGATGTGCACAGAGCTTTGCTTCACTCCTCTGGCAGCGCAGGAAACAAATATTTTTGAGTGCCATTCATATGCTAGGCATTGTGCTGGATAACGCAGGGCTATGCAGGCTTATGACAGAGTCTGTCTAGGAGAGGGGCAATTTCCATATCATGTGATAAGTGCTCTGATGGGCTGGAAAAATCTCTCTTTATGGGTGCAGAAGAGGGATCTGTCACCTCAGAACAGGGCACAGTTCAGAAATGCTTTGGTTGACAGGAAGGAGCAAGCCAGCAAGGTGGGGTTGGGGGTTGGCAGTGTGGGCAGAACATACAACCAGGTGTGGAAGGACCACTGATAATTCCTGAACCATCCTCTGGGTCCCTGGGATGCTCTACCACGAGATCAGTGTGGACACTGGGCTCCAGGACAGAGGACTTCCTGTGTGAGGTGTGGGGCCATGCCAAGGACTCAAAGTGGATGTTTGAGTTTTGTCTGCTTGGATGATGGTTTCCAAGGTATCCTGTCCCTGCCCCTGTCTGTTATATCCTGAAAGCATTCTCCAACTTTGGCCCCCAATCCCAAATTGTCCTAGAACGGTCTTTAAACATTTGAAGGCTGTAGTTTTATCTTCTCTTTACCTGGCCTTCTTCAAGGAATAAATAATAATGATCCAGGCTTTATCAACCACTACTGCGTTAAGTTACTTTTCTCTCATTGCTGAGACAAAATACCCAACACCCAAACTTAAAGGGCGAAAGGTTTATTTGGCTCACAGTTTGTTGAGGTTTCAGTGCATAATTAGCTGGCTCCAAGGCAGGATGGCAGAGGGGCAAAAGTTCATGGTGGTGGAAGGCAGCAAAGGCAACAAGGAGCTTAACAGTGTCTTTCTGCTCCTTTTATCTCATCCAGACTACCAGGATTAGGGCAGTGGCAAACCAATCACTCATGTGTTGTGGTTTAGTAATCATACACCCTTAATCCCAGCATTACATATTCCAGATTCAGCCTCCTTTGAAAAAGCAGGAGCTTGTGGGGGACATCTAAACATAAACCATAACAACTACCTAAGTAGAATGCAGTCTATGGCCCACCAATCTGGTTTCCCTTTTTCAGAAGTACATTTATTTTATCCATGTCTATATTTACTCACTGAAGATTTATGTAGCACTCAGAAAAGTTTCTCAGGGGAGTTAGGGAATTTGGGCAATATCTGAGCTTGGACCTGTAGAATGAGAAAGAGTTCACTAGAAAAAGAATGTGTTATATACCCAAGAAATAAAATCATGAGGATCTTAAAGATGGGGATTGTATTCTTCCCTGATATCATGGGACCAAGAGGATTTCTTCATGGTCCTCTACCAAGAATGTTGAAATTTTATTCTATAATTTCCAGATGGAGATAAGTAGTTGTCCATACCCTGCTTAGAATGAGATGGAGAAAGATATGGAATGAGAGTGGGGAAATTTGTTACTAATTTTGTGCTCTATCCCCAGTGAATGAATGCAACACCTGAAAGACCAAAGATGCTCAATAAATATTTGGTCAATAAATGAACAAAGGAAAGTCAAGGAAAAAAAGGGCAGGGATCAAGGAAAGGCTATTGATTGGGGCTTCCAAGAGTTTTCCATTAGGAAGGTGTAATAGCTTTCCTCAGCAAAGGCACAAAACCTGACACACTCAAATTAAAGGAAGAGAGGTTTGTTTTGGCTCACAGTTTCAGAGGGTTTACTCCATGATGTGCTGGCTCCAAGGCAGAAACATCACAATGGAAAAGCATGGTGGAGGAAAGCAACTCATCCCATGACAGCTTGGAACCTGATAGAGGATGGAGGAACCAGGACAAGAATACACTTCCAAGAGTTGTCCTATTAGGGGGGATGCCACCTATAATGTGTGCGAATCTGCAGGAAGTGGCTAAAGAAGAGCCCAGAGAAGGACCACAAGGATGGATCAAGGCACACAGATCCATGGAAAATACAGGGAGGGTGCGGTCACAGCAGGGTGACATGACTCTTGCACGAACAAGAGACACCACACGTTTGCACTTCATCAATACTTTAAGGATTATCAAATACATGAATGAATGAATCTAAAATGAAATATTGGAAGAAAACAAAATAGTACAAAGGGAAAACAAAGGAATAATGATAAAGGTAGAATGCAAACCAGATCAGGAATTAATTATATTACACAATCCTTTGTGCCACTAAGCACTATTTATTCCATGCTTACTAGAGGTGATACTAGTTTCTAAGGATACTGCAATGACCAATGAGCAAGGTAATAATACACTTAATGTGTAAAGGTGGTAGTTACAACATTTTCTTAAATAAGAAAATGAGGAGAGAGAAGGAGGTCACTTTTCTAAGTCTTGCTGCTTGGAAGTGTTGGATGTGAAACTGGTAATCACATCTAGTTGCCCTGCCCCATGGCCCACTATCCTATCCATAATGCTACCTACTCCTGGAGATCAATAAACTGAGGCCCAAAGAAGAGGGGGAGAGGGTCTGGCTACAAGAAGTCAGAACTCCAAAATGGGCTGTCAGCTTCCTTCTTGCACCCATCCTGGAGACTTTGCAGGAGCAAGAATTGTGTTGCTTACTAAATGGGAGACTGGGTTTTACATTACAATGTACATGATCTTTGACCCAGAATTCCACTTTGACAAATGATTCAGATATACACATATAAATGACCGAAGTGTAAGATCAATTGTTTCAAAGGGCCTGTAATGGCAAAAATCTGGAAACCAGTTTATATAGAAATGGTAGTGCTATAAAAAAAAAAAGTGGCATCTGGAGAAAAAAATGGAATCTACCCTCACTATATCCTAGCATAAATTCCAAAGGGTTCCTTATTTAAATGTAAAAAAACACATAAAAGCACTAAAAAAACATGAGGTGGGGATGGCTTCAACAACACAAAATTCAGAAACTATAAAAGCAAGATACATATAAATTTGATTACACAAAAGTTTTTAATAAAAATTTTAATGTGGCCTTAAAATTCCTAAGCAAACTGACATAGCAGAAAAAAATTTGCAACTTAAATTATACAAAAATTAATTTACTTAGTATCTTAAAAGCTTCTACAAATTCATAAGAACAACCACTGAAAAAAGATATATACTCATTACAGTTTACAGAAAAGGAACTATAAAGGGTTTTTAAATGTGCGGATTTAACAAGTTTTTGTATATTTTCATTTTCATTCAACTCAAAATGTGTTTAATTCTGTTGTGGTTTTCTTCTGACTTATGGCTTCTTTATGAGTGTATTGTGCATTTCAAAATTTCTTTTTTACTTATTCTTGCCTAGCTTAATTCCATTGTGATCAGATAACATACTTCATTCACTCTTGGAATTTGTTGAGCCTGGCTTTATAGTGCAACACATGGTCTATGTTGGTAAATGTTTTGTGTGTATCTGAAAACAATGTATGATCTCCAGTTGTTGGATCTCCAGTAGATTCTTTATAGATCCACTAAGTCATATTTGTTACTCAAGATGCTCAGAACTTTTAGGTCCTTATTTTCATTTGTCTGTTTAATCAACTAGTTACTGAAAAATGTTTTAATGTTTAGAAATATAAACATTGTGGATCTGTTTATTTCTTCTTGCAATTGAGTTTTTATTTTGTGCATTTTGAAACTATATTATTAGGTCCATACAGGTTTAAGATTACTACATTATGCTGTTGAATTGACCTATGCATCTCTAGTAACATCTCACCTTAAATTTCATTTTAATATTGATATAGTTACACTTCTTTTCTTTTAGCTAATATTTGCTGGGTATCTATATTTTTGTCTTCATACTTACAATATTTCTGAATCTTTATATTTAATGTGCATCTTTCATAAGCAACATAATGTTGGATTTTTATTTCTTTTCAGTTAGAAAATCTTTATCTTTTTGAGGGGGAGGTACTGGGGATCAAACTCAGGTATGTTCTATCATCAAGCTACATCTCTAACACTTTTTATTTTCTTTCAAATTTTGAGACAGAGTCTTGCTAAATCGCCCAGGTAGGACTTGAACTTTCAATCAGTCCTCCTGACTCATTTTCCCTTAGTGCTGGGATTGCAGGTATGTGCCACTATCTCAGCTAAAATCTTTTCTTTTTTAACTAAAATACTTAGTCCATTTAAACTAATATAATTATTAACATATTTGGGCTTAAATATACTTTGTTAATTGAAGGTACCTGCTTAATTATATCATTGAGGTATAAAAGATAATTCTGAATTAATATCTACCACATGTTTAGCCTTCCCTATTCTCTGAAATATCCTAATTTCATCCGGAATGGTCAAAAAGGAAAGGTGATCAGTCAAGTTAAAGTATTGTAAATCCCTTGCATATTCTCAGAAGTGTGGAGCAACTTAGTGAGACCCTGCCTCAATATTAAAAAATAAAGTAAAAAGGGCTGGGATCTAGTTCACTGGTACACCATTGCTGGATTTGATTTCTATTATTGCAAAAAAACAAAAAGAAAAGATTTTCAGACTGCAAAAAATCAAAATCTAACATTATGCTGCTTACAAAAGATGGATATTAAACATAAAATGCAGAAATTTTATAGAATATCAGCATACTCAATGCTTCTGAGAAAATGCAAAAGCTTCACAATACTCTAGGCCAGTTGGTCACCTTTGCTTTTGGTATTATGGTTTCCTTGGATTTAAGTATCCATATTTTAAGCTCTTTATTTTTTATCCATTGTTTTAAGCATTCGATATTCATTATATTTTTTTATCTATCTACCACATTTTCACCTGTTCCATCTAGGGTCATTTCTCACTTGCCCAAAGAACTCTCTCTAGTGTTTCTTTTGATTCAGGTCTGCTGGTAACAAAATCTTTGGTTTTGTGTGACTGCAAATGTTATTTTGTTTTCATTTCTAAAAAAGTATATTTTATGGGTATAGATTTTACAATGGCATTATTTCCCATGAGCACTTTAAAGATTCCATCACTGTCTTCTGACTGTTACATTTCTATTGAAGTCAGCAGCCAGTCACTGTAGATTCTTTAAAGACAATGAGTCTATTTTTTCTTGATTGGCTTAAAGATATTTTTTGTTTTTAATTTTTGCAAGTTTTACTACAATATACTTAGGTGTGATTTTTTTGCTATGTATTCTAATTGAGATTCACAGAGCTTCACGAATCTGTGCCTTGATATTTTTCACTAGTTTAGGAAAATTTTCAGTGACTTCAAATCTCTCATCTGCCTTTCAGTCTTTCAAATCTCTCATCTGCCCAAGTCTTTCTCAACCTCCCTTTTGATACTTCACTTCCACTATGTTATAAACTTTTTATTACGTCTTTTGTACTTCCCATCATTTTTCTCTTGCTTTAATTTGAACATTTTCTCTCATTTTTCTTCTAGTTTGCTTATTCTGTCCTCTGCAGTGTCTGATTTACCATTAAACTTATAGAACTACTGATTTCACTGACTGTGGTTTTCATTTCTAGACACAATTCGAATCTTTCTTTACAAAAAAGATTCCCAGGTCTTAGGTAAAATTTTCTATTTCCTCTGCTTTTTACTAGTATATGTTTGTGATATATAATAAGTACAATTGGGCTGGAGAATTAACTCAGTGGTGCCGCTGCCTGCCTCACAAGCGCAAGATCCCAAGTTAGATCCCTGGTACCAAAAAAAAAGTACAATCATCTTGGGGAATGGGTACATACCCCATCTTGGTCCTTTTGACTTCTCCTTGTCCTCGTCTTCCTCCTGAGTTCCCCCTTCCCTACATCCTCTTTGTGCTTTTGAGACCATAATGCAAGTGAAATAATCAGACACAGAAGTTTAAATATCACATGGTTTCTCTTATAGAAGAAACCCAAAGTATACATAATGTAAAGACCAAAAACAAGATAAATGATGTATATTTTAGTCCTTTTCTTCTTACTGGGACCAAAATAGCCACCACTTACAAAATTAAAGGTTTGGAGTTGTTGGCTAAAGAAGCCATAGGAGAAACTGTAACAAAAGGAAACAGGGATACGGACTATGTGGAGATGGGATGGGAATTTTTCTATTTTTCATTGATACTCCTGAATACACTAATCACTGTTGTTTTGAAACTTGCATCTAGTGATTCAGATCTAGTTCATTTCAGGGTCTGGTTCATTGTCTATAGTTTTGATTGACTTTGGTCTTTTGATCCTGGTTTTTTGGCACCCTTAGTAATTTTTGTTCCATGGAGGGTTTCATCCTCCAGTGTCAGGCAGATCAAGCATGGGCTAATAATGTCTTAGTCTCGTGCTTATCTGCAGCTTCCCTTGCTTCAAAGTCATAACGCTTCAAGCTCTCAACCAGAAGCCTGAGACAGTCACAGGGCCTTCCATTAGGACTTCCATTAGGCCTTGAACTCCATTGCTTTTGTCTTCCCAGCACTGTAAGATGAACAAAAATTTCTTGATTAATTTTTTTTTAATTCTCTTAGCATCTGGAAACAAAGATGCCTTGAACTGGGATATTTATAGCTTTTAAATTGGTGAATTCTTTGAGGTACAATGTCATGGAGTCCTTTCTTGTAAGACGAGCTCTTGAAGTTCAAGTTGACTTGTGAGCCATCAGTTCTAATTTTGTATATTCATCCCCTGAGAACTCCACAGTCTCGATGCCTTTCCTTTCTCTTGCACCTTTATATTCATTATAGCAAACTCTGTGTCAATGCACTGTCCTTATCTCAGAGTTTTTGAATGCTCAATTCTTAGTTGTCTTGGTTACTTCAAGACAATATCTTCGAACAGCTGTTTTGTTGTTCTTTATTCCAATTTTATGGTTCTTTTTCATGGAGATTTAGTCTTATACATGTATTATTCCATTATATGCAAAAGCAGATGTCAAGGGTAATTACTTTTATAAAATTCCTAATTTCAAATGATAAAAGAAAAAATTAGTGAAAATAATTCTTCACTACTGGGAACTTCTCATCAACAAAGGACATCACAGACGAAGTTAACTGGGATGAGCAAAGACTGAAAGGCAGTATTAGAGACCTCTCAAATCAAAAACTAGCACCTAGAAAATAAGATAGGTGGTATGTTTTGGGATGCTTTGTCCCCCAAAGATCCATGGGCCAAGCTTGGTCTCCAGCGTGGTGGAGCCCTTAAGAGGTGGGGCCTAGGGGAAGGTAATTAATCAGGTCACAGATTGGGAGACATTCTGTCTATTGTTAGAGAAATAAGAGTAAACCAAGGGGGTGTATATGATGAGATGCCTGCCATGTGACAAAAATGAACTAGAAAGACCCTTAGCAAATGGTTAGAGTTTAAAAATTAATAAAATAGAATGAAAAAATTAAGGTACAGAACAGAATTTATAGCAGCATGGTAATATTCAAATACATTTAAAAATTTGTATACACAAGCAACACACTGTATCTTAAAATAAATAGTAGATATTGGGCCGGGGATTTAGCTCAGTGGTTCCAGCACCTGCCTCAAACGCGCAAGGTCCCGAGTTCAATCCCCAGTACCAAAAAAAAAAAAAAAAAAGAATAGTAGATACAGGTTGAGTGTCCTTTATCTGAAATGCTTGGGACTAAACATGTTTTGGTTCTCAGATTTTTGGGGATTTTGGAATATTTACATAGGTGTAATGAGATATTTTGGAGAAGGGGCCAGAGGCTAAACATAAAATGCATCTGTGTTTCATATACACATTAGGCACACAGCCCGAGAGCAATCTTACACAATATTTTTGTGTAACAGTGTACCTGTGTTTTGACTGTGACCTGTCACAGGAGGGCAGGTGTAGAATATCTCACTGTGGCGTCCCACCAACTCTCAAACTGTTTTAGTCTTTGGAGAGTAACTGATTTGAATTTTCAGAGTAAAGATGGTCAACCTGTAAAGAGAAGTTAGAGCTCAGGCTCTGTATGTGGGATGCCTGCATTTGAGCTCTAACTCTGCCATGCACTAGATGGGTGTTCTTGGGAAAATTACTTAGTGTGTTGCTGCTTCTGTTTCTTCATCTGGTAAATGGGGACAACAAAAGATCTTATCTCATGTTTTGTTTGGAGGATAATAGGAGATAACATATATAAAGAGGCTTATGGCAGGGACTTGGTAAGTTCAGTTAGAGGTAGCAATGATATTTCTTTTCAAGAACATACATTAACAATGTTGCATGGATACAGACAGGTAGGATGGAAATGGGAGTGAGAATAGAGATGAAGAAAATTAAATAAAATAAGTCAACGGGGGCACTTTCACAGACTGACAGTATGGGTGTGCACTGAGGGGGAGAGAATTTACTTGATTTTCTGAACCTGAGATCTCCCTAATCTACAAAACTTAGATGAAAACAAGCAGACCAAAGCTCTGGATCATGGACCCAGCCATTCCTGAGCAGCAAGCTTTTCCTATCTTCTTTCTGAAGTGGAGCTCAGAGATTATAGGACACGTCTGTGGTGTAAACTCTCCTGCTGAAAAAATTCATGTCACAATCTACTATTGCATCTGATGAAGTTGTTCTTTTAAAAATTCACTTCTGTGAAATTAATTTGTTAATTACTAACTACAAATTAGTTACTTAATGAGTAAGTCAAGTCAAGGCTCTGTTACGTTTACAAATAACTGCTGCCCTCCCTCTGATTTGAACTTGTGTTCATGAAGAAACTGGCCAGCAACTTGGTACTTGTGTCCTGGCCCTCTTGGAAGGGTAGAGGGCGGGAAGCCTATGAATGTCCTTGCCTGGAGGTGAATCCACTGCAATCTAGCTAAGGAATCAGGCTACACACATGGTATCCAGGCAGAGAACACTGGGGATAAAAAGAACTGGCCCAAACCAAAAGTCCTGTTACCCTGGGCTGGCTTCCCAAGGAGCTACTCAGAAAGGAATTCTGGGGAGATGGCAAGGGTGAAGGTTGCTTTGGGGCTTGCCCCCGGCAGAAGCCTGAACACTGGCTCTGTAGATAGATCACTTAGGCAATTTGGGTTCTAAAAGCATATTTAGGAATAGTATACTCTAGGAAAATGGTTCATTTTCTTTTAATTAGCTGAACAACATAACACAAAAAAAGTCCTTCCCAAGGAAAGAACTCAGGTATTTTCATACATTTCTGTTTTTGTCTGTTCCCAAAGACCTTAAATAATAAAATCCCATTTATGTAAAAAATACCAATGATGATGATGATGAAGGAAGCTTGTGTTTATGTTACCTTACATCCAGAGGCTCCATCAACTTTGTGTGCAAACGCGTAATCTCCCACACTTGTCTTATGGGGCAAGCAGGCTAAGGCCCTTTTCCCCTTCAGATGGAAAACAGGCTCCAGGTGCAGGGGTGGCACTGGACACAGAGAACAGCTAGGGGTCCTGCCAGAGACTCCAGGCTGTGTGTGACGGTCATGGAAATTCACCCAAGACCTGAGGTGACTGCCTGCAATTACAGTCACTGCTGATGTCTAAGTGTCTAGTACTGTACTGTGTGCTAGTTCTTTGTGAAAAGTTTTAGGTACATTATCTCAGTATATGGGACCATATCATGAATGAAGGCAATCTCATCCAAAAGCAACCTGCTTAAGTCACAACACAGTACAATTATGACACTGACAATTAGATGGGAAATTTAAGCCTAAGACTCTCTCTTCCCCTATGTCACAATGTGTCTTGGAACTTCTAAAAGTGTTATGGAACTAAAAAATGAAGGAAACTGTAGCTGGGTGTGGTGGTGTGCACCTGTTATCCTAGCACTCTGGGCGGGCTAAGGCAGAAGGCTTGCAAGTTTGAGTCCAACCTGGCTAACTCAGATCCTATCCCAAAATAAAAGATAAAAATAGAGCTGAGGGGCTGGGGATTTAGCTCAGTGGTTCTGCCGCCTGCCTCGCAAGCACAAGGTCCCAAGTTCAATCCCCAGTACCCCCCCCAAAAAAAATAGGGGCTGAGGTTGTAGCTCCGTATGAAGGCCCTGGGTTTAATTCTTAGGACAGAGAAGAGGGGAGGGGAGAGGGAAGAAAGGACAGAAATATCAAAGATTTTTTCCTTTCAAAAATCTCCACATAAATTGGGGTGCCTTGTAATAATCATGCTGCAATTATAATTAGGAACACTGCCAGGTTTCCACAGCCCCTACCCACCATGTAATGCATCTCTTTTGTGGCTTTTGGTATGTACAGCCTATTTCTGTCACTTATTCGAAGGACCACTATTGACACAGTTGAAGACAGCTTTTCCCAATCACTGTTGGCAGCTGCTGAACCCACTCCTTCAGCCAGGTGGATCCTCTGGCCTTTCTAGCTCCTCAGTACCTCTCAATCTCCCCATCCCTGGGTTTGGGCTTAAGTAGTCCCCGCCCCCTGCAGGATTCTCGCTCCCCCTCTAGGACTGGTTTACAAGGACGAGAGAAAGTGGCTGATGGGGGTTTCCTCAATAAAGTTGAGAGGATGTGTTAGAGAGACCCAGGCAAGGCGTTGTTTGAATAGGGTTTGACTGTGCCCCCCAAGGGTCCAAATGTGGGAAGCTTGATCCCAGGCACTGAGGTGATGGACCTTCAAGAAGCCAGGGTAGTGCAAGGTAACTAGGTCAGGGGCACTGCCCTCAGAAGGGATTCATGCTGGTCGCATTCAGTGAGTGAGTGGGTTCACAAGAGTGAGACCAACCCATGTGTTTGGCCCTTACTACATGTGGCTGGTTCTCTTCCTCCTTCTCCACCATGTTGAAACACAGGACCCCATGCTCCATGCTGTTTGGACCCTCCAGCCATCATAACTGAGAGTCACATGAGCTACTTTTTTTTTTTTTTTTGGTACCGGAGATTGAACTCGGGTCTTTGCGCTTGCATAGCAAGTGGCGAAACCACTGAGCTAAATCCCCAGCCCAATATGAGCTACTTTTAAAGTACCCAGCCAGCCTCAGGTATTCTGTTATAGCAACACACAGTGGACTAATATGAGTCCCAAAGCAAAGACACCCAGACTGATGAGAGGGAGGCGAATGAAGTGGCCAATCATCAAGATGGAAGACATGTCTGCATAGGCACTTCCTGGGGGACGCTGAGGATGTGCCTTCCTCCTTTTTCCAGGAGAGAGGGATGCAGGAGGATCTTTTCCTGAAGGGCTGACTCCCAGACTTTGTTCAGGTGACAATATGCCTGCCAGACCCCCAAATAATGCAATGGTGGCACAAGCAAGGGTGGGGCATGCTGAGCCAGGACACCTTAGGGAAGGTGTGGGTGTGGTGTCAGCAGAGAAGGGGCTGCTGTGCCACACGAACTCTGCTCTGGTGGGGGAAGGGTGCCAGTTGGCTCGTCCTTTAGCAGAGGAGCAAAGGTACCTCTGTGCGGCCAGTGACAAGAAAGCTGACTGGGGGTCCACACATCTTCCAAATGCTCCTTCTCTGCATCCTAGGAGTATGGGCTGCCTGAGAGGGACTCGTCAAACACCAGATGCTCTGAACTCCTTTCGGACGTGTTTTTGATTCTGCCGGTTTGTCATTGTGACAATGTCGTGTGGACTGAAGGACTGGCCATAAATAATAGAGACAGTTAGAGAAAGGAAGTGACTCTCAGACTGTTGAAAAGTAAACTGTTTATGGAAGGGGAATTGTTCACAGCTGTTTTCCTATAAAGCTGGACCAGGTAGGAAGAGACCTGGGGTGTGACCTAGCCAACTCCATCATTTCACAGGTAAGGAAACTGAGGCAAAGTGATCAGAAGGTCAGACATGAGTATGCAGAAGGGTTGAGTCAACTCCACTGCCACGCATTTTTTGATATTACAGAGTCCTTATGCTGAAAAACCTAGGTCTCATCTTTCATTCCTCTCCTTCTTTCAACACTTCCTTCCCCACATGCAATCCATCACCATCATCCCTTCAATGGTTTGTGATTATTAATCTTAATCCTGATGTGCCATCTTCATTGGATTAAGAAAGGCCTAGCAGGTCTCACCCACGCCCCACCACCCAGCGACCAGCTTAGGTGAGCAGGCACCTGCAGCACCTGCCATCCCTCCACCCCCCACCTCTGTCCTCCTGGCTGTGCTGGTACCTGGTTCCACACCACAGAGGCAGAGGGGGTCAGTCATAAAGGCCATTGTCCTGAGCTCCAGAAGATAGAGAAGAAGTGAAGAACAGAGAGAGTGCTTCTCTCAGCCTCCTTGATGAAAATTGAAGCTGACTGGAAAAGTGAACAGGATCTCTGCAATAAAGGCACACCAGACCACCATACTTGGTAAGTTGGAGGGATCATCACCTCCCATCTGAACCTGGACTATCTTAAGGGGAAGGGCAGCTGGAACCTGCAGTAGAGCCTTGCAGAGTTCAACCCTGGAGGAGGATAGGGAGCTCAACTTGGGACTTGCAACCAGAAATCTGCCTGAATCTCACAGGTCTACTACTGGCTTGCTGAGACTCATTGACTTCTATCTGCATGCTGCTGCCCATGTTGTCCGTTGTGACAGCAGAGACATACCCTGAAGGAGGCCCTTCATTTTTAATTTTTATTTGTTCTTTTCAAAATTATTTTTTCTCTCATTTTTAATTTTTATTTTTCTACTCTTTTCAAACATTTTTCTTTTTCTCTTTTCTTTCTCTCTCTCTCACTCATTTTCTTGCTGTCCCATATTGTTCTTCATCTTCCTTTTTGTTCTTGTTCTCACCCTAATTTGGATTTTTCCTTTCTTTTTCTTTTCTTCTCTTTTTCCTTCTCTCAATTGTCATTAGTTTTAGAGGAAAATAAATAGTTTCTAGCCTCCCTATTGTTGTTAGGTTGTTCTATTCTTGTATTTGTTCTTTCATTCTGTCTTTTCCTCTTGTCTTCAACAGTTTCCTAGTCCTAGAGTTTTCGTGATCTCCCTCTGTCCACTGGCCTCACTGCTAACCTTTCCCCATCCTTCTACCTATCTATCCATCCCTCCCGAAATCCTTCTAAGTCCCCACCTAAGTCCCCTGAAGGATAAAGTTGCTATATTGAAGAGTTTATTCACTGTAAACATATGTTGGAGTGGTCCTCGATTTTGATTTAATTCACACAGTTAAAAGTGATACATTAATAACTACCACAAATTGTTGTTTTCTAAGCTATGCTGGGTGCTATTGTGTTGCTGATTGTATCACTTGGGCTAATGTGTTGTGATTGATCTAATCAGTTGTCCTTCCTAGTAAAATGAAAATGAGATCGCCTCAGAGTCATTAGAGACTCAAAACCTAAAGACCGGACATATATGGAAGGCACCTCTGAGAAGCAATCATTCCATAAGGGTTCTAAATACAAGCAACAAAGATACTTATTCTAAGTAATTTTGAAGTATTAACCCAGGAATTAAACCAAGGACAGTACCAAAAACAAAAACAAGAGGACATTTAAGCAAGGCACAGACCCAGACTTCCACCCCACCGAAGGCAAATTCTGGGGGAAACGAGGTGGAAAAGTCTGATAATTAACCACCTGGACACCCTGAACTGACAGCACAGGAAGTAACAAAGCAGATGAATGAGGCTCTAGAAAAATTCACAGAAATAATTTCCCAGGTAACTACAGAGATGGTGAGCAGAGTGAAAGACATTATTAGAGATTCTAGAAATGAAACAGATAAAAAAAATAGATGAGCTCAGAAACATGCTGGAAGCCATGAATGCCCAGCATAAGAAAGAAGTGCAATCCATGAAACAGATTTGAACAGATATTCAGGAGATTAAAAATTCTATTGAAAGCATACACAGCAGACTGGGCCAATCTGAAGACAGAATATCAGATATAGAAGACAGGCTGGTGCTCAGTGACCAAGAAGAGATCTCTTAAAAATAGTAAGGGACCATGAGAAATCAATCCAACAGCTCCTAGATGATGCAAAGAAGACTATAAGACTGACAGGAGTCCATGAAAAAGCAGGAGAAAGTACAAATGACATAAAAGAACTGTTCACAGAATTAATGACAGAAAATTTCCCAAACAGAGCAAAAGAATTTGACACACACATAAGTGAGGTATATAGGACTCGAACTAGCCATGATCAAAAAAACTACACCTAGACACATAATAATCAAGATCCTGGAAACCCAAAAGAAGAACAAAATACTACAAGCAGTTAGAGAAAAGAAAGAAATCACATGCAAAGAAAAGCCCATCAGAATCACAGCAGACTTTTCAACATGAACCCTCAAGTCAAGGAGAGCCTGGAGTGAAGTATTTCAAGCCCTAAAAGAAAACAACCTCCAACCCAGACTGATGTATCCTGCAAAACAATCTTTCAAAATTAATAGAGAAATAAGATACTTCCATGACAAAGAACACCTGAGAAACTTCATGAATACCAAACCAGCACTCCAAACAATTCTAAACAATATCCTAGAAAAAGATAATGAAGGTCATAACTCCATGAGGCCCAACAGAGCAAATTCATCAGGCAAGGCAAGAAATTGAAAGGAGAGGGAAAAAATAAAAAAGAACCAACAATATGAAAATAACATGACAACGATAAGTCAATATATATCAGTTATAGCCATCAATTTAATGGGCTCAATTCACCAATCAAATGAAACAGACTGGCAGAATGGATTAAGAAGCAAAACCTAACAAGATGCTGTATACAAGAAATGCACCTAGTTCAAAAAGAAACTCATAGACTGAAAGTAAAAGGATGGAAAACAATTTTCCATGGGAAAAAACAGGGGTAGCTATCTTATTTGCAGACAAAGTAAATTTCAAACCATAAAAAATTAAGAGAGACAAAGAAGGACAGTACATACTTGTAAAGGGAACAATCCAAGAGGAGGAGATGACAATCATAAATATATATGCACCAAATACGAATGCCCCCAACTATACAAAACAAATATTAATGGACATGAAAAACCAAATAAACACTAATACAATTGTAGTGGGAGACCTCAATACCCCACTGTCACAAACAGACAGATCATCTAGACAAAAAAATCAACAATGAACTGAACCAAGCTTTTGAACAAATGGACTTAATAGACGTCTACAGAGTGTTCCACCTCACAAAATCAGACTATACATTCTTTTCAGCTGCACATGGGTCATTCTCCAAAATGGACCACATACTAGCTCACAGAACATGTTTAAGTAAATGCAAAGGAACTGAAGTTATCCCGTGTATATTAGCAGACCATAGTGCAATTAAACTGGAGATCAATAGCATAAGAAGCTGCAAGAACTTCACAAACACATGGAAGTTGAATAACACTCTCCTGAACAACCAATGGGTCACAGAAGAAATTAAAGAAGAAATTAGACAGTTTTTACAAATAAATGATAATGCCAATACAACATACAGGAATCTATGGGACACAATGAAAGCAGTCTTATGAGGGAAATTCATAGCAGTGAATGCCCAC